>CM053587.1:246440412-246466996 GCA_028646515.1 Pseudochirops corinnae
TTCAATATTTTCTCTTTGACCTTGTAACTCTGGAATTTGGCTACTATATTTCTTGGAGTTTTCAATCTGGGGTCTCTTTCAGGAGGAGATCGGTGAATTCTTTCAATAACTATTTCCCCTTCTGATTCTAAGACCTCAGGACAGTTTTCTTTGACAATCTCTTGAAGGATGCTGTCCAGATTGCTTTGTTCATCATGGCTCTCTGGTAGGCTGATAATTCTTAGATTATCTCTCTTGGATCTATTTTCCAGGTCAATTGTTTTTTCAGTGAGATAGTTGGCACTTTCTTCTAATTTTTCAATCTTTGTGTTTTGTTTGACTGACTCTTGTTGCATCATAGAGTCCTTGGCTTCAATTTGACTGATTCTAATTTTTAGTGAATTATTTTCCTCAATTAATTTTTGGTGCTCCATTTTTACGGAGATATTTTCTCTGGTTAGATTTTAGACCTCCTATCCTAGTTCTCCAATTTTACCTTTTAAAGCTTTGTTTTCTTCTGTGAAATTTTTTTCCAATTTGTCACTGTAGATTTAAATTTATCTTCTACCTGTCTAATTTCATTTTTAAAATCCCTCTTGAGATTCTCCAAGAAATTCCCCAAGAATCCTTTTTGGGCTGGAGACCAATTCACATTTCCTTCTGTGGTCTCCAGTGTGTGTGTAGAGTCCGTGTTGCCTTCTGAGTTTGGTTGTTCTTGCTCACTATAGAATGATTTGATGGTTCTAGCCTTTGCAGTTTCCTTCTTCCCCATTGTGGTTGCCTATATCCAGTATTTTTAGAGTGGATATCTGCTTCCGGGGTGCAGGAGTACTGAGTTTCTCAGTTCTCTGGGATGCTTCTCAAGCAGGCTCCTGTTTGCCCATTTCTCAATTGATAGGTACCTGCTTCCTTTCTAGTTTTATCTGCCACCACAAAATGACTGCTACGAATATTTGGTGTCTTTGTCCTCAGTCATGTCTGACTCTTTGTGACCCCATTTAAGGTTTTCTTGGCAAAGGTACTAAAGTGGTTTGCCATTTCCTTCTCCAGCTTCTTTAACAGATGAGGAAACTGAGGCAAACAGGATTAATTGACTTGCCCAGGTCACGCAGTTAGTATGCATCAGAGGCTATATTTGACCTGGGGCCTTCTTGATTCCAGGCCACCTAGCTGCCCCTCATTAGAATATACATCACTAGACTTTTTGACTCAAACTCTAGCATTTTCTACTATACCATACTCTCAATGAATTTAAAACCAACACTACTCTGTAGAACAACCCCAAATACTCATGGTTTTGTTGTTATTAATTTGTTTCAGTTGTGTCTGATTCTTTGTGACCCCATTTGGAATTTTCTTGGAAAAAGATACTGGAGTGGTTTATTCCAGTTTACTAAGTGCTTTACAAATATTTTCTCAAAGAATTTTCTGCTCCAACTTATTTTATGGCGATTGAGACAAATGGGGTTAAGTGACTTGCCCACAGTCACAGCTTGTGTCTGAGGCTAGATTTGAATTCAGAGATGAGTCTTCCTGTCTCCAGGCCCAGTGCTCTATCTACTGTGACACCTAGCTGCCAGTTCATGGTTTAGGCAGGACCAAAGGACATCAGTTTTCTAATCATCAAGACAACTGACCATGACTATTTGTATGTCCTTGAATGATATTATAGAACTACTTACCTGAAGGAGAGGCTGTTTAGATAGACTGGTGTTATTTTGCTTGTACTCATGTGCCTGATGTGAAATGTCCTGTTTGCAGCTGCACATGCAAAAGAGGGGATAATGAAACTGACCTCCCTCCCTTAGGTTACTGAGTACTACTCCCCCCAGTATGGCAGGCTGCATAGCAATTACTCTGACTCTGGGCCACCCAACCTGGCAGTTTTGTTTCGATGAAGATTTGTGGCTCTGCACAACAAATGTCTAACTGAGCAAGGAAACTGTTTAGCACGTTGTCCCTCAGGAAGTTGTGAGTATCTTCTCTGCTGTGGCTGCCCCTTACTATCTTGGCTTTATTTAGGAATAATAAAAACAAGTCAGTGGAAAGAAGCTTAGCCAGTGTTCTCTCATCAGAATTTTGATGACACTATTTAAACTTCTTTTATACGGGATGCTTTTTGTTTTGACACAGCAGATATACCCCAAC
This sequence comes from Pseudochirops corinnae, assembly GCA_028646515.1. NCBI lineage: Eukaryota > Metazoa > Chordata > Mammalia > Diprotodontia > Pseudocheiridae > Pseudochirops > Pseudochirops corinnae. Next base: position 246,442,540 of record CM053587.1, read on the forward strand.
CAAATAAGTCTTCCCATTGCCCCCAGGGTGTTTCCTGAGAACAAGTAAGCAAAACCATGTAACAGAGTGATTACAATTGGTAGTACACACCACTCTCACACCACTCTCCCCTTTTGTCGTTTACTGTTTGTTAGCAGAAAGGAAAGATATGTGCTTTGGCTTCAACAATTCAGTTTCAGAATCATCCATTGTATTTAACTTGGTTTTTGTTGCTTTTTTAGTGGCCTCTGGGTTTGCACTGATACCGTTTGTGGCTGTTTTTCTTTTCTCTGCTTTCTTCTCTCTAGTTTATTCCCTATAAGACTTCCCATCTCCATCTGGATTCTTCAAATTCTTCATTTGGGCATAAAGCACATTCCTCTGTCAGTTTGTTGATCTATCCTGCAATTGTTGGACAAGTAGTTTGTTTCTAGCTTTTTGCTGTTGTAGATAATACTTCTCTGTATGATTTTCCTGCCAACAGTCACCTCCTTGGATGGGGTCTTAGCCCAGGAATGGGATTTCAGGGTCAAAGATTATGTATGAATAATTTAATAACTTTTCTTCCTGCATATGAACAAGGATTTTCAAGTCAACAAGCGTGGCTTGATTAAATGCTGCTTGCATAATTCCAAACTGTTTCAAATCATTTGGCCTTATAATACAATCTAATTAAAATAGAGGAGAGAAAAATTCCAGGGGTATAGCCGGGGAAAGAACCCCAAGATGTTCAGAGGAGAAGGTACACTGCTGTATCTCTTAATAGTATTCCATTTCTGCAATTTTGTTTCCTCATGTAGTCCTTGTATTTTTACATTTTTTTTTAACATCACAATACAATTCATTGTATTCCTATCCTTTCAAACCTCCTTTCTCAGTATCTTGGTCAGTAAGGTTGAGTGACTGAATGAGTTAGTTGACCGAGATGTGGTCAAGACTGGATGTTTGAAACCACCTCTGAAGTGATAAGCAGTTTTCCCTGAGGGAGTGGTTGGTATTATTCTGGCTCACTCCCAAACTTCTTCCCATTTGGAGGGAGGTCAGAAGAGTGTCATTCTGAGAGCCCTCAATGTAGCCAAAAGCTTGGTGATAAAAGCCATGGCAAAAGATTATTTTCAGACTCCATAACTCAGAAGAGGGGGTCCTTGTTCTAAAGAACTTTGGGTCCAAAATAATGAAAAAATGGAGAAATGAACAGAGACAAAGGATAAACCTTTTATTAAAGTTGTCCTTCCGTTTGCTTAACTATTCTTTTGTTTTCTCTCTCCCATTTTCTTGGTATCAAGTTCCTTTCTTTACTACAAGTAAAATCGATCAACCCTGTTTTGAAAGAACCAAAGGAGGAGAGAGAGAGAGAAGGGGGGAGAGAGAGAGAGAGAGAGAGAGAGAGAGAGAGAGAGAGAGAGAGAGAGAGAGAGAGAGAGAGAGAGAGAAAATGAGAGAGAGAGAAAACGAGAGAGAGAGAAAACGAGAGAGAGAGAAAACGAGAGAGAGAGAGAGAGAGAGAGAGAGAGAGAAAATGAGAGAGAGAGAGAAAACAAGAGAGAGAGAGAGAGAGAGAGAGAATAAAAAGGTAAAAAGCTTAGGAAAACACAAAGAAGAAAATGAGAGAAGTAAGAAATAAGGGGAATATTAAGTGCGGATATATCACAGAAATATGAATAGATAAACTTATTGAGATAGGAATTCATGGGAAGATCATGACAATGTCAAAAAGGATTTGGGGCGATGTTAACCAGTTTGCAGAGGGCATTGAGCTGTCTAGAACAGGGCTGGGGAATCTGTGGCCCCAAGACCATGCATGGCCCTCTAGGTCTTCAAGTGCAGCCCTTTGACTGAATTCAGACTTCACACAAGAAACACAAAACTGGGGTACTTGAGCTATCTTTTGTCTTTTCCTGCATGTGCCCTGGCTTTGGTTGAACCCCTGCATACACAGCTTTTTCTAGCATCCTGGCAGCTGGGCGTGCAAGGAGCTATTTTTTCCCCCACCATACACTTGAGAAACGTTTCATTAGGATGTATACCCAGGGAATTTTATTTTATTTTTTAAGACCAGTGATTATTAAATACTCATTCATAAAAGATGTTATTTTTCTTTCTCAAACACACTGAATAACCTGAAACAATTTTTAAAAAAATTCACAACTAAAATTTACTTTTAAATTTTCCAAGCCATCTGTAACCTGTCCCTTTTCTCCTTTTCCAGTCTTATACCTGACTCCCTTTCAAGTACTGTTCAATTGAGTAATACTGGCCTCCTTGCTGTTTCTTAGATGACGCTCCATCTTCTGACTCCAGGCATTTTCTCTGGCTGTTCCTTATGCTTAGAATTCTCTCCATCCTCATCTCCATCTTTCTTCAAGGCCCCCCTGCATGCTACTTTCTACAAGAAGCCTTTCATGGTCCCCTTTCTGCTAGTGTCTTCCCTCTGTGATTACCTCCACTTTACCTTGGAGATTATTTTGGATTATCTCCAATTTATCTGTTTATATTTTACTTTGTATACAGTTGTCTGCATGTTGTCTCAACTATTAAACTGAGATCTTTGAGAGCAGGGGCTGTTTGTTTTTTTTAACCTCTTTTTTTTTTTTAGGGCTTAGCATAGTACCTAGCACATAATAACCACTTATTAAATGCTTATAATTTACCTTGAGTTTACAAAGAGAAAAAATACTTTTTGGGGGTGGGAGAGATATGATGTATCTGGACACATCCCATATATACATACATACCTCAAATCTCACCTCTGCCTCTAACTAGCTGTGTGACCTTGGGCAAGTCATTCTATCTCTCTAAATCTCAGTTTCCTCATATATTACACACACACACACACACACACACACACACACAGGTACAGGTATATATGTGTGTATGTATATATAGATGTATATATGTATGTATGTATTTATACACTTTCCAAAATTAACATTTAGTTGTTTTCATCCCAAGGTTCATGAAGATTAGCCACCAAGTGGAGCAGCTAGGTGGCGCAATGAATAGACTCCTTCTGGAGTCAGGAGGACCTGAGTTCAAATTCCACACTTGACCCTTACTAGTTATGTGACCTTGGGCAAGTCACTTAACCCCAATTGCTTTTTCTCCCCTCAAGAAAAGAAAAAGAAAAAGATTAGTCACCAGGTGTTGACTTTTTCCTAGCAAGTGAAGGCCATTTGCTAAGGTATATTCAGGTTGTCTATATCGGTGGAAGAATTTACCTATATAGATGAAGTCATGCATTCTTAAGGTATTGAAATAAGGAGAATCAGTAAATCTGTTGAGAAAGGAAGGGAGGCTGGTTTAAAAAATTATTGATATGTTGTGTGGGTTGGTAAATTGTTATTTGTAAATCTGAGATCTAGGCATATTGAGATTCATCCAAAGTCACATTATCAGCTTGGCTAATAAATTTTATGTAGCCAGTGTGCCTACTTGTAAGGTTCTCTCCAGAGTTTCCAAAATCTCACCTTAGAACAGCATGACAAACCAGATCCAGTACCTTCAGCCTCATTTTCTCAATCCCTCTACCAGAGCAAACAGTTTTTCTGCATTTTTAGCAATGCTGGAGTGAAGCCTGGGAAGTTTTCAGCTGTGATCCGCCAGATTCCAGGGAAGTGGACTATTTTTAGGTCTCTGTTATGCACTTGAAGACTGTGAGGAAAATGGTTATTAAGGGAGCACAGGTCGGGGCTGAAGGGAGTGGGAGATAGCTTTGTCTTCAGTGGGAATCTACTCTTATCAGTTCAGAGCAGTCAATGATCTGGGGAAAGGGCAGATTCCAAGCCAAAGATGGCCCTCAGGGCAGGGGAAACAGTACTATTGGGACTTTGACACCCATGTGTGCATTCCAGCTGCAGTGGGTCATTGCTGTTTTTTCCAGATTTCATTAGCCATGTGGCTGGAAGAGTTTTTTTCTTAATCACTTGGCGTTCAGATGCTTCTGTTTCTCAGTGGAGTGAATGTAAATCCCTTTCAAAAAATTAAAAAATTCATAGGACCATAGGATCCTAGATTCAGAACTGAAAAGCTTGGAAAACAAGGAAGTTTATGAAGTATATGCTAGGTCTTGTGCTAGCTAGGCATTAGGGATTAAAAACAAAACCAAACAGAAACCAAATGGCACTATGTTCTTCTGAGCTTCTGTTTTGCTGATGTGGATAGAAAACATATATAGAAAAGCCAAAAAATTTGGGAGAGGCATCGACAAATCTGGGAAATCAAGAAAGGTCTCTTGTTTAAGGTAGCTGAAAATTAATGTAAGGAAAAGAATTCAAAGGGGTGAAAGCAAGGATTTGTCTCTAGTCATTAACAAAACATAGTTATACATTGTGTGGTGATCAACTATGACAGACTTAGCTCTGCTCAGCAATACAGTGATCCAAAGACAATTCCAAAGGATTCATGATAGAAATTGCCATCCATCTCCAGAAAAAGGACTGAGGAGTCTGAATGCAAATCAAAGCACATTACTCTTACTTTTAAATTTTTGCACATGTGTGTGTATGTGCATGTGTGTGCATCTGTGTGTTTCTCTTCTGTTTCTTCTTTCAAAACATGACTGATGTGGAAATTTTTTACATGACTGCACATGTGTAACTGACATCAGATTGCTTGCCATCTTGGGGAGAAGGAATGGGAAGGAGGGAGGAGAAAAATATGGAACTCAAAATCTTTCAAAAAATGAATGTTGAAAAATAATCTTATATGTAACTGGAAAAAATAAAATAACCATTAAAATAGAGTTAGATAGATGCATGATTTATAGTGTTATAGATGAGTTTTGGCTTTTTTTAACCAAGTGCAGTACGTGTGTGGTGCTGATGCTGCTAAATTAAAGCAGTCCTTTCCATTGACAACCTTTGATTGAAGGAATCTTCTCTTTCTGCACCCAGTAACTGACATGCCTTTGTTTTCCATTGGCAGCAGCTGAGAGAATGAGAATGACAAAAGCTGCAGAAGGAGTGAATTTATACAGATGTTGGCTGATTTTTTTTTTTTTCAGTTCCTGATAAGCAGCAAACTTCTGAGCCCAGTAAAGGGGGAAGCCAGTGGACAATAGTCAATGTGGTTTGGGGGTTCTTACAGATTTGTAAATCCCATTGGTCTACACAGTGGATTCAAAAGCCTGTCAATTGAATAGTCTCTGATTTTTAGAGCATAATTAGATAATTGCATCTTTATCAGTTTTTAGATCAGAACAAAGATGGATTACCTTTTCATTTTTTGTTTTTTAAAATTAATTAATTCATTTTTAGTTTTCAATATTCGTTTCCACAAGATTTTGAGTTCCAGATTTTCTGCCCATCTCTCCCCTTCCACCTACCCCGAGATGACATGCATTCTGATTACCCCTTCCTGCAATCTGCCCTCCCTTCTATCACCCCCACTCCCTTTTCCTCTTCTCTCTTTCTTGTAGGGCAAGATGGTTTTCTATACCCCATTGCCTGTGTATCTTATTTCCAAGTTGCATGTAAAAACAATTTTAACATTTGTTCAAAACTTTTTGAGTTCCAAATTCTCTCCATTTTCCCCTCCCCATCCACCCACACTGAGAAGGCAAGCAATTCAATGTAGGTTATACATATGTAGTTATGCTTCCATAATAGTCATGTTGTGAAAGATTAACTATATTTTCCTATCCTGACCCCCCACTTATTCTGTTTTCTCCTTTGACCCTGTCCTTTTTCAAAGGTGTTTGCTTCTAACTACCCCTCCCATAATCTGTCCTCCCTTCTATCATTCACAACCCCCATATCCTTCCCCCTTACTTTCCTGTAGGGTAAGATACCCAATTGATTGTTTATGTTATTTCCTCTGTAAGTCAAATCTGATGAGAATAAGGTTCACTTATTCCCTTTCACCTTCTCTGTCTTTCCCTCCATTGTGAAACCTTTTTCTTGCCTCTTTTATGTGACATGATTCACCCCATTCTATCTCTCCCTTTTTCCTTCTCCCAATATATTCCTCTCACCCTTTAATTTTATTTTTTAGATATCATCCCTTCATATTCTACTCACCCTGTGCCATCTATCTATCTATCTATCTATCTATCTATCTATCTATCTATCTATCTATCTATCTCCTCCAACTACCCCAATGCTGACAAAGGTCTCATGAGTTACAAATATCATCATTCCATGTAGGAATGTGAACAGTTCAGTTTTAATAAGTCCCTTATGATTCCTCTTTCCTGTTTACCTTTTCATGCTTCTCTTTATTCTTGTATTTGAACGTCAAAATTTTCTATTCAGCTCTGGTCTTTTTGTCAAGAATGCTTGAAAGTCCTATATTTAATTAAATGTCTATTTTACCCTTTGAAGTATTATACTCAGTTTTGCTGGGTAGATGATTCTTAGTTTTAATCCTAGCTCCTCTGACCTCCAGAATATCATATTCCAAGCCCTCCAATTCCTTGATGTAGAAGCTGCTAGATTTTGATTGTATCCTGATTGTATTTCCACAATGCTCCAATTGTTTATTTCTGGCTGCTTGCAATATTTTCTCCTTGACCTGAGAACTCTGGAATTTGACTACAACATTCCTAGGAGTTTTCTTTGTGGGATCTCTTTTAAGAGGCAATCCATGGATTCTTTCAATTTCAATTTTCCCCTCTGGTTCTAAAATATCAGGGCAATTTTCCTTGATAATTTCTTGAAAGATGATGTCTAGGCTCTTCTTTTTGATGATGGCTTTTGGGTAGTCCAATAATTTTAAAATTATCTCTCCTGGATCTATTTTCCAGGTCGGTGGTTTTTCCAATGAAATGTTTCATATTATCTTCTATTTTTTCATTCTTTTGGTTCTGTTTTATAATTTCTTGATTTCTAATGAAGTCATTATCTTCTACTTGCTCCATTCTAATTTTGAAGGAATTATTTTCTTTGGTGACCTTTTGGGCCTCCTTTTTCACTTGTCCAACTCTGCTTTTTAAGACATTCTTCTCCTCATTGGCTTTTTGGACTTCTTTTGCCATTTGGGTTAGTCTAGAGCAGTGGTTCCCAACCTGTGGGTTGCAACCCCTTTGAGGTCAAACGACCCTTTCTCAGAGGTCACAGGGGTTGCCTAAGACCATCGGAAAACATGTATTTCCGATGGTCTTAGGAATCTCCTCTGTCTTCAGACAGATCTGCCCATATGTAGACATGCCCACATACGACTATTAAAGGGTCGCCGCATTAGGAAGGTTGAGAACTACTGGTCTAGAGTATTTGGGTCTCCTTTAGCAGGCTGTTGACTTGTTTTTCATGATTATCTTGCATTTCTCTCATTTCTCTTTCCAGTTTTTCCTTTACTTCTCTTACTTGATTTAAAAAATCCTTTTTGAGCTCTTCCATGACCTGTGACCAATTCATATTTTTCTTGGAAGCTTTTGATGTAGGAGCTTTGACTTTGTTGTCTTCTTCTGGTTAGGTATTTTGATCTTCTTTGTCACCAAAGTGAGATTCTATAGTCTGAGTTTTTTTTTTATACTGTTTGCTTATCTTCTCAGCCAAATACTTGACTTTCTAACTCTTTGTCAAGGTAGGACTCTGCTTCCATTGGGGGTGGGGGTGGGTGCATGTGTACCGTCCCAAGCTTCAGGGGTTTTGTATAGCTGTTTTCAGAGACACTTCTAGGGACCTGTAAATTTTCAGCTCTTCCAAGGTGGTATGATCAAAGGAGAGGTATTTACTCCTCTCCTGGCCTGTGCTCTGGTCTATGAGTGACCACAAGCACACTTTTTTGCCTTGGAACTGTGAGGAGGATTTCTTTTCCACTGCTGCTGCAAGCTCTACCATGCCAGCACTACTCTTCACCCCAGGACTGCCACCCAGGACTGTGACCCAGATCCAAGCAGGGCAAAGCAAGAGAATCCAGCACAGTACCCACCTCTGATCAGTCACTCAATCTCCCCACTGTCTGTGGGCCCAGAGCTCCAGAAGCAGTCCCTGCTTTTCATTTTTAATGAAGAATTTTGCAGGAAAACTATCCTATTGTGTTTATAGAAGTCCAGAAACAAATGTGAGAGAAGGGGAAATGACTTGATGAGGACCATAATTCTATTTTAGTGGCATGTAATTTTCTTTTGTGGTCTCTTCCATGAGCATGGAGATGAAGATGTATATACAAAATTATCCAAAAATTAACTGTAGGGTATCCACAAATCAACAAGCATGCCTTCCATATTTTCACCCATGTCATCAAAAAATATTAAATGTGGCAGAGCTAAAGACAGAGCCCTGTAGCAAGCCACTTGAAACTTCCATCCAGGTTGATATTGATGGAGTGACAGAAAACCTTTTTTAAGAATGGTTATTGAATCTAATGGAGCAGCTAAATGTCACAGTAGATAGAGTGCCAGGTCTGGAGTCAAGAAGACTCATTTTCCTTAATTTGAAATCTATCCTCAGACACTAGCTGTGTGAACCTGGGCAAGTCATTTAACCCCTATTTGCCTCAGTTCCTCACCTGTAAAATGGGAACACACTGGAAAAGGAAATGGAAAACCACTCCAGATCTTTGCCAAGAAGAATTGGACTTGACTAAGTGATTGAATAATAGCATGTGCCTTGAACTATACCAAGTGCTTTATAAATGTTACCTCATTTGATTCTAACAACAACCCTGAGAGGTAGAGGCTATTATTATTCCCACATGACAGTGGGGGAAACCAAGTCAGATGGAAATTAAGTGACTTGCCCAGGGTCATAAAGCTAATAAGTGTCAATTTGAACTCAGGTCTTCTTGACTCCAGGTGCAGAGCTCTAACCACTGTGCAACTTAGCTACCTTTATACAGAAATAGCTTACTCAGCCACCAAAAATTTAGCCTGGATCTCCTAAATGTCTGCATACTTGTATATGTGGAGTGTGAACACAAGCACAAGTTTTCCCAACTCCAGGACCCATTCTCCAGCCATTTTATCACCCAGATGCCTCTAATTAAGCTCTTACCATAGGCTACACACCGTGCTTATTAAGATAATTATCCGAGTTCCCTGTTAAAGCTGTTCCTAGCTTCCAAACAGAAATCTTAGCTTCACTTAGCACAGAGCCTAGCACATAGTATGCAGTTAATAAATGCTTGCTCCCTTCCTCTTCTCTTAATGATGTTTGGCATCACTTTAACATTTTGGCTTTTCATATCAAAACATTGATTCACATTAGACTTATTATCCACTAAAATTCCTAGAGAAATTGCTGTTTTATCCCATTCCTTTTGTGGTTGTAAAAAAAACATCATCTTATTAGATTTTGCTCAAAGTTTGAGCCTACTGAGATTTCCTTAGGTCCTCATTCTGTCATACAAAGTGTGAACTCTCTCTTCCAGTCTTGGAGGGAAGAGAAATGAATAAGCCTTTATGTAGCACCTGCTGCATGCTATAGACATACACTGTGCTAAGTACCTTTTACAAATATGATCTCATTTGATCTTTACAACAACCCTGGGAGGTAGGTAATTGTTATCCTTCCCATTTTACACTTGAGGAAACTGAGACAAACAGAGGTTCAATAACTTACCAGGGGTCATACAGCTAGTTAGGCTCTGAGGTCATATCTGAATGCAGGTCTTCCTGGCTCCAAGCCCAGGACTCTATCTGCTCTACCACCTGGCTGCCTTTATATAATTTACCAGTGTGATAAGTCTGTTCTCTCTGCATTTATTTAAGAACCTTTATATTTCAGTTTTCTCATATAAGAGAACTTTTTTTTTAGCAAGCAATTATTAAGCACCTGTTAAGCGCCAGGCATTTTGCTAAACATTTAAGAAATGTTATCTCAATTGGTCCTCAAAACAATCCTGGGAGGGAAGTATTATTATTAGCCCCATTTTACAGGTGGGGAAACTGAGGCAGAGAGAAGTTAAGTGGCTTGCTCAGGGTCACACAGTTAGGAAGTGGTCCAAGGTCAAATTTGAACTCATGTCTTCCTAATTCCATGTCTGGGGCTCTATTCACTGTGCTACCTACCTAGTTGCCTTTTTTTTTTAAACAAAACACATTTTTCATTTTCTTTGATTCTTTTCTAACAGTAATAGAAGTAAAAATACAAACAAACAAACAAAAAACAACAAAAAAAAATCCATCCTCTAGACTCAGTTCTGTCTACTCCTAAAAGTCTTATCTGAATTTGCATTTGGGTCTTAGTAAAAGGTATGAAAATTCCATAAGCATGTAAGGGATTCTATTTGGGCATTGGAATAGGAGGCAGATTTGTTGTGTGATGTTTGAGAGGAACTCCTAATGCAACTAAAACCACTTTAGTGGTGGACCCATCGGCATCAAGAATATGAGTCTGTTTGCCCAGGAAAAAATGCCCTTTCACATAGTAACATGTAAGGACAGACAGCATGGGAAAGCATATCTCCAAAAGGCCATCTAATCTACTCATGAAGACCCTTTGAACTCTACCTACCAGCTGTGGCTCCTGGGCTGTTAAGGATGAACTATGGGTTTCATAGATTTTGGAATTAATTTTTTTTAAAGAATGATGGGATCATTCTGTTCTGTATTGTTCTTCCAATACTTTTTTTGTTTTTGCTTTGTTTTTTTTTTTTGGAGGGGGGGAAGGCAGGGGAATATGTGTTAAATGACTTGCCCAAGGTCTCACAGCTAGTAAGTGTTAAGTGTCTGAGGCTGGATTTGAACTCAGGTCCTCCTAACTCCAGGACCAGTACTCTATTTCCTGTGTCACCTAGCCACCCCTCTTTCAATACTTTGGAGTATTCATTATATATCCCTACAGTGTAAACCCCCATATGAAGACACACCGTCAGTGTTTTTTAAGTACTTTAGCCTCTTCACTGCTATAAAATCACAGGGATAATAGTGGGGTAAGTCTATGCAAATAGGGAAGCTAGGGGGCACAGTGGGTAGAGCACCCAGCCTAGAGTCAGGAAAATGGCATCAGACACTTATTAGTTGTGTGACCCTGCTTGCCTCAGTTTCCTCATCTGTAAAATGATTTGAAGAAGGAAATGTTAATCCATTACAGTATCTTTGCCAAGAAAACCCCAAATAGGGTCACAAAGAGTAGGACACAACCAAAAATTAATAAAAATGGAGTCTATGCAATGCACGCACACATGTACACACATGTATGTACCCATGTGTACATAACACATAGCACATGCATGCGGCTATGTATATACACATATGTTGATATATGCATGTATACATATGCATATATGTACACATGTACATACAGATGCATGTTCTATACACATCATATATAGATGTACATTAATAAATGTAATCCATTGTATATATGCTACATTGCATATATTATATGTAATATACAATACATTAGAAAATATACATACCATATATAATATATATTGTACATGATAAAATTATATATGTCTAATAATGCTACATAATATATATAATGTATACATAATTAATATGTATATAATTTATGTCATTGTAGATGATGAGATAGATTGGTGATAGATGGTAGGTAGACAGATAGATGTTGTTCAGTTGATCAGTCATGCCTGACTTTTCATGACCCTGTGGACCATATCAGGCCAATACTGATGACGTTTTCCTATCAAAGATACTGGAATGGTTTTCCATTTCCTTTTCCAGTGGATTAAGACAAACACAGGTTAGAAAACTTGGCTAAGGTCACATAGCTAGTAAGTATCTGAAGCCACATTTGAACTCAGGTCTTCCTGTCTCCAGGCCCAGTGCTTTCCAGTGATCCACCTAGCTGACTCTGGAAAATGGATAGATGAAAAAAGGGAGGAAGGAAGGAAGGAAGGAAGGAAGAAAAGAAGAAAGAAAAGAAGGAAGGAAGAAAGAGGAAGGAAGGAAGGAAAGCAGTGAAAAAATAGCAAGATAGTAGTAGAGTTAGAGAACTGGTACTTTCATTGCCTAAGAAGTGACTTAGGTTGGGGAAGTAAGAGGGGATTGGGGTTAGAAAATGAAGCTTAAACATGACTCTAAAGGGAAAGTTGATTCACAAATGTTGTCTTTAATCTTTGGATTCCTTCAGTTTTCTCCTCTATAGATGGATTCTGAAAGCACACTCAGCATCCTCCTCCATCTTACTGCAGGTTTGTGTTTTCTACTGCAGAATGGGGAGCACGTACATGTTAATAAAATCCTATCTGCAGGGAGGTCTTGGGGTATAGCCTTCCCTGGAGTGAGATGATGTTTCTGCAGATAATATAGCTCAGTTTGCCTGAAAGATGTACAATTAACTTTCTGAATCTAGTCTCGATGCTTCCACAGAGCAATAATTACCATATTTATGGCATCAGGAGTCAGTTCTGATGACTCAGAAAAATAACCCCAAATGGTACTTAACAGTGCGGAAGAAGCCTGCTTTCTTGGACCATCCTACTTATAAGAATGTGATGTCAAGGTTGTTTGATAGGGAAAAAAAAAAGATGAGATGTTTTAGGGACTTGGAAAGTATGTGATGTGCATTGGGGGAAAAAAGCAGCAATGGAGCCAGTGGTTATGTCCGATGCAGTCTTCTCAATCAGTTAATCAGTCAATAAGCATTTATTAAACTCCCACTCTGGACCAGGACCTGCAGGTGCTAAGGATATGAAGACAAAAACAAAACAGCCTCTGCCCTTGTGGAACTTACATTCCATTGTGGGGAACAGTCACCTTTAAGTAAATGCAAATATATGCATAATTAATACACAGTACTGTTGATGAAGGATGCACTAGCAACTGCAGAATCAGGAAAAGGTCTCACAAAGGAGGTGGCACTGGAGTTGAGCCCTATAGGAAGCTAGGGAGGTGGAGGTGAGAGAGACATGTATTATAGGTGGGCAGCTCAGCCTGTGGAATAGTGTAGAGACAGGAGATGCCATGTCATATGTGAGGAATGACAAGTGAACTTGTTTGGCTAGACCATTTGTTAAAAGAAGGGTGATAATGCATAATAAACCTAAAGGGGAAGGCTGAAGTTAGATTATTTTAAGGGTTTTAAATGCTAAGCAAAGGAGTTTATATTTTGTCCTAGGGGCAGTAGGAAACCATTGGAGTTTTTAAAAACCGGGTTGTGGTTTGGTCACAGGATCATAGGTTCCCAGCTAGAAGCAGACTTAGAAGCTGTTGGGTCTAACCCCACTTCATTTTACAGATGAGGGAACTGAGACATAGGGAGGTAAAATGACTTATCTAGAATCACACAGCTGATAAGTATCTGGAGGGATTTCAGCCCAGATTTTTCTGATTCTAAGTCCAGCCTGCTATTACTTTGAGGGTAGATTGGAGTGGGGGAGAGACATATGAAGCAGAGAGACCAATTAGGAGGCCATGGAAGTAGTTCAGATGAGGGGGATGAGGGCTCAAGCCAGGGTGGTGCCTATAGGTATACTGAGAAAGAGGGGGGCATTCAAGAGATGTTGCTGAGGATGAATTAACAAGACTTTCAACTGATTGTATGGAGTCACGATAATGACGATAGTTAACATTTATATATGCCTTCATGCACTTTATATATATTATCTTCTTTGAGCCTCACAACAACCTTTTGAGGTAGAAGCTATTATTAGTCACCCCATTTTACACATCCTGGGACAGAGAAGTACAGGGATAAGGGTTCCAAGAGTGAAGAGTAGTGACTGGAAACCTGGGAGACTAGAGGGATACTTACTTAGCTTTGAGATGTACATTCAGGATGTACTTAAGTTCTCCTTTCTACTGGAAACCTCTCCTGCTCTCCCCAACCACTAGTGCCATCCCTCCCTAACTATTTTGCATCTATCTTGTGTTTTGGCTGTATTTTTCCCTCTAATATGTACACATATAGCTTTTTACATATGTGTGGATGTATATGGATATGTATATTGTCTTCCTTCATAGAGAGATACTTCATAGAGTATCCTTTCCTTCATAAAGGAAGGCATACTTCCTTCACAGAGTATCCTCAATGCTTAGCACAGTGCCCCATACACAGTAGGTACCTAATTAATGCATATTTTGCTTGCTTGATTGTTGAGGTTCTAGGAGTCAATGATAACAGTAGGAAGAAGGAAAGAGGAGCAAAGTAATGGAATATAGAAGCGGGCCATATGGCTTCTGGCCCTGCCTGCTGGTTTCGCTTTGTCTCAGCACCCTGATTTGGATGTAAGGGGAAAGATTTCCTTCCACATATTGCATCTTTACATTTGTATCTCTTAGAGGGACGGCTAGAATTGAAAGTTCTCTTTATCTCTTCAGAGAAAAGGAAAGTTGGGGGTGAATATTATCAACAGTGTACCTCCTATCCAGTCGTATTAGTCAACTGGGTCTCTATTTCTTGTGTGTAGGTAGGTTATCTGTACTTAATATTTTTCACTCTGAAGCAAATCCCACCATCTTCTTCCCCTCTTCCCCCTTCCCCTTCCCACACCATTTATAGCTTCGTATCTTAGGCTGGAAGCAAACATTTTACACAGGTTTTATTTCTTTAAAAAGTTTGAGTTTGGTATTTTATTTCCTGGATTACAGCCCTGCTGCTTTCACTTCCTGCATGAAGCAAGGTGCTGGACCGTTGCCCTGACAACTTGTGTCATTGATCCAAGCAGTTCTTAGGGAACTGAGAAATGTCCCAGGGTTTGTGCTGGGGCTGGGACACACTGTCTGCAGCAGAAAAATTCCCCATCTGTCTTAGAAGAATCCAAGTTAGGGCTGATTGGGGTAGTGCCTGGAGCCAGCCTAGAGGCAGATATCAGAGAGAACTAAGCAGGCAGGGTATTGGGGGTGGGGGGATGATGCTCATCTAGCAAGAAGATTTCTGCAGAATTCCTAGGGGTGAAGCAGAAGAGCCTCAGGTGGCCTGAGCAGCCCTGGACTAGAGGCAGGGTTCCGGATCTCTTTCTAGCCAAAACAAACAGTATCACTCCTTACCCGCTTCATATTAATCTCATCTGATGCTCTTTATCACATGCTCAAGAGAGGATGCGTTAGACTGGGACGGGGTAGGGAGCTCTGAAGTCATCCTGCCTGGGAGCACGTGCTCAGTCCACAGCTGGTGAAGGAATTAAAAACTTCTCAGTCCTTTAGATTGGGGCTGTGCTTTACTAAACTCTTCTGCTCCCAGGCAGCCTGGAGATTTTGCAAAGGCCAGGGAGGGGGTGGGGAAAAGAGAAGGTGCTTCTGGACCAGAGGTTCTCCCCAGCTCTTTGGAAGCCAATCTAATGGCCATATTTTGGCCCTAAAGCAAAAGAAGGAACACCCAGGGAAGCCAAAATCTAGTAAATTAAATGTCCTTTAGAAAGTGTGAGGAAGGAAAGTGACAGCTTTCTCTGAGAACCAACCGGAAGCATTGCTTGTGCAGCCAAAACTCAATTACTCAGGAGCTGATTGTATCTGTGCCCTTTCTTCTCATTCTTTTTCCTCCTGGCTGCCTGCTTTGGGGTCATTTTAGTGTTTGTTAACATCTCCATGGGGATGAGCAGGCTCAGGGAATGGAGGGGAAAGCCAAACGACTTATCTTGTAACTTGGTAGCAGCTTTCCTTTGCTTGGGGAAGGAGAGAGAAAGCCAATAACTGAAACATGGCTCTGATGGGCTCCTTGGAGCTATTTTCCCCTGCTTTTCAGAAGCACGCATAATTAATAATGCCTGTGGCTTTATTGAGAGCCAGAACAAAATGGGGGGGGGGGGCACAAAATGTTGTAATCAACTGAAAGCTGGCTTTGGAGGCCATGATAGCTGTGGGATCCTGGGCAAGTCACTAAAGCATTTCTCTAAGACTTCAACTTATAGATGAATTGCAGTTTAGTGGAAGATAGCTGAATACTAGGAGTTGTTTAGAGCAAACAAATGAAAAAGGAACTTTAATTAATCAGCATTTACTACTTGCCTACTGCTACACGTAAGGCAGTATGCTGGGTACACTTAACCTTGCTCAGCCTCAGTTTCCTCAGCTGTAAAGTGGGAATAATAATAGCACCTATCTCCCAGGGTTGTTGTGAGGATCAAATGAGAGGATATAGGTAAAATACCTCGCAAAACAAAGTACTAAATCATGTCAGCTGTCATTACTCTTATCTTAATTCATCTGTGGTCTTGTATTCACATCCAGGGAATCTGGTTGGATATGCCTCAGGGAAAGAAACTTCATAATGAGCTCTAAGAGGAACGTATTCGGAAAATAAATGCAAAGAGCTGTGCTCCCAAAGGGCACTGATTTGATGCCAGTAACAAATCATACCCTCGGTCTCTGGTTTCTCCTATTTTGGTGACAATCAGTCATTCTGAGCTTTTATTTTCGAGGCAGGGAAATTCGGTGAAGAATGGCCTAATGGCTTCCTGGCAAACTGTGGGTCCACATTCTATCTCCCACGTTGACAGTGGGTGTCCAGGCCCCTGCAGTCAGCCCTTCTCCTCCCCTGGCCACCTGCCTCCCTCAGATTAACAAGGTAATATATCTGGGAAGCTTGAACAGCCACCACAGGGAGAGGTGTTTCATGAGCACAGAGAAACAGTAATAAATGGAAGAGAATGAAAAGCCTGACTGATCCACCCAATGAAAACCAAATGTGGCTTTTTAGATTAGCAAGTTGCAATCTCTTGAAAGAACCTGGCATTTCTATTTAGGGCTGGGAGAACCATGTTCCAACTGTTTCTTTCTCTCTTTCTCCTCCCTCCTCGCCTCCACAAAGCCTTAGCAGCTTCTACCGCCTTTTTTTAAAAAAAACAACTCATATTTGCTTGGCCTGAGACCTGACCTATGCTGTCTCATGTCTGAAGCTCTTTTGATTTTGGGCAGGGTTTTGTAGAGCGTTACATCATTTGATACTTCAGTCTTGTGGTGGATCCCAAGAAGTGACTTTGAAGAGAACCCAGTGACCCCAGCATAGTGCCTTGCCCATAGCCGCACCAATAAAGATCTAGTGATTGAGTTAAGAGACAGGGGAAGATAGCAGATTGCCTTTTGAGGTGTTTTTGGGCAACAGAGAGTTAATGAGGAAATGTATCTGGGGGTGCTTCTTATTTTCAAAGCTTCATCCATAAGGAAAGCTGAGATTTCAACAGCCTTTTTCCCCCTTCCTTTCTTTTTCCCCCTTTTGTTCCTAAGGACTAACTTTGCAAAGTTGACAAAGATGAATCATTACAGTATCCATCATAGGAGTTGAGAGTTGGAAAGACTTTCAGAGGCCATCTTGTCTAGCTCAGACCTGAACAAGGATCCCTTCTATCATGTCTCTGATAAATCATTATTCAGTTTTTGCTTGGATATCTCCAGTGATAGGGAACTCGCTGCCTCCCGAGGCAGTTAATTCTACTTATGAGTGATATTAATTGGTGGGATAATGTTTCCTTTTATTGAACTGAAATCTACCTCTCTCTGATATAGTTACCTTTCACTTTTATTTATGCCAATTAGGTACAAGCAGAATATAGCTTAATCCTTCTTCCATAGGACAGCCCCTTAGAAACTTGAAGATACCTATTACGTGCCACTTTCTTCCTTATCTCTTTTAAGTAGATCTTTCTTTGCTTTTGCATTGTTCGAGATCAGAATTGCTACTTCTGCTTTTTCTTTACTTTAGCTGAAGCATAATATATTCTGCTCCAGCCTTTTACTTTTCCTCTGTGTGTATTTCTCTGCTTCAGATGTATTCCTTGTAAACAACATATTGTAAGATTCTGGTTTTTAATCCACTCTGCTATCTGCTTCCATTTTGTGGGAGAGTTCATTCCATTCACATTCATAGTTAAGATTACTAACTGAATTCCCTCCATCCTATTTTCCCCCGTTTATATTTTTCTCCCTACTTTTACCCTATGCCTCCTCACCAATGTTTTGCTTCTGACCACTGCCTCTCTAAATCTGCCTTCCCTTCTATCAGCCCCTCCTCCCTTTTCTTTCCCCTTTCCCCTCCTACTTCTGCCTTGCCTTCTCCCCTCCATTCTATCAGCTTTCCTTTTTCTTTCGTTTTCCCGCTTTTGTTTATCTATAGGGTAAGATAAATTTCTATACCCAGTTGAGTGTATATGTTATTCCCTCTTTGAGCCAAATTTGATGAGATTAAGGTTCAAACAATGCTCACGCCCTCCCTTCTTTCCCTCTACCATAATAGGTCTTTTTTTTTTTGCCTCTTCATGTGATGTAATTTACCCTACTCTTCCCTCCTTTCTTTTCTCTCAGTTCAATCCTTTTTGTTCACCCTTTAATTTTTTAAAAATTTTGTCACATTAAAATCAATTTATATTCACACCCTCTGTCTATGTATACTCCTAACTGCTCTAATAGAGATACAGTTCTCCAGATTTACAAGTATCATCTTCCCTTTTATATCCTGTAGGGATGTAAACAGTTTAACCTTATTGAATGATACGGTTTTTTTCTTCTTTCCTGTTTACCTTTTAATGCTTCTCTTGAGTCTTGTATTTAAAGATTGAATTTTCTGTTCAGCTCTCATCTTTACATCAGGAGAGTTTGAAAGCCCCTATTTCATTGAATGTCCATATTTTCCCTTGAAAGATTATGCTCGATTTTACTGGGTAATTGATTTTTGGTTATAATCCAAGCTCTTTTGCCTTCTGGAATTTCATATTCCAAACACTCTGACCTTTTACTGTAGAAGCTGCTAAGTCCTATATAATCCTGACTGTGGCTCCTTGATATTTGAATTGTTTTGTTCTGGCTGCTTGCAGTATTTTCTCCTTGACCTGATAATTCTGGAATTTGGCTACAATATTCCTTGGAATTTTCATTTGGAATCTCTTTTAAGAGGTGATTGGTGGATTCTTTCAATTACTACTTTACCTCTTGTTCTAAGATATGAGGGCAGTTTTCCTTGATAATTTCTTGGAAGATCATGGCTTTCAGGTAGTCCAGTAATTCTCAGATTACCTCTCCTGGATCTTTTTTCCAGGTCATTTGTTTTTCCAATGAGGTATTTTACATTTTCTTCTATTTTTCATCTTTTTTACTTTGTTAGACTGATTATTGATGTCTCACAGAGTTATTAGCTTCCACTTGGTCAATTCTAATTTTTAAGGTATTATTTTCTTCAGACTCAGAAGTCTCCAGGCAAATACATTCTTCTTGACTTTTCCTCCATGCCCTCTGTCCCTGGCCAGGATCCTGTCATTCCTATATCAGCAACTCAGGCCCAGAAATTCAAATCCCATTTTCTGACACTATCTTCTTAACTGGTTGTTCACTTCTTGTACCAAACCTTTGCTTTCTGAATCCTTTATGTGTTCAATACCTAGCATTGCAGAAGATACCTAATAAATATTTATATCATATTGCATTGTAATCAGTCATTCCTTCACTTAGCAGTAATGTTAATAATGCTGTCTGAAACTTCTAAGATCTTTAGTTTTCTGCTCAGGACTGCATAATGAATGAATGAAAAAGCATTTCTTAAGGGCTCATTATGAGTCAAAAACTGGGCTATAAACACTGAGTATATAAAAACAAGCAAAGACAGCTTCTGCCCTCTAGGAGATTACATTATTATTATTATTATTTTGAGCTTATATTCTAATGGGCAGACAATACACACAATGCCTAGAGAGGCTTTCTAGCTTTCTAAGTATGATTGATCCCCACATTAATCTCCAGAAGTGGTTATTGGTTAGTAAGTCCAGAAATTCTCAAAAGGGACACAATCAGATCCTGGAAGGAGCTACAGGAGGGGCCATGCCTTTTGATCATTCACATCAGATTGGCATATATCTGCCTTGGTAACTCTCCATTGGAAGTTTCCAACCAGCAGGATTCAACTCTTATTTCTGTGATGAAGATGTGTTTTCTCTTGGCAGAACCTATGGATTCTTATCATCATTCCCTGGAGTTCAGTAAACTGCTTTTGCCTCTAAGGATCTGCCTCTACTTTTTGTTGGAAGAATCTCAGATATAATGTTTTCAGTCATTTAACGTGTAACATTCTGGTGGTCCTCACATCTTCTACCCTGCAATTTCCTGACATGGGTTGTGATTTTCCTTTGCTCTTCAAATAATTTTCCTTTTTTTAATCACTTCTTTCCTTTCAAATAATAATTCATTCTTCCCAGCTTCTCTCTCTCTGCCTCTCTGTCTCTGTCTCTCTCTCTGCCTCTCATGCATGCATGCACACATGCATACACACACACACACACACACAGATGTTGTTCCAGTCCTTCCACTTTCTCCTCTGGAAAGGAAACCAGCTTGAATTTTTTTTACTCCTAAATATTACAGAATTTCAGAGTTGGAAGGGATCTCAGAATTCACCTACTTCAATCCTCACCTGAATGAGAGTCTCGCCAACAATATATATGAAAACTCATGTGAATCATTATTGTGTAAAATGAGCAGAATCAATAATTTATACAATAACAATATCATGAAAACAATCAACTTTGAAAGTCTTAGGAATCCAGATCAAAACAATGACCAACCAGAATTCCAGAGGACTCATGATGAAATAGGCTATTACCTGCCTCCTGAAAGAGAGGTGGCAGGTTCCGAGTGAAGACTGAAACAAAAAAAAATTTGGACATGGCCAATGAGGAAATTTGTTTTGTTTGACCACATGTGTAACAAGCAATTTTGTTTTTCTTGTTTTCTCAGTGAGGGGAGAAGAGAGGAGAAGAGACAGATCTTCATTTGAAAAAAAAAATAACAAAAAGGTACCTGAAAATGGGAGACCAATTAAGAAGATATTATAAAAATTGAGGTGAGAGGTATTGAGGGCCTGACTAAGGTGATGCTGCCTGTGTGAATAGATTCCAGACCTGTGGAAATAGAATTGCTGAGATTTGTTAATTAATTGTCTATAGGAGAGGAGTTTGAGGGATAGGGCAAAATTTCGGATGACTCTGCAGTTATTAAGCTCATTGATTAGAAGGATGTGGCATCCTAAATAGAAATGTTTGGAGGAGAGGTGGAATTCCAGACAGAGGTAACCACAGGAACAAAGGTAGAAGGTAGGAGAATGTGGGATATGGACAGGGGATGGTGGTATTGCTAGAATATTGAATGTGAGGGAATGAGGTTGGGATGTAATGTGGAGATAAGACTGTAAAGGAATGGTAGTACCTTTATGAGTACTTTGGATGCCAGGATGAAGAGTTTTAACTTTATTCTGTAGGCAAGGGGACATTGAAGGATGTTGAGTATCACGATCAAGTAACACTAGAAGGAGAATTGAGGTGTTAGCATCCTGCCAGGTGCTAAAGCTGGTAAGAGTTATCCTAGACTCCTCATTCTCCCTCTCTCATCTCCTATATCCAATGGGATGCTAAATCCTGTTGACACTACCTCCTTTGATCCTTCTTTCTACTCCTCTGGTGACAGTCCTAGTTCAAGCTCTTATTTCTTCTTCCCTGAACTATTCGAATAGCCTCCTAATTGGCTTCTTGCTTCCAATCTCTCCTGTTTCCAATCAAACTTCCTCACAACTACTTAATCTTCCTAAGACACAGGTCTGGCCACATCACTCTCCCATTCAAAAACCTTCAGTGCCTCCTTATTGTTTTTATTTTTTAATTTTTAGCCTGGAATATAAAACCCTTTGTGATCTTCGACTTTTCCTGACTTTATTTCCCATTATTCCCTTTAGAGCTTCAAACACACTTGAGTCTAATTAAGTTGGCCTACTTCCTTAAAGGCATATTCCATCTCCTGCCTCAGTTTATCCACGTAAGTCATACCCTGGGCCCAGAAGGCACTTCTTCTTCAATCTTAGCCTTCTGAATCTTTTTAAACCTCAGCTTAGATGCCACCTCCTCTTTAAAGCCCTCCCTGATCTCTTGAGTTCCCCTCAATAATACTGTCATCCTCCTCAAATTACTGTGTGATTTACTCCAGGAGAGAGGAGGGAATGAGCATTTACATATCACCTACCATGTACCAGTTACTACGTTAAGCGCTTTATACATGTTATCTCATCTGTTCCTCACAACAACTCTGCACTGTAAGTGCATTTATGTCTGTGTTACAGTCGAGGAAACTGAGGTTGAGTGACTTTCCCAGGGTCACACAGCTACTAAGTATCTGAGGCTAGATTTGAATTCAGCTCCTTCTGACCCCAGGACCTGTACCCTATCCACCATGTCACCTAACTGCCTCAATGTGCATACTTGTTTCTATGTATATAGTATATTCTTAAGGGGAAGCATGGCCAGATCTGTAGGATTAGAAGGTCATGGATTTGGAATTGAAGGGACCTGAGAAGGCCTTTTAATCTAACTGTCCAATTTTGCAGATGTAGAAACTGAGGTCCAAAAGGCTTTTAATTACTTGCCAAAGTCTGAAAAGTATGAAATGGAAAAGTCAGGTTTTGAATTCAGGTCCTCTGAATCCAAATCCAGATTTCTTTCCACTATAACATGCTGCTTCTCATAGGAGAAGTCAAAAATGGAAACAATATGGCATCTGAAATCAGAAGAGCTAGTTTCTGTTCCCAGCTTTGCTTCCAACTACTTTTGTGACCTTATGCAAGTCAATTTATTTCCCTGGGCTTCAATTTCCTCCTTTGTAAAAAAGAGGAGGTTGAAGCAAATGATCTTTGTGATCTCTTCCAGGTGTAAATCTCTGCCACTAATATGAGCTATCATTATGTAGCACTTTAAGAATTACAAAGTGCTTTATGAATTTTACTTTTTTGATCCTCATAATAACCCTGAGAAGCTAGTATCATTATAATCCTGATTTTACAGATGAAGAACCTGGGGACAAGAAAGGTTGCTCAGAGTTACTCAACTGGTGAATGTCTGCAACAAGACTAAACTGAGAATTTATTGTGTCCAAACCCCATACTCTTTCCACTATGCAGCCTAATCATCTAAGCTTCTAGAAGGAAGGGGCTCTTTGACTTTTGTCTTTGTGTCTCTAGCACCTAGCACAGTGCCTTTAAAGACTGCATTTAATAATGGTTGTTTGTTGAATTGAGGCAGGAATACCACCTAGAGCAGTGGTTCTCAACCTTCCTAATGCCGCGACCCTTTAATACTCATATGTCGACGTGTCTGCATGTGGGCGGACCCACCTGGAGACAGATAGAGGAGGTTCCTAAGACCATCGGAAATATGTGTTTCCTAATGATCTTAGGCGACCCCTGTGACTCCTGTGAAAGGGTCGTTTGACCCCCAAAGGAGTCGCGACCCACAGGTTGAGAACCACTGATCTAGAGGGATGTCTTTCCCTATAAATTCAATTTTATCTTATTTCCAGTTTCAAATTCTCTCCCTCTCCCTCATTTCTCCCCACCCACTGAGGAGGCAAGAAAAACAAAAACCATTACAAATACATATAGTCTTGCAAAACAAATTTCTGCATTAGCAATGTTTAAAAAAAAGCAAAAAGAGGAAAGAGAAGAAAATATGCTTCCATTTGCACTCTGAGTTCACTAGTTCTCTATCTGAAGGGGAATAGCATATTTCATCATGAGTCCTTTGGAACTGTTGATCAGAATTACTAAATCTTTTATAGTTAGTTTTCTTTACCATATTGCTGTTACTGTGTATATTGTTCTCCTGGTTCTGCTCACTTCACTTTGCATCAGTTCACACAAGTCTTCCCATGTCTTTCTGAAATCCTCTGTCATCATTTCTTATAACACAGTAGTACTCTATGACACACTCTATCACATATACTATAACTTGTTTAGCCATTCCCCAATTGATGGGCATCCCCTCACTTTCTAATTCTTTGCCACCATATAAAAGAGATGCTATAAATATTTTTCTGCCCAAGGGCCCTTTTCCTCTTTCTTTGATCTCTATGAGGTATTGACCTGTTATCAGCATCTCTGGGTCAAAGGGAATGCACAGTTTATTGTTAGCTTTTTGGGCACAGTTAGGAGGCTCTTGCGATGTTGAAATGTCTTCTGTAGTCACAATTTTAGACTGCCTTCATGCCAGCCAGGGTACAGATCTAAAAGCTATTTATTACCATTGAGGAATTCCCCATGGACAGAGTGTCTACTTTTGCCAAAACATTTTGCCTCATGCTGGAGCCTGCTAGAATAATCTCCTCTCTCTAGTTTCAAACTTCTATGAAGGCCAGAAGGCCATTGCTCTCCCTCTCAGCTCCAGCTTGCTTGTCCCTCCCTCCTTACTCTCATCTTGTTGCCTTTTCAGCTCTGGAACCCCTCCTCGAAGCATCTCTGCAGGGCTGTGGGTAAACTTCGGCGCTGCCTTCCCTGCATCTGTAGGTACCATCCCTTTGTGTGTACCAGACCTGTGATTTCATTAGTACAGGGCACTAACTGCCCATGAGAAAACTTCCTATATATAGTAATGAACAATTGCCCTTGCCTTGTATTGAGAGGTGGTAATTCATGCAGAGGTAACAGTCAGAGTTTGTAGGAGGCAAGGCTTGAATCCTGGACTTCACCTCCTTAACGACAACAGCGATAACAGTCTGTAACAACCCACAAAAACTGACATTTTCATAATGCTTTCAGATTTTCAAAGAGTTTTTATATACATTATTTCATTTGGGCCTCACAACAACCCTATGAGTTAGATGCTACAGTATTAAAATTCATATTGTACAGATGAGAAGACTGAGGGTCAAGAAGATTAAGAGACTTGCCCCGGG
>CM053587.1:246467496-246484575 GCA_028646515.1 Pseudochirops corinnae
TCTCTCTCTCTCTCTCTCTCTCTCTCTCTCTCTCTCTCTCTCTCTCTCTCTCTCTCTCTCTCTCTCTCTCTCTCTCTCTCTCTCTCTCTCTCTCCCTCTCTCTCTCTTCCCCCAACTGCCCTGTAGCTCAGCACTCCACAGCCTCTCACCCAACCCCCACCAAAAAAAATAAAAACCCTAAAATTAAAACCTGCAAGTGAAAACAGAACAGCCCTTTGGACTTGTAGAGGATGAGCAGCAGGATCAGGGGCTTGGCTTGAGACATTCTACTAGAAAGGAGAACTTGATCCATTCTGCCCACCCATCTTTCCATATTCCCCCCTGTCCAGCCAGCTTGTCTGTCTCCACCTGTGTCATACCAAATATCTGTTCCCTAGCCCCTGTGTGTCACTTCTCCTCTCCTGCCTGTGTCTATATCCAGCCCCCATATGTCTATTCTCCTGTGTGTTGTCCTCTTGGTTCTGGTCGGGCCCATAAGTAGCTGGCCCCGTCCAGTGTTCCTCCTCCTGTTCTTCCCTCTGTCCCTGGACTTCTCATGTTCTTGAATCATGTACCAGCCATCTCCCAGCCTGCCTCCCTCCTTCCCTTTCCCACATCCTAGGGCCGTTCACATTATGTAAAAAATCAGTTTGGTAGAGATCTGAGTTCTCAACTTAATCTTATATAAGGTGAGAACTCTCTGTAAGGGAGCCTTCCCAGTCACATGATATGCAAGATGGAAGATTAGAAATTTTTCTCTGGTCTCCTTAACCTCTCAGATCTCTCCAAAAGGGTAATTATGTGCCAAAGATAAAGAAACTTCAGCTGTCTCCATGATTTAGCACTCCTGGAATCCAAAAGAAGGTTAAAAACACAAGCAAACAACCCATGAACTGACTTCTGCACTGAGCTCACACAGCATTTCTCTGCCTCACCTCAGGCTAACAGCAGCTGGCCAAGCTGCATTAGCAGCTCCATGCCAGGTCCAAACACAACCCCACCATACACTGGGTCTCCCTTTCCTCTTTCTAGTCCCAAGGAGATCCTGGCTCCAGGCTGTGGAAGTCTGCTTGAGTCAGGACAGAAACACAATGCCACTAGAGAACTTCAGATCATGGAATCTCACTGGAGCTACACAGCATGAGCTGTGGCCGGCATCAATCTGTGCTGCAAAAGATCTCTGCAGGAGAGACAGGAACAGAGGGAAAGGAGTAGGACATGTGTCGGGGCTTAAAATAGAGCCTAACACCACATCCCACCAACTCCTAAATGCAGAGTTTCAGAGACTCAAACTACAAAAATCAAGCCCATGGCACCAGCACGGCCCCTCTCTGAACTTTCAGAGAACTCCTGGCCTGAGAACTGAGGAACAGAGAGAAGGGGACTGAAGGTAGGGACAGGACACAGTGGGAGTGGTGGCTGTGTGGTACTCTACTGAGTCTGAGGGAAAGTGCACAGCATCCACACAAGTCACTTAGGGCTGGCATACTGTGAACTGTCCAGAATAAGAGGAGGCTGGGATGCTTTGAGATTCAGCACCAAGGAAATCATCAGAGGGGAACAAGTCAGAGACTCAGAAAGTAATAGAGAAAATAAGTGGGAAATATTGAAATTACTAAAGATCTCAAGAAGAAGAAAACTCAAAGACCTTGACCAAAGCAAATAAATTAACAGGGAATCTTTAAGAGTAGAAAGAAACGTCAAATCCAGATCTAATAAATGAGTTCAGGCACCTATGAACAAATACTACGAAGCAAAGGAAAGTGTTCCAACACTTAATGAAACAGAAGACCCTAATGGAATTTGAGAACATGGAACAATAACCCACTGTTCCTGAGTGGTTCAGAAGAGCAATTAAAATTATAAGAGCAGAATTTATGGCCTATACAGCAAAAATAACAGGCAGAAGAGAAAAGCTGATGTGCCATGACAAGTCTCAGAACAAAAGAGAGAACAATGAAATAAGAATGCAAAGACATAGAAGTGAAGGACAATCTAGATGAAAAGAAGAGAAAAAAAGCCATTAAAAGAAAATATGCTCACTATAAAAGCAAAACACACAGTTATCAAAGGCAGAATGCAAGCATCCTAGGTCTCCCAGAAGAATGTGACAGGATAAAAACGTTAACAATATAATGCAAGAAATAATACAAGAGAAAATGAAATACCAATTGAAAGAATTCACAGAATGCCTCCAAGAAAAAAAAAACAACGCAAGTTTGGAAATGCTAAGACATATGGAGGTCAAATTTAACAATTCAATTCTAAAACAAACTTTGCAAGTGATCTGGAGAAAGATCTTCAAATACAAAGGAAAAGGAATTCAGATAACAGAAGACTATTATTCTACACACACCAGAAAACACAGAAGAGAACGGAATAATGTGCTTCAAAAAGCAATGTGACTGGGGCAGCTAGGTGGTGCAGTGAATAGAGCACTGGCCCTGGAGTCAAGAGAAACTGAGTTCAAATCCAGACACTTGACACTTACTAGCTGTGTGACCTTGGGCAAGTCATTTAACCCCAATTGCAATGCCTTCCCTCCTCAAAAAGCAATGTGATCTACCTAGCAAATCTGAGCTTAACCGTAAACGAAAAAAAGATGGATATTCAGTAATAAAGAATCATTTGAAATATTTTCAAAAACAAAACTCGATTTAAAGTAATTATTTGCTTCTTGAAGACTGCCACCCCTAAAAAAAGAAATGTAAGCAGAATAAACAGAGTCAGCAATCAAGGCCATCAACAGTAACAGAGTGACAGCAGAGAGATATTTCTAAATGTGCACAAGGAGACAAGAATGAAGGTGGAAGTCAGGTGGAAATAACAGTTAAGCAACAGGTCTAGGGCATTGTGGACAGGTGAATCAGTGTTTTTTGGAGTATGGTAATATACATGAAAGAAGTAGAGGGATAGAGAGGAATATGTGATGTGCAGGAGTCAAATCAAGGCCCAGCAATCAGGAGAAGGTGACCCATGTGGTCTAAGTAAGGGAAAGTGGGTGAGGACCAGGGGAGGGGAGGATGGAAAAAGGAGAAAGAATGAAAACCTTGCTTTGGTGGTAGGACAGGGTTCCACTAATGCATGCTCCTCTAAGTGAAGTGAAAGGTCTACGAAGGGAGATGAGGACCTTGTACTGAGTGTGGTCTGAGGGAGTTAGTGCCTCAAAAGCCTACTTCGTCCTCCCTCAGGAGATCAGGGAGTTAGAACTCTTGGGAACAACAAACAGAGAACAGACTCAGTGGGAAATTCTGAGACCAATGGGGAGAAAAAGTAACCAGGGGGAAGGTCTGGATCATTGGCTATATGACCAGAGATGTGGTGGGGTGGTGCTATCATGGTACAGTATCCTCTCTGTCATCTGCAAGAATTTGTCATTGTCCTAGGAATAAGTAACAATGGAAAAGGGTAAGTTCTACAAGGCAGTTGCAGAAACTACTTAGAGAGAAAACCTAGAGTGGATCCCTTGGCAGTTTGGATTGCATGAGAAATACAGAGAACAAAGAGATTAGATAACTGGAGGGCAGTTAGGTGATGCAGTGGATAGAGAGACTGGCTTGGAGTCTGGAAGATTCACCTTCCTGAGTTCAAATCTAGCCATAGACACTTTCCTTTTGCTGCTTCCTATATTTTTGGGCTATTCCCTGCCAGCCAGCATTACAGCCCAAAGATGCTTTTAGTCTGTCGTATTGCATATACACATATATGCATAACATAAAGGACATATAATATGGTATGATAAAACAAAACATAATATAATAGCACATAATAATATAATACAATATATTATATTGTGTGACCCTGGGAAAGTCACTTAACTCTGCCTCAGTTTCCTCATCTGTAAAATGAGCTGGAGAAGGACATGGCAAACCACTCCAGTCAGTGTCTTTGCCAAGAAAACCCCAAATGGAGTCACGAAGAGTTGCATACCATGGGGTCATGAATCGGAGAATGAGGATCTAGAGGAGACAGAAAGGAAATGCATAAAGAAGAGAAAGGAAAAAATCCTTTTTGGAAAGGAGCACCAAAAAAATTAAATTAAAAAAATCTAACAAACAGGACTAATTCTGGGGGAAGAGGAAGGAAGAATCTACTTGACTAAGTAAGAGTAAAAAAAGGAGAGGGAAGAAATAGATAACCAGAAAAAAGCAGAAGAGAAAAAGGAACCATTAAACAAAACCCCTAAGGGAAAGAAGCAACAAATGAGAGAATAGGATCAGGGGTGAGGGCAAAAGATCCAGTGAAAAGATCCAGCGGGAATAAGGTCACCTTCAAAAATATTAAAGTAACTGAAGGAACATAGTAGTATGTTTACATCAGTAAGAGAGAGAAATATCCTAATGTGGAAAAATATATGTATTAAGAGACAGATGGAGTAAAATACAAACCTAACTCTCATAACTTTAAATGTGAATGGATTAAATGACCCAATAAAACAAAAGAGTGACAGACTGGATATGAAAACTAATTTTACAATCTGTTGCTTAGAAGAAACATATTTTAAAAACAAAGATATACACAAAATAAAACTGAAAGGATGAGAAAAAACGATTATGTATAAAGTATTATGTGAAAGTGAGCTGTTATTACACATTAGCACTCTGGGTGTCTAATCCCACAATGTGAATGATCAAGGGACTCCAGATGGCAGGATGAGTGTTCCACCGATACCCACAAAATGTAAAAAGATGATGTGTAGAAATGTGAATAAAGATGTGTACCTCTGAATATCTATGGGAGGACATGAACAAGAATCACACAGGTGTTGATAGTCTACAAGCCACTGTAATACCAATAAAACACTTCCCACATGTTGTTATCAACACTTCAATGACTTCCTGACCTCAGGGATTGTATATCAGACCCCCAATAGTGTGGAATCTCAATGCAAACCTTCAATTCTAACTCAGCTCTTCTCCATGTTCTCCTATAAATTCTCCACCCAATACCCTAGGAATCTGCCTCTAAACATTTTGACATTTTATGGCTATCAGTAGCATTCACACTGGCCATCCCTCTATTATTCTTTGATTTCTCTACATACATAACCAATCTCCCTTTCCTATCATGTTGTTGTTAAGTCATTTTATAGTTGTATCTGACCCTCCATGACCCCATTTGAGGTTTTCTTGGCAGAGATACTAGAGTGATTTGCCATTTCCTCCTCTAGCCCATTTTATAAATAAGGAACTGAGGCAAACAAGGTTAAGTGATTTGCCCAAAGTCACACAGCTAGTGTCTGATGCCAGATTTGAACTCAAGAAGATTTCTCCTCCTGACTCCAAGTCTAGCACTCTATCACTGAGCCACCTAGCTATCCTATCCTGCCTCTTTTGAAAGATATCCAAACACCCCAGGCCAAGTCAAATCAAATCAACAAGCATCTATTAAGAGTCTATTATGTTCCAAGAACCATGCTAATCACTGGGCAGATAGAAAAAGGCAAAAACATGCTCTGTCCTCAAGGATTTCACATTCTAGAGGGACAAACAATATGTAAATTAGAGTACATGCAAGATATAGACAGACAGACAGACAGACAGACAGATAGATAGATAGGTGATAGATACATAGAGAGAGAGTATGTGAAAAAAATAAATATGTACATAAATAATACACTATAGAGTATACTACCACCCAAAGATGTTTTTAATCTTAGTGATGTTACAAACATATACCATATAAGATGTATGCTTTGTTATTTTATATTATATTACTTTGTGTTACATTAAGTTATATGGGTATATAATATATTGTATTATATTATTATGTGGTACTATATTATGTTATGTTTTATCACATCATATTATATATCCTTTATGTTATAAATATATGTATATATGCAATATGACAGACTAAAAGCATCTTTGGGCTGTAATGCTGGCTGGCAGGGAATAGCCCAGAAATATAGGAAGCAGCGAAAGGAAATAAACAAAGAAGCAAAAGAACAAGCCATACAACAGTTCATTATCTTCAGACTAATTGAGATTTGATTAAATATTGATTAAATAGGTTGGTTGAGCTTATAGGCTTTAAACTAATGACTTTGAGTTTTACATCTGGGACAACCAAGAAGATTCTGCCCAAAACACCAAGGCTAAATAAGGAATCTCAAATTCTGCATGAATGTATCAGGTGTAGAGCCACCCTGCCCATGATCCCCCTGTGGGATCGAAGATTTGGAGCTAGAAGGGGCCTTAGAGATCATCTTGTCCAACACTCTCATTTTACAGATGAAGAAACTCAGTTTCTTCTCTTATAACTCAGGCTTATAAAAGTAATCTTCCCAAGGTCACCAAACTAGGATTTGAACCCAGGTTCTATGACTCCACATCCAGTATTCTTTCCATTGTACAATACTATTGTCTCCAGGTAGCCTAAAAGTTAAGATCTGGGGAAATCTTGTTCAAATTAAAAAGTACAGAGACCCTCAATGCAGTAGGTGCCATATTTGCTGCTCACCTTACAAATTAAACTACCAGAGGAAATCAGAGATAATAGACAGGGCATGGAATGATAAGAACAATAAGGATTACTATCATCATCATCATCATCATCATCATCATCATCATCATCATCATCGCCATCATTAGAGTTATCCCTTCCATATTACCACTTTCCCCATTACTGTTTTAATATATAGTGGGGTCAGTATAAGAAATTAAATGGGAATTAGGGGAGAGTTTTGTAGAAACCACAGACAACACACAAAGTCCAGCAGACAGCAGAAAAAAATTAGAAGCTAAGAAATGCATAAAATATATGTATATATGCATAAGACATATGTATAATATGTGCACTATATATAAAAGATATGTATAAATACATAAAATATATGTATAATACGTATAATATCATATAATGTCAACATACTTTATCTTTTAATACTGTAAACATTCCATAAAAGAAGAAGGAAACATTCAGACTTTTTCTCTGGTACAAAAGGAGGGCCAAAAAACTTTACACGGATTTTCCAGATTTCAGAGGTGCCATGCTTCTAACCCTTTGATGTGGAAGGAATAACTACACTATTGTAGCTAAGATTTATACAGCACCTACTATGTGCTAGGCATTGTGCTAAGCACTTTACAAATATGTCACAACAAACAGACCAAGGAACCACTGCTGTGTATTCACCAATACTATCAGCTCTTTCCCCAACCGTTCTGCCCATGGTAACCAATAGGAATTCAATACTTATTCACCTCACAACAGCCAGGCCTAACCATATCAAGACCCTACTCAAGGAACCTATAGCGGCTTACTAAAACCAAAGGATATGTAGCCTGGTATTTCGGGCCCTCTACAATTTGGCTCCAACCACCTTTCCAGACTCTTTTACATACACCACCTCACACAACTGAGATTCCAGCCAAACTGGATTACTGGAATTACAGGACAAAAATTTAGAACTATAAGGAAACTTAGAGGCCATTGAGGTCAGTCCCCTCATTTAACCAGTAAGGAATTTAAGGCTCAGAGAGACTGAAGTAACTAACTAGTCCATGGACTCACCACTAGTTAGCATCTGAGATAGGACAGGATTCAAATTCTTGTCTTCCTCAATCCAAGGCCAGTATTCTATCCAGCGCACCATGTGGATGAACCCCAACCTCAACCAACCATCTCTCACCATTCTGAATTTATGAAATGCATTAGCACCTTCTCCCATATACAGTATACACTCTGTAATCAGCTTCACCTGTTAAAAGTCCTGAGAAATCCTTTTCTCTCTTCAAGGATTAGCAAGAAGCCTTTCCTGATTATCCCAGATGAAAGCATCATCTTCCTCCTTTGACCCTCTCCTTTGCGCCATCTTCTATCCCACTTTCTATCATATTTGTGTACAGTACATGTCACATTCTCACATATTCCACCCCCCCCCTTTTTTTTTTACTTTAAGTGTCTTAAATTCAGAAACTCTGTTTTGTTTTGTTTTTTATCTTTATGTTTCCTGGTACTTATGTCCGATGAATGGGATACTGTTGGCTCAGTTACCGTGTGACTTTGAGTAAGCCCTTTCTGGGCCTCTGTTTCCTCAGCTATAAAATGAAAAGGTTGGATTCAATCAATATTCCCAGCACTGCCAGCAAGCCTGCACCCCTTTGCCCATCTCTCATCTCTATGCCTTTGCTGCATGCCTGAAATGCTGTGCCCTTTCACCTCCAACTCTTAGTTCCATTGTCTTCCTTCAAGATTCAGCTGAAATCCCACCTTCTTCTAAAGGCCTTTTATGTTCCATCCAGCTTCCAATGCTTCACTCCCTCCTATTACCTTCTAAATATACCATATATAAAAAACATATATATCTGCTTATTTAGATATTGCCTCCCTCACCCTCGCCCCATTAGAACGTAAGCACTTTTTTTTATCCCTAGTATTGAACAGTACCTGGACCATGGTAAGAGCTTAATAAATGCTTCTTGATAGACATCTGTCTTTTGTTAGGTGTCTACTCTATATCAGGAACTGAGCTAAATGCTGAGATACAAAGACAAAAATGAACCAATCCTTGCCCTCAAGGTGCTTAGATTCTAGGCAGGAAGGGGAAGGGAGGGGAGTCGAGACAACATATCTATGTAAGGGAATTTGGAGAGAGACAGAAACAAGAAAGAGGTAACATGAGCTAAACTTTGAAGAAAACTACGAGTTCAGAAACTACCTCTAAGGTTGCTTACAGCTCTAATCCTATCTAGACACTTAATAAAGTATTTGTTGGCTTTGTCCTTGAGTGTAACAAGACTGCCATGTTTGCTGTATGGGAGGGAGGGAAGGAGGAAGGATAACTGTATTACCTAAGTACACTCAAGCAAAATGTATTCCCACATTGGTCATCTCCAAAAATGCATCTCTTATTCTGCAAGTTAGTCCATTATAATACTGGTGCAATAGCACAAATTATTCGTTTGATCATGCACCAGTTCATAAAAGTCTTTCCACATCTCTTTGAAATTGTCTTTTTCTTCATTTCTTACAGCACAATCATATCCTATCATATCCATATACCACATCTGTTCAATCATTCCTCAATTGATAGGCATTCCCTTAGTTTTCAAGGTTTGGTTTTGTTTTTACCACCACAAGTAAAGATGCCATACACACACACACACACACACACACACACATATATGTATACATGTATATATGTATATATATGTATGTATGTGAGCATGTATATATATACATATATATAAAACCTTTCTCTTTTTTATCTCTTTGGGTAGTACAGATTGGTCAAAGGGTGTGGACTATTTAATAAGTTTTTGTGTATAATTTCAAATTGTTTTCCAAAATGACTAGACCCATTCACAGTGCCACCAACAATGTATTTCTTACCTGTTTTCCTGAAACCCCTCAAATATTTGTCATTTTGTTTTCTCTTTTTTTGCCATCTTTGATAATTTGGTGGGTGTGAGATGGAAGTTCAGAATCACTTTATTTTGCATTTCTCTAGTTAGTAGTAATTTATTTTTATATGATTATAGAAAGCCTGGGTTTCTCCCCTTGAGAACTGCCTGTTTACATCCTAAGATCATTTACCAGTTGTGGAATGGATCTTATTCTTGTAATTTTGAATCCATTCCTTATATATCTTGAAAATGAAACCTTTCTCAGAGAAACTCACTATAAAGATTTTCCCCCCAGTTAACTGTTTCCCTTCTAATCTTAGCTGTATTAGGTTTGTCTGTGTAAAAATGTTTCACTTTTATGTAACCAAAATTGCTCATTTATCTTCTATTTTCCTCTCTAGCCCTTGTTTTGTCATGAATTCTTCCCCTATCCATTGATCTCAAAGGTAATCTCTTCCTTGTTCCTATAAAACACATGAATAAAGGGTTCTTCCCTTAGTATGATAAATAGTGTATGTCTAAAACCAAGAACCAATGACATATGTAAAAGGGTTAAACTAGAATCCTATCCAATAAGATCAAGGGTAAAAAAGGATGTCCATTGTAACCACTTCTATTGAACAGGGTGCTAGATAAGACAAGAAAAAGAAATTGAGACAATAAGCATTGGCAAAGAAAAAACAAAATTATCACTTTTGCAGATGATATGATGATGCTTTACTAAAAGAACCCTGGAGAGTCAACTAAAAAATTAATTGAAATAATAACTTCAGCAAACTTGCAAGGTGTAAAATATATCCATACAAATCATCAGTGTTTCTGTACAATACCAATAAAACCCAGAAGGAAGAGACAGAAAAAGATTCTTATACTTAAAATAACTACAGAATGTATAAAGTACTTGACAGTCCACCTACCAAGGTGCACAAAAGAACCATATAAATACAACTATAAACCACTGTTTACAGAAATGAAGACAGATCTAAGTAATTGGAGAAATAGCAATTGCTCCTGTGTAGTCTGAGATAGAAAAATAAAAATGATAATATTATCCCAATTAATTTACTTATTCAATGCCACACCAAACTACCAAAGGATTGCTTTACAAAATTCATCTGGCAGCACAAAGAATCAAGAGTCTCAAGGGAAACAATGAAAAGGTAAGGGGGAACAAGAAAGGACTAGAAGTACTTTTAAACCTATACTATAAAACAGTAATTCTCAAAACAATTTGGTACTAGTTAAAAATTAGAGATCAACCAATGTAACATTAAGTATACAATAAATGAACTTAGGCTGGTGTGCAATAAAAACAAAGACCACGAGAACTGGTACTATTTGAGAAAAACTCCTGGGAAAACCTTATAGCAACATGACAGAAATTAGATTCAGAACAACATCCCATTTTTTTTGTTTTTTTGGAGGTGGGAAGGCAATACAATTGGGGTTAAGTGACTTGCCCAAGGTCACACAGCTACTAAGTGTGCCAAGTGTCTGAGGTCGTATTTGAACTCATGCTCTCCTGACTCCAGAACCAGTGCTCTATTCACTGCACCATCTAGCTGCCCCAACATCTCACTTCTTATAAAGTTATCCCTTCCACAATTGCGGGAATTAGGGGCGTGGGTCCCCTACATCTGGAAAATCTGCATAAAAATTTTGGCCCTCCCTTCATACCAGTGAAGAAGTC
The DNA here is from genome assembly GCA_028646515.1 of Pseudochirops corinnae. NCBI lineage: Eukaryota > Metazoa > Chordata > Mammalia > Diprotodontia > Pseudocheiridae > Pseudochirops > Pseudochirops corinnae. The sequence goes on from CM053587.1 coordinate 246,478,516, forward strand.
TCATTATCATAGTATTAAAAGGTAAAATACATTGATATTATACAATATTATATATATATATATATATATATATATATATATATATATATAAAATACATTTCCGAGTTTCTGAAATCCAAACTTTCTCTGTGCCATCTACTGGTTTTTATATGTTATCTGTGGCTTCTACAAAACTCCCAAAAAATTCTCATTTAACTTCTTATGCTAACCTGCAATATATTGAAAGCTCAATGTGGAAAATTGCAATGTGGATGGGATAACTGTACCAAGTTAAATTCCAAACAAATGTTACAGATACAAAAGATCGCATCATAAATAAATTAAAGAAGCAAAGGAATAAATTACCTATCAGATCCATGGATAGTGAAAGAATTCATGACCAAATGAGGGATAGAGAAGATCAAAGAAGATATAATAGATAATTTTATTAAATAAAATTTAAAAGATTCTGCATAAATAAAACTAACTCAGCTAAATTAGAAAGGAAACAATTAACTTAAAAAATCTTTGCAGCAAGAGTCAGATTCTTATATGGATTCAATTACAAAATAACTCTCAAAGAAATAAAGAACAACCTAAATAGTTGGAAGAATATTCAGTTTATATTATGTCTATTACATTAACTGAACCAATATAATAAAAATGACAATACTACCAAAGTTTATTTTCAGTTTTAATGCTAAACCAAATTATCAAAGGGATGCTTTACAGAACTCCATAAAATAATAACAGAATTTATTTGGAGTATCAAAAGATCTAGTTATCAAGGGAAATAATGAAAAAATTTAGAAATGAAGAAGGAATAGCATTTCCAGACCTCAAACTGGAAAATAAAGCATCAATCATCAAAAATATTTGATATTGGTTTAAAAATAGAGAAGTAGATCAATGGAACAGACAGACAAGAGAGAATCAGAAGTAATGGAATTCAATAACCCAATGTCTGATAAACCCGAAAACAAATAACTTAGGAAAAAATGCTCTATTTGATAAGAACTACTGGGAAAGCAGTCAGGCAGAAATTAGGCTTAGACCAACATGTTACACCATATTTCACAATAAATTCAAAATGGATTTTAGAGTCAGAAGAGACGTTGATGAATCACCTTAGTCAACCCCTTCACACACAGCCAGTTCTTCAACCCCCAGATCCATAAACAAAGGAATCTTTCACACTTTTAGCACTCATCTCTGCTTCTTTGAAAACAAAAACAAAACTCTAACACTGTCAAACAATGTTCCTGGTTTTCAAAGATATTTTAAAATGCAATCTGCAAATTAAGTCCATCCTAACAGAAAAGGACAGCCAAGGCCAATCCATCAGAGTCTGTTGGAGGAGAAAGCTCTTAAGCAGTCATTCAGTTTCAACTGTCAACCCTTTCATTAATGTGGCTGTTGAGACCACAACCCAAACCAGCCCATCCACCAGATGTTATCACCACTTAAAAATGTTTTTTCTCATTTTCTTCCCATTTTTATTTAAAGCATAGAGGAGCTTTGGAACAGCCAGATGGTAAAACAAACAAACAAACACAAACAATGTGTGGAACACTCCACTGTTTGCTTTTCCGAGTCAACAAATGCTTATTAAATGCCTTCCATGCACAAAGCAGTCCTCTCTTCTGCTGAAACAACATTGGGTGGTAAAAAGCAGTATCGTGTGCTAGAAAGAATTTTGGACTTCGGAGTCAAAGGAACAAAGCCCGAATCCCTGTTCCACATGCTACCTGTGTGACCATCGGCAATTCACTTCAACTCCCTTAAGCCTCAGTTTCTACACTTGTAAAATGGAGAAAACATTAGCACTCACACTACTTAGCTCATGGGGTTCTAGAAAGGACAGCAATGTGTAAATTTTTAAATGTTATATAAATAAATATGACATATAACATATATCATATGTCTTAGGGAGGAGGTAGGGGAAGGAAGGAGAGAGAAAACTTGGGAACTCAAAATCTCATGAATGTTAAAAACTGTCTACACATAATTGGAAAAATAAAATACAATTTTAATAAATAAATATGTAAGTGAATGAATGAATGTGAGTAGTTATTCTTGGGCAAAGGACATCTTGGAAGAGTGGATAGAAAGTTGGCTTCAGAACTGGGAAAATCTAAGTTTAAGTCCTATTTCCAACACATATTGGCTATGTGAGCATGGATAAGTAACAACTTCTCAGAGTTCTAGACAACTTTGCATGTCTGCAGAGAAAGTGCTGAGCTGCCTCTCTTGGTAGAAGGACTCTGCTCATCTGCAAGGCCTCTATCCCTAAACCAGTGAAATCCCAGGTACAATCTCTATCCCTATCCATCTGATAGATGCTGGAAAATCACTTGACCTCCCCAAGATTCCCAAGTAGCTCTAAAAATCTAAGCTGTGGAAAAAATGCCAGTCTTTAGAAGAAGAATGTGTTTCCTCTCCAGGAATTCTCTAAACCAATGAAATCGCAGGTCCAGACCTCTTCCCTCAAATTATTATTAGGATTGAGAAATAAGAGAGAATCAAAGAAAAGTATCAAAAAAAGAACCTTTAAAAAAAAACTTCTTATCTCTTAGTCCTGCTTCAAATTTCACAGTAATATTTTCTTAAGTACTGATCACCATCATCATTATGAAATATGCATCTAAAACCATAGATTTAACAGCACCAGACCAAATAATGCTGTTTCCTTTGCTGGTTAAGAAGCAACATCCCAGGGTATAATAATTTTATTTTTTTAGTGTACCTAAAAGAATGCCACATGCTGGTGGGCATATAGTATAATAACTAGGACAGGAGGACTAGGATGTTGCCCCAGGGTGACAAATTTAGAAAGTCTGACAGGCCTTGTGGTCTTTCAACAGGACAGACCTTGTAGTCCTTCAAAGCCCTGAAACAACAGTGCTTAAAACATAGGTCATGAGAATAATTTGTTAAAATAAGAAACTTTAAGAGGGGAGGCTGGTATGAATTCTTCTCCTACCCCTCCCCTGTTTCTGCTCTCTCTCCCTCTTCATTCATCTGAAGATGGGCTTTGAGCTGCTTGCCCTGGACACAGTTATTGGTCTCTATCCCACGCATGAACATTTCTAATTGTGGCTCTGTGGGCACATAGAGATGGTTCAATATCATCCTTCATTTTGTCATGACTCACCAAACTCCTAAAGCTGCTTTTGACATTTATCTTTTATTTCTTCCTGTTTTTCCTCTGCCTAATAATAATAATTCACATTTATATAGCACTTTGTTCATAACAACCCCAAGAAGTAGGCAATATAAGTATTATTATTCCCATTTTACAGATGAAGAATGGGGAATGAAAGAACTCAGCGTGAGGTCCAAATGTACTCTTTATATGTGTTTTCCTAATAGAATAATATAATACCCATTATATGGTGACTCAGAAGCTAATGCAACTAAATTATCAGCATTGTTTACTCCCTGTCACCAAGATGGCAAAAAGAGCAAGAAAAATATCAGTACCAGTTCTGAGAAATGTTCTCTTGCCATGGGTTTTCTTCAAATGGTAAATGAGTAACACTTTGAAAAATAAATCTAGCTTTGAGGACATCTTTGACATATTAAATAGCTTCCATTTCACAAACTAGTTCTCCTAGGAAGCCCTCTGCTCACACACTAGAAGAGAGATCAAGAATTCCTTCTGACCAGCTCCCTTCCCCTTGGCCCAAACATCTGGCTTCCATTACTGTCAACAAAATGAACTTATGCCTTTGCTGGCATGACTCTTGTGGGAAATGCACGGAATTTGAATTTTAAAAGTCTGAATCCCTGATAAGCTATTTACTAGCTCTGTCACCTTCAACAGGCAGGTGCTTCTCTGAGTCTGTTTCCTCATATTAAAAACTGGATGGCACACAGGACGGTTGTGAGAATCAGATAAGTTGACTAACTTAAAGTGCTTTGTAAACTACAGAACACTATACAAACCAGTTATTACTAATACATCGTGAGCAAGAAGTGACATAAAGGATACCCTCCAGGAAACATATTAGAAAATAGGCTAAAAATGTAGTCAATGGGAGACAAGTGAATACCCCATGTCCTCTACTGGCACCCATGGAATGTTGAAAGATCTAGAGGACAGCCTTCAATTCATTGTTGTTCAGTAGGGTCTGACTCTCTGTGACCTCATTTGGGATTTTCTTAGCAAAGATACTGGCATAGTTTGCCATTTCTTTGTCTAGATCATTTTACAGATGAGGAAATTGAGGCAAATGAGGTTAAGTGACTTGTCCAGGGTCACAGAGCTAATAAGTTTCTGAGGTCAGATTTGAACTCATGAAGATGAGTCTTCCTGATCCCAAATCCAGTGCTCCATCCACTGCACCACCTAGCTGTCCCTTCACTTCATTAGATGGATGCTATATGGATGATTTATATGGGTTGTGAGCTGTACCAACAGGAATACCCACACTGATAAATCACAGTGCCATTCAAATATTAAATAATCCATTATTTAATATGTAATATTGATTCAGGGGCCCATTTAGGATCATTGCAGCTATTTGTGTCAGTGAGTCATCTATCCTAAATTACAACCTTCTAAAAGCCATTGATTGGCTGTGTTTCTTAATTCTTGCTTAAAACATCACCCACCCTAATGCTACAAATAATTGCTGATGCAAGGAAACTCAAAACCTGGAAGGCTCGCTGCTGGCTACATTTGCAAGGGAAAGGTAGGAATTTAAAGCAAATAATCTGAGATGCAGGGATAGAGTCTCACTGAAATCCTACCTAGTCTTTGTTGTTGTTTTTTGCTCCTACCCATTCATTTGCATGCTAAGACCAGAGGATCTTGGGAGTGACTAGGGCTTCACAGCCCACCTTCCACAGGGCTCTTGTGGAGCGGGTTTGTGGGTTGTATCTCCATAAGGGATTAAATGAGAGTGACACAGAATTTCTAACCCTTAGTCAGTTAGTTGTCTGAGACACAGAATTGTGATTCATCTCCAGACATGAGTGGCTAAAAGGTTTGGTGTTAATTTGGAGGCTCTTTATCTAACTTTTGCAGATGTGGTGGCTCACAAGCTTAACTATAAACTAAAAGAGTTATCAGCCTGTGCTTACCATGGAGTCACTGTACCTCAGCAGACAGAGCTCAGGTGACCCTAAAGTAATGAATCCCAGAAGCTGAGAGCAGAAATAAACTCCCCAAGCTGGACTACAAGACCAAGAGAGAGCACAACATAACATCATCACAGAATAGCAGCAGCCCTGCAGTGTTGGCAGTGTGAGTTGTCCTGGACACACATTATCCTTGTATATGCACCCTGACCATAGAGATTCCTCAAAAGTGCCCATTAATGTCTGTATCCTAGCCACATGTGTGTGTCTCATCCACTTTGCGTGGAAGCTGACCCACAGAGCACCTTGAACCTAGGGTGCTTTTCTGGGAGTTCACATGCCAAAAAGATTATCCCAAATGCATACACACATACACACACACACACACACACACACACACACACACACACACACGCACGCACAGCTCAAAGCCCAGAAGACCTACATTTGAGTCTTACTTCTGACACCTACTGACTATATCTCCGTGGACATGTCATTTAACCTTGTGGTGTTATAGAAACTGTCGAAGATTTCTTAAGTTGCAACGCAGGTACCAACATGCATTGGTAAAGAGAATTTCTTCACCCAGGAATTGCTTAAGCCAATTTATGCCAGTAAAATCACAGGTTCTGCCATCAACTGTATGTGTGTGTGTGTGTGTGTGTGTGTATGTACACACACGTATATGTAGGGCATCCCAAAAGTCTTAGTGCAAATCTATACTCTATGTAAATGCATATAAACTATTTCTATATGTATATACAAGAAGTCACAAGAGTCTTAGTGCAAATTTATACCATATATAACTATATACACACATTCATATATATTTATGTATGTATATGCATATAAAGTATATACTTTATAAACTATATGCATATACAGGGGGTCCCAAAAGTCTTACTGCAAATCTATACTAAGACTTTTGGGACCCCCCCATATATACACATATATAAGTACATAGTTTATATGCATATATATATGTTCTATATGCAT
>CM053587.1:246485075-246508673 GCA_028646515.1 Pseudochirops corinnae
CTCAATCACAAATACAGTCATTAGAAAACCACACAAACCCTCCACCCCTTGGTGTCCAAAAAAACCTCAGTTTCATCCAAGGGGAGGCCTTTTCTTCATCTTGACTCTGAGTGATCTCTCTGATTCCCTGGATCCCCTTCCAAGGTCCCAGCTCCCTCCTGAATCCACCAAACAGTCACCTGGCTTCAGAAGTAGATAGCTCCCAGGTCCTTCTCCAGTCCTCAGGGCAGTCCTTGGCACACACTGAAGTTCACAGGGTCTAGCACATCTCAAACTCTTCACCACTTCTCTTGTCTGGAACTCAAGGATCAGCCAGGCCATGAACAAACAAAGTTTTATCCTGGTCAAGAAGGGTCATCCCTTCTTCAGGCAAGCCCTCTCAGCCTTCCAGGCAAGCCCAGGTAAGCCCTCTCAGCTTTCCAGGCAGCCTTCTAGGCAAGCCCTCTCAGCCTTCCAGGCAAGCCCTCACCAGATTCTGGTCTCAGGAAAACTCCATCTCAGTTCTCAGCTTCCAGATGCTGGGAGAGAAACTCTCCCTCTCTCCCTCTCTTTGTTTCTCTCTTTCTCAGCCAGCTTCAGTCTCCAGGATTCTTCCTTCAAGGGGAGCAAAATTCCAATTCTGTCTGTCTGTCTCTGGAATTCTTGCTTATGTACACACCTCAGCCAATCCCCTTCTTCCACATCAACAGGGGCTCAGCCAATCCCCTTCTTCCACATCAATGGGGGCTCAGCCAATCCCCTTCTTCCACATCAACAGGGGCTCAGCCAATCCCCTTCTTCCACATCAACAGGGGCTCAGCCAATCCCCTTCTTCCACACCAACAGGGGAGTTCATGCCTTCTTAACAGTGGGACAGCGTTTGCACCTTCTACACTTAGCACTTTAGTGCTAAGTGCTAAGTATCCTGCTAAACTGATTACTATTACAGCCAGCCAACTGCCCCCCAGAGAGCAGGTGGACTAGCTTAGGTGAGGAGTTAGGGGACAGGGAAGAGGAATACAGGAAGTAGCGTGTACTGAGCACACTGGGCCACAACCACCACCTTGACCACCATCTCACCTCAGACCTTAATGGAGACCACCTAACTCCCAGCAACTTGTAATCCTATCTGCTGCATAGGTTAGGGACCTCCCCTGTGAAATTATCCACAAAGTAACCTTGAAACTTCACCCCTTGAAATCCCAGCTGCTCCCTTGGACTTGTTTCCTCCCTTGTAATGTGTATAGTCTTGGCCACCGTGAATGACACATAATACATGCTTACTGAATGTATGTTGCTTGACTGAGTTCAATTCAACAAACATTTATTAAATGCCGACTATAGAAATGGAGCCAAGACGGCAAAGAAAAGGCAGGGACTTGCCTGAACTCTCCCAAACTCCCCTCTGAACAACTTTAAATAATGCCTCAGAGATGATTTCTGAAGCAGTGGAACCCTCAGAAGAATGGAGTGAAACAGTTTTCTAGCCTAAGACAACTCAGAAGGTCAGCAGGAAAGGCCTGTTGCAAGTGGAGCAGTAAGAATGGAGCACAGTCCAGCACAGGCTGCATAGGTGCAGGTTGTACCCCAGCAAACAAGTAGTGGGCCTTGGGGCTGATGGAATCAACAGCAGCAACTGTGGCTTTTGGAACTCTTGGCCCACAGATGGTAAGGGGTCTGACAACTGACAACAAAGGTCCCTTTGCTGGCAAAGAGTGCATTATTGTTGCATTGCCTATGCTCAGATCTGGATTGCAATCCTGGATTGCATTTCCAGGGGAAGGAGTAAACATTAGCACACCAGAGCTTGTGTTCATAGGGAGCGTGGTCACAACCAGACAAGAGCACAGCTCAGGACAGTAGTAAACACACTTTTCCTTAGATCATGCTACCTTAGAAAAACTTAAAACTTACAGATTCCCAAAACTATCTCCGAAAACAGTTGCACAAAAAAAAAAAACCAAACCAAAACTAAATCTGAAGCTTGGGGCAGTGCCCCCTTCACACCAGGAGCAGAACCCAATTTTGACAGATAAAGTCAAAAGTCAAAATATAGGCTGGAAAAATAAGCAAACAATAAAAAAGAACTTGACCATAGAAAGTTGTTATGGTTACAGGGAGAATCAAAATAAACTCAGAAGAAGACAACAAAGTCAAAACTGCTACATCCAACACCTCAAAGAAAAACATGCATTGGTTTTAGGCCCAAAAAGAATTCCTGGAAGAGCTCAAAAAGGATTTTTAAAAGCAAATAAAAGAGGTAGAGGAAAAATTGGGGAAAGAAGTGAGAGTGATGCAAGAAAATCATGAAAAAGTGTCAAGAGCTTGGTAAAGAAGACAAAAAAATTACTGAAGACAATACCTTAAAAAGAGAAAAGGTAAAATGGTAAAAGAGGCACAAAAATCCACTGAAAAGAAAAATGCCTTAAAAAGCAGAATTGGCCAAATAGAAAAACATACACACACACACACACACACACACACACGTATGTGTGTATATACACATACGTGTGTGTGTATATATATTCACCAAAAAAAGAACTCCTTAAAAAATAGAATTGACTAAAAGGAAAAGGAAGTACAAAAGCTTACTGAAGAAAATACCTCCTTAAAGATTAGAATTGGGCAAAAGGAAGCTAATGAATCCATGAAACACCAAGAAATAATAAAACAAAATCAAAAGAATGAAAAAAATAGAAGAAAATGTGAAATATTTCATTGGAAAAAGCAACTGAACTGGAAAATAGATCCAGGAGAGATAATTTAAGAATTACTGGACTGTCTAAGAGCCATAATAAAAAAAAAGAGCCTAGATATAATTTTTTAATAAATTATCAAAGAAAACTGCCCTCATATCTTAGAATCAGAGAGTAAAATAGAAATTGAAAGAACCCACTGATCATCTCTTAAAAGAGATCCCCAAATAAAAACTCCCAGGAATATTATAGCTGAAATCCAGAGTTCTCGGATCAGGAAGAAATTACTGTAAGCAGCAAGAAAGAAACAATTCAAATATTGTGGAGCCATGGTCAGGATAATACAAAATTTAGCGGCTTCTACATTAAAGGGTCAGAGGGCTTGGAATATAATATTCTGGAGGGCAAAAGATTTAGTATTATAACCAAGTATCACCTATCCAGCAAAACTGAGTATAATCCTTCTGGAGAAAGAAATGGCTATTCAATGAAATAGAGTACTTGCAAGCATTCCTGATGAAAAGACCAGAGCTGAATATAAAATTGACTTTTAAACTGAGGACTCAGGAGAGGTATAAAAAGGTAAAGAGACAAGATAAATCATAAGGGATTCAATAAGTTTAAATTGTTTGCATTCCTACATGGGAAGATGATACTTGTAACTCCTAAGGACTTTTTCATTTTTAGGGCAGTTAGAAAGAGTTTACATAGAGGGCAGAGGTGTGAGTTGAAAATGTTGGGATGAAATCTAAAAAATTAAATTAAATTAAAGTGTGAGAAAGGGGAATACACTTGGAGAAGGGAAAATGGAGAAATAGAATGGGGTATGTTATCTCATATAAAACAGGTCTGAAAGAGTTTTTACAATGGAGAGGAAAGTAGCAGGAGGGGAGAGAGACAGAGCACTTGAACCTTACTCTCATTGAAATTAGTTCAAATAAGAAATAGCATACACCCTCAGTTGGGTATAGAAATCTATCTTACCCTACAGGAAAGTAGGAGCAAAAAGGGGGAAAGGGGTGGAGGGGTTGTGCTGACTGAAAGGAGGGCAGACAGGAAGAGGTACAAATCAGAAGCAAAACAGTTTTGGGAATGAACAGAATGAAAGGAGGGAGATGGGATAGGGAAATAGGATGGCAGGGTACACAGTAATTACAGCTGTGAAAAAAATTACAGCAAGTTTCTCTGATAAAGGTCTTATTTCTCAAACACGTTAGAGAACTGAGTCAAATTTATAAAAATAAGAGCCATTCCCTAATTGACAACTGGTCAATAGATATGAACAGGCTGCTTTCAGATGAAATAATCAAAGCTACCTATGATCATATGAAAAAAATGTTTTAAATCACTGTTGGTTAGAGAACTGCAAATTAAAACAACTCCAAGGTACCAACTCATGCTTATCAGATTTGTTATTATGACAGTAAAGGAAAACGACAAATGTTGGAGGAGATGTGAGAAAATTGAAACAGTAATACACTGTTGGAGGAGTTGTGAGCTGATTCAACCATTCTGGAGAATAATTGGGAACTATGCCCAAAGGGCTATAAAACCATGCATACTCTTTAACCCAACACTATCACTACTAAGTCTGTATCCCAAAGAGATTAATTTTAAAAAAGGAAAAGGATCTATGTGTATAAAAATATTTAAAACAGCTTTTTGAGGTGGCAAAGAATTGAAGTTGAGGGGATGCTCATCAATTGAGAAATGGTTGAATGTGCTGTGTTATATATGATTGTGTTAGAATACTATAGTGCTATAAGAAATGATAAACAGGATGCTCTCAGAAAACCTGGGAAAGCTTATATGAACTGATGCAAAGTGAAATTAGCAGAACCAAGAAAACATTGTACACAGTAACAGAAATATTGTATAATGATCAACTGTGAATGATTTAGCTATTCTCAGCAATACGTTGATCTAAGACAATACAAAAGGACTTAATGATGAAGAGGCAACCTATTTCCAGAGAAAGACTTGACAGAGTCTGAATGCAGATTAAAAACTACTTTTTTAAAACTTTGTTTATTTTTCTTGTTACTTTGGGAGTTCTTTTGATCCATGTTCTGTTCTACAACATGACTAATATGGATATTTGTTTTGCGTGACTGCAATATGTAATCTATATCAAATTGCCTTCTCAATGAGAGGTGAGGGGAAGGACAGAATTTAGAACTCAAAATTTTTTTAAAATGAACGTTAAAAATTTTTTAATGTGTAATTGGGGGAATAAAATATTAAATTTTTTAAAAAACAACACATGCTAGGTTCTAGACATTATGCTTGGAGTTGGGGACAGAAAATAAAACAATCATTGTCCTTAAGGAGCTTTCCATTCTTAAGGGGAAAGGACATGCATATATAACAATAAGCACAAAATATTTTTCAACTATTACTAAGTCATTTCATCTAAGAGAGAACTAACAGCAAGAAGGAATCAGGAAAGACCTCATGTAAGAAGTGGAGTTTGAGCTGTGGTTTGAAGGAAGATAGAGATTCTATGAGGTAGAGGTTAAGTGTGTGAGGGGGTGGAGGATTGGAGAACAGCAAACCAGTCAGTTTGATTGGAGTCGAGAGACAACAGTGGGGAACAATCTGAAATAAACCTGAAAAGACAAATTGGAAGCCATAGAGATAAAAGAAACTGAGGATGTTCAGCCTGAAGAAAAACAGGACTGACATGGTAGCTGTCTTTAAGTGTATGAAGGGCTGTTATGACAATGAGATGTGTTTTGTTTTATCCTAGAATACAGAATTAGGAACAATGAAAGAAAATTTCAGAGAGGAAGATTTCAACCTTATGTAAAGAAAAAATCTTAATTATTAGAGCTACCTAAAAGTAGAATAGTTTCCCTCAAAAGATCTTTAATCAGAGGTTGGACCATCAATTCTCAGGGATGTTGTAGGGAAATTTCCTCCTCAGGAACTAATTAGGTTAAATGACCTTTGAGGTGCCTTCCAACCCTTGAGGTACCCAAGAGAATACAGAAAACTCTAGAAGGTGTTGCCAATGGCCCAGTTATTGCTGACTTTGTGAAATAGAGGCATTGTCCTCCAGCCCTTCACCACTCTCCAGTAAAGTACAACACAGGAAAATATAAACACGGACACATAGGGAAATCCTCCTGAGAACTCCTTTGACAAGAAGTGAACTTACTTAGTAACTCTCATCAACAATGACCACCAAAATTCCAAAAAACTCATAATGAAGCATGTGATCCACCACCAGCTAGAGAATTCACAGATTCACAGTGCAGATTGAATCTTTTTTGTTTTCTTTTTTTTTTTCTGGTACATCACTAATGGGAAAATTTGTTTTGCATGACTTCATACTTATAATGGATTTTTTTATTTCTTGACTTCTCAATGGATGGGGGGGAGGTAAAGGAAGAGAAAGAATTCAAAACTGAAAATAAAATAAAATTGACAAAACAAAAGTGAACAATAAAAAAAAGTGGTCTCACTTGGTCTTCTTCCACTCACTTCTTCCAATATACATATTTCTGCCACTGGAATGCAGGGCATCCCAAAAGTCTTAGTGTACTTAAAAGACTTTTGGAACACCCTGTGTGGAAGGCCTGTCTAAACACAAGCCCCCAATTTCTATCTCCAAAAATTAGGTTTCTTATGGGCAGCCTTATGGTTTGAGTGAGGCTGATGCCATCATTAGGGCCGCTGAGAACAGCTACTTATTCCCTGAGCCTCAGATCCACAGACCTGCCTCCTTGGTTTTGTAACTCTATGCCTCCTCTAGGAGTGGCAATTTGTTGGTGGTAATTGCGTTGTCTATTCTAAAGTTGAGGATGATGTTCAAAAGGTTGTAAGTGGGTATCTAGTTATAGCAAAGTTTAATGGAAGGAACATTGGATGCTAGATTACCAGACTTGAGCAGGAATTTCAGCTCTGGTCACACAGGTGACTAGTAAGTGTCTGAGATTGGATTTGAACTCAGGTCTGCCTGATGCCAAGTCTAGCACTCTACCCACTATTCCACCTAGCTGCCTCTAGAAGATACTTGCTAGCTCAGTGAATTGGCATGATCCAAGAAGATTCCCCACAATGGAAGGAGGGGCTAAAGTTTCCAACTAACATCAAAGAAAGAGGTGTAAATGGCATGGTTATTTGGATAGTCTGAGTCAGACTTTGAAATTATATTTTGAGAAAGAAGGAAGATATTCAGTTTTCAAAAATGTTACACATGACTTTTCAGGAAGGCTGGCACAGAAAAGCTATCATAGTGATAGGGGATTTCATAGATCTAGACATCTGTTAGAAGTCTCATCCTGCTAAAAACAGAGTACTGATAAATACTTGACTTGCCTAGCTGGCAATTTCATCTCCCAGAAGGTATGTAAAGGAAGAAATGAGAGTAAGTACTACTCTGTATATAATCATGAGCAACAAGGGAGGACTGGCAAGGGAAGTTCAAGTGATGGAATGCTTGGGAGAAAGTGATATCAGTTGATCAACCAATCAACAAGCAGTTATTAAGCACCTAGTATAATCTAGGCACTGGGCTAGGTTTTGGGGATAAAAGTACAAAGAATGAAATGCTTCCTACTCTCAAGGAGCATTATAATGGGGGAGACAATGACATATATAAGTATATAGAGAATAAATGTAAAAAGAAAACAAAGTAATCAAATATAAGGCAGTTTGGGAGGAAGGGCATTTGCTGTTGAAGAGAGGAGGAAAAGCTTCATGTAGAAGGTGATGCTCAGACTGTGTCATGTAGAAAGAAGGATTCTGCAAGGTAGAGGAAAGGAGGGATTCTAGGCATGGAGCACTGCCTATGCAAAAGCACAGAGATGGGAAATGCAAGGAACAGAGAAAAGGTAGTTTGGCTGGATCAGAAAGAATAGGAAGAGATATACAGCAAGATTGGAAAGCTACATTGGAGCCAGATTGTGAAAGGTTTTCAAATCTAAGCAGAGAAGTTTATATTTCATCTTAGAGACAAAGGAACCACTAGGACAGTCATGTGGTCAGATCTGTGCTTGAGGAATATTACTCTGCTCTCAATGGAAAGGATGGATTGGGAGAGTGAGAGGCTTGAGGCAGGGAACCTAGAAGGAGGCTACTGCAATCATCTAACTGACAGATGATGTGGGTCTGAATTAAGGTGATAGCTGTGTGAATGGTAAGAAAGGATCAGACTCAAGAATTTTTTGCAGGAAGAAATGTCAAGGCTTGGGCAATTGATTGTACATATGGGGTGAGGGAGAGTAAGAAACTGAGGATAATACCATTGTTACAAAGCTAGGAGACTAGAAGAATGGTGTTGCCTTGGTCAGAAATATGAAATTTTGGAGAAGAAGGTTTGGGGGTGGGGTGGGGAAATACAATTAAAATAATAACAGTAAATATTTAAAGTTCATAATAATCAAGGTACAGAACAGTGGACATAGTCAGAAATGTCCCCTAGAATGTTACAAAGGACATTTCCTAAACGTCTGAGAAAACATAGAAAGATAATATAACCCAGAACTTCTACATGGAAGGATATGGTGTGATGGGAAAGAAATGGTGATAGGAAGCTCTCAAAATGAAACACAATTACAAGTGAATGAGACAAGATTAAAAAAAAAAAAAGCAGGGTATCAAAAGGAACTAATGCGGCTGCACAGAGAGTATTCTGATGAGTTCAGATTTTTAAAAATGCTAAAGATAGGAGCACAAAACTAAGAATAAATACAAAATATTGTCATGGTCCTATAATAATAGTGTTAGGAATCCCAAAGACCAGGATGAGCTGAGGAGATACAGAAAAGGAGGGGTCTAAGAACAATTCAAATGATTTTTATGATTCTTAGATCTGTTCATCAAATTCTAACTTCTCTCTTGATCTCTGGTGTCCCATCTCCAATTCCCTATTGGACATCTAAAATTAAATGACTTGTAGACTCAAAATGACCAAAACAGAACTCATTACCCATCCTCACATATAACATGTACACCAAAACTTCCTTTCTTCCAAACTTCCCTCTTACTGTGAAATGACCCACTATCCTCCCAATCATCCAGGCTTGAAATCCAGATGTCACCTTTGTCTCCTCCATCTCACCCTACAATTCAAACTTTTTGCCCTATCATTTAAGTCCTATCATTTTTACCAGGAGTGAGGAACCTGTGACCTTGAGGCCACATGTGGCCTTCTAGGTCCTTGGGTACGGCCTTTTGACTGAGTCAGTTTTACAGAACAAATCCTTTTATTAAGGAGATTTGTTCTGTGAAGTTTGGATTTAGTTAAATGGCCGCATCTGAGGACCCAGAAGGCCACATATGGCCTTGAGACCGCAGGTTTCTCACACCTGATTAATATCATCATATCTCTCACATATATTCCCTTCACTCTGCCACTTTCCTATAGGACCTTATCACCTCATACTTGGACTATTTCAATATCCTCTGGTTGATCTCCCTGCCCCAAATCTCTCCCCACTCCAGACCATACTCCACTCAGCTGCTAAAGTGATGAACCACTTCAAACCCCTAATCAACAAACTCCAATGGCTCCCTGTGACCTCAAGGATAAAATATAAAACCCTCTGTTTGGCTTTTAAAACCCTTCACAACTCAGCCTTTTCCCAATTTTTCCCAATCCAGTCTACTTTTCTAATCTTCTTATACTTTACTCCCCTCCACATACTCAACAATCCAGCAAGACTGGCCTTTGCACATGGTATTCCATCTCCCAACCCTATGCCTTTTCACTGGCTGTCCCCCATACAGGGAATGCTTTCCCTGCCCCTCCCCCCATCTCCTGCTCTCCTTGGCTCCTTTTAAGAGTCAGCTCCCATCCCACAAGGGGCCTTTCCTGGGATCTTACCCCCATCCCCACCCCAAACATACTAATAGTGCCTTCCCTCTGTTGATGACCTCCTATTTATACTATTAATATCTTGTATGTATTTTCTCCCTGATTGTGAACCCCTTGAGGGCAGGGACTGTTTTTACCTTTCTTCAGTATTCCCATCACTTATTATTATGCTTGTTGATTTGAAAGTTTAACAACAAGGGTACTATCTATGATGTCAAGTGGTATGTGGTCATGTGAACCTAGATGGATACTTCATCTATGTGCTGATTATCATCGGGAAAAAGGTAGGTGGGGTGGGACTTCTTGGTTACTTTTAAGAGGTGAAAGCAAGAACTAATTAAGATGTACTGGATACTAGCTAACTGATATGGGCAGAATTCCCAGAGAGTTCAGAAGAAATGCCAGGAGATTGGCTTTGGATTATTCTACCAAATGAGAAATCAAAGGTCTTTTAGAAATGCTTATCTTATCTTATTCTTATTCTTATCTTGGGATTCTATGCATGAAATGTTAGTTCAGATACCATGGTAGGGGAGTGGGGAACAACAAACTTCTAATACTCAAAGATTCTAACTTTCTCTCCTCTCCCCACACCCTCCCCAAATGGATATGCCATTGGAACTACTGAACCAGTATGAGACAGATCCAGTTAGAAACAAAGACACACCAAAGACAGGTATAGATGTGGAGAGACCTGAAGAAGGATTCAACTTTGGGGATCATGACCCTTTGTGGAAGTGAAAAGCAGTGTCTATAGACTCAAGAAAGGAGAAGATCATGTGGGCCCAGCCAAGCAGCTTATCCAACAGAGAGCCACACCTCAGAAGATCTGTCTGAGGACTTTACAAAGAGAGAAAAGACTACCAGTATCTGGAGTTGTATACTACCATTTGGCACACATATATCCTACATATGTGCTTCTCTATAATTGAATAGAATTTATTTGTGGAAGAAGGCATCTCCAGCTTTGGGGGAAAGAATGTCTTATCTTTACTATACCATCTTAGTAAATGTCTTTGCTAGAAGTTAATCAACTCTACTGGCTGACTGTTAATGAGAAGCATGCAAATGGGGGCTTGTGAGCTACAGTAATAGGAATCACCACCCACAGTTTGGTAGACTATCAATATAGATATTGCATCTATTGTTAGACATGATTGATGTGTTGGTTGATTTTACTGAATTTATTTTCTCTTTTTTTTCAACAAGAGATGATTCACTACACATGTGGGGGCGGGGGAGATGTCTTTATAAAATGAATATAACAGTAAATGCATTTTTAAAAAATATTAGGAGTTACATTAACAGCAAGTTCTATATGAGTCAGAAATGTGTCAGAGTAGTAAAAAAAAAAAAGCCAATGCAACTTTAGGTAGCATTAATAGAAGCATCGTGTATAGAACAAGAAAAATAATAGTTGCACTGTGCTCTATTATCTTAGATGGCATTAAATCTGGAATACATTGTGTTCAGCTCTGCTTGACACATTATAGAGACATTAACAGAGTAGAATACATTTGGGGGAAGGCCACCAGCATAGTAAAGGATCTGGAAACCATGGGACAGTTGAAGAACCTAAGGGTATTGAATTTGGGGAAGAGAAGACTTAGGAGGGACCACAAAGTATAGTGGGAAAAGTGGTAGACTTTCAGAGGACCTGGGTTTGGATCCCAGCTTTGACAGCTCTGTGTAGCTTTGGGCAAATCATTTCACCACTCTGAACCTCAGTTACTTCATCTGCAAAATGAGGAGCTTGGACTAAATGACATCTAGGTTCTTTTTCAGCTTTAAGTATATGATCTTTGATAGACAGCAATCTCCAAGTATTTAAAAGACTAGCATTTGGAAGAGGGATTAACCTTCTCTAAATTATGATCAATGAATGGAAGTTATAGGGCTACTCATTATGAGGAAGAGTTTTTTTAATTAGGCCTCTCTCAGGAGGTTATTGGCACATTTCCTATCACTGGTGGAAGTCTTCAGGTAAAGGCTAGATATCCACTTGTTGGGACTATTTTAAGAGATTTACGTTTAGGTTTGAGTTGGATTAGATGACATCTGAGGTGCGTTCCAGCTCTAAGTTGCTGTGATTCTGTCCAACAACAAAACAGACTGCCCTGTGAGTTTCTAGTTACCACTAGTACTCAAATAGAATGTATATAACTACCTGTCAGATGTATAGGATCTTTGGATTTGGAGTTTGGAGTTTGGTTGTACATTTAAGATCAACTAGTCCAACCCTTTATTTTTACAGACAAGGAAAGTAAGGAGGCCCAAAGAGGTTAAGTGACTTGCCCAAGTTCACAGAGATAGCAAGTTAAAGAACTGGGATTTGAATCTAGATCTTCTGACCTCCAAATCCAGCATAGTTTTCACTTTGATTCCTGCATCATGGGGGAGATTGCACTAAATTACCTTCAAGACTTCTTTTAACTTTATGATTCAAGGATTTGAGGAATACACTTGTTAAATTAAGAAGGAACCTCAATGTGACAGAGAATTGCTGCTTTCTAGAATCAGTAGTCCTCTTAGTTCCAATTCTGTAGGACTTTGCATTGTCATCTAAAAATGGGGAATCTATTTTACCCTTACACCCACAGGGATGTTACAAGGATCAAATTAGTTTCTCTTATGCAAATAAGTAAGTGGTACATGTTGAGGAGACGGTGAGTAGATATGGAGGGGGTAAAGAAGAGGATTAAACAGCATCATTAAACACTATGGACTTCAAAAGAGGAGAAGATGTTGAGTGATGGTGGCAGATCAAGGATCTGGAAGTAGGTATGTTGAACAAGTAGTGTCCTGCTTCTTTCTGACCCTGTGAATCAGGGGGCATAAGAGGAATGGACCACATTGGAGAGGGTTTCAATATTTCAACATAAATTCACATATCATTTATTGCCAAAAGAAGGAATGTGTATAAGAAGAAGAGATCAAGAAAAGGGTGTTTGTTAACAATAGATTAGTGAAGTTCCTGAGGAGAACATAGTGAAAAAGAGTGGTCACAGGAGAATGGTAACTGAAGAGAGGCAGGATTGAAGTGGATGGTGATGAGAATATATTGAGAGGTAGCAGAAGAAAAGGTTTTTTGCTTCAGGCAGGTGGTGGTTCTGAATGACACTAGTGAGCAGAGGGTTGAGTATGGCTATTTAGAGGATCAGGGAGTACTGAGTAGGCAGAAACTGATAGAATAAATTAGCCCCCAAATTCTAATTAGGATGATGGGATGTGGAGTCTTCACAATCCTGTCTCTCAGATGAATTCTGAAAATTATTTATAGCAGGGAATAAGCACTGGTTAGTGGTATGGAAAGGGGAGAGTTGAAAAGATGCCTTTTCAAATTCTGAAGATAGATAATAAAAGATTTCCAGAGCCTTAATTGTATAACACACCTCCCTAACACTTCACACATGATAGGCAAAAGCAACTAATATTTAGCCTTACTAAAAAAAGTTGTCTTCTCTTGCTTTATTAGTGAGATCAATAATACTTTAAGTAGTCATTAAAGTAAGGAATAATCCTAAAAATACAAGGGAAATATAAGTTTAAAACACACACTGTTGTAGCATCCCCATATTATCCTCTATCTAATCATTACCATGACTCACAAATAGGAATCAGTACAAGACATATTAGAACACAAAAAGATAAAACCAAATCTAAAACCATGAACAGATGATGTGAACAAATCTAATCCAAAAACTTCTGTGTGCAGCTGCTAGTGAATTACCATGGACAGTTCCTTTGCTGGAACTAGGAAGCTGAGGCAATAAAAAGAACTAAATGAGAAAAAGAAGGCAAAAATGAGCCTGAGATGAGAGCATTCTGTATCACACAGAAACCATGACCCTCTAGACATTTCTAGTTGTAAAACTGAGTTTGGAGATTTTGAAACCAACAATTGTATTTTGTGACTTTTTTTCTAAGGATTGTTTTAGGTCAAGGTGATGTATCTACATCACACGACAAACTCACACTTATAGAAGTGTAGAATATTCACCAATTTTTTTTAATGTTAATAGATTAGAAGAAATCTAACCAGGAAATTATAGACAACAGTGTGTCTTAAAGAAGATGTCTTGAAAGTGTTTATTCACAAGGAACAATGCTTACCATCTATGTGACTTCAGGCAAGTCTCAACTTCTTTAGCCTTTAGTTTCATCACAAAATTTTTCATTGCCATCACCCAGAGAGGGGAAGCATCTGCTCCCCTCTTCTTATTATCTCTTTTAGCTCTAAATCTAAGATTCCATTAATCTATGAATAGGAAAGTAGAAGAGATCTGAGAGAAATGACTACTAATAATCAATATCTTGAAGAGATTCAGAGCTCTATCCTTTGAAATTCCCGATTTTAAAATTTTCAGTTTCTTGAAGGACTTTACTGATAATGAGACTGAATTAACTCTCCTCATCTTGGTCAGACCCCATGAGACCTTACAAGGAATTTAATCTAAGGTGTAGAAGCCCATTGTGCTCTACTCAAACATGGATGGAGACAGATCCTTTTGTTTAGATAGCCCAAGACTGAGAGTGGTCTGGTATAGAGATAATTTCTCTGTCCAAGGGGGACATGATGTCACTCTCAGTCCCTCACTGAACACCTACTCTTCAAAAAATATATAAACTGAACCTGCTGACAGTTGCCACAATTGTCTTTGGTCTAAGAGAGATGGCCAAATGGCCATCCTTTTATTGATAACCTGCTGGCCTTACTAATAAAATGATTAAGTTACCCAGAAACTATGTCTCCCAAACCTTTTTAATTGTTACAAATCTCTGGCAATCATCATATCTGGGCTAAATCAGCTGGATGCAGGATTGGATAAAGTTTGGAATAGCAACATGAGACAATGGAACTCCAACTCCTCCCGTCCCAAGAAATACAAAAAGTAGACATCCCTAATCTCTCAAATTCCTAATTATAAGTAGAACCCCAGAGAACTGAATTGGGTCAATAGAAAGAAAGAATTGGACTCTGTCCAAGACCTTAGCACTTTTTTCTAAAGTGGTTAAAGTTTATGTTTTATGGACTGAAATTCTTCATTATCATCTCCCAGAGAGAAGGGGAAGCATCTACTCCTCCACAATGACATTGCAAACATTGTTGCAGAAATCAGCCTATTCTTTTTCTCCTCCAATAAATTTACAGAATTTTGACAACCCAGTTCTTTATATGAATAGACATCCACCTGAAAGCATCAGAAATATTACCTGTGTAAATGAGTTCTGACAGCTCTATTTCATTTGCATGTTTTTCGAAGTGGCACATGCTGTAACACATTTCGCAGGAGTTTGCAGAGAAAATTAATTGTAATCCTTGGGAGTTCTTTTACTAAGAAACAACAGGAAAATACTTCATTAATGAACAGCTCAATTCAAAACCCATGGTTCATAGATTTATGAAGTCTTTCTTTCCCAAGAGACAGATTGTACATTTTTCTTGGGCATTGTGACAAGCATGCTCAGTCATGGACTTTAAAATGGGAATGAAATCCAGAACTAGAACAACTCCTCTGAATGAAATAATCCTTCATAATGTAAATTCCACTGCTGAGCAATTCAGGGAGGGGAGGAGGGGTACCACCACTCTAGTTTTGATGCATGCCCCTTCTTACTAGGATTATTCTCATAACTATTTAACTGATCTCTCTACCTCCAGTCTCTTTCTTCTCCGATCCATCCTTAACTTAGAAACCGATATTTTGATAGTTCTACAATTTCATCAATGCGGATAATACCTCTAACAGTGTAGACTGCAACCCACCCATGTCTTCTCATTCTGTAGGATTTTTAACCATTATCCCATAATTCTTCCATAAGGTATTCACCCAATGTTCAAAAGTTCCTTGTATGCAAGTATCAATCTCTTCAGACTATTCCCTTTTCCCTTCCTGACCAGAATTATTTCTCTTTGTGCTCTAAGAATTACACTCATGAGAACTTCCCATACTCCCTTGCTGACTTCATCCTACAGAATTTTTAAACCCAGGATCCTACCTATCCTTCCTCTGTAAACTTTAGAATCCATTCTCCAAAAATCTATGGTACACACCAGATGGTAACTAATATTCCCCTCCTCTATGACACACTCTAAGATGAAGTGGTCACTTTCCCCCAAGGTTCTCATAATTTTAACCACAGCAACAAGTTCATCTGTGTTTGTGAGAATCAGGTATAGAATAGAGCTTTCCTCTTGTTGGTTAATCTCTCTGGAGGATTTAACACTGAAGATCTCCTCCTCTTCTCCTTCTGAATACTCTCTCTTTTCAGGACTTAATATCGATGATGTGGTTCTCTCTCTCTCTCTTTTGTCTGACTACTCCAATGGCTTACTTACTAGTTTATTGTCTTCTTGGAATGTCCTAAATGCAGTTATCACCCAAGGTTCTGACCAAAGCCTTTGTCCCTCTTTCTCTTTTTGTTCTCATTCTGAAAGCGTGGCTTCAGTTGATATCTCCATACTCTGAACCAATCATAAGGGAAATCTCTTTATTATTCTTTATCATATGGAGGATTGTTAGGCCCCTATAAGATGATCTCAGCTGGGTCATTGTGCTTAGTACTTAAGACTTTTCTTCCCCTCACTTTTGCCAAGATGCACAGGGTAGACATCCTAAGAGAAAATTATTTTCACCTCATCATTTCAACAGGTTTGATTTAATTCAATAAGCATTTATTCAGTATCTACTGTATACATATCATTGTACTAAATACATGACATTACCTCTGCCCTCGAAGAACTTATAGACTAACAGGGTGGAATAAGACAGGTAAACATAAATGTATTACCAAGTATGACATGAGAGTACATAGGAAAGGTAGGAGAGTACACATGAAACCACTCTGGGAATTTTGAGTAGGGAAAAATTACTATGTAAGAGCAAATTCTCTCTGGAATGTAATAGACAGTAACTATGGGAGACGCTAGAGATCCAAGCTTTGTTCCAATGCAAAGGAGTGGGAAGCAGACAGCAGGACTAGTTCAGCAGGTCATTCTTGAATAATTTATTATTTTGAACTGACAAAATTATATTTTTCATGGTTGTTGCTTTAGGACATAAGTGCCAAGTTGAAATGCCTTCAGGAAGAGAGAGATATGCAAGCATCATATAGTCAGTAGCAGGAAGCTTGCTATAAACATCTTTACAAAATTTATATACATGTGTATGTATAAATTTACATACATATATTATACACATAATATATGTACAAAATACATATATTAAAAGTAGATAACCTTCAAATACTATTTCCCAACTATGAATGTGTTTTCCAAATATAAGTAAGTCTTCCTTGGTGTTCTAACGGTCATCAGACTGATAGAATTGGATGATGCAAAATCATAGAATCACAAAATTGCAGAGTTGAAAGAGATATCAGCCAGTATCTAAAGAAGTCAGTTATTGCAGTGGATAGTGTTGGAGTAAGGGAAATCTAAGCTTAAATCCTGCCTCAGACATTTACTAGTTGTGTGAACCTAAGCAACTGGAAGCCTCTCTAGGCTTCAGTTTTGTCACCTGTAAAATGAGCTTAGTAATAGCACCTACTTCACAGAACTGTTGTGAAGAACAAGTGAGATAACACATGGAAAATGCTTTGCACACTTTAAAGTACTATATAAATATAGTTATCATCACTATCATCACCACATCAAAGTCAATTCTGGCCTGATAGAAATCCTTATCAGTGGTCATTCACCCTCTGTTTGAAGATTTTTCAAGAAGGAGGAAACTGTGTATCCCAAAGAGATCATAGAAGTGGGAGGAAGACCCATATGTACAAAAATATTTATTGCAGCTCTCTTTGTGGTGGCAAAAAATTGGAAATTAAGGGGATGCCCATCAATTGGAGAATGGCTAAACAAGTTGTGGTATATGAATGTAATGCAATACTATTGTGCTATAAGAAATGAGGAGCATATGGACTTCATATTTACTTGGAGAGGCTTATACAAACTGATGCTAAGTGAGAAGAGCAGAACCAGGAGAAATTTGTACACTATTACAGACACAACGTATGTGTGACGACTAACTTTGATAAACTGGACTCTTCTCAGCAACGCACAGTTATAAGACAACTCTAAAAGACACAGGATGGAAGGAAATGTCTACATTCAGAGAAAGATCTAGAAAGAACTAAGTTTAAATGGAGACTGAAACAAACTACACTCTCTTTCTTCTCCATGTTTGGTTTTGTTTCCTCTTTCCCATTGTTCATTCCATCGGTTACAACCCTTCTATACAACCAGACTAATGTCCAATGTGAAAGTATTTGCAGATCCTATACTTGATTGCATGCCGCCATGGGGGGGGGGGTGATGAGGGAGGGGAGAAAATTTGAAACTCAAGGAATTAGGGAACTGAATCTTGTAAACTAAAAGTAAATAAACAAATCAATTTAATTAAAAAAAAAAAAAGAAAACCAGCTACACACAGGTAATAAATGCAATTAAAACTTTGGCCGTACATGAAAAAAAAAAGGAGGAACCTGCAACCTCCCAAAACAGGTCATTCCACTTGTGAACAGCTCTAATTTTTAGGAAGCTTTTTCCTGACATCAGGCTTAAATTTGCCTTTTTATAATTTCTACTCACAGTTCCTGGTTCTCCCAAAAAGATCAAGTTCAATCCTTCTTTCTCATTACAGATTTCCAAATACTTGAATCTATGTTGAAGTGTTTGAACGGTATCACAATTTCCCTTAGACTTTTCTTTGTGTGAGTGGACACCCATAGTAGTGAAAATAGAGAGGCATCCAAATGCTGTTCTACTGGATACTGCTCAGCACGGGCTCTCCTTAAATCCTTGATCAGGATATTTCTGTGCTTTTAAAAAGCTATTTCTTTTCATTTTTTCCCCCCTATCAAGCAGTTTTTTGTCTTCCACTTGCCTCCCTTTCACTGGGAAAAAAATACACAAAACCCATATAACAAATAGGGAAAAGGAGGGGAATAAGCAATTATTAAGTGTCTATTATATGCCAGGCACTGTACTAAATGCTTCACAAATATTGTCTCACTTAATTCTTACAACAACTCTTCAAGATTAATTCTTACAACAACTCTTCAAGATAGGTGTTATTATCCCCATTTTACAGATAAGAAAACTGAGGCAGGAGGAAGTTAAGTGACTTGCCAAGGATCACTTGTCTGTCTGTCTATCAGACACAGACAGTGTCTGAGGCCAGATCTGAACTCAGGTTTTTCTGACTACAGGCCCAGCACTTTATCCACTGTGCTACCTAGTTGCCCCTAGGAGTAGAGAGACCTAATTCCTAATGCCAAAATCCTTAGGAAAGGACCATTGCAAGAAACCACTGACAGTGTATTTGATTTGATTGGAGGAAAAATGTACTGCCCATTCTGCACATAGAAGACATATTTCCTGTAGCATTGATGATTCTTGATGATTTCTTTCATCTGGTCTCTCTTGTGACCAAGGGTACCCATTTATAAGAATTAGGAGTTTAGTAGATGAAAGATATCAAAGCTAACTGTTCCCCCCTGGAGTTTACAACTTAATCTGATTACTTTTAACCACCAGAACAAAATAACTACAAACCAATGAAAACAAGCACCTTGAAGAAGCTAGGGGAAGTAAGAACCAACGAGCAAATCAAACTGAAGGTGGATTTTTGGGAATCACTGCTGATAAATATGGATTTTTGAGTCAAGATAACCTGACTTCAACAGAACTGGGAAAAGTCTATATAAATGAATGAATTAAAAGTTTTGGGAATAGGAAACAAATGATTAATTATCTTGCATTATAAACTTCTAGAGGTCAGGAACCAGACCTGTGACATTAACTCTATAGCACCTACTAGTATACAACACTCAATTATTATCTATTGAAATGCTTTGAGTGATGTTCTAGGGTCTGTGTTGTACCAGATGGAGAATTGTGGGATACAGAGCAAGTTCTCAATGGAACATTACTGCTATCACCATATTGAAAGTTATGCTGACCCAGTGATCCATTGTTCCCAGTCCTGATTGCAAATCAGTGTTGGGTAGGTTCTGTTTAGGGAGGCTCTGTTGGAGGAGGAGGAGCTGTAGTTTGCAGCTTTTGTATTACCTGCTGTACATCACATACCTGTTACCCTTCATGTACTGGCAATTGGGGAGATGCTATCCAAATCATCTTTATCTGATTATGGAAGTTAATTAAGAAAAGCTGTCTCCATTTTGAATCCCTTGCTGATCTCCCGTGATCAGCCCATCAACATGTTGCTACCTCAATGTATTTTTAATAAACTATTTTAATTCTCTTTGTCCCGAGTTTTGCCTTGTTAATCAAGGCAAAAGCCTGAACAAAGAATTTTCCTTTAACAGTCATCCAAGCTTAGAGCTACTTGTTTGCTAATAAAAAACTAAATGACATAAGTAAAGTACCTAGGGCATAACCTTTGAGAGGAATGTGGAAGGGGGACAGTCTAATAGAACCAGACTTCTTTCTGTAGCCCTCTTCTCTTTACTCAACCTCCTCTGAACTGTACCTGAACAAGGAAGAAACATATTAGTGGTCTCATAAGCAAAAGAAAGAGCCTGGAGAGGGCTTGTGGGAATCAGGGAAGAATAAGCCGTAGGACATTAACCTAGTCTTGGAAGTTCTCATGAGAAGAAGGAGAGATACAAAACAGAAGACGCAGCCAAGGCTTAGGCTAACCTAGGCAAGCACTAGGCTTTGCCACTATGTGTATGCAGTTACTATTGATGTCAGGCTGGTGGGGTCACTGGAAAGGCTAAGGAAGAGGCTTCCAAGTGACACATTCAAAGAAGAGGTAGGCAGAACTTTTCTACAGCTCTTCTTTGGTGACTTTCTTTATATCACATTTAAATAATTACTTGTTTGTAATGCATTGAAGCTAACTATTGCCCACCATTCATCTTTCTATTGTTTTTTGGGTGGTTTTCAATTTTGGTTCTTTGGAGATTGTACTATAGTCATATAATAACACCAAAAAGATATTGGTATCAAAAAGAAAGGCCTTTGTTTCAGGGGAAAAAAAAATTGTACTTTTTCAAAGGTAATACAGCCCACTCTCCTTCTACTCAATTCTTTTGGACCCAACTGATAGTGTCTGAAATGCCTGTTTTTGTCTTTGTATTCTTGGCATCTAGACTCACAAAGTAAAGATGTTGAGGAGAGACACAAAAATGGATGTCTCTAACCTCATGGTGTTTACATTAAACTCTTCCAGCATTAGTATGTCAAACTGAATGATATTAGACCACTGGAAGAATCGAAAAGTGACAGTAGAAAGAAAAATAACCCATTGATTGCTGATTTACATAAAAACCAATAATATAACCTGAAGAAATTAGAATATGTCTCTAGTGTCTAAAAATTCCTGAACTAGAAACAGAAGGCCCTTGGAAGCCCTAGAAGTACTTTCACTTCTTCTGGAAATAAAGAGCTGGTTATAGTTGTGGTACTGGAAAGCAGGATTTATTTTTCTGGATCATGCCTTGAGACTTTTTTTTTTTTAATCTCCTGGCAAAGGCCAAAATTCATCTCAAGAGGGCTATGTGAAAGGTAACTTTCTGATCAGATTATGACGATGTAGAGCTGAAACTTATGGAGATCCCATCAGCCAAATTTGAAGAAAAATGCCCTGGTATAATTGCAATATGTTAGTGATGAACACACATTGACATTATAGAGCAGCCATGTCAAACTCAAATAGAAATGGAGGTCACTAAATAAACATAAGGAACTCTATGGACCACATATTGACTTAGAAAAATATATCTTAATATTATCTCTGCTTTATTATATTTTTATTTATTTTGTTGAATATTTCCCAATCACATTATATTCTAGTTCTGGCAGCACTTGGAAGTATTTTGTGGGTCACTTGTGGTCTACAGACCACATTTTTTACACTTCTGCTAAGGAGGACCACAGGTACCACATGGAAAGAAAAATAAAAGTGGAGGAGGTATCCAAAAATAAATAAGTGGGAAGAAAGTTAGAAACAGTATGACCTCAAACTGCTATAAAGTCTTTAATAAGTATAATGAATAAAAATTAACTTGAAATTTTAATACAATAAGGTAAATACCACCAAACAGGAATTTCTAATTTGTGGTTAAATGAAACTCATGCCTTGAATATGACTATGGAAGAAATCTAGAGAAATAGATCTCTTAAAGGGGTAGGAGAATAATACTATATATAATAAACTTACAGACCTGGAATAATATCTAGGTACTTTGGAGTCAAATCATAGTACAGAGAATTTCTGAAGATTAAGAGAAAATCAGGGTGATAAGAATGGGTTAGGGGATGGAAGGAAAAGGGGTTACTACAGATCAACTGGGCAGAGTGAGGATATGGATGATGCTTTCTTAATACGCTGTGCAAAACAAAGTTTAAGAAAGTCCTAAAGAGACCTGTTACTTCTGTACGTCAGTGCAAAGTTTCAAAGGAAACAGTGGAACAGAGGAATTTAGCAGGTGAATCATAGTGCTATCTTTTCTGCCAACATTCGCTAGAAATTTTACTTCCTTTGGCTGTTTAACTTTGTAAGACGGAGAGGTTGAGTAGAGTTGAAAAGATTGTGCTGATGCCTCTAATGTTCAAAAAATAAAGAACTACTGATATTAAACTAAAAACTTTCCATCAACTCATTTGGGTGGTTTAGTTCCTAGGGGCAAGAGGACTTGAGAATTGGTGAAAGAATCTATTGTCAATCTATTTAATAGCATAAATTACTAACTTGTACGAAGGTCCAAACAATCTGAAAAAATTCTATTTTCATTTGTTCAAGTGGTTTTAATTATTAGAATGCACAACATCTTAAATATGCAATATATGTGCATTATCTATGCATAAATTACAATATATGTATATATATATGTGTATATGTACAAATTTAATAGTCTCAAAACTTGAAAGAAAAAGATGGGGTCAGTGACCACAAACAATAATGAGGAGGAATTTCCACTATCCAGATACATGCTAGAAGTTTCATTCCATTAAAAGCTAAGTAACTGATAAATTCTTGACCTGCTTCATTGACAACTTCATCTCTCAGAAGATAAAGGAAGCAGAAAAGAGAGCTATTATCCTGGACTAAACTCTTACTAACAAAGAAGAGTTGGACAGTTAGATAGAAATAAGAGGAATCTAAAGAAGCGATAGGAGCCATGCCATCTCAGCGTTCCTAAATGAAAAAAAAATCACTTGAACAGAACCAGATGTGCTTTAGTGTTAAGAAAAAAAATATAGTTACGAGTTCATAGTCAAAGATTATAAAGGTGAAGATATCTCAAGGGGAGTGGGAGTTTAACAACTACCAAAATGCTTACATGACAGACATTTAAATTTAATTTTCATTATTACTACTTTTTCCATCACTTTATTAAGTCTACACAAACAATGAAAACAATCAGGCCCCGATTTGTAACGTTTGCTGATTTCTAAGGTGTAAATGCTCATGCTGAAAATTTAATAATCAGATCTTGCAAGCCAGTGCAAGTGTCTCCAGCATACTTCTGGAAGAGAGGTTCTCAACAACAAAATTCTGTTGATATAATCACAAATTATCCTGATGAGGAAGAAAGGAAGGTGGCATCTACAGAAATCCATGAAGCTACATATGGATCTTTCCATTGAACTCAGTTTTTAAAAAATGTACAAAAAATACAAAAAGGAGTATATAAGTAAAGATGCAATGTAAAAGGATGGTACCAACCTATTACCCATTCAAATGTCAGGAAGTTAGTGAGAGCCCAGAATGAGCTATGGTTGGGGAAAATGCTAAGAACAATAGACAGGGCTTTTTAAATTATGTTCAGAGTTATGAGGGCAAAACCAGCAAGTTTTGGCAGATGGTGTTATTTTAACAGATGACAAAGAGAAAAGAGAAATTCTCTATTGGAAAGAGTAGAACAAACATAGTTAAGAAGGAGTTGAAGCCCAAGATAAGTAAAGAGATAATAAAAGGGCGGAGCCAAGATGGCGGCATAGCAGCAGCAATATATCGCAGCTCTCACATAGCCACCCCAAAATACCCATGGAATAGGACTCTGGACCAACCTAGAACTTCAAAACGCACACAAAGATACTTTCCACTAAAGTCAGCTCGGCTA
>CM053587.1:246509173-246531660 GCA_028646515.1 Pseudochirops corinnae
CTTCAGAAAGCTTTTGAGATTCTTTTTCCATCTGGCAAAGTCGACTTTTTAAGGCATTCATCTCCTCATTGGCTTTTTGAGCCTCTTTTGCCATTTGAGTTAATCTATTTTTTAGGGTGTTATTTTCTTCAATCAGGTTGTTGATTCTCTTTTCATGATTTTCTTGCATCTTCTATGTGACAATTCTGTACTAGGATCTGAGAAGACAAATTTGCAAAATAAACAAAAACAAATTCTTTCTCTCAAGGAGCTTATACTTTAATCTATGCAACTGAGAGGGCATGTCTTCCAGTTTGGTTCAAGAGAACAAAACTTCTCAAAATCATTTGTATTTTAAGATTTATGAATAATATTAGCACTCAGGTTTTATCAGGAATTTTTTTTTCTTTTGTGTGATTTTTACAACCTTAGAGTATTTTTGTTTTTCTTTTAAATTGCATCTTAAAAACTAATTTTTTCTTTGGGAACCAAGTGTCATATTTTATAATGGAAGATAGTTGGGAAGTATGTTTCAATTTATCAGTTTTCATGTTTTGGCTAACTTTATGAATCCCTCTTCTACAAAGTAAGGTATGTTTGTAATGTATTTTGAACCCAGATAATTCTGTGTTTGACATAACTACTGGCAGTTTATAAAATATAAGACTTGGCAATGTAGTAGCATTGGTAACCAGCTATCAAGTATTTATTATGTATCAAAAACTAACTTGACCCTAGTAGAAAGCAGCAGGACATAGAAGAAGAAGGAAGTAGTCTTTTCACTACTGTATTTGTGATATTGGTGAAGTCCTTAGTAGACCTACATATAATTTTGACCTCCATATTATTAGAGTTAAAAAAAAAGAGATTTGGGAAAATTGGAAAGTATAATTTACTGTCTTCTCATCACCATGCTAAGCAGTGTATAAATTACGGTAGTTGACTGAATGGAAATTTATTAACTCTTTTCTTAAATTATCTTTGAAGATAAACTTCCTTATTAACTTTTCTCCAGATTGTAATGTAGGTTGCTCTGTTTTACTGTTTAAAATGTAATCTTACCAAACATTATAACCCCTCTTTCACAAGAATAGAGAATTCAAAATTTATGTGCAATAGAAGTATTTCTTTATATATAATTCAAACATAATGGAAGGGTGAATTGCAGCTTGAGGTTTTGCTTGTTTATTGAGAAATATTTTGACCTTTTCTAAGTTAAAATTTTGGAAACTTTGAATTTCAGGTTGACTTATCAAAGGATCTTCCTCACTGGAACAAACTGAAATCAGATGAGAAGTATTTCATCTCTCACATCTTGGCTTTTTTTGCAGCCAGTGATGGAATAGTCAATGAAAATTTGGTAAGAGTGATTTCCTTTGCTTTGGTTAATACTCAATAGATATTTGATGATAGTAGTAAAATATTTCATATTGATACTGAAAAAAAGTATCTGGAAAGGTAAAAACTTTAAAATTGAAGTTATGAGAAGGGGAAGGATCATTGAATATTCAAGCAAAAGATGCCTCTCCTTCATTTGACAGACATAATGTTGGACTGGCTCTAATCATTTTTACAAATTAGAAATAACTTCTTTTAATTATACACAATTTACAAAAACCATCTTCTTGGCCAGTTTGTGATAGGACAAGCTTAATAGAGAATATTTGGCTAATGATTTTGAAATTAAATTTCTTATTGACTTGATAACTAATATTTCATGAACTGTCATTAAATTTATATTTTTTTTCCCTTTAGGTGGAACGTTTTAGTCAGGAAGTACAGGTCCCAGAAGCACGCTGTTTCTATGGCTTTCAAATTCTCATTGAGAACATTCATTCAGAGATGTACAGTTTACTAATCGATACCTACATCAAAGACCCCCAAAAAAGGTATGTTGGGATTTTCTTCAGCCTTTTAACTTTATTTATAGATATCTGCTTCATCTGTACATTTATAGTCAGTCATTGAATAACATCTATTTTCCACCCACGCAAAATGATGAATCAGCAGTCATTTAGCCATTTGAATTTAGGTATACCATATTTTTTGTTCATTGTATGTATGTTTATCTTATGTTGAATATTCTGATCACAAAATTTTGAAAGTCTGTTTAAAGATGGCCTGTATAAGCCTAACTAATGTCATGAAGATGACAGTTTTACTTAAAAAAAAAAAAAAAAGAAAATATGTTTAAAGAAACTGTCCTATTTAGAAATCTTTGGTCACAAATAACATGTCAGATGATAACCTATTTCATTGTCATTTTGAGGTTTACTATGGTTTTTTGCTTTTAGTGAATATTCTGGAATGCTGAAAAAACTGCCTATGTATCATTTATAGAATTGAAGGTAGTTCAGTAATTATTTGTGGTTGAGCAATGAAAATTTTGTCTGATAAAGAAAACTAGGTAGTAAAAAGTAAGAAATTATACCATTTAATATTTGGGTTTTACAGGGAGTTCTTATTCAATGCAGTTGAAACAATGCCGTGTGTTAAGAGGAAAGCAGATTGGGCCTTGCGATGGATAGCAGACAGAAAATCCACATTTGGTATGTAGCTTTAATTTACATATGTTCTAATTGAACTCAGCCAGTGTAGAGCTTTTTTAATGTAGGGTGGTGTTAGATGGAATCACTGTTAATCTCATTGGGCCTTAGAATTAAATTTATTGATCTCTAATATCAGTTCCATTCCTGTAAATAAACAAAAATTATTCTGAATAATCAACATTGATATCTGGTTCAAGGAAAATGAGTCTTAAATTTGTAATGAAAATATAAGATATAGTAGCTAATTAGAAACTAGAGTAAACAGTCTAATTTTAGTTGGTATGCTGACAGACTAAAGGTTAAACAGGCATTAATGCAGAGAGATAACTAAGAGTCATGCAACAAAATATGATCAAGAGTTTTCTAGTCATCTACAATTTTTTCTTTTTTTGCTTTTTGGAAGGCAGTTGGGGTTAAGTGACCTGCCCAAAGTCACATGGCTGGTAAGTGTGTCGAGTGTCTGAGGCCAGATTTGAACTCAGGTCCTCCTGACTCCAGGGCCAGTGCTCTGTTCACTGTGCCACCTAGCCACCCCGTCATCTACAATTTATAACTATTTTCAGTAATATTTTGTACCCTTATTGACTCAAAAGCACGTCAAAATTTGTCCCTGCAGTGTTGTAAATCATCAAACCGTGGAATCATAGCCTTAAAAGGAACGTCAGAGGTCCCTTTTCCTAAGCCCAGCCCACAGCATGAATCTCCTTCTTGGCCATGGTGAATCAGATAGTAAATATCAGAGGTAGACTTGTCTTAAATTCTGGTAGACAGGGGAAAGGAGAAGTAAACCTTTGGGAACAAACACATTTTATTGAATGCTGTGATGGTGAAGCAAAATAGAGGAGAGAGAGAGGAGAGAGGAATGCTATTTTTTCCTTCGCTACCACTGGGAACATATGGTTAGCATTCGAGAAATACTTATTGAGTTGCTTTCCAGATTACCTGTAGCTAAGACAAACCCCGCCCTGAGGGTTCTGTTTCTTTTTTTTTTATTTAAGTTTATTTATTTACTTTTAGTTTATAACATTCAGTTCCACAATCCCTTGTTTCAAATTTTCTCCCCTAACCTCCTCCCTCCCATGGCAGCGTGCAATCATATATAGGCTCTCCAAATACCTTCACCTTAAACAGTCAGATTGTAAAGAAGGATTGTAACCAATTGAGTGAACAATGAGAAAGAAGAAACAAAACAAAAAAGGAGAGCAGGTAGTTTGCTTCAATCTGCATTCAGACTCTGTAGTTCCTTCTCTGGATGTGGACATCTCTTTCCATCATGAATCTTTTGGAGTGTTATTACAACTTTGCATTGCTGAGAAGAGCTGAGGGCTCTGTTTCAAGAAGAAGGAAAGGTATTTGGAAGGAGGAAGAAAGGGAGAGAAGAATGAAAAGTCACATGGGCCCATTGATGCCAAACTTCTGAAAATGCTTCATTTCATCAGATACATGAAATTGCATAAAACCCATAATCATTGAAAGAGATTAGCTTAACTATATACAGTGGGAAAAGACAGAGTGAAAACTACGTATTTCCCAGATTACAACATGCAGTTGGATTGACACAATGAGCTGAGCCCCATTTGTGAGCTTTAGTGGTAATTTGTCCTCATGTAGTGCTTTTTGTCACCAAGGCCTATCTTTAACAACACTGGTATCTTTTCAGTGGTGTTAGAGAGCTATAAATCATAGAATACTGTGACTTCAGAAAAATCAAAGTTTTAGGTGATCCAGAGGACAGCCTCGTAGATCTGAGTAGGCCACCACATACTCCCAGCAGTAATGTGAACAGTCCTAACTTCACCAACTTCTAACAGAAATGTGAGCATTTCTCAAGTATAATCACATTAGAAAGGAACATCAGGATGTATATGATAGGAAAAAGAGAGAGACCAGTTGTATATCAGGAGCAAAGGATAAGAGAAGATGAGTGCTGCAGTAGGAACCATGAAATACGGAAGTAACCTGGAAGGCCTCCACTGAGTTGGGTGGAAGATTTTTGTAACCACATGGACAAGAATCACATAGGCTGAGAGAGCATGGAGGGGTTGTGATTTGTGGTACTAGAGGGAGAATCTACACAAAAGAGATCATCTAAGTGTTAATAAATATAAGAGACTTATACATATGTGCTTTTAAAATCAGGTTTCCTATTTGTCAGCTAAAGTTGTCTAAATTATTTCAGAAGATATTGTAGTAAGATACTTTGTACTTCTGAGAGGCAGCATGGCATAATGATCAGAGTGGTGAAATTGGAGTTAGGAAAACCTAGATTCAGTTCCTGCCTCTGATACCCATTAGCTATGTAATCATGATCAAATCAGTTTAATTCTGGGACTTATTTTCCTTATCTTTAAATGGAAGTAGTAGCATCCATACTGTCTATATCACAGGTCTTTACTGCCACAAAGCTCAAATAAGATAATGAAAACATCTTTGTAAATTTCCAAGTGTCCTATAAAAATTAATTTTTTTTCTGATTATCAATGAAGTGAATCTGTGAATGCTCCATCACATGATAATAAGGATAGGGACTGCACTTGTGATATTTGCAACTTCTGTGCCGGTGGAGAGTCTTAGAATGTTGCCTAGAGTTGAGGGCCAGTGTAGGGGAGCCATATTAAAATGTAATTGGGAAATGTGTTCAACAATATAAATAAATATACAGTGTAACATAGATAATATTAATTTGTGGTTTTTCAAGTCAATAAGCCAAACTTTCTATTTGACCTTGACACCCCTGGCATAGAACACTTAGAGTTTAAGTGACTTGCCAAAGGTCTTTCAGCCAGTCTGAGTCCGAGGTGACCTTGAGGCTTCCTGGTTCTCAGTCCTCTGTACTACATTGCTTCTATGAAGGCTGGTGATAATTATTTAATACTGAATTCTCAGTGCATTATATCCCGCAGTGTGTATAAAAATAATTACAACTAAGGACAAGATTTTTGCATAAAAAAAAGATGACACCACAATGACAGATCAAGCAAAGGCACATTTTGATTTTCGTTAGGTTTTGTTAGCACATAACAAGTAGACTAACGGTATCTCTCCTACTTATTTTTATTACAGAGTGAACTTTAAATAAAAACTATGTCTATAAAACAAAAATACCAAATTGAATATTTATTTTCAGGGAATACAAATGAAACAGTGCCTGCCCTCAAGCTTATAGTCTATTGGGGCAAACAATGTGTACATATGTAATTATATAAAAAATAGTAAAATACAAGGTAATGGGAGTAGGCATTGGAAGCTAGGGAGGATCAGATAATATTTCATATGAAAGGTGGTGATTGATTTGAGTCTTGAAGGAAATAAGGGCTTCTCAGAGGTGGAGATGAGGAGAAAGAATATTTAAGAGCTAATGGTATAAAATACTTGGGAGTACGCCTGCCAAAATAAGCTCAGGAATAATATGAACAAAATTATTAAAAAATTTATCATACAATTAGAATTAAATAATTGGAGAAATATCAATTGTTCATGGGGTAGGCAGGGCCAATATAATAAAAATGATAATTTTACTGAAACTAATTTGTATATTCAATGCCATCCCAATTAAATTACCAAGAAATTATTTTACTGAATTAGAAAAATAATAGCAAAATTCATTTGGAAGAACAAAAAGTCAAGAATATTAAAGGACATAATGAAAAAAATGTAAAGGAAGAGGAGGTTTAGCAGTACCAGATCTTTAACTATATTATAAGGCAGTAATTATCAAAAATATCTGATACTGGCTAAGAAATAGAAGGGTAGGTCAGTGGAATAGAGTGGACCATACAATTTACAGCAGCAGTTAAATATAATAACTTTTTATTTGACAAGTGTAAAGACTTAAGATTTTGGGATAAGAATTCATTATTTGGTAAAAATTGGTGGGAAAACTAGAAAACAGTATGACAGAAACTGGGCATAGGCCAGTATCTTGTACCATTTACCGAGATAAGTTCCAGATAGATGCATGACCTAGATATAAAGAGAGAGAGATTACAAGAAAATTAGAACATCGAACATAATACTTATCAGACTTATGGATAGGGTAACAATTTGTTAATAAACAAGAGATAGAGAGCAGAGTAAGGTATAAAGTGGATAATTTCAGTTACATTAAATTAGAAAGTTTTTGTACAAATAAATGTAACCAAGATCAAAAGGAAAGCAGAAAATTATGGGGAAATTTTATAGATAGTTTCTCAGATAAAAGTCTCATATCTCCAATACAGAAAGAACTTTGTCAAATTTATAAGACTAGGAATCATTTCCCAATTGATAAATGGTCAAAGGATATGAACAGGTGGTTTTCCAATGAAGAAATCAGAGCAAGTTATAGTCATATAAAAAAAGCTCTTAAGTCTTTCAGGTTGGCTAAAATGATTGAAGGGAAAAGTGACAAATGTTTGAGGGAATGTGGAAAAAAATGGGACACTAATTCATTGTTGGTGGCATTGTGAACTGATACAATAATTTTGGAAAGCAATCTGGAATTATGCCCAAAGAGTTATTAAACTGCCTTTGATTCAGCAATATCACTACTAGGTCTATTTCAAAGATGATTAGGGAAAAAGGAAAAGAACCTATATGTTCTAAAATGTTTATAGCAACTCTCTTTGTGGCAAAGAACTGGAAATTATAGGGATGTCTATCATTTGAGGAATGGCTGAACAAGTTGTAGTTTATGATTGTGATGGAATACTACTGTACTGTAAGAAATGATGAGCAGGCAGACTTCAGAAAAACCTGGAAAGACGTATATGAACCGATGCTGAGTGAGGAGAGCAGAACCAGGAGAACATTGTATATTGAGCCACCTTGTGTGATGAGTAACATTGATAGACTTGGCTCTTCTCAACAATGCAAGGTTCTAAGACAACTCTAAAGGCTCATGATGGAAAATGCTATTCACATCCAGAGAAAGAATTATGGAGTTTGAATGCAGGTTGAAGCATACTGTTTGCTCTCTCTTTCTTTTTTTTTTTTGTTTCTTCTTTCTCATGGTTCGTTCCATTGGTTATAAATTTTTTTTCTTTACAACATGACTAATGTGAAAATATGTTTAATATGAATGAATATGTAGAACCTATATCAGATTGCACACTGTCTTGGAGAGGGGAGAGGGTAGGCAGGGGGAGAAAATTTAGAACTCATAAGCTTGTGGAACTGAATGTTGTAAGCTAAAAATAAATAAATTAAAAAAAAAAGAAATAATGATCTCCGGGATCTTAGAAAAATGTGGAAAGATTTGCATGAAATATAATTCCATGAATTATAATAAATTTTTAGAAAGTGCCTAATGGCAAATACTTTTGGCTAGGATGTATCTTCCAGTTTTATGTTTTGACTGATGTTTATTATCAGAAAGTCATTGAACAGGGTTATTTCTGTTCTGTCTTACAAAGAATTTTGCATTTTAGATTGTTTAAAGTAAATGTATGTTATATAACAGGAGAAAGAGTGGTTGCTTTTGCTGCTGTGGAAGGGATTTTCTTCTCGGGCTCTTTTGCGGCTATATTTTGGCTTAAGAAGAGAGGTCTTATGCCTGGGCTCACTTTCTCCAATGAACTCATCAGCAGAGATGAGGTAAGATATGAATTCTAATTGCGATGTGTATGATTAACCATGAAATCCATTTCTGATTTTTTCTTTACCTTAAAAAAATACTCATGGTAACTCAATAAAAAAGATAGGTTCTAATGTTTTTCAGGATATTCATCTTTTTTTCCCCCAGAATTTATTTTATTTGTTTTTGTCTTCAACATTGATATTCGTCTTCTAGAAAGAAAAATGGTTCCCTGGACTAACATTTTGGGATTAGTACCTGAAGACAACCTCCAAATACAGACCATCTGAGAATGCTGTCTCAATGTTATATGGCCCTCTCAGTTAGAATTAATAGTAGAAAAATCAAAGTGGCTTTTGACACTCTTGATATATTTTTAAGATCACTTGCATTTTTATCTAAGAAAGTCAGGAAAATGTCAAGTGTTACTTGAAAACCTCTTTTATTATATAGTAAGCAGACCTTTGGTATTTATGAGAGGATACATTCTAAAGGTCTTTGGAAGAATACTGTGTGATATTGATGATAATAGGAGGGGCGTACATCTTTTCCCATTTCTCTTTCTCACTTACTTTCTCTTAGTAATGGAGGAGAAATTAAATTAGATGTGAAGTTGCTAGATAGAACTGAACTAATCACCATTGGGACTGCTTGGGAAGAGCCGAGAGAACCTGAGGTTCTCAACCTTTCAGATGAGACCTAACTAGTATGTTGATAGCCTGTATCAGTCCGTTGTC
This sequence comes from Pseudochirops corinnae, assembly GCA_028646515.1. Taxonomy (NCBI): domain Eukaryota; kingdom Metazoa; phylum Chordata; class Mammalia; order Diprotodontia; family Pseudocheiridae; genus Pseudochirops; species Pseudochirops corinnae. The sequence continues at coordinate 246,517,993 of CM053587.1, forward strand.
CAGCTCATTATGGTCTTAGGATGCATTAAGAGAAGTCCAGAATGAGGGTTATGATAGCTCCACTCTATGATACTTTGCCTTGGTCAAATCACACCTGAAGTGTTCTATTAGTTTTGGGCATCATATTTTAGGAAGGAGATTAATAAACTGAAGGGAAGGTGACTAAAGCTTAAGATCATATTTGAAATTGGTTGAAGCAACTAGAGACATGTATCCTGGAAAATAGAAGACTTGGAAGGATGCATTAAGACTCTCTAGGTGTCTTTAAGTATTTGAAAAGTCATATGGAAAAAGGATTATACTTTCTTTAGTTTGATTTCAGAGGACAAACCTGGGAGCAATGGATAGACATTGTAAAGAGGCCAACTTAGGAAAAACATCCCAATAATTAGAGCTATCCAGAAACAAGTGGGCTGCCTCTAGTAGTAAATGGGTTCCCGTTTCTTTGAGGTTCTTCCTCTGTCTCCTTTGCTGGATCCTCTGACTGTAGGTACCCTCAGGGTTCTGTCCTGGGCCTTCTTGCCTTCTCTTTCTTTGCTGTTTCACTTGGTGATCTTATTAGTTCCAGTGGACTTAATTACCATCATTATGGTAATTTCTTTCCTCTCCAATTTTTCTGCTGACTTCGAATCTTGCATTTCCAACTCCCTTTGAGACATCTCCAACTGGATGTCCAGTAGACGTCTTAAACTCAACATGTCCAAAACAGAATTCATTCTTTTCCCCTAAACCTCCTCCCCTCCTATTACTATAGAGGGTGACACTATCCTCCTCAGGCTCACAACCTAGCTATCATCCTGGACTCCTCTCTCACCCCCATATCCAATCCATTGCCAAGGCCAGTTGATTTTACTTTTACAACATCTCTTCAATACAACCCCTTCTCTCCTCTGACACTGCTAGGTCCTCATCCCCTCACACCTTGCCTATTACAGTAACCTGCAGGTGGGTCTGTCTGCTTCAAGTCTCTCCCCACTCCATTCTGTTCTTCGTTCAGCCTTCCAAGTGATTTTCCTAAAGCCTCCCAATTATGGCAAATCCCCATTCAGTAAACTCCATTGTTTTCTTGTCCCCTCCAGGATCAAATACAACATGCTCTGTTGAGCATTCAAAGCCTTTCATAACCTCCTCCCTTTCCAGATCTCTGTTCCAGTCTTCTTACACCTTATTCCCCACTATTCTTATTCAGTAACACTGGCCTCCTGGCTCTTCTGGGAACAAGACACTCCATTGCTTAGTTGCTGGTATTTCTCTGGCTGTCCTCCATGCCTGAAATGTTCTTCTTTCTCATCTGTGCCTTCTGGCTTCCTTGATTCCCCTCAAATCGCAACTAAAATCCCACTTTGTTCAGGAAGCCTTTCCCCAACTCTTCTTAACTTTAATGTCTTCCTTCTTTTAATTATTTCCCATTTGCCCTGTATAGAGCTTGTTTGTACATATATGTTTGCATGTCGTCTCCTCCATTACATTGTGAGCTCCTTGAGGGCTCTTTTGCCTCGTTTTGTATCCTTAGTGATTGTCACAGTGCCTGGCACATATAGGTACTTAATAAATGTTTATTGACTGACTGAGGTCTTCAGATTAAGGCTGAATGACCACTTTGGGTGTATGTTGCAGAGGGGATTATTGGTCTAGGTATGTTTAGGCTGAATAGCTTCTAAAGATAGTGAAATTTCTTTCTTGCCCTTCATACATTTGGTGACTTGTTATCTTTAGTCTCTTGTAAGTCTCATGACTCATATAAAACTTTTCATTTAAATTTTTCCTATCTTCTTCCATATCTTGACCAAAACTCTAATTCTCTTGAGTACTCAGATGAATGTTGATCTGATATCTTAGTGTACAGTTACTCATACCTTAGTATAAACAATCACCTTTGCTGAAATACATCTGGGAGATATTTTATGGATGGGGGGAGGCTAGCTTTCAAATGTTACTTGCCTATTCCTGCCAGCACCCTGTATACATTATTAACTGTTTGCTTGAGAGTAAAATATGTGGAACATAGAATGAGCTTTGTAAAAAGGACCTTTAGCTTTCTTTATCTCCAGGTAGAAAAAAACGGGTTTGTTTACAGCATAAATCTTGTAATTGCATCAACATTTTCTGAAATCTAAGATGGCACAGAGGTGTGTGGGTGGGAGGAAAACTGAACTGTACTAAAAGTGAAAATGACTAAATTATGGGGAAAATATTTCCCTACCTATCTTTCTTTGCCTGGCCCATTGTCTGATCTTTATTTAATAAGAAGTTAAATTATATACTCTATACCCTTTTCAGTGATACCTTATGAAGTTAAAACTGGAAAAAAGAAAACGAAAACAACTTTCCTTGGCCCTACCAAGATTCGTTACTTTTAACAAACCCATTTCCAAATTGCTCTCTCAAGTGCACTACCTAACAAAAGGGCTCATCTTTAACATGTGTAATGTTTAGGGAACAGGAAAACCATATTAATTTTGAACTGCACTACTACAGAATTTCAGAGACTTCCTAGAACAGTGGTTCTCAACCTTCCTAATGCTACGACCCTTTAATACTCGTATGCGGGCGTATCTGCATGTGGGCAGACTTGCCTGGAGATGGATAGAGGAGCCATGTCTCGGTTCCTAAGACCATTGGAAATATGTGTTTTCTGATGGTTTTAGGTGACCCTATTTGACCCCAAAGGGATTGTGACCCACAGGTTGAGAACTGCTGTCCTAGAAGGTGACCTTTGCTTAACTATATATGAAAACATTTTTGCTGAGCAAAGAGCGTTAAAAAAAAATTTTGAGAAGAATAATTAAACTCTTCAAGGGGACCAATTTTTTAAAGGACCCTAAGTATCTATTAGAATACAAACAATAGTATTTTTGCACTTATGCCTTTTTGTACTTAAGCAACTCCTATAAAATTTTATGGGAAGTAGCATTTTTTTTATTTTGGTCTAGTTATTTTATATACTTAAAAGTAACAAAATTGTAATTGTTTTACATTATTGTGTAGGCTTTCATAAAATCAAACAGACCTTGCCCTAGTTCATGAAGTTTCATGAATTAGTATCATCTGTATATTTATTCATCATTCTTTCTTCTGGTGTTTCCTCTGTGTCCACATGAATATTTCTGTGTTAGATAGACTAGAACCTTCTTGAGATCTTGGAATGTGCCTTTTGAAAAAAACGAACTTGTTTTATATAACATACCATACCATGTGAAAATAACTTTTGGATTAAGATTTTTTCCCCACTGTTTTTCAGGGTCTTCATTGTGACTTTGCTTGTTTGATGTTTCATTACTTAGTGAATAAGCCTTCAGAAGAAAGGGTCAAGGAGATCATCATCAATGCTGTTGAAATAGAACAGGTAAACAAGGAAGCTTTTATGCAATTTCACCGTAACATGTGAGGATCACTGCCAGCTGTTGATACAGCATTAATAATTTGACACTCTTATCCTGTATATCTAATTCTAATACAGAAACATCAGAGAAATGCATATTTGCAGCTTTACTTTAAGAGCTGAATCTAAGCTTGCAATAGGGTTTTTTCTCTCTCTCCTTAACTATATACTTCCCCCCAAGTTCCCAATTTCCTTTAATTTTCATTCACTTTTATTTTCTTATGGACTTTCTTGCCTTCATATTTCTCTGCTTCCTGTCCTTGACACCATGAGTCATAGCATGAGCCTAATCAGCCTTAAGATCTTTTTAAGGGGGCAGAGTCAAGATGGCAGCATAGAAGAGGGAAAATTCCATGAGCTCCCCCCATAACCACCTCAGATACCTAGAAAATATGACTCTAAACAAATTTTAGAGCTCTAGAACCCACAAAGTGACAGAAACAAATCTCCCACTGAAGGCCGCCCGGCAGGCAGAGAGGAAGGGTTCATCACAACACTCTGGGAGCCCAGCCCAGGGCCACGTGAAGTGTGGTTTTAGCCCCAGGGCGATCAGGACCAGCCATGGTGAGAGTATTTGACAGAGTGGATCACCAGGAGAGTGGATCACCAGCAGTTGTGGTGGTTTCCAGAATTACCAACCCATAAATGCCAAAGGCAAAGTGAAAGGTCAGTGGAACTTGGCTGAATTTGGGGGGGACAGAGGAGCAGGTCCAGTCCTCTGCTGCCAGAGCCAGAAGCAGCCTGCAGATTGCAAGGAGGCCAAGCAACCATTCAGAGGCTATGTGTTCTTGCCTTAATCTGCCTGGATTGGGATCATGATCTTGGGTGGTGGTGCTAAGGTGCGTGACTGGTGAGCCAAAGCTGGTGGGGGCTGTAGAGACGGCGACCTCCTGATAGCTTCTGCGATTGCGAAAACCTCAGCGATTTGGGACAAAGCTCTCCCCTCTGGCAGGGAGTTCAAGAGTCCAGCTAATTGACTGACAACATGAGCAGACAAAGGAAGCAAAGCAAGCATAGCAATTCAACTTTGGATTCCTTTTTTGGGGACAAAAAGGATCAAAGCACGGAATGGGAGGAAGACAACACAGGCAGAACTCCCACACCAAAAGCTTCCAAGAAAAATATAAACTGATTACGGGCCATAGAGGAGCTTAAGAAAGATTTTGAAAACCAAATAAGAGAAATAGAGGCAAAATTGAGAAGAGAAATGAGAATGATGCAGGAAAATCATAAAAAGAGAGGCAACAACCTGACTAAAGAAAATAACACCTTAAAAAATAGACTAACTCAAATGGCAAAAGAGGCCCAAAAAAGCCAATGAGGAGAAGAATGCCTTAAAAAGCCAAATTTGCCAGATGGAAAAAGACTCTCAAAAGCTCACTGAAGAGAATAATTCCTTCAGAATTAGAGTGGAGTAAATGGAAGCAAATGACTTTATGAGAAATCAAGATACTATTAAATAGATCCAAATGAATGAAAAAATAGAAGGTGTGAAATATCTCATTGAAAAAACCACTGACCTGGAAAATAGATCCAGGAGAGACAATTTAAAAATTATTGGACTACCTGAAAGCCATGATCAAAAAAAGAACCTAGAAACCATCTAAGAAACTCTCAAGGAAAATTGCCCTGATATCTTAGAACCAGAGTGCAAAATAGAAATTGAAAGAATTCACTGATCACCTCTTGAAAAAGATCCCAAAAGAAAACTCCTAGCAATGTCATAGCCAGGTTCCAGAGTTCCCAGATGAAGGAGAAAATATTACAAGCTGTCAAGAAGAAACCATTTGAATACTGTGGAAACACAATCAGGATGACCCAGGATCTAGCACCTTCTACATTTAGGGATGGAAAGGCCTGGAATATGATATTCTGGAGATCAAAGGAGCTAGGATTAAAACCAAGAATCACCTACCCAGAAAAATTGAGTATAATGTTTCAGGAGAAAATATGGGCATTCAGTGAGGTGGAGGACTTTTAAGCATTCCTGATGAAAAAACCAGAGCTGAATAGAAAGTTTGACATTCAAGTCCAAGAAGCATGAGAAGGTAAACAGGGAAAAGAAATCATAAGGAACTTCTCAAAGTTGAACTATTTACATGCCTACATGGAAAAACGATAATTGTAACTTTTGAAACTTTCCTCAGTATGAAGATAGTTGAAGGAAATATAAATGTATATATATGTATACATATACATATGTCTATATAGGAGGGTATATATGCATATGCATACATATGTGATAGTCTATACATGTGTACAGATATACATAGAGGGAACAGGATTAATTGAATAGGAATGGATGATATTTAAAAGGTGAAATTGAGAGGTGGGAGAGGAATATAATGAGAGGAGACAGGGAGAGAAAGAATGGGGTTAATCATCTCATATAGAAGAGGCAAGGGATAACTATTACAAAGGAGAGGAAGAGCAGGAAGGCAGAAGGGAATGGGTCAACCTTACTCATTGAATTTGGCTTAGGGAAGGAATGACATACATGCGAAATTGGGTATCTTTCCCTACAGGAGAGTAAGGGGGAAGGAGATGAGAGGGGGGATGATGGAGGGTGGGGGGAGGGTTATTAGAAGCACACACTTTTGTAAAGGGACAGGGACAAAGTAGAGAATAGAACAAGTGGGGGGTGGGATAGGATGGAGGGAAATATAGTCAGTCTTTCACAATATGTCCATTGTGAAGATGTTTTGCATAACTGCACATATATGGCCTGTATTGAATTGCTTGTCTTCCCAGTGGGGGTGGGTGACGAGGAAAGATGGGAAAGAATCTAGAATTTTAAATTCTAAAATCAGATGTTAAAAATACATATATACAGGTATATATATATATAAAAATAAGATATACAGGTGCTGAGGTAGGGAGATCCATCTTGCCCTACCGGAAAGTCAGAGGTGTGATGGGGGAGGCTATAGGAGAGAGGAGATTTGGGAGGGGGTATACAGTGGGATCGCTGTTTTGAGATGGTAGGTAGGGGAAAGACGGGGAAAAAATTTGTAATTCAAAATCTTGTGGAAATGAGTGATGTAAACTAAAAATAAACAAAAGTTAATTATAAAAAATATAGAAAAAAAGATCTTTTAAAATACTTTAAAAAGATATTCCTGTTGTTTAAGATAGTTTTGAAATACTTTGTTTTAGGAGGATGATATTACACCAACAAGAAACTGATTTGATTTATTCTTTAATTGAAATGCACATTATTATATTATTATATATAACAATTACATCATTATAAAGCCCATTATTAAAATAATTGACTTTAGAAAAGATCTATTTCCTTATAAAAACACTTTCTAATTAGCACATAACCAGTTATTTAATGTTATTAATATCTTAGTGTACCCCTCTTTTCTTTTTTTCTTTCCCTAGGAGTTTTTAACTGATGCCTTACCAGTTGGCCTAATTGGCATTAATTGCACTTTGATGAAACAGTACATTGAGTTTGTAGCAGACAGATTGCTTGTGGAGCTTGGATTCTCAAAGGTAAAAATTTTTAAAAATTTAAAAAAACAACAGCTGGTAGTTGGTAAGGCCCACTGGTCAAGTAAGGTCTCTTTAATATTTTTACTTCACAACAAGGAAGGTAATAATGAGTTGTGTTACCACCAAACTGTGTGTGACAGGTGCACAGATAGAATTTTTCCAAATCTCCTGTGGTAATAAAGGGAAATTCTCAGTGTACTATTCAAAAAAATTAATGTTGGTGCTGACAAGCACAGTCTAAATACTTAGTAGTATATTTGGCTTTAGCTAACAATAATTTCACCTAAACTAGTCAAACATATGTATGTTGTATTTGGTTAACCTTGAGTTAATATGTAACTGGTCTGAATTCACAAGTGTGCGTGTGAACATGCTTGTTAGAAGGGCATACTTCAGTCAGTATTTTCACATAATCAAAGTCCTTAAGATATGAGTCTTACTTAAGCTTGTGTAGCGACCGAACTACAAATAAATCCCTTATCAATGAATTCTGATTTTGAACTTCAGTCCATATTTGGTTTTCCACCTAAATAGACCTGAAATGACAGTTTGTGGCTGCAGGTGACACTACTCAGTTGTCTTTCCTTTGCAGCTTTAGCTTCTGTTTGTCTAGTTTGAAGCTTTGACATTTCAGAAAATAGACTGAGATGTCCTTTCTCTGAGTCAGCAACTCAGCGGGTGGTACAAGAGCCTTCCTTTGGAGCATTAACAGCGTAGGTCTATTTTGCCTGCTCTGGGTATGGTTGTTCTATTTCAGTGTCACAGCATCACGTAGTCCCATAATTTAAGACTTGGAAGAGACCTGAGTAGCCCACTATACTTACTGGGTGAATCCCCACCATAACTTACCTGGGTGTTCATCCCACAGTGGTCTCTTGATTGTCTCTCTGTAACCTGTTCCTGATACTGATTATTGCTAGACCTTTTAGTTTCTAAGAGTATAATGCCTTGCAGTACTATGTTAATATTGCTAATAGTCGTGTTATTGGAGCTGTTAAACAGTCTTAATCATATCTGTTGCCAGTTTGTATAACATGCTATAAACTGTGGGGTGTTTTTGGATTTTTGGGTTGATATTACATTTTGAGGCTTATGCTGAACTTGATTTGACTTTCTGCTTCTTGACCTATAGTGCATTGCTAGACACTGTACAACTAAAGTGGCAGAATTCAATATTTGGTTTTCGGTCAGTTACTTCGCCTAGGTATACCTCCATTTTCCTGTTTTAAAATAGGAGTGTTCTTTTATATTTGTGTTATATTTTAAGACAATCAAAAGAGTTTAATGGGGAGAAGAAAATTAAATAGTCCTACAAATCTTGACTTTAAAACTCCAGATTTTTTTATTTATATAAATAAAAGTATGATAAACTTCTTTAAGGTGAAAATTTTGTAGGCCATTGGTTTAACCTGCTGCATCTTTCTCTGCATGACAAAGTAGACGTCTGTTATGGAAAGCTTCATGGCATAATAGAGCAGATTTCTTGAGAGATGAGATTTTGCTTTTTCAGAATCTCTAATGCATTTTTTTCCTTCAGGTTTTTCAGTCAGATAATCCCTTTGATTTCATGGAAAATATTTCTCTGGAAGGGAAAACAAATTTTTTTGAAAAAAGGGTCTCAGAATATCAGCGTTTTGCAGTTATGGCAGAAACAACAGATAATGTCTTCACCTTGGATGCAGATTTCTAATCAGTTTTCTAGATGCTCCTCCTTGTTGGTAAATGACAGTTTTCTTTTCTTCCCATTTTTCTTCAGTCCTAGTTATCAGAAGAACAGCCCAAATACAATTCCAGTAAAGTAAAAAATGTTGTAACGTTCCTTTTAAAGATCTGAGTACAGCCTAGATGCTTTTATTTGGGGTCATGGAGAAATAGGACTGCATTTTTTTAGCAATATGTTTTTTGAGATTTTACTAGTTTTGTGGTAAATAGAGCAGTGCTAGTAGTAGTGGCTGCACTAATGCATTAGTAGGGGTGGGAGGGGAGTCTGTCCTCCCTACAAAGTTTTGGTGAATTAAAGAATATTGCTTTCTTTCTACTCATCTTCCCCAAGATAATAGACCCAGAAACCTATGCTAATGTGTAATGGTTGGAGAAAGTCCTTGATGTTTTTAATGTTTAAGGAAAGACAACTATGATTTTCCAGAGAAGAAGGGAATTGTTAGCAAGGGTGTATATTCCTTTTACAAACATGAGATAGATATTCTTAGGAAGATTTTAATCCATGATCTATGGAGATGAGCTGAAAACAAGTGATCCAATGATGGGCAAGCAAAGTTGGGCAAAAGTAAAATTGGGTTTTTTTGCTTTTTTGCTGGGGAGGGAGGCAGTTGGGGTTAAGTGACTTACCTAACGTCACACAGCTAGTAAGTGTTATGTGTCTGGAGCCAGATTCAAACTCAGGTCCTCCTGACTCCAGGGCCAGTGATCTATTCACTGTGCCACCTAGCTGCCCTGAAAACTAAAAATATTAAAGAAAACATCTTAGATAGCAAGGTGGCACAGTGCTGGAATTGGGGTAAAAAAACCCCAGAGTTAAAATCCCACATCAAACACTAACTCTTTGACACTGGGTAAGTCACTTAACTTCTTCTGCTTCAGTGTCCTCATATGTAAAAAGGGAAAAATAATAGCACTTGCCTCTCTAGGTTGTTGTGAGGATAAAATGAGATATTTATAAAATGCTTTGCAAACCTTGAAGCACTATTTAAATGCTAGTTATTATTTTTAAATAGAGAAAAGATATAGACATAGATCCAGGAAATCTGGAATATGCCAAGTAAGATTAGAGTGGCAGGATGGGAATAGGGAGAAAATGAGATTCTTAGTAAGTAGTATTAGAGGATATTCAAAATGCAGGTCAAATGTTACCTCCATGAAGCTTCCCTTATGTCTTCCTCCACACTGTAACTAGCAGTGATATTATATGTAATTTATATGTATGGCTTGGATCTTTTCCTAGATTATAAGCTCTTTGGGGGTAGAGACTTTGACATATTTATCTTTGTGTCTTCCCCAGAACCCAACATGCTAAATGTTCTTGATAAATCTTTCCTAAATGTTAAATGAGTTGTTGCTATTAGGACACCAGGTAACATGGTGAGATAATTGACCTTGTAAGAAGCAAGTTGAACAAGAAGCCAAAAAGGAGTTTTATCTGATGCTCAAATAGGAAAGGGTCTTGTTCCTTCAAAACCAAAAGGCTACTTGACAGCATCTTGGCTTAGAACTAACATGTACTAAATAGAGGAAAAGCTCAGGGACTCCAATAAGAGACTTCACCCTAAATTTAGATTAATTACTGGAAGCACTTGAAAAGGAATATTTAATGCTTTTAAAAGTGTTCTAGGTTAATAGAGTAATGTGGGCCAGATGTATATATGTATATATCTCAATTGTATATCGTTTGTATAGCCATACTATAGTAAACAAGATTAGTGCACTTGAAACTACGTTAAAATGCTGAGGGAGAAAGAATGCCACAATGGACGGGGTAGAGAAGGGCTAGTGCCTCCAAGCAGACCTTTGACATAATCTCTTTCTCTCCTTTTACCTTCAGCTGATGGCAGCAAAGTCAAGGTAACTGAGCTCCATCCAGCAGCAGGACAGAGGATGTATCATCTTTTGTTTCTTCTCATGAGTACTTTTTCAAAGAGTCTGGAAGAGCAGGTTGTATTTTGTAATTTTCCTAGTTTACAATCTTCAGAATTTGTTTTTAGACAAATTCTTGATCTCTTTGTTTCTTGATGGTAGTCTTGTAAATAGCATATTTGTACTAGATTGGGGAAATTATTTAGCTGTTATGGAAGGTAGAATTCATTCATAACTAGGTTGAAAACAGTAATTTTATCAAATGAAGAAAAACTTTCTAAATCAGATGGTTTTTTTTTCCTGTTCAATTTGTAGAGTTTGTTATTTGTATTTATGGGACAGTTGTATCATTTTATATCAAGTCTGTTGAGGTCTGACTTTGTTTTGTCCTGTTCCATCATTAAACTTAAGCAACATAGAATTTTAGAATAATACCTATACTTTCTTCAACAAAAATTTCAAGGGCATATATCTCTAAAATGAGATTTAATTTTAACCAGAAATAGCTTGCATGACTTCAAAATGAAGGAAAGGGAAGTTCTAAGTCCTTTGTATTGAATTCATATCTTTTTATTATATTGGTAAATGCCTTAATGTCAGCCATATTTATTTATAGCAGCAATAAACTACTAGTAAAAGGGAAGGGAAATCTCATGCTGATTTTTAATATATTGGCTTAAAATAAAAAGGCATTCTACACTCCCTCTTCAGTACTCCACTTTGCATATATGTTTTATTATGTTCATGACGTTTTATTCTTAGTTCTTAAGGAACTTAAGTTCTACAATTTTCTAGGTTTAAAAAAAATAATTCATTTGTAATTTATAGTGTACTTTATTATAGCCTAAATATTTAAATTATGGTTACAGTTAAAACACATTTTATTATTTGGTCCTATAAAATCTAAAATTATGGGACTGGGAGTTCTGCTTCCAGGAAAGTAGGATTTTGTTATGTTTATAAGATAAAGAATTGAAAATAACTATTCCTACAATGTAGGAACCAAGCCAGTTGTGACCTAATGTTATGAGGTTTTTGCTATTCTCATTTAATAACGTCTAATTCTTGGTTGTTTTGCCACCCCTTCCACCTTTATTAGGAGAAAAATGATTGCTAAGAAAACAGCAGTTTACACACTGAAAAAAATTAGTAATCAGAATTAAGTCTTTTGTAGTATGATAACATTACTGTCATGACATTTTGAAATTTCAGTTGTATAGTTTCAGGCTAAATGTCAGTCACAATTGTATTTTAATGCTGATGACTCAGAAAACTGTTAATGGGATATACAACTTGCTACCACATGGTCATCAGTTTTCATGAAAGCCAAAATATCAGTACAGCTGCTATGCCATAAGTGTTTTAACTAAGGAGAGTAATTGGTGCCTGACTCAGGAACTCACACCAAAGCTGGCTGCCTTTCTTATAGGGTCATCCAGGGCCAACTGATGAGTGGCTCCCAGACAGGAACATGTATATCTTGTTCTTCTAACCCTTTTAAATTATTATCTCCCAATTAGGGGTATGTAGATTGCCTATAGAGTTGAAGGAAGAAGGCAGTGGGATTATTGAAATCCTTGTTGTACATGCTCTAGGAAAAGAGGGTTTCAGCTTTAGTCCTATTCGTTTAATCCTTTTCAAAGAAAAATATAGATTAAAATGCTGTGAAATAGTGATAGGTTTTCTTAAATATATAAAACTATAGCAATTCTAGAACTTTTATTTAAGTTGATGGATGCTAATTTGTGCTTTTGACTTTACTGTTTCAAATAAAGTTCTGTTTTCATAATTTGAGTTGTCTAGTATTTCACAGTATTTAGAGGGTAGTCCCTTTGTGAAGAGAATACTGTGTTAGGCATTGTGTACCTAAACCCCATGTTTTATTTTGTCTTTATATAAAGTATTTTGTACTCAATCAGTCCAACTATTTTTGTCCACAATTAAAGTTTTCCAAAGAATATGTTATGCTTTTTGATCTGATTATTTTCACATGATTAAAATAAAATGCATCATAGCAACCTCATTTTCTGTGTTGTTTTTAAGTAAGAATCTTACTTAAGTCAAGACCTTCTCTTTTTCAAATGCAAAGTTTTCTTCATAGTTCCTTGTCAAAGATGCATTCACTAGCTATTTGGGTAGTCAGAAACATAGACACTTAGAATCAAAAACACCCAAGAATCCAAGAATGAGTCTGACCCCAAAGTTGTAATCTAGAAACTGAAATTGGGAGATATGAGTAAACAAAAGAGGATAGTCATACACAAGAATGAAATACTATGTACTGAGAGAAGCCCAGTAGGTAAACCCAGAAGAATGTTAATTTCAAAACAAGTACAAGTTGAGTCTCAGAGAAAAGAATGTCCTGACCATAAGGACTGCAAGAGTATCTAGGAGAAAATGAAACAAGAGAAGCCTTTTCTATCCTTTGATCATTCATCTATTAGGTACATTGTGTTGTGCTTTTGATGTTATAAATTTTTCTGAGTTCCCTATATATTTTGGATATATAGACTTTTACCAGTGATATTTGATGCAATTTTTTTTCTTGACCCTTCCTCTTCTAATTCCATCTTTGTTGATTTTTTTCTTATGCAAAAGCTTTTTCTATTCCATTCTGGCAAGCTCCCCCTCAACAAGATGCAATCAGATATCATGTTATCCCCTCTTATATTACAGAAATTTTCTATGTACCATCCATGTGAGTCTGCATATGTGAGTCTCCTGTTGATCTGCTATTAGGCAAATATGACATTCATTTCTTCAGTTATGAGATGGCCATCACAGTTCTGATTGAGCTTTTTATGTTGATGTAAAACCTGGTATCCTGTGTGTATCTGTGTCATAGAATAGAGTTCTTGTAACCTGCTGGGCAAAAACTCTTGTTCTGTTTATTCCTTAGTAATACCATTGTGAGGCTATCTCAGTTTTGAAGAGCTTGCATTGGGATATTCATTAACCTTTGGTCTAGTAAACAGGGCATTGAACTCAGACTTGGTTTTGAATTCTGCCTGGACAAGTCACTCCTCTATGCTTCAGTTTCCTTATTTTTTTCTTCTAAAATTTGTTTTTAAAACTTTGATTTCCAGATTCTTTCCCTTCTTCCCTCCTCACCCACCCCCACAGAGAAGATAAGCAATTCAATATAGGTTGTACATGTGTAGTTACGCAAAACATTTCCATAGTAGATATATTGT
>CM053587.1:246532160-246563173 GCA_028646515.1 Pseudochirops corinnae
GACTGCCTCTGGAAAAGTGCATAGTATTTTAATGACTCTGATCTTTAATCAGAAACAAAGATTTCTCTTTTTAACAAGAATATTCTTCCAGTGTGCTATATGGCTTCAACTTATGAAATATCAATTTCCAAAGAGTTAAAATTGCAGGTAATTCAAAGGGTAACTGAAATGTCCCAGGTGGGATACAACATATTAGCAGTAAAGAAATAAAGAGAAATGGTATAAAAAATATCATAGAGGAGTTATTTGACTAGTATAAGAGGTGGGTTATCCCTATATTAAGAGAAAGGGATAACCAACAGAAAACTCCTAAGTTCAATTAGCATTTATACAATGTCAAGAGATCTAGAGGGAAGGCCCTCAGCATGCTTTGTAAAGATCCCATAAAAGATTTACTGGAGGACATAAATTATAGTCATATAAGAATAGAGAGTAGATGAGTTGCAATCTGAACCACTAGAGGGAGTACCCAAAATGATGAAAGTATGGATTTTTGAAATATTGAACTATCAGGAGTCTGACTAAATTACAACAATACGTATTTTTTAAATGAAGCACATTTCATAAACACATTTTTAGAGAGAGAGTTAAAAATTGTAGTAATTATCTGTTATAATAAAATGCATACTAAATATGCCATAACTAGGGTAACATTTCAGGAATTCTAAATATCAGGAATATCTTTTTAATACTGACAGAGGATAGTAATTATGAAATCCCTTTACTCTTACAATATATTTGCTGCTAGTTAAAGAGAAAGTGGTGTGTGTGAACTCAGACCAGGATGCAATCCCACAGCTCACTTAGTTCAAATAATGAACGTTTAAAAAAAACAACAAAACCACAAACAGTTGGGTAGTCAGGTGTGACAAGCTTTTAACTCATTCTACATTACATAGTTAGAGAAAATGTGATGGGAAAAATGGCAATGTGAAAGAGATAACTATACTCTTAGTTTCATCATCCATATCACCAATTAAATTTTGAAGAAAAAAGTTGGACCAAGCTTTAATGTACACCATTTAAACAGAAAGTAAGATATTTTAGGTTAAAAGTTGTATAACTTCCTCATAAAATATATTTTGAATATTTCTATCAGCTCATCAAAGAAAGTTATAATTTTACTTCCCCTAGACATTGCTTCAATATAGTAAATGTATAAAGAAAGACATAAATGTAAATTTGTATTAATGGCAGGTTTAAAACATTCACAATTGGGCATAAGAACCATAACCTCTGGCTCTCTAGTTCAAATCCTATCTATTACCAGTCCCCCACAAAGAAATATATATATATATATATATATATATATATACACACAGACATATATAAACTAAAGCCCCCTCCCTTCAAAAGCCTCTTTTAGAAATATTAAAAAATCATTTTAAAATTATCCTAGTCTGAAGCCTTTGACCTAATAAGACAGAGAAATCTTATCAGGCTTTCCTTAACTATCAGTTCCAAAATAATGCCCTCGGCAAGAGCAAGGGGCTCTTGACTGATCTATCTTGAAGACAGTTGGGTAAAGATCACAGTAACATAAAGAAGCTTCTTTGATTATTTCAGTTAATGAAAATATCTTGTGTTCACCTTTGACCAGCTGGAAAGAAGAAATCCTTAAAGTCAAAGCAGGATTGAATGATTTTAGGAAATGTATTCTTCCAGGGTGACTGTTCTGTTTAATAAAGCAAAATGTTAACTGAACTTTACCTTGAGTTATGTAACTGTTTTATTTCATTGTGCAATTTTGTCTATTGTCCAAAACTGCTATAACTACAACTCCAAAATAGCTTGTGAGAGAGATTTTTAGTCACGGGGTAGCTCTGTCCATTGTTGGTCCCCTCTCTAAGCAAGATAATCAAAATCAATAAAGACTGTTTCTTGAAGGCTTGTGCCTAAAAAACAAGAGGAAGGAGTTTTCTTCTACGAGACTCAATTAAATTAAATCATACCATGAACATCTGTAGATGAAATTGGAAAAAGGAAAACAAATAACGATAAACAGTTAGTTTTGATGTGTTTCAGTAGTGATTTCTTTTCATTATTAATGACACTGTAATTGACATTTTAATTCTAATATATGAATATTTAATGTCACTCGAAAAAAAAAAGTGAACTTAGCAAGAATGGCTAGACCTGACCAAACTTGTAAGTTATAAGGAGAGGTGATGTGGAATCAGCCTGGGAAGACAGGTTGGAGCTAAATTATAAAGGGTTTTTAATGTCAAATAGAAACTATATTGGCGAGACCTGTGCTTTAGGATTTAGGGTTATCAATGTCACAGCTATGTGGAAAATGGCTTAGAGAGCCAAGAGACTGAAGGCCAGGAGGCTAATTAGAAAACAATTGCAATACTCCTAGAAAGAGATTGAGGCAGGCCCAAATTAAGGAAGTTGTAATACAAATGGGGAGGATGGATGTGAGCAATGTTGTGAAGGTAGTTGACAAGTCTTGGTAACTCATGCTATCAATGAAGATTTGCATATGAGAAGTGGTATCCAAGATATGTGTGATAAACGAAGGAGGTTGGGGCTGGTAGAAGTGAAGGATAAGAGATAGCCCAAATGTTGCATTAGTATCCATGAAAAATTATAAGACTACAAATGAGGCTTCTAGCACATTGGGCTGACCTTTGGAAATACTACTGAATGACAGAGTCATATAGGACGAAAAGGCACATGTGCATTACAACCTGCAGAGGTGAAAGGATCCACACTAATAAGATCACAGATCCACTTAAGTATTAAAGCATTATTCTTTGTATTCAGAGATGACAGTACAGACAATAAGTATTATACGCGTTTGGTTTGGTTGAAGAGACTCCTACATGAATCCTTCTAAACTCCCTGACACATACAAATGCTGCTATTCTCTGGTCAAATGGCTTCAATCCATTTTCCAGGGGCTGGGTACCAACTCCATACAAATCATATTCTGCAACAGTCCCCTCTATTTCTTCAACAAAGAATAAGAGGCTCTTCCTTTGAACTCTAACAGCACTGTCTTTGTTCCATCCTTGGGCATTTTCATGTATTTCTTTTGATTTTATTTCTCCATGTCTAGTTTGTCATGCCAACTAGACTATAAGTTCCTGGAAGTCAGGACTGTGTATTACTGATCTATGTAGCCTCATCAGCATATAGTACAGGATTTCCTGGTACAGAGTAGGCACTCAATATGTATATTTCTTGAACTAAGTCCTAAGCCCCTCAAAGCAAATGCCTCAGGGTTGGCTGGGGAGACAGCATCATGACCCCTTACTCCATAACGAAGGTAGCCATGTAGTCTCAGACTAAACTGCCGCCACGATTACATGGCTATTTACATATATAACACAAGCCTGCATACAGTTTTTCTTAAGGATAAGTTAAGTTTTACAGTTTAAACTGGGGTCAACAGTATTGTTATTATGTGCCTCTGGCTATAGCTGAGTTGTTATTTTATTTACCCTCCTAATACTTCAGTAAATAATAGCTTTCTATGACCCTGGACAGCCTAAAGATTACTTAAGAACAGAAGCTGTTCTGTGATACATGGTCGGGGGAAACTCTAACCCAAGATAGAATATTTGCAACAAGAATTTTATTTTTTTAGTAGTTGAGCATTGGAACAAAGTATTTGATATCACTGTACTGAGTCACGGTGGTGTAAAGCACTGTGCCAGCAACTGTCCATTCCAAGTGTACTTTTTAAAGTTAAGAGATATTACTGAGAACTTTGAACTTGTCCTAGCTTATCATATAGAAAGGAATGAGCACTTACTTCTTCAGCAGTCCAGAAAGATGCCTGGGCCTTTTTATACATCTTCCAGATGTCAGGATACTGAATTGGAAAAATGACAAATCGGCGAGAACTCTTTCTGAGCAGTGGTTCTTCACTGAGCTTCAACCCATTTTCGGCAGTATCTGATGATAAGCTCTTTTAAAGAAAGAAACACAAGTACTTCGTTTTAAAAAGCACTGCTGGCACTTGCCTTTTCTTTCTGTCTTAGCCCATAACTAGGACACTAGGGATAAGTAAATTGCTTCAGGATTAATCACAGTACTAAATTAGCACTCAGTAGGCATTAAAAAGTTTTTGATCGACTGATAAGTGCATTTCGTGGGGAACAATTAGCAAGCTTTCCTACAATATATCACTTGGCACAACTTTCAGCAAAGGGTATGCATTAATGATTTGGAGAAATATGTCATTTGTTAATGAATACATGAATGAAAAAGCATTTATCAAGCACTTATGGGCCAAGCACTGTATGAAGTGCTGGAAATATAAAAAGAAAAGGGCATATAGCACTTGCTTTCACAAAGGTCACACCCTAACTAGGGAGAGAGAACCCATAAAACAGTTCAGGGAAAATGGAAAGATGCAGAATATTTTAGGATGAAGTAGAAGGGCAGGGTTAATAAGGCCTTGTGGTTCATCATTTCATCCTAAATTTTAGAGCGTTGACTCTTATTTGTAATACTCATTTTAAAATATTCCCTTAATAATACTATTTGTAAAATTGATGATCTTCTGACAGAGTGTCACAGGTATTATCAGATTTTGTTGTCAACGAGTAATTCCTGAGAGATCTGGGCATACATCCAGGCAAAGTGTTATAAATTCTCAAGGACAATGGAGTAAATCTGAAATTCTAGGCATACAGAGACAGCTCAAATTTTTTCTTATATTAATGCTAAATTTACTTCTCTGGAACTTCTACCCATTGCTCCTAGTTCTGCCCTATGAAACCAAATAAAACAAGCCTAATTGCCTTATTACAAATACTCTTTCAAACACTCATTCTTCCTCCAACCAGTCTTCTCCAAGCAAAACATCTCCATTTTCTTCAACTGATCCTCATATGTGTCATGGACTCATGGTCCTTTATCACCATAATTTATATCCTTTATATTCTACACAATCTCCAATGTACCTGATTCTTCCTAAAATGTGATGCCTAGAATACAATGGGAGAATTGCTAACAAGTCCTTCTGACCTCCAGCCTCACATCTCCAAAAGCCCACTGGACCTCTTAAATCGAATACCCTACAGATATTTTAAACTCAACACATCCAAAACTGAACTCATTACCTTTCTTCCCAAACTCTCCACCTTCCAGTCCCCCAGGCTCAAGCCTGGAATCCTCACTATCTCTCAGGATTCCCACCCTCTATTTCCAAACTGATGCCAAGTCTTATTAATTTTACCTTTATAATACCTCTCGTGTCCCCTTCTCTCCTCTCACACTGCCACCAACCTGGTGTAGAACCTCATCACCTCACACATGGATTCTTGCAATAGCCTACTGGTGGGTCTCACTGTTTCAAATCTCTCATCACTCCAGTTTATCCTCCATTCAGCTGCCAGAGTGTTTCTCCTTTGGCACAAGTCTGACCATATCATCTCCCTACTCCAGTGACTCGCCTATCACCACCGGGATCAAATATCTCTGTACAGTGACACTGGCCTCGTCGTTGTTCTTTAAACAAGACACTCCATCCCTCAGCTCCAGAAATTTTCACTGGTTGTCTCCCATGCCCAGAACACTCTCTTATCTCATCTCTGTCGCCTGGCTTCCTTTAAGTCCCAGCAAAAATCCTACCTTCTACAAGAAGTCTTTCCTGATCCCTCTTAATTTTAATGCCTTCCTTCTGTCAATTCTTTCCTATTTATCCTATCTATACTTGTTGTCTTCCCCATTAGATTTTGAGCTCCCCCAGGGCAGAGACAGTTGTCTTTGTATCCCCAAGACTCAGCACAGTGCCTGGCACACAGTAGGTGCTTAGTTCCCTTGAATCCACCCCCAACCTTCCACTCCTGGCAGTAGTGGTATCTACTTTTTTCACACTTCCTCTGGCTAGAGCCCAGAATGACTACTCCAATAACCCTTAGGCTCATTTCCTCCTTCCCAAAGGTAGTGGATCACTCACTCCCTTTCACCCCTCCCCTCAAGGCCAGAACAGTTGCCCTACTGGGACTTCCAGGACTTTTCATCCACCAAGAAATGGACCTCTCCTAAGAGTATAATTTAAGAGTGAGCTCCTTGAGTCAGGGACTGTTTGTTTGTTTAAAATTTGTATTCCCTAGTGCTTGTCATACAATAGGTGCTTAACAAATAGGTTTTTTTTTTTTAATCTAATAGTCTGAGCAGAGGGTTTGGCAAAATTTACTAAACCAGCTTCTCCAAAAACAACTCTGCCTTGACCAAGCTACTTTGCCACTATACACAGTTCAGGATTATGAAGAGTATGTGGAAAAGGGTAGGCAATAATTCAATAGATATTTATTACGTACATACTATACAACAGGTAGTTGTATAGCCCCTACAAGGAGCAGGGTTACACAAATAAAAATAAAACAATCCCAAGAGGTTACATTCTATTGGAGGGGTACAAAATGTACCTAGATAATTAAATACAAGGAGAGCAAAAGCACAAATACCTGTAGAGCAGATGTATTCACAACTAACAGGTGTGATCAGTGAGTCACTAGCAGTAATAATTAAGAGACTATGGAAAATAGGAGAGATATGACAAGACTGGTAAAGGGCAAATGTTGTCCTGATTTTCAAAAAAGGGAAGAGAACAGAACCTGCAAACTATAGGCCAATGAGCTTGATTTCAGCTCCAGATAAAATACTAGAAAGGACAATTTAAAGAGATGACTTGGGGTGGCTAGGTGGTGCAGTGAATAGAGCACCAGCCCTGGAGTCAGGAGGACCGGATTTCAAATCCGGCCTCAGACATTTAACACAAAACTAGCCGTGTGACCTTGGCCAAGTCACTTATCCCTAACTACCTGACCTTCCCCCCTCCAAAAAGCAAAAAATAAAAAATAAAAAGAGATGACTGGTGAACACCTAAAAAAGAAGGCAGGAATTACATGGCTTCATCAAGATCAGATTAAGCCATACTAATCTCATTTTATTATATTTTTTTTCAAGATTACTCAACTAGCCTAAGAGGACACTAACATGAGTACCATTTATTTACCTAGATTTTAGAAAAACTTTAAATAAAATGTCTCATATTATTCCTGTGGAAAAAAGACAGAGAGATGTGAGCTGGATGAAAAAGTTCTGAATAATGAATTCAGAACCAACTGGATGCTGGAATAGTTGTTAATGGTTCAATGCCACTGCAGTAAGAAGTCACCAGTACAGTACCCCACCCCAGAGATCTGGGCTTGAGTCAGGGTTATTATCAATTTTTATCCATAAAGGTACAGATGACATGCTCACCAAATCTGAAGATGACAAAGCTTGGAGGGATAGCTGACACAATGGATGACAGTCAGGATCCAAAAAAGATCTTAGTAAGTTAGAGCAAGACTTCCTAAATTTTTTCCACTCTCAAACCCTTTTCCCGTTTTGGCAGTGTTTCTTGGCATTGTATGATCTGAGGACGTGCTTTGTTTTCAGAACCAAGGTTGTAGTGAAGTTGCAACCTGGCAAGTGCTGCCAGAAACACCTTGGATTCATTTACAAAATGGATTTTTAATTAATTTTTGGTCACTGCACATTTATATGACGTCGCAACTCACAGTTTAAGAAGCACTCAGCTAGAGTATTGGGCAAAACCTATTAAGATGAAATTCAATAGGAATAAATACAAAGTCTTACACTTGAGTACCTAAAAATAAACATTTTACAAAGAGAATATGGAAGAGACACTATCAAATGGTAGTAAATCTGAAAGCCCTGGGCTGCCTCAAGAGAAGCATTGCTTCCGGGAAGGGAGACTGTCCAAAAACCTTCAATGGCTCCCAATGGCCGGCTGAATAAAATCCAAACTCCTTAATCTGTTATCCAAAGCTCTTCAGAGTCAGGATGCACATTACCTTTCCATCTCTCACCACTCCTGAACTCTTCCTATCTTCTTCTATTGTCTTGTTTTTGGTTACATCACCTTGGCCTAAAATGTGCTCCTTCCCTTGGTAATTCTCTCTCCCTGTAGGAATCCGAATCCTTTCCTCATCCTTCACGGTGGGTTATCTTCAAGAAGTCTTCCTGACCTTTAGTTACTAGTGATTTTTCCCATCATTTTGTTCCTAGCTTTCCTATGCATTTATTGCTTGATTTTAATATATAACATTATGTAGGCATATATTATAAAATATAATAAATATTAATTTTATTTATAGTACTGTTGCTTTACCCTTTGATTATCTTGCCTAACAAATTACAAGTTTTTCAGGGAAAGACATCTTACTAATCTTTATATCCATGACTTAGATCCATGATTTAAACATGGTAGACAACGTGTGTTTAATGTGGTGTTGAACAGATTACTTAATGGACTAGAGAGGCCTAGACCAAAAACTTCAAATATTTTAAGATGTTTTAAGATTAAGTTAGGATAAGGGGAGTGAAGTAGAGCCAAGAATACAATATACACAATTACTACAAGAATTTAAATGCAAGGAAAAGTCACAAAGTGAATACTGCAAAAGAAGAAATCTGAAAAGATACCTTCAACCCACTCTTCTGCAAAAGGAGGAGATCACGGATGTTGTATATGATATATATATATTTTTTTTTTCATATTCTTCTCTGTGTATTGATCAGTTTGCTGATTTGTCTTTTCTTCCTCTTTCTTTCTTTAAAAAATACTCATTATATGGAATGGCTCTTGGGGCAGGGACAGAGAGAGATAGGAGGGTTACTAGCAGAAATTTTGGTGATGTAAAAGACAAAAGATATCAAAAAAATTTATTTTAAAAGAGGCATCAGGGAAAAAAAGATTAAATTGGAGGCAGGGAAGTCAGGTGCTTGATTACTACAATAGTCTTGAGGAAAAATAGGAAGGCCTGAACTACAATGGAAATTAAAAGAAAGAGTAATCTACTACATTGTTGTGGAAAAATTGAGAAGACTTGGGAAACAAGGGAGAAGGAATTATCAAGAACAATTTATCTCTAGACTGAATGAATGGAACAATGGCAATACCTTTAATAAAAAGAATGAAATCATGAGAAAAGGTTAGTTTGGACTTTGGGAACCAAGTATTCATTCTAATGTATTTAGCCAAAGTAGAAAAAAAAATTATATTTTTTAAGGTATACATACATAAAAACAATAAAAATCAGGATCAAAACCACAAACTTAAACTTAGCATCCTTCTAAATGTACACACAGTTAAATTTAAGGCTAAGAGAACTAAAGTCAAGTTCTTTGCCAAATCTAGTCCACTTTTGGATGAAAGGTGTTAAGTAATGAGAGCAGGAAAAAAAATAATGGAAGCATTACCCTGGTACAGGGGGAAAAGTATAGAACTGGAGTTCCAGAATCCTTGGAAATTATATACTTGTATGACTTTTCCTGGAGCTATAATCATAAGATCCTGACACTACTTGTGTGACCCTGTCCAAGTTGCTTCAACTTCTCTGGATCTCAGGTTCCTTATCTGTAAGAGCAAGGCAATAAATGAACTAGACAACCCCTTAAGTCCCTTCCAGGTCTAAAAAAAAAATCTATTGTCTATGTTGTTAGTACCTGTTTGACTAGACCTCAAAGGGCTGCTCTCCTCTTTAATTCTCCAATTCTTTATTTCCCACAATGCCTAAGTACTAGTTGCTACATAATTGCTGATTATTTCCTTTGTACCATACATGATTTGGAAACACTTATAAATAAACAGCATGCATGATGGGTCTAGCAACCTACAACAGTCATTTGTTACAATTAAATAAAAAACCTTTTTGGATATATTCTTCTGTGACATGACAGCAAAAAACATCAAAATAATGTGTTTTCCAATTACTTTAAAAGCAGTCAAACTGCTAGTAGCCTAATCAAAAAATCAAATTCAAGATCTCTCCTTTCCTCACTGAATCTTCCTTTGCAGTAAGGAAAATACAGCATGGCACGTAAGTATGTGTGTATACGTATATACATATATGTGTATATATATATATGTAATGCAAATATATATGTAATGCAAAAAGAAAGGAATTTGGCATTTAGGGATTTGATCTCAACTCTGTCAGCTTCTGGGCAATTTTGGACAAATCACAATCTCTTCAGCTTCCACTGCCCTTATTTATAAAAAATTAAGAGTGAATTTAGCAAACATCAATTAACTGTCTACTAGGTTCAAGGTACTTAGATCAGTGCTATCAAACCACATATTTACTTTAAAAATCAACATTATTTATGTTGCATTTTTATTTATTCTGTTAAACATCTCCCAATTCTATTTTAATCTAAGTTCTGGCAGCAATCTGGGAGTTTCAGCAGGCTTTGAATTGTTTGTTGCTTTTGACTTAGATAGAGGCTCTGAGGGCCTTTCCAGTAAAATCTTTAACTTTTTTGATCTGTCATTCATGGCTTGAAATACAAATCTATTAAAACATAAATTTCTTAGTGGTAGGGACTATTTTATTCTTTTGTTTTTGTATTTCTAGTGCCTGACATATTTAGTCAATACAGGGATTTTCACTGGTGTAGGCAACTCCCAATGTCTTAAAGTCTTCAGAGTGCACCAAAAAAGGGCTTGCCTAGACCTGGGAAAAGGGTGGCCTAGACCTGGGAAAAACAGGATTTGATTGAGGGTCTTCTCGTTTCCAGGTGACTCTCCTAGCCACTAGACTAAGCCAACTGGCCTCTCTCCTGGCAAGTAGCAAGCATTTTAATGAAATGGAATCAGAAGAAACTGTCCACGGAAGAAGGTCTCTATAAACTGATGAAGAGTGAAATGAGTAGAATCAGAACTTACACAGTATTTTTTTTAAACAAGCTTTGAAAGACTAAAGAACAAGGATTAATACAATGATGAACAGCAATTTTAGAGGACTCAAAACTCCCACCTCCTGCCAAAGTGATGACTCAAAAAAACAACAGGAGACACATTTTGGGGCATAGCCAATGTGAAACTTTATATTGTTTGTGCATGTTTGTGATAAGAGTTTTCTTTTTTCGTTTCTTTTTATTGCGGGAGATAGGGGAGTGCTTTCTCATAAAAAAATAATAATAATAATAATAAAATTTCAATTGGAGGAGAAAAGGTCTCCCATCCCAGTTATTTCCGATTTGAATCACAAACCCATGACAACTACAAACTCCACGGTTATCGGTGCCTATTTCTGTTTTTGTTTTTTTTATCCCCAGACCGCAACAACTTTGCACAGGACGCGCTCCCAGTGAGGTTTCCTTTACCAAAGCAGAGGTGCAAGCTTAGATCACCACTGATCTAAGTCTACGGCACCACCTAGTATGTCCTTACTTTACAGACATTTGTCGCCTTCACTCCAATTTCTCATAAAAAAGTGCGGTGTGGGCCGCGAGCGTTAAGTGCTTTGTCCAGAGCTCCGCAGAGACTAGAAGTGTGTGTGGGCGTGGGGGGGCAGCTGCCTGCCTGCCCCAGGCTCAAGGCCGGCAGGTGACCCCAGGCGTCTTCCGGAAGCCGAGTCTCCCTCCTGCCTCCACCACTCCAGCCAATATTCCCTTCCCCGCCCCGGCTCAGCGTTTAACGAGCTTAAGGAGTTAAAATTATTCCTCTCCAGGGAGGCGGGAGGAGGGGGTGTCATTTCTGCCGTGGCCGTTTCGAGGACCAGACTCAAGTTCCCAAGACGACATCCCGGGGAGAGGTCACGAAGGGAGGAGGCGGAGGGCCTATCCCCTACGTCTCCTCCCATCTTGTCAAAAGCCCCGGCAG
Source organism: Pseudochirops corinnae (assembly GCA_028646515.1). Taxonomy (NCBI): domain Eukaryota; kingdom Metazoa; phylum Chordata; class Mammalia; order Diprotodontia; family Pseudocheiridae; genus Pseudochirops; species Pseudochirops corinnae. The sequence goes on from CM053587.1 coordinate 246,543,802, forward strand.
GCGCAGGGAGATCCGGCAGGTACAAAAAAGCCTAAGCCGGAGAGAGGACGGAAAGCGCTCCCCTTCAACCCCTGGCACCGGGAGGGAGGGAGGCGGCTAGGGACGGGGTGTTTACCTCATCCAGCAGGGGCCCAGCGGCAGCCGGCCTTCCCGACTCCCCCATGCCCCGAAGAAGCGTGTCGCAGAATCAGAACGCAACAGTGGCCGCTAGTGCTCAAGAGGAGGCCCGGGGCCTAGCCCCGCCCCGAACGCTTGTACCCGCCCCCGAGCTCTTTTCTACTCCTCCAGTCTCGCCCTCCCACCCCGGGGCCCCTGAGTGCCCTGGGACTTGCCCGAACTCGTCTCTATTGCTCCTGCCCCACGCCTGACCCAGAAGCCGATATTGTGTTCTTTCCGAAGCTGAGGGGAAATATTTGGAACAGAGCGGAAGTGAAGACGTGTGCACGAACCAGCCGGGAGGGGCGGAGATACAAAACACCTGTTATCCTGCTGGGGGTGGGGTGTGGGAAGAGGGGCTGCGGTTTTATGAATTTCAAGCAATGGGGGCGGGGATGAACCACAGTAGCTGCCCCAGTCCGCAGGTTACGTGGCCCAGGTCCTGGGCTGGCAGCTGTCGGCCTGTGTGATTCGTTATCCCTGAAGAGGCCCCTGATTTCCCGGCGAGAGCAGAACTGACAGCCCAAGTGGCTAAGCCGAAGCATCCAGGCCCGGGAGGCAGGAAGTCCGTGACGCCGCCCTCCCTTAACTCCCCAAGGTCTCCTCAAGGGCATTTTCACCCTAAGTCCTTCAGTTCTGAACTGGAAGAGCGTAAGGAGGATTCATTGTTCAGGTCTTGGGACGCAGTAAACTCCTCTTAGGGGAGAAGGAAACCCTTTTTGCCCAAGTGCTTGTCTCCCCTATTAGAAGGTAGCCACTTTGAGGCAGTTAAATGGCTAGGTGGAGCAGTGAATAGAGCACCCGACCTGGAGTCAAGAGGATCTGAGTTCAAATGCAACCTCAGACACTTAACCCTTGGCAGCTGTGTGACCTTGGGCAAGTCATTTAACCCCAATTTCCTTAACCTCCCCCCTCCAAAAGCCACCTTCGAGCCGGGACCGTGGTAAGCCTTTAATAAATTCTTTTTTATAGTGACCAAACAACGAACCACAATTCCAAGTCACTCATGTGATGAAGCGTGATGAAGCATCTCCAGATAGAGGCTCAGTACATATTGAAGGACGTTTTTCTTTGTTTAAAAAAAAGTGTCGTCTGACATGGTTAACTAGGTGATTTGTTTTGCTTGACGGTGCAGATTTGTAAGGGTTTTGTTTTTCTTGCCTTCTCAATAGGTTTGGGGGAATTCGGACTGCAAATAAAATAAAATTTAATTTTCTAAAAAAAACTTATTGACTGTCTGTCTTGACTGCTGTGTAAAGTCCATAGACCCGTGACTAAAAATCAAGCTAGAGAACTGGGGACGATTTGATCTAACTACTGATAGGCTCCTCCCTGGGGACCTGTCCCAAAATAACTGAAAGTCCAACAGAGACAATTCGGCATAATAGAAACAATGATAAAATGTGGGTAAACAATGTGTCTTGGAGCTGAATAGAGTAGTGAAGAGTTGTCGGTAAGAGCGGGTTCTGTGTGCAGGTGTTTGAAGCAGCTCATTTGTTTTAAGAAAAATCTACCTATGATTTGAAAGACGGGAAACCCACTTTAAAAGTTCTTCCCCAGGTGTAGAAGGTTTAAAGTTGAAGAGGAGATAAGAATCAACAATACTGTTAAGTTGTACCTTTGAGAAACAGCTTTAGAGAATTGACAGGTGAAGCACTAGATAGTGCCAGGCCTGGAATCAGGAAGATTATCTTCCTGAGTTCAAACGTGGCCTGAGATACTTACTAGCTGTGTGACCCTAGGCAAGTCACTTAACACTATTTGCCTCAGTTCCTTAATTGTAAAAGGAGAGAAGAAAATGCCAAATCACTCCAGTATCTTTGCCAAGAAAACCCCAGTGGGGTCACTGAGGGTGGGATGCGACTGAAATGACGTACAAATTCTAGGGATGAGAGAGAGGGGAGCAAAGTGGTGTTTCACAGATAACACAGGGAAGGCACTGGAGTTTTGGAGTCCAGCCTCTTAACAGGTTTACTATTGATTTGGTCAGTCAGGCAGACACCTTCAGAGGGGATAATAATCAGCTTTATTCTAATGTCTAGTCTTCTCAAAGGAAGTGGCTGGTAACAGGAGTTGCAACTCTTACATCATTCCTTAATCACCCTTCTCACAGAGGCAGGCTGGAAGGGGCTGGGGGGCAACTACCCTATGTCTTGATGGGGTCAGTCAAGCTGGGCACAGCTTGTGCACTCCCCTGAGTCCCCTCAAGCCTTGATAGGGGCTGATCAAGGCACACACAGATTCCCCTGTGGGTTTCCCCCACTCTGACCAATGCCCAGTTGCTTTATAGGGCAACAGACAAAGAAGGCATTTTGTCAACATGAAGCTCACAGGTTAACTTTAGCAATATCATCATTCTGTGCAAGTATAGTAAATATCAATTATGTCACCCCCATATCTCATGGCGCAGTCACAATAGGACTATGTCAGTATGATTCTAGGAATTACTATTTAGGATCCTTGGGGCTCTTCTGGGAGTTATTATCTATCACCTGGAAACTAGACATTGCCATGGCCATGGATCCTGAGAAACTGAACTCTAAAAAAGAGAACAAAAAACTCTTTACATACACATGGTCAAGCCTAAACTTAAGGGAAATCACATTAGCCTACTTTCCAAAATCTCCCTAGGATTCCTTTGGCTTTTAACCACATTAAAAGTGCACACTAAAAGGAATAAATATCCTATTATTTCCTGTTTCCTTTAACTGAAATCTGATATCTTCGTTTTCAAAGAAAAGGTTCCAGAGTCTTACTTACCTTACCCCAGCCCATTTCTTCCCTTCCCCCAAAGCATACATACACTGCTCTTCTTGTTCTTCCTTAAATAAGACACTCTGAGTCCCGACTCCTAACATTTTTACTAATTGTTCCCCATTATTGAAAACCTCTTCTTCATCTCTGCTCCATGAGCTTCCCTAATTGCTCCAGATCTATTAAAATCACATCTTCCAGGGCAGGTAGGTGATACTGTGAATACAGTACCAGCCCTGGAGTCAGGAGGACCTGAGTTTAAATCCAGCCTCAGACACTTAACACTTACTAGCCTTGTGACCTTGGGCAAGTCACTTAATCCCAATTGGCCTGCCTTCCCCCCCTCCAAAAAAGCAAAAAAAAAAAAAAATTCACATCTTCCACAAGAAGCTTTTTCCTGTCCCTCTTAATCCTAGTGCCTTCCCTCTGTTGATTATTTCCAATTTATCCTGTATGTAGCTTGGTTGTACACATTTGTTTGCATTTTGTCTCCCCCATACAGAAAGGATTTTTTTAAATCACCAGACATTTTTGCCCTCAACACTTCCACTAATGTCCTATTTTGGTTCTTCACTGAAGCTTACAGGTGATCTTAAGTTTTGAAAAGCTATGTTGAAAGAGTACAAGGTCTGGTAACATGAACAAATTGGTTTTTTGTTTGCTTTATATATAGGCCACTTAGCTGCTCCAACATGGACAAATTGGGAAAAACTCTCTCAGAGGCAGTCAAAATTCAGAGAGGCCAGGTTGGTCAGAGATGATGAACACAGTGATAATTTTTTCCATTGCAGAAACCCAAGCCATCTAAGTTGAATATGAGGTCAATCAATTTAACCAACCCCAACTGCTTACTGTTTGAGTAAAAAAAGCTTACTTTATAAGGGTAAGGAGGCAGAGGAAGGACACAACATATACATAGAAAATACAAAATATATACTAACTTGATTAAGTAATTTTTCAGGGGGAGGACATTAACAAGTGGAAGGAAATAGGATAGGCTTCCTGTGGGAAGTTATTAAGAGCTGAGGTTTTTTTTAGGAAGCTAGAGATTCTGTGGTGAAGTGAGAATATTAAGGACAATCTGTGCAAAACCATGGAGATAGAGATAGGTGATTGTTTTGGCAACAGCAAGTAAGTCAATTGAATTGAAATATAAAATATGTGGTGACTAATGCAGTAAACTAGAAGAGGTTGCCTAGAGTTAGACTGCAAAGGGCTTTAGAGGCCAAACACAAGAATTGATATTTTTACCCTCTAGGGTGTCCCTAAAGTCTGGACACATGAGGAATTTCATTAACTATTCATATTTTCAAGAAATGAAATGAATGAAATTTTCAACATTTTATTTAATTAGCATAAATTTTAGTCATGACAATTTCATATGGAAATTTGAATAGCTTTCATTAGCTATTGGGGACTATTTTCCATATTAATGAGATTAATTTAATTAGTTAATGAGATTTCCTATGTGTCTCCCATGTCTTCCTATGAAATCTCATTTATGCTAATTAAATAAAATGTTGAAAATTTCATTCATTTCATTTCTTGAAAATATGCATAGTTAATGAGATTTCCTATGTGTCCAGACTTTAGGGACACCTTGTAGAGGCAAGAGTAACAATGGAACACCTTGAGCAAGGAAATTACACAGACAAGCCTATGCTCAATTTGTTGGCTATGTGGAGGAGAGAGATTTGAGACAAGAAGCCTAATTGAGAGTTTATAGCAATAGTCCCGGTGAGTTAATAGTCCAGTTAGAGATCAGGACCTGAAGTAGGGTAGTGGTTCTGTAGGTGGAATGTAAGGGACAGACCTAAGATATATCTTGGAGACAGTCAACAAGATTTGGCAACTGTCTGGATATGAAGGTCAAAGAAACAAGTCAAGATTATACCAAGGTTATAAACGACTGATTAGAAGGATAGTAGTGCCCCCAGAAGGTAAAGGGAAACTAGGACGAGGAGGGGAGGAGATTGGGCAGGGGTGGGTGGGAGGAAGAGAGGAGGTAAATCTAACTTTAAATCTATGTGTGATCCTTTTAAGTTGATATGGACATGCTGAGTTTTGAGATGCCTAATAGAAAGTGTGATATGACTCGAGTTCAGGAGAGAGACTATGGCTAGTCATGACTGCAGTGATACCAGTTGAATCAATGGGAGCTGATCCCACAGAATGAGAGTGAGTTAAAATTATAAGGATCATTCATAAGTTCATAGACTTAAAACTGGAAGCTTAGAGGCCATCTAATCTAACTCCCTCAATTTTAAAGATGAGATGTCAAGACTTGTCCAGGGTTACACAGGGGCAAATAGCAGGACTGGGATTCAAACCATGGTTCTTTGATTCCAAGTCCAGTGTCCTTTCTCCTACATAGTCTACAAATATTTATTAAGTGTCTAGTATGGTCCAGGTACTGTACTAGGTGGTAGGAATACGTAGAAATAGCCTTGCTAACAGCCTAACTGGGGGGAGAGGTGGGGTATCACACTGCCTTTATTTTCTAATTTTTCCTAAGGTGCAAAGAATTATCATTTTGTTGGAGGAAATCTATGGGGACCAAAACCAGGTTCTCTACTCCCTAGGTTAGAAAAATGGGCTTAATGCTTAGGTACAAATGAATTTAGTTCATTTCTAAAGTCCAAAAGGAAAGACACAATTCCCTAACAATAGATGTCTTCCAAAACACAAACTTGACTGCAAGTACCTGGGATTCAGATTGGAAAGACAGTCTGTCGCTCTTAACATAGGCAGCTAAGATTGCTTACAGAAAGTACCTACTCACAAAGAGAATGCAACCTTATACTGTCTCCATAATATATCAACTATATCTAAAAATTAGAAGGAAATTAGGTATCACAGAAAAATTAAATGTGTTTTGTACAGGTGTAGATAAAGGGAGTAAACACATCAATTAGATAACATCTTTGTACTGGTTACCTGAATAGTAGTTAGCAAATATCTACTGAGCATCAGTTCTATAAGGCACTGTAGGCAACCTGAACAAGGGAAAGAGCTTAATTTGCTTCCATAAAAATTACCTATTATATGCAGAGCATATAAATATAAAATTAAATAATAAAAACATTAAAATGAAATAGTTCCTGCTACCAAGGAACTTATATTTGTAAGAGTGGGATGGAAAAACGCAACATGCAGAGAATGACGAGAACTCAAGCACTTCTAAGTGAGTGTCTTCTTTAGCTGGGAGGAGTTAGAGAAGGCTTCACAGGAAATATGTGAATTAAGCCCTAAAGAAAAGATTCTGAAAGGCAGAGGATGAGAAAAGAGCATATTCACAGCATGAAGAATGGTTTGGGAATGCAGGGATGTCAGACTGATGATACTCTTCTTGTACAGATCACGTGGTGCGAGGGAGTAAAAAATAAAGCTATAAAGCTAAGTTGAAAACAGATTGTGGAGAACCTTACACACCAGTTTTGTCATAGAGGCAATAGGGATCCACAGATTTTGATCTGCTGACAGTCAAATTTGAACCTTAGGGAGATTATTATGGCAGCCACGCGAAGGCTATGGGAAAGGGGAGAAACTAGAGACAGGGAGATCGATTAGGAGACTATTATGAGGAACTGAAAACTGGACTTTCTGGTATTTTGGCAGTCAAAAAGAGATGTCCTCTTGAGTTTATGACTATCAAAGAAAGGGGTTTTTTGTGGGGTGCAATTTAAAGGATAAAGGAGACTTGAATATAATTGAAGGGTATTAAAATAAAAGTAATGAATTAGGCGGAGGAGTGATGATTAAAGAGGGAATAGGGAAAAAGGAAAAAAAAGATCACCTCATCTTGAGACTAGGGCAAAGACTGGCTGAAGATGTAGAAGTTTAGAGATGCAGAGGTGGAGAAGAGGAAACTCATAATGGATGCTCACAGTTTTCTTGGTGAAGTAGATGGCAAGATGTCATCTGGTAAGATAGGGTGTGGCTAAAGTTGGGGGCTTTAAAAAAAAACTTGTGCAACTGCTATGGAAAGTTCAATAGTGAATTAGAGATTAATAAAAAGATTACTGTGCATCACCGAGGAATAAATTGAATTAAATTAGCTCAGATTCTTGATTTCCTTCAGAAGCATTCAATAACTTTGGGAGAAATAACAGAGAAGGCTGAAGAAGTAAGCCAAGGTTGAAGATAGTTAATTGTGAACATAAATATGAGGTGGGAAGGGAAGGGATTTAAGAATATAGGACACTGCGTTCTTGAGCTGGTAAAAAAACAAGGTCAAACAGTGAAGAAGAAATTAAGCCAAAAAGTTGATGGACTGCGAGAACAGGGAGGGACTGAGAAATGAAATCACAGATGATACAAAGAAGTTTAGGAGAAGTTAAAAAAAAAGTGGGATGGGGACAGGGAGAGATGCAGGAAGCAGTCATAAGACAAGTACACAATTTCAGAGGTGTAAAGATTTGGGGAGAAAGATAAGATCAAAGAAAGGGCTGCTCGTTGTGGGTAGCTGAGAAATAGAGAAGAGGGTCTTAAGTGCTGAGGACTGTTCAAGGGTGTTCTATGGGAAACCAAAGTGAGTATCTTATCAAATGCCATAGACATGGAGTTAGAAGGGCCCTTAGACATTTTCTAATTCAGTCTTGTAATTTTACAAATGGGCTGAAATCAAAGTAGTTAAGGCTTTGCTTAGGTGCACATGACAAATATAGATGAAGGGTGGAAAGGAAGGTTGAAACTAAATTGTGGAGGGTCTTGACTGTAATTTCTGATACTTCCATGCATTTGTGCATAAATTACAACCCATTCACCACTTTTTATCCTATGTAACACCTGGCCATATCCCTCCATAAATCCTCCAGTGAGGATCCACCCAATGTGCAGATTTACAACTAAATCTCTTGACAATGAGTGGATGCCAATGGAATTTAAAGGCTATCTACTACCCTTTAGTTTTGCTATATGCATGACTCACTTTATCTATACCACTTTTGCACATTTACTTATTGGTGATATGTTGCAGCCTCCTATATACCTCCATGCTGCATTTTACTGACTCACAACTTTTGACTTTTCAGAGACTGGTGTGTCATGATTTACAACTACACGGCATCACCAGAAAAATGCTGAGATTTAAAAATCACCAGATACTTGAGGGGAGGAATTGTTTTGTCTCTTTACCACCTAACACAGCACTTTGCACACAGTAGGCACTTAGTAAATGGTTATTGAAGATGGACCTTTATTTCAGGAAGTATAGGGTCATTATAAACACTGTGCAATATCCCAAATACAATCCAGCATGTCACAAGAGGGCCCAGTTCATTCACTGTTCATCTAAAACATAAATACTGATAGACTTTACAAGGTGTCTATCCAAATTCTGGGCATAGGATAGACAATTAGCATTATTCATTTGCTTTTTCCAGTGTAGGAAGTTAGGCTGAATTCTTAAATGATGCATCTCATTTAGGAGATTCTGTAATGCTTAGAGGTTCGATGTAATTAGCATTTCATCCATAAACAGTAGTTATCTGTCACATCGCACCATCTATAGGAAATCCCTTTTCCATTTGGAATCTATGACAGAAATCCTCTGACGGAGGCAAAAATCTTCCTACCAGTATATTTTATGTTGATATTAATATTCAGAATGAAGTCAATGTTATCTCATTATATCTTTCAATGAGCTTCTTATTTTATGATTTTATGGAAGTCACCTTGTCGGAGAATTTTTAGGGCACCCTTTGGTTCAAGCAAATTCTTTTCAAATGTTCAACGAATAATAAGGCACTGTGGTACAATGGAAAGATGGGCTTTGAAGTCAGAGAACATGACTTCCAAATCCCATCTCAGACATATACAACATACTATCTTTACGAGTTTGGCAAGTCATTTAATCCCCCTGGGCCTGTCTCTTCTATAAAATGAGGTACTTTAGACAGTCATCTAGGCCCCTTCTAACTTTAGATCCATGATCTTTTATTTCTTATACCATTCAAGTCAACAACATATGCTCCAGAATATCGTTTGGGAAAAGGCTGTTTCTTTCTCAAACTTTCATAAAAAACTCCATCAACAGTCATGAAGATTGTGTAGAGCCAGGAAAGAGGTCTGTAGGCTGTCAATTTTCAAGTTCAGAATTTTTTCCATTAAAAAAAAAATCATCCCCCCTCATAAGAATCAATTCCTCAAAATTGTGTTCCCCCTTCAGCCCCAGTATGTGTATTCTTGGTTTAGCATTTTCCACTTTCCATTTTGGGGGATGTCTTGTGGGGGTGGAGAAGATGGTGCTGATAACATTTTTACTTTCTTATACAGCCATAATACAGACCGTGATGTTAACATCCAGATAGAGTGGTTCCATCCTCATTAACAGCAGAAATTTTGGCAACAGGTACAAAATAAAGCATACATTTTCCAGACTTTGACCAGCTGTTGCTCTTTACTATATTAATTTACGAGGGGTTGTATTGTGGGTAGAAGGTAGTAAGGGTGGCAAATTAGAAGCAAGTTACTGAAGAGCGTAATTTAATTTTAAAGGACCTACATGTACAAAAATATTTATAGCAACTCTTTGTGTGGTGGCAAAGAATTGGAAACTTTGGGGATACCCAACAATTGGCAAGGAGTTGTAGTATATGAATGCAATGCTATTGTGCTATAAGAAATGATGAGGGGGCAGCTAGGTAGCACAGCAAATAGAGCACTGCCTCTGGAGTCAGGAAGACCTGAGTTCAAATTTGGCTTCAGACACTGAACACTTACTAGCTGTGTGGTCCTGGGCAAGTCACTTAACCGTAATTGCCCTGCCTGCCCTCCCCCCTCCAGAAAAAGCAAAAAAAAAAAAAAAATGACAAACAGGCAGATTTCAGAAAAACCTGGAAAGGCTTTTCACATGAACTGATGCAAAGTGAAGTGAGCAGAACCAGAAGAATATTGTACACAATAAGAGCAACATTGTGTATTGATCAACAATGAACCACTGTTTTTCTCAGCAATACGATGACCCAAGATAATTCGAATGGACTCATGATGGAAAATGCTATCCACATCCAGAGAAACAACTAATGAAGTCTGAATGCAGATCAAAGCATATCATTTTCACTTTATTATTATTTTTTTCAGTTTTCTTTTGGCCTACTTTTTCTTTTACAACATGACTAATAAGAAAAACTGACATGATTGTACATATATAACCTAAATTAAGCTGCTAACCATCTTAAGGAGGGAGATGATTTGGAACTTTTTTTTTTTAACGAATGGTAGAAATTGTCTTTACATGTAATTGGAAAAAAATAAAATATTTTAAAAAGTCCCTTCAAAGCATTCAGAAAAAATTCCTTTTAAAAGACTTTATACTTATATATACACATACATATATATTTCTCACATATGAAGCTTTTATAGATGTTTGCCATTCCTCAACTGTCTTCCTTCCATTTTTGTCCTAACAGTCTCAGAATGTTCTTGCTTTAGTTGGCTCTTTAGAGGTTTCCTGTAAACTTTGCACCTCCCCTGGAAGTATTTTTGTTATTTTATGTGATTATGTCTCAATTTCCCACCACCCCCAATCTATGATTAACACAAATTAGTTAAAATCTTAAATTGACGTCCCTGACTACCATTTCTCTCTACTTGGCAAGGAGAGCAAATGTCTGCTGATAAAAGTGGTTTCTGGACTCTTTTAGTGTCCTTGTTGACTTATGTCATCCATCTTCTTTTGGAAATAACAGTGATGACATCTTTTCTTTTATATATTTCCCATGTATAACAAACTAAATCAGAAATGACTCACACTAGTGATGAATTTCAGCTTTTTGATGTTATTTGGGGCCTACCATGTGCATCACCTCAACTTCGTTCTTTAAGTGTTTATGATACATAGGCAAGAAGCCTTCGGCTTGTCTCTTTTCTTGCTCTAGAAGCATATTTCCCAACATATCTTTCCCATTCCGTTTCCCTGTGCCCACATCTGCATTAAAACCAGTCTTAAAAGTATATGTTGATTTAACATGGAAGGTCTTTTCTTCAGCCAATTAAAAACTTTAGTACAGATTTTGGCACATAAACTGCAATTACCTTCTAGGGTGGTCTTGTTGCAAATGTGTATCAGGAACACTTCAGTGATGAATGTACCACAAAGTGTTTTTTGCTGTCTTCGGATGGAAAAAAAATTCCCAAATACCTCCTAACACTTAGCATGTAGCCTGGCATATAGTAAGTGCTTAATAAATGTTGATTGATTTCTCTAAGAAATACTTGTGAAATCATTCTATTTAACTTTCTTTTGTATTCTGATTATAGTGTGTCAAGAGCAGTATTATCCATTTCCTCAAGTAACATGTTTACTCATTGATTGACAAGTATCTCCTATTTAGAGCTATCATATTTACGGGGATATAGTAAAACTTATCACTCATTAACTTCCAAATTGATACCTAATATTTATGGCACAAGAAATGTGACTTAAGTACCCCCTAACCCCTTTTCTACCATCAACCTTGCCACTATTACTACAGAAGTGGAAAGGGGACGTAATGGATCTTTTTGCATTTTCCTTTTTTTCATGGATTGCCATGACAAAATAATTCACCAAGTAGCCAGCCTAATGATAATAAGCCTCTCCAAACCTCGCTAGAGAAGTACTCAGAAAGCACTATGTTTGCTTTCCAAAACATATTTGAAACTGGTTTGTCAAAGGTTACAGCTTTTGAGAATTCTGAATGCCTTCCTCCACAATGTCATGAAGGACTGGATGAGGCCTTTGTAGAGGCTGACAATAACAAATTTTTTTAACAAAACATCTACTTGTGTATAGAACACTGTGTTAGACTTACTATTATAATAAAGTTTATCCAAGGATACTGGAGACAATAAGTTGACTTACAGTCAAAGTTCTTACAATTTAATGGGAGTGGGAGGAGTGGAGAAGGGGTAGGCCTAAGTCATCATTACAGATGTGATTACATGGACAAATGTTTAAAAAACAGCACTTTGGGATATCTAAAGAAAAAAAAAACTTTATAGATGAGAGTAGGTAGAGAGAGTAATCAGGGAAATATCTGTGGAAATGATGTAATGAGTTGGGTTTTTAAAGATGAGGAATTCAAAAGGTGCAGAAAGGCATTTCAAGAAGTCATATAATGAATGAAGGTGTGGAGGGATTAAAGTATGGGGCATGTGAGGGAAATGGTATTCCAATTTACTGGAACACAGAACTTGTGAAGGGAATGAATACAATAAAGCAAGGTTATATTAAATTACGGAAATCTTTGGATGTCATGCAGAAAAAAACTGATTTTTTTTTTTATTCAAAAGGCAACAAAATAGTGAAGTGAGCAGATGTCACTTGTGTGCAACAGTATGCAGGTTTGATAATAGGGGACTACTAGGAAGCAGACTTACCAGTTGACTTACGTAATATTGTCATATTACAAAGTTCAGGCAAGTATAGCTATACTGGAGTGGCAGCAGAAAGAATAGAAAATAGGAATACAGAAAGGAGGGGAGAAATGATTTAAGAGATATGAAGAAATAAAAAGATAAGGGATAAAAACCAATTAATCAACATTTAGTAAGCCCCTACTATATGCTAGGGCGCTGTGCTAAGCCCAAAGCTATAAACATGGAAAGCAGAGTAAATGGTGACGCTACCAACAGAAACAGTAAAGTCAGAAGGGTTAGGGACAAAGATGAACTTGAACATAACAAGTGTGAAGAAGAGATGGGAATCAAAGTATAGATTTTTGTCTCATAAGATTCTGCAGAAGAAGGTCTGAAGTTCAGAAAAAAGGTCAAGGCAAAGGGTATCATCCTGCTATAGATAGTAGTTGAAAACACAAGAGCGAATGAAACTGTCAAGTAAGCACAGAAAAGAGGATCAAGGATAATTTCAGAGAACATTAAAGTGCCCAGAGGAACTGGTAAAGGGACACAGGAATTTCTGAATAGGCAGGACATGATCAAATTCACAAAGTGAAGGTAAACATGGGAGGATTTATACCAAGGTCCTTTAAAGGTCTATATCAAATACTGATCCTAGGACTAACTTGGTGGGGTTAGGTTGATTGGATGGCTAATGTTAATAGTTTTAGAGAGAAGGGATAAACCCTAAACTAGGTAGCAGTGGTAGCAGCAGAAATGGCCAAGAGACACCTGAAAGTTGTTGCAAAGAACAATGCCCCACAACAAACTGTATGTGAGCTAGAGATGCTACTTTAGTGACTGGGAAATTGTAGCACTTTTTATAAAATACGGAAATCAGAAGGAGGAGGTGATCTGGAAAGGAAGATGCTAAGTCAGTTTTAAGGATAGTTATAGAAATAAATTCATTCGACTGGTTCTCTATAGTCCTTTCCACCTCTAACATTCCATGAAAAGAGCAGAAAATTGTGTTCAAGATAACAACGTGAATGACCTCTGTCTGGATAAGTAAAAATTGAAAAAGGGTTCTACACTTAAGGAACAAAGTAACCAAATCCTCAACCTGCTAAGCTCAGTAACTTCTCAGTGCTTTTAAATAAGTATTTTCCCAGTTATCACTAACCTCACATTTTTGTAAGTCAAGAAAACATTCATGCTATCACTAGATATATTGAAATAAAACATTTTAAATTAACAAGGAGGCTAGCATGGATTTAATCTACAAGATGCTCTGCTATGACTATAAACACATATAGCACTTGCCAACCTTGAGAATCCAACTCAACACTTTTCCACGAATTAAACATACATCTTCAAGCTTCTGAAATAGCCTTATTTCACAGTGGTCACTAACCACTATCTCAAATAGAAATGCTCAACACACAACAGTGCTCCCCAAAAGTTCTGAAAACAAATTGTCTTACCTGTTAAGTGGCAGATCTCCACTCAAACTTCGGGGGGAATAATCATGATTTAACAAATTGATTATTAAAATGTATAATTTTTTGTAATTAATAATAGTTACCCCACAAATATGAATTTTAAAAGGAAGTTAAATGAAAATATAAAGGAAAAATAATTTCTTTTGCACGATTCCTTTAAAACTTAACAGAAACAGAAAATTTTAGGAGAAAATGGTTTGTTCATGATATATACCACTTTCAACTTAAAAGCATTTGGTAAAGAATTCAAGGCTGAGTTTGGGGTATGCTTTGATAAATGATAACCATAGTATTATTATTTCCCACACCTCCTTGGTCCTAAATTTCCCTACTAAGGAGTGTAGGAATTATAAGAAAACCCCTTTTCAAAATATGATAGGAATTTATCAAACATTGCTGTTTCAAACTACTTAATAGAGGCAATTCTTTGTAGTTTTTTATATTTTACACAATTACAATTCTAACCCTCTTCCCATGGATTGCATTGTTTAAAAAGTTTTTACATTTTTTCCATTAAGAACAACTTTATATGGTACTACTATATTCAGTAGGGAGAATCCAGTAATTTTCTCTTCCATTATAGCTTGAAAAATGCCATAGAACAGCAACAGGGTTGTTGAAGTCAGTACAATTACTTGAATTTGAGTTCTAAACCTTTATAGAGATAATGCCGTGTTTAAACAACCCTTGAAGGCCATGACTTTCATTCAAGGCAGTTTCATATAGTAAACAGCAAAACTAAGAAAGATCTATCTACATTTTTTTTTAAATTTACCTCTTTTGTTAAATATGCTTACCAATTAAAATACTTTCAATTCATATGCCTAGTAGCAATGAAATAAAGCTACTTCCATTAAAAAAAAAACATCAGGATATGCACCTTAATATATTTGCAAGACTGGAAGTCACATGTATATTCCCCAGGGTAGGATATTGGTAGAAAAGACCAATGGCAGGGAGTTTACATACTGATAAATTATATGCCACAGAAATGGAGGGAAAAGGAGTAAACAAAGAAAATAATATCATAGCTTTAAAATATAACATTAGAAATTCCTGTCTCTTTCTCATTAAAAAGCAAAACAAACCTTCGTATTTCCTTAGGCTTTCAAAGGAGAGAAAACTGAAGAACTGCTCCCAAAATCAAATGGAAAGTAGAAAACAATTCACATTTTTCTAGCACTTTTACAATGCTATGGAATACAGCTGGTCCAAATACTTCTGAAATAAGCCATCTATTACATAAACCTGTGTCAATAAGACACCGTGTGCAGATTATTTCAATAACCTACCATTTTTAATGAAGAGAGTGGTAGTGCATTATTTTAAAACTTGGTAAGCTGACACCCAAAGAAACTTCATTTTATATTTGACTATAAAGGATTTTCACACTTCACTTAGTTACCCTCCTATTTGTTGGTATGTTTTGACCGAAACTTTTGCTCAGCAGGCTTAATAGATTAAATATTGTGGAATTTTTAAAATAATTATTTTTTCATTCGAGATTTTAAAAATCATGTTCACTTTTAGGATTAGAAAAGCAAGCCTAATCTTGTAATTTAATCTAAGGAATTCTAGTTAAAACTAAATTTCTATCAAATTGCTTAATCTAATTACTACTTATTCAAAAATTATAAAAGAAACAACTGTCCCATTTTGTAAAATGACTCTGGATCAGTTTTTGTAAAAATAAGCACAGTATGTCAAAAGTGTCTCTAGTAAAATCAATGAATTTGATAATGATTCACTTAGCAATTAAGTGCCACGAAGTTGTAAGAAAAAGATGGTAAATATCAACTCAAAGAAAGTGACAGCGTCTCTCTCAACAGGACAGGGGGACTGCAAAGGGGGCAAAAAAGAGAAACCCTCTGGCCTTCTTAAAACAAATAAAATGACTTTCATCGTAAGCATAGTATTCCTATTTAAAAGCAGTGTTATAAAAAAAGGAGCTCCTATAGCAGATAACATGGAATATTCTAAAACTGTAAGAACTTAAGAATGTTTGTCTGGGCTTCCAAATTAAAAAAAAAATCATAACCAACATATATTTTTATAGAGTGTCTCTACTTAAAGTAGTCCAAGCGAATGCAATTTCATGTAAGGGCAACAAATAAATGCCCTCTTGAAAATGAATTTTTAAAACAAATGGGCTTGTCTGGCCTGTGCCATTCAGGATTCTCTGCTAACTGTAAAATGTGGACTGAATTACTTCTGTTTCTTTATAATCCATATGCGTAAAAGCTTTTTTAAGTTCTTAAAATCAAAAATTTGTTAAGCTCATAACCGTGTTTGGTGTATTGTAGTTAGTTTAAAAATATACAGGTTACATAAATAAAAACTATTGTTTCTTCAATATGACTTGACATTTCTTCTGTAATTTCTTTATTTAAAAAAGTAAATGTAACAAGATACTTAAAAAAGGCTAGATACAAAAGTAGTTAAGCTGCTCACGAACATTAAAATTTTCCAAAATGTATCTTCAATAATCATGATCTTATAAAACATTTTACAGTTATCAGAAAGTGCCCAGGCTGAGTTTACATAACTGAAACACCTTAGTACAAATGTCTAATTAGAACTAAAGTGGAGTAACCTCCTGACTGACTGCCCATTGAAATAGGGATACCAAAAAAAAAAATGTTGTTGTGATATAAAGTATTGTGCATTGGCCCCACCTTATGTACACAAAAACCCTCATTCAAATGAACAAATTACATGCAAAATATTAGTGATATAATCTAATGTCCTAGAGCTCAATGCAACCAAAACAAACCGCAATGAAAGTGGTTTCATAGACAAAAGTGATTTCAATTCTAAGATCTGAATGTCAAGAACTTTTTTTACAAGTTCAATATACATGATACATAATTGCAGCCAACCACAAATTAAACACCATAAAAAAGTTAAAAGGAAAACACAGAACATACTTAATTTTTTATTTTGAAATTCCCTACTCCCTCTATACAAGAACCTTTGCTGAAACACTTTCCACAAAGGCAGCAGTGAATTTTCAGAACATTTTACATTTTTCCCCCTCAGCAAAAAGATAAATCACAGTGTAAATTATATTGTTCTGCTGTCATCTTTGGCTGGGGTTAGGCCAAGAAGTTATTGACTAGCAAACAGTTACAGACAAATGTTGCTAGTGCTCCTTAGACCTACAGGTTACAAACTTGGTATAGGAATGTTTGCATTTAATTATTAAAGTACCACCAGGGGCATGACAGCATTAACTTTCATAAACTTTTATAGACAAATGGAAAAATCTACAAAACTTAGCTAGTAATATTACACAGCAATACACACTTTTTATACTCTACACAAAACCAAAATTCTTGGTCTTAATGGCGAGTAACAATTTCTGTTTGAGAATCTGTTTAGAGGAATAAAGTGGGACATAAAGTCGAGAAATGCAAGTGTTTGCTGTAGGAAGGTGCTGGTCATCTGGTGGTCTTATTGTGATTGATGGCATAGGCTGAAATCCTTCTTCACTGGCAGGCAATGATGGGCTTGATGTCCAAAAGTAAACCTAAGCAGAAATAAAACTGGTGTTACACTTTCTGGTTTTGTCATATTTGAAGATTAACTTTTAGTTGTTAGAATGTTTACTGTATTTTCTTATAATTCTTATACACTAGTTTTAAAACTTATTCAAGGTGCTGGTGATATCTCCTTAGTTAAAATATTTCCTTTTACTTAAAAAAACTAACAGTAGAAATGCTATGAAATAGCTGGTAAATGGCAAACCTTTAGGGAAGGGTCTTCTCCCAAGGAGGAAGACTGGCAGAGCACTCTCACACTGTGGTATATCTTGCTATGACTCTCATTCAATTGAACCTATGGTCAGTCAATTCCATGCATTTTCCTTGAATAGAAAGCTGGCACTGGTATGATAATATGACTTTTCTTCATTCCTTCTCTACTAACAAAATACCAGTTTACTGACTGAAACTCAGCCCACTTCTAGGCATACACCCCAGGGAGGTCAATGATAAAAACAAAGGTTTCACATATACCAAAATATTTATAGCATCACTTTTTGTAGTAGAAAAGACTTAGAAAATGAGTAAATGTACATAAATTAAGTAAAGGACAAAGTGCGGCACATGAATAAGATGAAATATTACTGTGCTATCTTGAATGATGAAAGCATGGGAAGATTTGTCTGAAATGATGCTGAGTAAAATAAGCAAAACCAAGAAAACAATAGTATGAATGGGAATGAAAAACAATCACAGAATAAGATAAAATGGGCAGGGATCAGCAGATGGGGAATATTATAAAAAAGTATCTTTTTCTGAATCATTTTATTGGTTTTGCTGATTTTTTTCTTCTTTTTTTTTCCTTAAAAAAAATTCTTGGTTATAAGACATGAGCTCTCTAGGATGGACAGGGAAAGCGAAGCTAAAAAGAGAATGCTGTGAAATGATGATGGATGACCAAACTTGGTGCCCAAGAAGAGAGATAAGAAGGTACATTTCATCTTTCATTTTAGAGGTTAAGGAATAGAGATGTGAAACATTACAGAATCAATCTTTCTCAAACTAGGTAACAGAATTCACCAATTTTGCTGATTAGCTTTTTTTTTAAATTGTTTTTTTTCTGGCATAGCAATCTGGGAGTGGGGAAAACAATGGGAATTGTTAAGTGGGAAAAATAAGATTTTAATACAGATTTTTAAAGAATTAATATTTTGCATATCTAGTATCACTAAGTTAATAATGTAGCTGAAGTTTTCTGGTACTGAGATAGGAACAATATCTGTAATATATGGTTACCAGATAATACTTTTACTACATGCAGTTAAATACTTGGGGATAACATCTGAGATAAGTTATATCTAAATTCTGAGTGAAATTAATCTCTAAATTATGATTGAAATTAAAATGGGAGTTTTAAGGAACTTCTTTGTACGGTTTGCTTTCAGCTGATGTTCAAGAAATGTTAAATTATCACCATAATTTTTCTAAAAGTTATAAGCAGAGTCAAAGCATACAGTGATGAATATAACTATTTTCCCAGAGAAACTCCAGTTACTTACAAGAAAGTTTATGAAGATGAATTCTCCCTGACAACAGGTTCGGTATTTCTATTACAGTCAAAGAAAAGTATTTTTGGTTCAATGAATTTCTATAGGATAAATTTTAAATTTAGGAGAAATCTACACTCACCCCCTTGGACTAAACAAGGAAGCTCATGTAAACTAATTCTGCACTTTCCAATATCAATTAGGAATCAAACCAAGAAGCAAAGCTGCTATAGGGAACCTAATCTGATCTGGATAATAGGGAACAGAGTGGGCATTTGCTTCATTTTGGAGAAAAATAGGTATGTCCAGAAAAAAAACTTTAGGGAAATGAGTACATAGAAAATTTATAACTAGGAACAAACAAAAACAAAATTTTTATGAAAACAGCAGCCTTAGCAGGGAGGAGGTAAATGAAGAGAAGAGGTACAACTATGAAGTATTCTATTTTTTTTTTTCAGGGTACTAAGTTAGTTTTGTTTCTTTTTTTTTAATTTTTAATTTTATTTTAGTTTACATCATTCATTTCCACGAAATTTTGAATTACAAATTTTCTCCCCATCTTTCCCCTACCCACCGCCCCAAAACAAGCCATCCCAGTGTATCCCCCCTC
>CM053587.1:246563673-246580703 GCA_028646515.1 Pseudochirops corinnae
GATGCAGGAGTTTTGACTTTGTTGTCTTCTTCTAGTTCTGTGTTTTGATCCTTTTTGTCCCCAAAAAAGGATTCTAGAGTGATTGTGCTTCCTCTGCTGGCTCATCTTGCCAGCCAGTTAGTTGACTTTTGAGCTCTTTGCCACTGTAGAACTCTGCTTCCAGAGTGGAGAGATCTGTGTCCCAAATTGCTGGGGTTTTCACAGTTGCTAGAGCTATGAGGAGGGTGCCCTCTCTACAGCCACGACAAGCTCTGGCGCACTGGCATTTCTCACCCCAGGACCACTGCCCAAGACTGTAACCCAGATCCAAGCAGGTCAAAACAAAAGCAGTTACCCTCTGAATGGTCTCTTGGTCCCCCTACAATCTGCAGGCCAGGAGCTCTGGAGGCTGCCACGCCTCCACCATCTCTCGCCGTGGGGGCAGGGGTCAGACCATGCTCTTCTGTCACAGAGTTCCCTACTGATGTTTTACTTTCTCTTTGGTGTTTATGGGTTGAAAAGTCTGGAAACTGCCACCGCTGCTGGTGATTCACTCTCCTGAAGTCCCCTTGAGGCCTTTTTAATTGGTTCTTAACGTTGTATGTCAAATTTTCCTTTAAGTTGTGCTCTTTTTGTCACAAATTCCTGAAAATCTTTCAGTTAATTAAGTGTCTTTTTTTTTAAGTTCTCCTAAGAAATCTTTTTGTGTCTGGGACCATTTGATGTTTCTCATTGAAAAAGGATTGACTTTTTTAGCTCTGTTATCTTCCTCTGAGTATGAATCCAGATCTTCTCTATCCCTATAGTAACTGTCTGTGGGTGGGTTCTTTCTCCTTTGCTTGGTTATTTTTATTTAATTTTTTTCAGCTGTTAGTACGCTCAAGTTGTAGTCCTGAGGTATGTGGTGTAATGCTCCCAGCCTCAGATCCTTCTTACTGTTGTGCTCTCTTCTTCACTTCTAAGCCACAGCTAGAGCCCCCAGTCACGCTGTCTTACTCCTGAGGTTCCTCTGCTGGCTGCAAACTACAGCTGTCCTCTCTATCCTGGAACTGAAAGCAGGGACTTTGCTCTCCTGCAGGTTCCCACAGTCAGCAGAGTCCCTGCTCCTCTGCTACTGTACTCATTAGGCGTGCGCTAGCTCCTCCCCCTAGCCACAGCCTGGGATGCATCTGATCAGCACAGCTGTGCTTGGCATCCCTGGACAGTGGAAATTCCTTCAATTTTTTCCTCAGCCATCAAACCCCCATGCTGTACATGAAATGAAAGTTTCTAAGACTGAGGCTGAGACTGCCTCCCCACCCCAACTGCTCCCAAGACTTGTTGTTTATCCATTCTGCAGAGTTGGCGTAGACGTATTTGCACTTCACACAAGTCGGGTCTTTCCTGGGATCTTCTTAGGTTGTCTAAGGAGAACATCTGCTTTATCCTGACTTTTTGTTTATTTCTGCTCTTCTATAATTGCTCTGAGGCAACGTTCTGTCATTTTCTATGGAGGAAATTTGGAGAGTCAAAAGTTTTCTGACCTCCGTCTTCCCAGAATCCTGTCTTCCTAGCATTAGTCTTTTATGGGAGAGGAGCATCAGGCCTCTTATTTTTTATAATTGTATTATTTGATTATTTTTGGTGTTCATTGAACTTCTCCCCACCCCCATTTCCTATAGATTTTTTTTGTTTGTTTTTTTGCTTTTGGGAGGGGGGAAGGCAAGGCAATTGGGGTTAGATGTCTGAGACCGGATTTGAACTTAGGTCTTCTGACTCCAGGGGTGGTGCTCTACATACTGTGCCACCTTGCCACCCCCTATGGTTTTTATAAAAAGACATATTTTGGGTTATTATATTAAAGGGAATAAGGCACTTTGTAGAGGCAGAAGAGAACACAGTTGAGGTCTCATAAGATACTGTCATACATTCCTCACAATATTTGGATTTTGGTAAAAAGCCCAAACTGGATGGTAAAATGACTGTATTGGTTCTTGCATTGGTATATTTAAGGGAGCCACAGAATGGGGGAAATGATAGGACATGGCCTTGGAGTGAAGAATGAGTCAGTAGAGGAAGTACAGAGGGTAGACCGTTTGAGACTAAGGTTGCATAGGATGTACCCTGATTTTGATGTTTTGTTTGGGTCCATCTTTCTTAGTCCTATACAGTTTGTACTAGAATAAGGGAAGTTAATGAAGAATGGTAAATACTTGGTCAGACTCTTATCTGTCTGAATTTTATAAGCTAAGCTTTTTTTTTTCCAATTCTCTGTCTCATTTAAAGGTTGCTTAATGGTAGCCATCATATGTAATATTTATACACAATTTTTAATATTTTTAATTATTTTTATTGCTGATTGCATTTTCTCATTGTTTCTTTATGAAATAGAGAACTTAATCCCTTATTCTATAGTGTTCCTTCAAAAGCTTCATAAGGGAAAACAGCTCTTTTTTTTCTCCTTTATCTGACCTACAATGAATGATACATAATCATCTATATTATTTTTCTCCTTCCCTATTAATTGTAATAATAATACTTTAGATTTATATAACACTTGATCATTTGCAAAGTGATTTCCTCTCAACAACTCCCTGAAAGGAATAACTAAATATTATTCCCCTCACTTAAGCTTAGGGAAGCTTATGACCTTCCAGTGAGCAGCATGTGGCTCCTAAGTGATGAGATGAGGCTAGACTCCAGGTACATATGCGCCACACTATCTCATATGTTTTAGTGTTGTTGATAATTGATGTTTTAAAATTCAGCTCATAACGCCATCTTAGCCCAATTGGTAGATGTCTTATTTTGTGACAGTGACTCATTTATACCATCTATAAAACATGGGCAACTTTTAGACAGATTCAATTGCTAACATCTTGCCAGAAGACTAGTGTCACTTTCCACAAGAACAGATGATCTGTAGAAGAAAAGTTGTGAAGTATCTTAAATTTCTTTTTGCTTCCTGAGGTCTCGGCCTAAATCATAGCTTTTCTTCATATGTTATTAAGAACATGATTGTAGGCTGCCCTCAGGTTCTCTTTAAACCTGATTTTGGGGGAAAGAGCAGCTTAAATTCTGACCAGTATTGAATTGCTCCTTCAGAATTGATGAAAATGCTGTAGTATACAGGAGATGCTGAATCTTTGTTAGCATCATTTTTCTCATTCTACAGGTTATCAAGTGTTAGAGAAATTATTTTAGCAGTATTTCAGCTTTATGTTCCCAGTCATATGCTGATTGTTACCTTTTACTCGAATGAGTAAAGAAAATTCTGAATGAAGTACTTTAAATTAAAAGAATTAAAATTTTAAAAAATGATTTCGTAACCTTAAAAATTTATCATAAATAAACACTTATTAGCAGTTGGTTTTATAGGCCACTGGTCACATTCTGAGGCTCCTGCTGTACGTTTATCTTTTCTTGAAAGTGAATATGTTGTGATAGCAAAGTAATTTCATTTAAGTCTACCAACAAGTCCAGGACAATTTTTTTTATTTTAATAAATTTAGGTGCCAGCAGCGTACCTGCCTTTTTTTCTGAAGATGACTCTCAGTCCAATGACTCCAGTGATTCAGACAGCAGCAGTAGCCAGAGTGATGACATAGAGCAGGAGACATTTATGCTTGATGAACCACTGGAAAGAACTACAAATAGTTCTCATGCTAATGGTGCTGCCCAGGCACCTCGGTCTATGCAGTGGGCTGTACGCAATACCCAGAATCAGAGAACTACAAGCACAACTCCTTCTAGTACATCAGCACCAGCAGGCAAGTCTAAATGCTATGTTTTCTAATTAGTGATTGAATATATTTCTTACTAAAACATCCTTATCTTGGGAAAAAATGAAATCTTAGAATAATTTGTTATTATGACTTTTTTTGAGTTTTAAAAACAAACCTGTTTCCATAGGTTATACTAATTCTTGGTTCTCAAGAAAGAAAGCAGCATTATGATCAGCATCCTCATTGAATGTTCTGGGACTGGTACAGATAGATTTATTGTGGGAATTTTAATACTATATAATAAGTGTGTATAGAACTAGAGAAATATAATGATCAATAGATAGATAGCTCATTATGGTTTTTTTTTCTTCCTTTTAGCCAGTTCAGCAGGTTTGATTTATATTGATCCGTCCAACTTACGCCGTAGTGGTACCATCAGTACAAGTGCTGCAGCTGCTGCAGCCGCTCTTGAAGCTAGCAATGCCAGCAGCTACTTAACATCTGCAAGCAGTTTAGCAAGGGCGTATAGTATTGTCATCAGACAGATCTCTGACTTGATGGGTCTTATTCCCAAATACAACCACCTTGTATACTCTCAGATCCCAGCAGCTGTGAAGCTGACTTATCAAGATGCAGTAAACTTACAGGTATGAATCAACTTATAATACTTATTATTTTTCTACAATCTACAATTATTATAATTATTACATGTAAACTATTAAAATGTCAGCAGATTATTCAGTCACCTAAATATGTAAAACAGTCTTTAAGACTACAAATATATTTCATGAATTAGACTTGCTCTGTCTTATTTCATTGGAGCATCTTGTTTTTTGTATGTTAAAAAGAATTATGTAGAAGAAAAGTTGATTCCTACATGGAATTGGATGGTCAGTATTATGGATTCCACAGAAGCCCAGTTGCGTTATGGTTCTGCATTAGCATCTGCTGGTGATCCTGGTCATCCAAACCACCCTCTTCATGCTTCTCAGAATTCAACCAGGAGAGAAAGAATGACTGCTCGTGAGGAGGCTAGTTTAAGAACGCTGGAGGGCAGACGGTATGAAGTCTTTTTTTTTTTTTTTTAATGTTCTCCTGTAGACTAGGATCTAAGAATATCTTTTTATTTTCCATATTGGTAGTCTAAATTTGCTTGGAATAAAGAAAACAAACATCTGTGTTTGAATACTTTAAAATTTAAAGTATGCGGTTATAATAAAATGATATAATTATGTCCCAGACTCCCATGGATTTTCCATCTGTCTTAAAAGAGATATTTACCAGCCTCAAAATGGCCTTCTCCAGTAATAGTAGTAATTGTATCCACACTGGTAATGAATGGTCTTTGTAGTGAAGTATAGAGGGGAAGATAGGAATAGAATAACATCTTTCATAAATACACTTCTCTAAGCACTTTATGTGCAAAGCATAGTCTGAGTGCTTGGAGAGAAAAAACAAACAAACTATGAACTATCACATTGTCTTCCATCATAGAACTTACATAGTATCCATGGGAATGTGTATAGCTTTAGTGAAGAATAGCTATTCATAAAGTGAAAAAGAGAAGAGAAGGAAATGTAAGCATTTATAAAGAACTTAATACGTGCTAGATACTGTGCTAAGCACTTTTCATAGCTGCTCTCTCATTTGATCCTTACAACATTCCTGGGAGGTAGATGCAGTTATCATCCTCATTTTACAGTTGAGGAAACTGTGGCAAACAAAAGGTTAAGCAACTTGCCCAGGGTCACACAGCTGTTAAGTGTCCGGGTCCGGATTTGAACTTAGGTCTTCTGACTTCAAGCTCAGCACACTATCCACTGTCTACCAGTTGCTGAAGGAAAGATCATTTTCAGTTTGGGAAGAGGGATTGTATCACAAGATGAATGTTTGTCCATAAAGAATAGCCCGAATACATACTCAGATGAGATTCAAGTACTTTTTTGTCATTTGATTGATTTGTATGTTCCTTCCAACAGTGCTTTGTCTCAGCCTCTTCTGTGCTACTCATGTCCATGCCTTCCCATAACTTCACCAAGGGTAGTTTGAGTGTACTTTTTTATTGATATAGAAATAATGTATTTAGACCCTAATGTTATGCTTGATGCTCCACAAGATGCAGTCACACAAGATAGATTTTCTTTTGGGGGCTCGTAATCCGGAAGTGGAGATAGTGACAAATAACTCTACTGCTAGGATTCAGTGTGCTATATAAGTAGAATAAAATACTCATAAAGGAAAAATGGTTCACTTTTACCTGTGGTGATTACATGTAGTATTTTATCTGGGCCTTAGAATATGAGATACTTATAGACAAAAATGGGATAATGGAAGAAGGTCATTATTAGTAAAAGGAGTGGCTTCTGTCTACCTCTTTAGGAAAGGACACACGTTCTAGCCTGACCAGAGTATTTTGTTCAGTCCTTTTTCAGTCATGCATGATTCTTCATGACCTCATTTTGAATTTTCTTGGCAGAGATGATAGAGTGGTTTGTCATCTCCTTCTCCATAAAAATGTTGTTGTTCAGTCATTTCCAGCACTTTGTGACCCCATTTAGAGTTTTCTTGGCAAAGATACTATAGTGGTTTCCCCTTTTTTTTTTCCAGCTCATTTTACAGTTGAAACTGAGGCAGACAGGGTAAAGTGATTTGATCATATAGCTAGTGTATTGAGACTAGATTTGAGCTCAGGTCTTCCTGACTCTGGGTCAGGCACTCTCTTCACAGTGCCACCTAGCTTCCTCTCTAGAGCTTAGTGAATATTAAAGATGAATGTTGGAAGTCAAGCTGAGAAGATTAGACTTTGGACTTTTGGACTGTGTTATATAGGAGCTCAAGTTCCAGCATAAGGAACTTTGATTTTTATTCGGTAGATAGGAACATTAAAAGTTTTTGAGGAGGCTAGTGACATAGTTTAAAGAGTACCTTAAGAATAATTGGTAGTGTATAGATTGTACTGGTGTCCATGGGGTAGAGGACCAGATAAGACTCTAGGTCTTGGAAGGATTTAACTCTTTGCTTAGTGTATAGCATACTGAGCCTACCTCTTTGAACAGGAGAATATTGTTTCTGTCATTAACACAGCATTCAAGATAGAAGGGATGTTAGAAGCCATTTGTCCAACCCATACCTGAGGAAGAATAATCCACTTGTCATGTAGCCTGTTGTTAAAGACTTTCAAAGATGTAGATGGAACCCACCACTTCCCAAGTATTTGGATATTTTCCTTACATCATGTCTCCCGCTTTGTATCTGATCCATTCCCTTCTCCAGGTGAAAGGCCTTCAAATAACTTGAACACAGATATCACGTTCTTCTCTCCTCCACCTTTCCCACATACCCACACCAGTTCCGCATTATTTTTGTGTCTATATGTTTAAGGAAAGCACTGTCCTTGGGTGTAAAAACAAAACAAAAAGTCTGCCCTGAAATGATATTTACACTATTTTATTATTAATGAGTGTTTTCAGTCTACTAATTGGTAAAATTATGATGGCAGAAATCACATTTTATTTATCTGTTTTTCTTTGCTAAATAAATTTTATTGATTTATTTTGTTTTTGCACATCATTTATATTTCCCAATTTATTTCTTTCCCATCACTGCCAGCAAACAGTCGTTTATAACAAAGAATAAAAGTGAGGAATAGTTCATCAAACTAATCAACATATCCAGAAAGTCTGACAGTGTATTCAGAATTCTAGACCCCTACTTCTCTGCAAAGAACCTCGGAGAGGTGGCTCGTTATATATCTGCTTTGGAGTCACATTTGGTCATTATACTTTCACAGTTTTCAGTTTCATTTGTTTTGTTTTTGTTTCTACAGGCGTGCGACTTTACTTAGTGCCCGCCAAGGAATGATGTCTGCTCGAGGTGACTTCTTAAATTACGCCCTTTCTTTAATGAGATCTCATAATGATGAGCATTCTGATGTTCTTCCTGTTTTGGATGTTTGTTCACTGAAACATGTAGCATATGTTTTTCAAGCCCTTATTTATTGGATTAAAGCAATGAACCAACAGACAACCTTGGATACACCTCAGCTGGAACGCAAAAGGTAAACTACTCAAGCTTTAAAACTTATTTGCTTGGGATTACCTTTATTTTCATGTCATCAGACTTTGGAGCTAGGAGATCAGAATTGGACAAAGAAGACTATAAGGAAAAAATTGCATGAGCCAAAGCAAGGCTACCCAACAGTTCTTGATTCTCTACAGGACCATAATCCTTGTTCATTTTCTCCTTTGTACCTACCACTTTAACCAGCAATGTTGTATTCTGTACTGAGCTTAATGTTTTGAGGTGGCTATATTCTGATTTTATCCCAATTTAGACTTAATTATTTATTACTTCTTTGTTAGCCAGTATTATTACAAAGGTTGTATTCTCCACATTTTTTTTTCTTTACCCTTACTCGTGGAATAGAGCTATTAAGAACCTTGAAAAAGAAAGTTAAGACTCAGATCTTTAGTAATTCTAAATTAGAATGAACAAAAAAATATGAAGTTAAAATAGTCAGAAACAGGAGCCTACTTGAAATCTTTTGTGATTAAAGATTTTAAGTCAAGTACCACTTACTTCTATATGAAACATTGACAGCTGCTTATTTCTTTCTTTGGAATAATGTATTTGACCGTGGGATCTTACTGTGTTATATGTTGTATGATAATTCATGCTTTCTAAGGAGAATGAGGGTTACATTTTAAGAAAATCATAAAATCATACTTAAACTCTTCTTTATCCTTGTTAAATGAGACAAGAGAATCTGGATAGACTTCCAAGTACAAAGTTATAAGAAGAATACATTTATAGCCAACTTCTGGTGGTGTCTTATGTTCACTCTGTAACAAGTAGTTAGTTGTATTCTGTTAAGCTAAAAAGTTTGATAGGTTGTACCTCATTACTCAATCAAATTATTGGTTGAAATGGAGTTTAAGCCTACCTAATGTTATTAACATATATGTTCTTTTGTTACCTATATCTGTTTAAAACATGATTTTGTAAAGCTTTGTCCAACTAACTACCATTTTTATGGCAAGTCATTTTTAGTCAGACTTAAGTTCTTTGGTTTAGAAAATCATCAAATAAAATTTTAGGAAATTTTTGTCTTTTTCAAAAGTTATGATTTGTACAGTATCATTGTTTTAGAAGAAAGAATGTGTTTTTTAGCATTCATAGTTGACTCTAGCATGTGCCTTCTTTCAAGATTTGGAGCTCTAAGAATTCAAATTATAAATTAGAACAAAATAATGGAAATAAATGGTGAGAACGAATAATGGCGATAATAATCTTAGCAGTAATAACTTATGGGGAAAACATACTGGTATAAACTCATCTGACTTAACACAGATTGTTTGCATATAATACATAAGATCCCTAAAGATGAGGAGTATAGCTGAATGTTTTCTGTAACCTGAAATTTGGTATCATTTGTAGTGCTAGACTTAAACTGGCAATTCTGTTCCCATTTCAAGTTGTTAATCAAAAGATGTGCTGACAGCAGCTCCTCAGCAACAGAAATTCAAAGTTTTCTTTTATTCTTAGCTATGCCAGCTAATTGCATATTCTCGTTTTCATGTTTGCACAGAGAAATTTCTTTCACCATTATAATTCAATTAGAGAGTTGTTAGTTATTAGATGAATTGACTTTTTTTTTTTTAAACTAAATCAACTGGTCAGCTCAATGAATGGCCAAACTAGTTTGTGGTTACAAGATAAATCATAAATGCAAACATTTTAAACTTAATGCAAAAACAAAAAAGATAACCCCACTACAAAACAAGAAAAAAACCAACCTAGCCAACCACCCAAATGCTGTTGACGATTTATCTTTGCCATATGCCTGGAGTCTATGACTCTTCCGCTTGGTTTGATGTGCTTTGGTATTTTCTTAAAGTTATTTTTCCAATGCTTTCTGCTTGCTGTAACCCCACTTTACCTGGCACTGATGGAGCCAAAAAAGCTTATGCCAAATGACTGACTCATTCTTTTTTAGGACCCGGGAGCTCTTGGAACTAGGTATTGACAATGAAGATTCAGAACATGAAAATGATGATGACACCAATCAAAGTTAGTGCACAAAAAAACTGCTAATCTTCTTCAAGAAATGACTGCCTCAGATATTATTCTTTCAAATTTTTGAGCTTCATATATTTTTTTTTTTTGGCCTGGATAAGAATCCTCTTTTCTTCATGCTCCATTTCAAATATTTTCTTGCTTGTGTGCATCTTATTTGTAGTTTTACATTTATTGCTGATTTTTTTTTTATATGGAGGTTTATTCTACCTTTCCAATTCCATATTTCCTAACTTTTCCTTTATGCCTCTTTTTGTTATTTCTCTTTTCGACACATATGTTTTCATTTGGGTATATTGTTGAGGAACTCCTTGCAACAAAGGATTAACAGAATTATATACATTAATGAATTTATCTTATGAAGGTAGTAAAAATGTGTATTATTGATAGGACAGAATTACCCAAGTATAAAAATCTAAACTTAGTTTATTATGTTACAGTTACAAGCAGTATAACTGTGAAAATGGACAGGGGATCTTGGCTGTATTTATACCTTCAACTATAATTTTAGCTCATGAAGGTCAGGATTAGGACATTATATTTATCAGCTTATTGATTGGAAATTTTCTCTACTAGTTGAGAATAAGGTAGTTTTGGATATTCCTATGTTAGTAGTTAACACCTATCTCACTGTTACTTCAGTATTGTCTCATGGGCATATCTCCAAAATTGTCTTCTAAGCACTTACCAGGAGCTGTTCTCTGAGTGATCTTTATGCATAAATTGCTTCTGGTTTTTTTCTCTTAACTTGGGTTTGTCTTTGTTGAAGAACAGAGGAAATAGGGTAGCACATGTTAAAATTTTAACATCAGAGCAGCCTTTCCATTTTTTGGTCAAAATATCTTTCAGGACTAGAAGTCTAAGTTGTTAGATATGTTTTCCATTTTGTTAAATCCTGTATGGGGAGGGAATTATAGCAGTTTTGGGAGAAACTGGGAAAGATCTTTGACTTTGGCATAACCGTTGTTCCTATAAATGCCTATTGGAAACTTCCTTAGTAGAGTTAGAATAATTTGTACTGAAGGCTCAGCTCTTTCTAGCAAATTTATTTTCTAAAGTTTGAGGACTGTTTGTCCATTGTTTCTGAGTGGCACTGGAGTTTTGGAACAAAACCTAAAAATTTAGAATGAGTTTTGATTTTTAAAAGGTACAGGTAAACAAAATTTTTTCCTTGATTTAGGTGCCACATTGAATGATAAAGATGATGATACTCTTACTGCAGAAACTGGACAGAATCATCCATTTTTCCGACGATCAGATTCCATGACATTCCTTGGATGTATACCTCCAAATCCTTTTGAAGTACCTTTGGCTGAAGCCATCCCTTTGGCTGATCAGCCACATCTTCTACAGGTGAAACTAAAGGCCAGTTCTAAAATCTTTCTGGTTTGTCTAAATTTTAACTAAAATAAATGTGTAACATAACTAGAATGTTTCTGTTGAAATTACAGCCAAATGCTAGAAAAGAGGATCTTTTTGGCCGTCCCAGTCAGGGTCTCTATTCATCATCTGCCAGTAGTGGGAAATGCTTAATGGAAGTTACAGTGGATAGAAACTGCCTTGAGGTAAGACTGCAATAATCTGAACCATTTTAAAAAAGAAATTAATGCAGTTTTACTTTGGCATGGCACCTGTTTAAAAGAAAGTATGTGAACTCCAGACTCCAGGTGTTCAAAAGTACTATTGTTTCATTTACATACATTCTCTATAGATAGTGCTTCTGTAAATCTTGATTTTTCTCTTGTTGTGAATGGATAGTATTTGGGAGGTGATGCTATTAGCAAGTGGAGTGAATTGGTGTTTCTTTGATGACCTTCAGCATTATATATTGAATAAAGAGGTAAATAGATTCGTGTTTGAAAATTTTCGAAATCTCTTAAGAATTATGAGTCTAGGGGTGGCTAGGTGGCATAGTGAATACAGCACCAGTCCTGGCATTAGGAGGATCTGAGTTGAAATCCAGCCTCAGACACATAACACTAGCCATGTGATCTTGGGCAAGTCACTTAACCCCAATTGCTCTGCCCTTCCTCTCCCCCCCAAAAAAAAGGCCAAAAATTTTTTTTGTTTAAGCATTATGATTCTAATAAACTGATAGAAACTTGTTAGCAACTTTGTTTTTGTTTTTTGTACCTTTATCGTCAAAGATGTGTTATCTTGAAAAGTTGTAGGGTGTTTTTTTTTCCACTAGTAAGGATAGAACATTCCTAGAATTTGACATCTTAAAATGTTCCATCAAAATGGGATAGGCATAGCTTTTGAAATGTAGTATTTCCATAAAGGCAGTATTTTGTAATAACTGAGGTGCTAAGGATACAAAACAAGGACACAGTTTTAATTTCATTTTGATATGAAAAGAGTGACAATCATTGAAAAGGTTGCCACGTCTCTAAAAAAAACAACACAAGTGCCACTAACATTCTTCAGATGATTTTTTTTCAGGTATTTTCTATACCTAGACATATATGATGTGTGGAGCCACCTAAATATTCCCAAGAGAAGTCATATTAGAAATCTTCAGATAAATAAAACATGATCAGTAAAATATTAGTGTGATTAGTATGATGACATGCTATGGGGGGGAGGGGAAGACCTTAGCCCTAATCTTGGGTCCTTCTGGAAAATGGAGATGTATGTGCTTTGTTTACCTCACAAAATTATTATGAAAATTAGATCAGATCTTAGAATAAAAGCCATCTGTTGGTATATTTGAAATTGTCATAAGAACCATAATATTCTTTGAAAATATTAGTTGGTATTATATTTGAAAAACTTTGAGATGAAAATCAGGATAGCTATTGAAGAGATTTCTTCCACTTGACTTTCACTTTTAATACAAGTAATTAGTTTATATTAAATATACTTTTGTCCAAGTTCTCTACCCAAGCTAACTTATTAAACATAGGACTTACTTCTCAATATATTTTGTGCCTACGGTTTTTCTCTTTACTATATAAAATGATTGTGTAGGTGTTTGCCCTTTTTAAAAAAAGTCCTGATATATATTTTGGGACTCAAAAAGAAATGCTCATACTTAATGAATTTAAGAATTTGGAGCAATCAAGGTGAAGTGTACATGGAACATAATACAGTTGAAAACAGTTTGGGAAATATTTTAGGAATGGAAGGAAGTACAAAGTGAAAATTATAAGAATGATAAAGGGAATTATATGACACAAATATAAAAATGTCTTAGAAATTTCTGAGATGCTAATGTGAATTTTAAAAGCAGCGGTCGATACCCAACAGAGGAGGTAAGTTGTACCAGCCGGAGTGATTAGTAGGTTGAATTACTATAGTCAGATTTTCTTGATGAGAGTTACTTCTTTTGACTATTTGCTTGAGAGCATTATTAAATCGAAATGGTGTCTTGAATTGATTTTGAAATACATCACTCATTCCTGAAATTCTTCAGGTTCTTCCAACTAAGATGTCTTATGCTGCCAACCTGAAAAATGTAATGAACATGCAAAATAGGCAGAAGAAAGAAGGGGAAGAACAAAATTTGCTGACAGAAGAATCTGAGAGTTCAAAACCAGGACCATCTGCTCATGACCTTGCAGCACAATTGAAAAGTAGTTTGCTGGCTGAAATAGGATTGACTGAAAGTGAAGGGCCTCCTCTAACATCTTTCAGGTATTTTTAAAATATGAATATAAGTTTCATAGAGACTGTGATTTAGTAAGTAAGTTTACTGGGCTTAGAGTTAGAAAGAAATTGGTTCAAATCCCACTCCTAAGACTTAATAGCTTTGTGACCGAGACAAGTTACTTAAACTCTGTTTATCTCAGGAAGTTCACTTAAACTAAATCAGTTTGGATAGCTTGTCAATTTGTGTTGATACTAAGTGGTGTATCCATGCTGACAAAATCACATAGTCTTTTGTATTTGCATATTGTTTCCTTAGTGATAAATAAATGTAGAATTGTTTTTTAATTAATTTTTTTCAGTTAATAAAAATTTATCTTCTCTCCCTTCCACCCTCACCCTCCATTGAGAAAGAACCAGTAGGAGGGGAACACCGTTTCAAACGTGTAGTAGAGCAAAACAAATTTCACCATTGGCCATGTCCAAAAAAAAATGTCACAAACTGTTTTCTTGAGTCCATCACCTCTCTATCTGCAGGTGGGTAATGTGCTTCATCACGAGTCTTCTGGAATTGCAATGATCAATGCAATATAATAATTGTTGAAGTTGAAGCAGAAGTTTTGATTTATAACTTACATTGCTAATTAATCTGCAGTGTTAGCTAAATGATTCTACTTCCCACCTTTTTCTTTCAGACCTCAATGCAGTTTCATGGGAATGGTTATATCTCATGATATGTTACTGGGACGCTGGCGCCTTTCTTTAGAGTTATTTGGCAGAGTGTTCATGGAGGATGTTGGAGCAGAACCTGGTTCAGTATGTTATTTCTTCGTAGATAATGTTCTGGTTTTTTTTTAGGGTCATTTCAGAAACTAATGCTGTCGTTTTGTAATTGTTTAAGATCCTCACTGAATTAGGTGGTTTTGAAGTAAAAGAATCGAAATTCCGTAGAGAGATGGAAAAACTGAGAAATCAACAGTCAAGAGATTTAACATTAGAGGTAAAGGTATTGTGTTTCTTTTTCAGTTTTTAGTTCAGCTCCAAGAAAAATGTTGACAGCTTAATAACTAATTTTACATGGTGACAGGTTTTAATACTTAAATATAAGTTTTGTATAAGTTTTACACTTTTTTGATGGTTGCAGTGAACTTACTGAGACTGAACGCAAATAGATCTGAGTAATAGTTATCTAGTAGTGAGTAACTGTAGACATGAGATAATTTTATTTAACTTACATGAAAAGGGTGGGGGATAAACATTTATGCAGTGCTTATTATGTGCTAGGCACTCTTTTAAGCCCTTTTTTACAGTTGAAAAAATTGAGGCTAATGAATTTGCCCACAGTGATGAAGTATCTGAAATCAGATTTGAACTAGGGTCTTCCAGACTGCAGGCCCAGTGCCCTCTTAGCTGTGTCATCAACTGCCTACCTGAGACTAGTGCTTTGAGACCCATGTTTTGGAAAGGTTAAGAACTTGATAGCTTTCAATTGTGCATAAGAAACATTTAAAATTGTTAATGAAAGAAAGCATTTACTTACATTTTCAGTTGTTTTACCTAGGAAAAGTAATGACTAAATGTTTTCCAGTCAAGTAAATGAGTCTTTTCTTATGTTAGGTTGATCGAGATCGAGATCTTCTCATTCAGCAAACAATGAGGCAGCTTAACAATCATTTTGGTCGCAGATGTGCTACTACTCCAATGGCTGTACATAGAGTAAAAGTTACATTTAAGGATGAACCAGGAGAGGGCAGTGGTGTGGCACGAAGTTTCTATACTGCTATTGCACAAGCTTTTTTGTCAAATGAAAAACTGCCAAATCTAGATTGTATTCAGAATGCCAACAAGGGTACACACACCAGTAAGTATTCTATAAGGAGTTTAATTTATCATTTAAGTTGCATTTTAAAGGATAATGGAATTTCCTTCATCTCTTTGATGGTGAAATAACATAATTTAAACTGTGAATATTCACATATTTTGCTTATGTAGATTAATTCAGTTTAGTCTTTAACTTAACTGGCTGTGCTCAGGAAAACCTTTTCAACTCATATTATGAATTTAAAAGTCATTATATTTCGATTTTAAACCAAATACTACTGTAGAACTATACCCAGTAGTTTCTGTTAAGTGATCTTCTATACTTCTCATTAACTCATCACAAAAATGGACAGGTTTTCCCTTTGTGTCAGCAAGTCATAGTCTCTGAGATTCTAAATCTTTTCTGTCCCCCCCAAACCTCACGCCAGTTCAGAAATTTTTTTTTTATCTCAGTTTTAAGCTCCCTGAGAGAAGGAAAGCATTATATATCTAAGCTTAATTGGCAGTTATAAAAAATGGTCAAGTAAAATGTAATTCTCCCATGGTTTTCTGTGTCTTCCTGGTGCCTAGAGTTGAAAGTCCTTTTCCTGATCATGGATCAGCTCAAGGAACAGCTACCGTCCAGGCCCAAAGTTCCTATTTTTTTTCTGTCTGCAATATACTTGAAGTTTTTGTGAGGATGGCTTTCTAGCCTTTCTCTACCTCCTTCGGGTTCAAGCCTAGAAGGATGTAAATACTTTGGTCAGTTTATTTGCATAGTTCCAAATCATTTTTTGAAAATGGTTGTACTGATTGACAGCTGTACCAGCTTTGCACTAGTCTTTCTGTCTTCCCATATCGACCATTCCCATCTTTATCATTTTGCAGAGTATATAGGGAAATTTCAGGTTTGTTTTGATTTCCTTGTATGTTATTATAAGTGGTTTGGAGCATTCTTTCCTATGTTTGTTAATAGTTTACAGTTCTTTTTAGGGGAATGGCTTTTGGAGGAGTGAAATTGTTTTGTGTGTGTGTGTGTGTGTGTGTGTGTGTGTGTGTGTGTGTACGTGTATATATTTTTTTACTTTACATGTATTTAATTTTGTTTATACAAAGGTTTTTCAGTTTCATGTAATCAAAGTCATCTTTTAAAAAAATCTTTGGTAATTGCTTCTATTCCTTGTTTGGTTAATAATCTCCTACCTATAGCTGTGAAAGGTATGACTTCTTACTTTTTAATATTGTTATCATAAGGTCACATCCATTTTTAACTTATTGTGGAATATCATATAAGATGTTGATCTAAGCCTCATTTCTTCCAGACTGTTGTATAATTTTTCCAGCAGTTAAAAAAAATGGCTTATAAGAATGAATTTAGTAGTAACCTTAGATAATTTAACTCATTACAGAGACTATTATAAATAGATATAGAATCAAACCATGAAAGTTTGGAATAATAATAATAATAATAATATCTACTAGCTAACATTAACTATTAAACTAAAGGTGTACCCAGGATCACACAACTAATAATTGTCTAAAAACAGATTTGAACTCAGTTCTTCCTGACTCCAGACCTAGACCCCTCTCCACCATGCCATGTAGCTGCCATAACTGTCAGTGAAAAATATTAATGAAGAGGGGAAAGAAATCCTTTTTAGAAAAGGTGCATTTTTTAAAAATTAATAAAAGGAGTAGAAGGGGACTTTTATCTGACTATGTAACTGAAAGAAAAAAGAGGAAAAATTAGATAAATAGATAACAGGAAGAAAGATTTAGTAAAACTCCAAAAACTGACAAAGAGAGGTGTGTGGCTTTGATGGTAAAGAAAGAGAGCCTGTAGGAATAGAGTTGTCTTGAAGGAGATTAAGTAAAAATAACTGA
>CM053587.1:246581203-246601175 GCA_028646515.1 Pseudochirops corinnae
CAGGAGATGTCTTTCTTTTTTTTTAAATATTATTTCCTGGTTTTTGACTCTTCAAATATTGAAGTTTCTTGGTAAGTAACTGTAGACTGTGTGTGTTTTCTTTTTAAATAATTTAACTTTTAAAAAAACCAGAATTCTCTTTGTTACTAATCAATTTGTAAGTGTATCATTTGATAAAAATTACCTGAGGAACAAGTTTAAGAAATAAAAGAGTAGAGTAGTGTATATGGTTGTTATTACTGTATTTAGTCTAGGAGTGCATAGAGTCTTCTCTATAGTGTGTCATTCTATCAGCAGCTCTACTACCCTGTTTCCAGACAGTATATTTTGCTGGAGATGTACTATATTTGTTTTGCTATTAGTTGTTTTGTAAGGCTTGGAATGGTCTTGGGGGAGGGGGGAAATTTCATACTTCCTTCTTTGGTCCTGTCTAAGCTTAGTTTTCTAGTCCAAGCCTTATGGATGATTATATTCCCATTACTGTAATTTTAGGTGTAACTACTAATGAAAAAAATATTTATGAAAAAAAAATTGGCCAGTGTTTCCCTTAAAAATATTTCAAGTAATTTAAGGGCTTCTGCTGAACAGTGAGACATTTACTAATGTCTTCTTCTATGAGCTTAAAATTAAAGGCTTTTTTTTTAACAATACATTTATTTAGCTATCTTAAATGCCTATTGAATATCCAGCAATTTATGATTCATTTAAGAAGCAGGAAGTAGTATAGTAGTTTTACATTTTAGCATGCCTCAGATTTACTTTGTAGATACTACTTAATATCAGCACAGTCTAAATACTGCTCTGTGTCAGTGTAGTGTTGACAATATAGCAAGCTCATAAGTATTTGTTGGGTTGAGTATTAGGGAACCCCTAGACCTTTTGGCCTTAGTGTCCCATTTGGGTGTGATCAGTAGCCTGTCCTGAAGGCCTTTCTTGAATCTTTATCATGGACCACAGTGAGACTTCTTAACATTAAGGAAGTGCTGATTTTCACACTGCAAGGCCTTGTATCAAATGGTGTTGTGTTATTTGCTGACACTAAATGTGGTAGGATATTTTACAGTCTTGTTGGGAAGGCATCACAGTGACTTAGCAGACTTTCAGTATTTTGCTAATTCCTAGATAATTGTGAGATGGAGAAGAAATTTACTTAAAAGGAACTTTTCTGAAGTTGTATTAGCTTTGATATGCCCCATAGAAAGAACTGAATTTTTGCCTTCTCAATCTGTTTTCTGCTACTCTTAGCATATTTTTTTTTTTTGAGCTGCAAGGGACATTCATGGCCATCTAGGTCAAACACTTTCATTTTTTTAGAAGAAAGGACTGAGGCCTAGGAGGTGAAATAGCTTGCCAAACATCAGATAAAAGTAGTGACCGAGACAGGAGAACCTAGATTGTCTAATGCTAAATTCAGTAGGTTTGTTGGGATGGGTGGGGGGGTGTTCAGCAAGTGAGTCCATCAGTATTCCCAGCTTCTTTGAATAGTACAGTGCATTAGTTGTCACTTAAGGATAAGCCTTCTACCTACTGATTTCTGGCAAGTTGAAATTTATGCCTTACTCACAGGTCATGTGCAGTATATTGTGTTTTGGGTATCCCCTACTGTCTGTCCTATAGAGACAGCCCTCCAATTTCTCTTGCAGCAGGAAACACATGCTTTTCCTATGGCTCTTCCTGGTCTGGACAGAAAGAATTAAAGAACCAGGTTAGGGATAGAGGGACACTCTCCCATCCTCACAGCTTCTGTCATCTTCCAGAGGAATCAGGTCTGAAACGTAACTCTGTCTTTTTTGACGGTGCTTACTATTGCCTAGAAGCTACTTATCTCCCCTCCTCACCACCCTTATCCCTTCAACTTGCAGATTGTAAATTATTTCCCCAGTTAGGTTATAAATTGCTTGAGGATAGGAACTATACTCTTGTATCTCCTCCATCACAACTGTACAACACAACACCTAGTACTGTGATTTGCCATAGCAGACATTCAATAAATAATGTTTAATTTTGGGTTGAGTTAATAACAAACCATTCCTGCAGATACTTGGTTTATTATTGCAGTTTCAATTTTCATTTTTCATTGTTAAATATCAATTAGTATTAATTTCTCTACCTATGTGCATTTTGACCTTTTCACTGTTTTACTTACTGTCCTAACTTGTAAATGACTATTGTTGAAGTTAAATTAAGGATAGATTTTTAGAGTAGGGAATGTTTTAATTATTTTATCTACCCCCATGCATAGTGTCCTGGTTTATAAAAAAGTGACAAAGAACTATTTGTTGAATGTTCTAACTTGGTATTCATACTTGCTGACATACTTTCTACAAGAAGGGAGAATCAGTTTGTCTGTGGGAAAATTTAAAGAATTCTGAAGTCTTCAGGTTTAAATATTTAAAATAAAAACCTTTCTCCAGAAGTATTTTGTTTGGCAAGTTTCATGACAGCATGTAAAATACCTAAATGTTCAGTATGCTGAATATCTTTGTTTCATTCCAGCAATCATTAAATAAGTTTGTAATTAAACTGTATAAGAGTTAAAGATTTTAATTCACATCAATTTTATGGAATTTGCACTATGAAGCAAAAATATTTAATATTTTTTGTAGAATCAAAACTAGAGGTCTAATTAAAATCATCAAACCTATATAGATTTGGCTATGATTAAAATTAGAGCACACTCCATTTATGCTACTTTTAATATTGTTAAGAGTTCAGATATTTAATTCTTTAAAGTGTTTGTCCCTCAGACTTGGGGCACACTTATAAATAAGTCTGATCAACGTTGTATAAAGAAAAATATAGTTTTCTAAACTAAATGAAATGAAAC
This sequence comes from Pseudochirops corinnae, assembly GCA_028646515.1. NCBI lineage: Eukaryota > Metazoa > Chordata > Mammalia > Diprotodontia > Pseudocheiridae > Pseudochirops > Pseudochirops corinnae. The sequence goes on from CM053587.1 coordinate 246,584,031, forward strand.
AAGATGCTATACAATTGGCTTATGTAGAAGCCAACTATTTGGAACATCAAGAACCAGATGTCCGCACCCCTAAATCTGGACATCAGAACTCACACACATCAGTCATTGTAAAATCTCTCATGGCTATCAAGGTCCAACGGGAAAAGCACTTCATGTGGATTCAGAAACTGGGTTCAAAGCTAGGCCTTGCTACTCATTCCCCATGTGGCCTTGGGCTAGTCACTGTTCCTCTTTAGTTTCATTTCCCTCATTGTAAAATTAAGAGATTGTGTTTAATGATCTCTCATAATTCGTAAGAGAAGTAGATGATTCTAAGATCCTGTCTATGTCCTCTGACTTTGAGCCCTTGAGTTACTTTTCAGGGATATAGTTCTAAAAGGTCTGGTAAAGTAGCATCACATCAATGGGCTATACTGTTGCTAATGTCAAGTGTGCTTATAACAGCTGGAATGTGACAGAAAAACAACCAAAGAAAGCATAGTGTTGTGGAGATGTTTAGTGGCAAAACTTGTATACTTATGCCATCTATGGTATCACTGCCCTAGGAATGATGTTTGTAATCAAGGAAATGAAGTATTCTGTTTATTCTAGAGCTTCAGAAGCACATGCATCAAAAATGGTTATAATCATTTTGGTGCTTGAAAGCGGGGGAGGGGGGAAGAACAGCTTCGAGGAAGTATCATTATGTGGAGCAGTTCAGTCATTTCCATTATTGATAGACAAGGTATTACTGGACTAATTGAATATACTTGAGACACAATTCTAGGAATCTTACCTTTTATTGATATTTTAAACCTTTTCCCCTAATATTGTCAGGGAAAAGATGGATTTTGTTGTCTTTATAAAATGTGTATGAGGGAATCTCCTGGATTACATAAGTGATTATTCATTTCTAGATGTCACCTAAAATTTTAGTTTGGTACTTAATGTAATCATCGTTTTTATTTCTTTTTCTTATTTGAGTACAGAAACAAACCTTAATGCAGCATATTCTCCGATGTGACTATGAGGCCTGTCGACAGTATCTTTTGAATCTTGAGCAAGCAGTTGTTTTGGATCAGAATCCACAGATCCTACAGACATTCCTCAGTCATAGATGTGATGGAAATCGTAATATTTTGCATGCATGTGTATCTGTGTGCTTTCCAACCAGCAACAAAGAAACCAAGGAAGAAGAAGGTAAGATTAAAAACTACCTGAAAGGTAAAAATTACCTATCTTACCTAATAGAAGGTCATATGAAGTAGAAATAGCTTTTCTTTTGATGGGGAAAAAAGAATATTTCTATAAATGTGTATGCATGTTTGCATTTATACTTATTACAATACCTAATAACCGGTGAATAACACTGATTTTAGTCATTGCTTACTGGTTTTGTTACTATAGAAAATTTCTTGAAGTTCAGACTCATTGATATTTTTTGAAAAATGTTATACTTGTAATATGTTAATTGTTAAATATATAAACCTTACTTCTTTGAGAATGTTCAGGGAGAATAAATGATGGGAAAACTTTCGAGGTTTTTGAGATTTTACTTCATTTTGTGTAATGTTTTCATTACCTAGTTTTTGTTACACATACTAACTTCTTAACTTTATCTTAGTGTTTCATTAAAGCAGACCATTAATAATTAATATAAGATTACAATGGTAAAGCTATCTATTCTTAGCTAGATATTATTTCTTATAAAATAGAAAAACTTCCTTCTTTCATCATGTTACACTGATTTGAAAAATTAATAAATAAAAGTAGTTGTCATTTTTCATCTTTTGCCTCTGGTATCAAATTATTTTCTTATGTTTCAGAAGCAGAGCGCTCTGAAAGAAATACATTTGCAGAAAGACTTTCAGCAGTAGAGGCTATTGCAAATGCCATATCTGTGGTTTCAAGTAATGGCCCAGGTAATCGGACTGGATCATCAAGTAGTCGAAGGTAAAGTGATTTTTAACCAGGAACTTTAATTTAGAGAAAAGAAAAATACAAAAAGAAGAAAGTAGTCTGATATTTTTTAAACACGTGTAATTCTAGTTTCATCATAGAAAGTAATATCTCATATGATTGAGAACAACCTTATTTGCAGCCCTTCTTCCTCCCCCAAAAGCCCCAAATTCCAAAGTCTAGTGAATTTTTATCCTGTTTTAATCCAAAAGAATAGTATACTTTTTCATTTTTCCAGGTGTCTCAAATTAATTGCTGTTGCACAGGAGAAACAGATACCTAATTTAAAAGACCCTCCTCCTTCCCTCCTCCTCTTCCCCCCCTCCCCCATTGTTTATTCTTTTATACACACTCTAGATCTCTGTATTAGCATGTCCTGATAATGAAAGGAAATACTAGGAAAACCTTTACCACTTAATTTAGGACTATGTTACACACAAACTATTCACACCATGTTGATATCTTTAAGTTGTGGGATAAAGACTGTGTTGCATGTTCAAAAAAAATGTTTAGGTCTTTGAATAGATAATGTACCAGGAAATTTTTCTTTGACAGGAAGGAAAAACATCCTCATTTCATACTTAATTCAGGCATAATATTTTATCACTGATGTGTCTGCTATCATAGAACATATGTTAATGTAAAAACAAAAACTCCAACTTCTATTTAAAAATTTGTATTCTCCAATTGATACCAGAAAGCCTACCCCTACAAATAAAGCTTTTAGGTACAAAAAGAAGTTAAGCCAAAGAAACCATCTATTTGTGCCTTTACATAATAACTTCTTTCTCTGTGTCTCTCACTCACACACACACTTTATTTTTCACAAAGTATTTTCCTAGCAACAATCCTATGAAATAGATAGTGAAAGTCTCATCCTCATTTTTTCAAGTGGGCAAGCTCTGAGCCTCAGGAAGTTTTAAGTGATTTGCTGCCCCATTTCCCAGCCCAATTCCATTATGTCTCTTCTTCCACTCCCCTGCCAGGGTCACAAAAATAGTAAGAGGAGCAAGTCTAGTAACTCCCAAGTTCAGTGCTCTTTCCACTATACTATACTGCCTCTCTTTGTCCAAAATTATGACTTCAATGAGGCACAGAAAGTGAAGTGTACAAAATGAAAAATATTTTGACTGTTGTCTTCAACTTATGTGGTTAGAACTCTACTAGATAGAAGGAGAAGTTTGGGTCTAAAATTTGTAGAAAGATTAAATTATTAAGTATCTGAATTTCAAGTATTTTACTTCCTCAGGGAAGATACTGATGCAAATCAAGTTGGCTTCTCTGAGATGGTTGGTCCAAATACCACTGCTGCCATCCTTTGTTCATGTGAGGATTATTTTGAAGGCAAACACTAAAAGGAGCTTCAGGAGTGGGTAACAAATGGCCCACAAATAATTTGCAGTAGAGGCTCCTTTGAGGAATTTGCTGAAGATTTTACTGCAGTACTTTTAAACAGTTCAAAATCAGGGCTGTCTGTTGAAACAGATGAAAGCACAGGAGTCTTAATCAACGTCTGACAATAGGAAATTCACAGAATCAGCTTCATTGATGTCATCCTGTAGCCAACAATGGATTATATAAAAGTTGCCCCTTGATGAGTTTGCAGGCTTGAGAATCATGAGCTGTATGCTCAAAACTGATGCACTCTGTGTTAAGTACTGTTATATTCCTTCAAATGATGATTTACCTCAAGTTTTGTTATGTGACTGGATAGGTCCAGAGTACAAAGGGCAGATTTAGTGCAAAACATGATTGATGCATCTGATTGCAGGTGTATTTACTCTAGAGATCGTTAATCTGGAAGACACATGACCTTCGCTTTTTTGTCACAGTGGTGTATTTGAACCATGACTGGATACTAAGGCTTCTGTAGTATGGATATAACGTGCTTACAAAGAGGAAATTACACCATCCTTGAATTCTTCCATATTGTAAGAAAATACGATGACTGCAGGCAAGCGTTTAAGAAGAAAACTCAAAATTCTGAATCTTAGCAGCCAAGATGGTACCTCCTCAGTATAATCCTCAGCCACTGAGGATCCAGGTGAATCTTCATGAATTGTGTACAACGTCTTGAAGAATAATTTTCTTTTTTAAGAATCTGTAAGAGGACCTGGGCATTCTGTTAAAAATCTTTATCCAAAAGAAAATGAAGAAAAGAGGCTAAAGACAATTTAAAATAAAAAAAAAAAGGTAGTGGGAGGGATGGCACCTTGTTCCCTCTCTTTTATAGACATTTCACTACATCAGAACAACAAAAATGGACATTTACAAATTTTTTATTTCTAAGCTTCATGCATTCTTCACACACTCTAAACATTCCTCTTGTTGATAAAACCATGTCATGTACTTGCTGTATGTGAATCAAATATGCAATGCTTCCCAGTTATTGTTAATTGTATCTCAAGGCATTTTAAGGACACCAACTGTCTACTCTTAATTAGTTAAAATTGTAAAAGTATCATTCTATAAAATACACAATAGATAACTATTGTCCTGATGGAGTGCCCTAGTCATAGAGCTATGATACCTATCTAAAATTTCTGAGGAATTGAGGTCATCCAGACTCAATGAAGTAACTTCTTACATTGTTTCTATGGATGTTCACTTTAAGATCATAGCCTATGCATTCACAAAACAAGATGTATTGCAAAAGAATTGTTTCCTTTATAGAAAATATTAGCCATTGAGTTCTTTTTATGTATACTTAAAATGATTGATTACACAGATAGCTCCATGTAACTTTTCAGAATACATGTGTATACACACACACACACACACACACACACACACATGCATAAAACGCAATGAAATGTTCCATATTAGAGAAGATGTTTTCTCAAAACTTGGCAACAATGAGAATTTCTGTAAAGATAATTTTCTTATTTATCGTGGCATCACGGGAAATATCTGTGATTTCAAGAAGAAATGAAAACATCTTAAAATATAACACATTTAAATAGAAATTTTTTTTCATAAAATACCATTATAAATGATACTACCATTTTACAATCATGTCCAAACTGTTAATGGGTGAGGAACATATGACATATGTGTTGCCTGGACCTTTAGTTTGGCTTCCTGTCATTTTATAAAGCTTTAGAGATTCTAGTGATCATGAGGATTTTTACTGATTAGTAGATTATTTATAAATATTTTATAGCTTTTGTAATTATTTATGTTTTTCTTTGAATGGAGTATATTTGTACATTTTTATAGAGCAAGAAGTATGAAAAGCAATATGATTTAAAAGTATGCCTCAAAGATGTAGTTTCTTTGTGTGTTATCCTTGTGATTGGAACCATCTCTTTTTGGTATTTATATAAGTTCAAAAGCTAAACTTCCTTATTGAATATTGATCAAAATTTTGCTTAGTATTAATTTGCCTTTGTATTACTAGGTTATTTTTAGAGCACAAAGGTGGTAAGTGTTGTATAATTTTATAAAACTACTTTGGATAGAAGCATTGTTCCCTGTTGTTCTTTAGTTTAATAGTTAATGATTATGAATCAGGGAATACAGTATTTGACTTTTTATATTTAACTGTTTTCACCTTTCTTGAATTGTAAAAGGAGTTTTTCATTTCTTGTAATCTCTCTTTTTGAAGGAGTGGATTTGTTCCCTTATAATATGGGAGTGTATGACATGAGCTTATGAATGAACTGGAGGCTTGGCTCTCCCTGACATGCACACATGCACTCACCCTTTGGCTCATTCTGTGAACCTAGAGTTGTCATATTATGTCTAGAAGCAGCACATGGCATAGTGGGAAGAGCACAAGTCCTAGATACTAGGAGACCTGGTTTCTGTTCCTATCTCTGCTACTAACTTGATATGTGATATTGGGCAAGCCACTTAGCCCCTTTAAGCCTCACCTTTTCTTCTCTACAAAATGATGGGTTTGGACCAGATGAACTTTCCAGCTTTGACATTCTATGTACTTTAAAATTTTCCTGAACTGGAGTAATATTTATTTGTAAAATGCCTTTTGAACTTCAAGGGAAAAAAAAAATTGTGTATAGTAATTCATTAAATTACAGTTTGACAGCCAGATGTTAGCATTCACCTCCTTTCTTATCTGATTGTTTCTAGTATGAGACTAAGAGAAATGATGAGACGTTCCTTGAGAGCTGCGGGTTTGGGTAGACATGAAGCTGGAGCTTCATCTAGTGACCACCAAGATCCAGTTTCTCCCCCAATAGCTCCTCCCAGTTGGGTTCCTGACCCTCCTGCCATGGATCCTGGTAAGAGCTCTTATTTTTATATAGCTTTTAATATAAGATATTAAAAGAAAAGAAACTTGATATCCTCTGTGGAATAAAGAATGTTATTTATCTATGCAATATCTTAATAAATAGTTTTAGTAATCTAGCTACCAAATAATTTCTCTGAGAAAGGCATTAATTTTAAAATTTATTGAAATGCTAGAAATAGATTTTTAAATCACTTCAGGCATCTCTTCTCTATTAGAATATTCTCTTTATTTTTTAAAAAGTTAAACCCTATATATGTTAATAAATCAGAGTAGTCATTAATCTAAGTGGATTCATTTTATTGCATTTTTTTAAATCCATTTTGACCTCTGACTTGACCTCTGGCTAGCAGTAAAGCTTTAAGGTCAGTTAAGAGAGCACTTTGTTAGGGATATGTTTTATATAATGATGTACATCCTGCTGTTCTGTTTACTGAAAGATGGTGACATTGATTTTATCCTGGCCCCCGCTGTGGGATCTCTTACCACAGCAGCGACTGGCACTGGTCAAGGACCAAGCACCTCCACCATCCCAGGTGAGAATCCACTGTTTATCTGCATAGGCATTATGAAAAAGAAGAGGGTTTGCTTTGCATATAGGCTTCTACATATACACATTTTACCTAAAGTTCTCTTGTCTTGATTGGCAAAGTGTCTAATCTTCTCTAAATTAACATTTTACACTCCAGCAAAAATGTGGCATATATGTAGAGATATGCATAGAATTTACTCAGGTTTGTAAAAGTATGCTGAACTTGTAAAAATTCTTTTAATGAAAATAATAACTCATGACTAATAGTAGATTTTTTCTTATCAAAATGATCTATTTAATCATTTAACTTAATACATAATACTGGGTTATATTTTATACAACACAGATTTTGATGTTTTGTTACAAATCTCTTGTGTTTAATTACAGGTCCTTCCACAGAGCCATCTGTAGTAGAGTCAAAGGATCGAAAAGCAAATGCTCACTTTATACTAAAATTGTTATGTGACAGTGTTGTTCTGCAGCCTTATTTACGAGAACTCCTATCTGCCAAGTAAGACATTTTAGTTTATTTTTCACTTTAAAATTCAGTTGAAGTTGTTATTTAAGTAACTCTTTGAAATGTTTTCATGTGAAATATTAATAATTTTTTATCTTAACATCATTTGTCTCTAAGAAGTTTCTACTCTGGTGTTCCCCACTTGGTTCTCCAGCCTTTTGTTCAGAGTTGTTTTATCTTGCCATTATTTAATATGTATTTAAAAATATAAATTAATTTTCTTATTATCAAAAGCAAATTAGATGGAATTTATCTGCCAGTACATTACTTATATTTGTGTGTGTGTGTGTGTGTGTGTGTGTGTGTGTGAGACACTTCTACATTAGTCATATCATAAAGATTTATTTCTCACATGAATTGAAACTAGTGTTACCCAGTCATGGGACTAGTCAGGATTGGCCGCTCTTTTTGGCCACGAATTAAAGGGTAATGGCTTGTTTTCATTTAATGCTTCTTATATCAAAAAGATGGTATTTTGTCTCAATAGCAAATGAGTACAATTTATCATTTGCCAGGATCATGAGCACAGTTAGAAGAATTGTGTCTTCAGAGTCCGTGTACCTGTGTTTAAATTCTGCTTCTGCTAGTGTGTGTGATAGTGGGCAAATTACTTTTCCTCTCTGGGCCTTGGTATTTTCTCCTTAAAATTAATGAAGGAATTGTATTACATTATTACATGGTTCTTTTCTCACTTGAACTATGATTCTGGGAAACATGATTTTAGTATGTTCACTGTCATTCCTAATGGCAGCAACTACCTTTCAACTAAACCATTAAATTGTAAAGAGAGTTGTCTACTTTGGACCAGTTACCTCTCAATTTGCTGACTGCTGATGGTGCATTAATGACAAAGATATAAGAATCTCATTCAGTAAGCATTTATAAAGAATCTACTATGTTCTAGGCACTGTACTAGGAGCTGGGGATACAGATATAAAGAATGAAACTAACACAGTTCTCACAGAAGACAAGTCATATATGACACAGCCAGGTAGCATAGTATATAGAATGTTAAATTTGGAGTCAAGAGTTCAACTCTTTCCTTAGATACCTACTAGCTAGGCAAGTCATTTAACCTTTCTTGGCTTTAGTTTCTTCATCTGTAACATGGTGGTAATAGTGGAACCTATCTCACACAGTTCTGAGCATTAAATGAAAATGTATGTAAAGTGCTTTGCAAACCTTTAAAATGCTCTATACAAATGCTAGTTATTATATACGTATATAGAGAATAATTTCAGGTAGTTGGAGAGGTCAATAACAGCTTTGGGAATGTGTTAGAAAATATTTCATTTAGGTGTGGTGTTGCTTGAACCGTGTCTGGAGTAAAGAGAGATTCTATAACGAAGAGATGAGGAGAGAATCCATATTTATGTACACAAAAACAGTGCATCTTTCTACTTTTGCGTTTCCTTTAATCTGATTTCATATTCAGATTGTTATTTTAGGGTATTATCCTTGAGTTCTCTTTGTATAGTTAGGTTCTTGTTTCCTTTATTTTTAAAAAATTTCTAGCAATAAATTATTTTCTCTTTAATTTGGTATTGAGGCATTGCATTTTCTGTCATAATGTCTCCAATATCAAAATTACAAGGTATAGACAGTAATAGAGGAATGACGACTTAGTATTCCTTATTTCTATTAATTCTATGCCTGTGCACAAAACCACGAAGTTATCAGAAAAAGATTAAATTGTGTCATACTGTGTGAAAAGGACCGGACTCAGAACCCAGACAACACTGACCTTTCCCGTACTGCAGTTTCCTCATTTATTAAATAAGGAATCTAAAGCTGATACATAAGGTCTTTTCTAACCCTAAGTCTTATGAGCTTCATGTTAGATATAGTAAGTTTGAATAGATGGACATCAAAGTGTAATTACTTAAACCACTATACGAAATGTGGTGTGTAAGGTGAGCTTGAAAGATCAGTATAAAATCTTCATTCATGTCATGTTGCAGCTGTGTCAGTCCCTGAATGGGAAGTGTAATGTAGATAAACATATCTGTATTTATCTATCCATCTATCTACATACATATATATCTACTACATATATATATATATGTAGTAGATAGATATATGGGGAGAGAGAGAGAAGCTATGATACTGGGTCACTAAACCCAAGGAAGAAGAAACTTTTCAAAGACAAGGGTATTAAACTATTTTTCTGTGAATGCATTAAATCACTTCATCTATATAGTTCTGTTAACATTGGCCATCGTTTTTTTTTAAATCTTTGAATCCGTAATACCTCTTGTACAGTGTCCTCTGTATGTAGTAGATACTTAATAAATATTATTTGAATTTAATTTTTTTGAGAAATCAATTAACCATTTCAAGCATTAATAGAAATAGTTTAAGTTAAAATATGAGATTCTTCTTATCCTAGGGATGCAAGAGGTATGACACCATTTATGTCCGCAGTAAGTGGCCGAGCTTACCCTGCTGCAATCACCATCTTAGAAACAGCACAGAAAATTGCAAAAGGTAAATTTGTTTAATTTCCTAAATGTACTGAGTTATTCATGCATTTTGTGTTAAAAAATTTTTCTGTACTTATATAATTTAATGGAACCTATTAAATTGATAATTACATTTTTTAATGGGAAGATTTATTTTTATAAAGATTTTCCTTTTGTGAAATATCTCTCACCTCTCCTGACAAGTCAGGGGTAAATTTCCCAACTTACTCTTTTCTTCTCCATTAGAATGTATGCTATTAGCGAGTAGGGATAATTTTATTCTTTGTGTTGGTATGCACAGTACCTAGCACATAGTACACATGTAATAAATTCTTGTTAAAGAGTTGATTATGGATAACAAGTAAGATGAGGTGGTGGGACTTGGTAAAGATTAAGGCCTCCTCATTATGAGTTGAAGGAAGAGTTAGTGATAGAAGGCATATGAGTGATAGGAGATGTAAAAGAGAGATCTGTGACCTCAATTTCTTCTGTAAAATGTGAGGCAAGGTTCTCAGCTGAGAGAGTAGGGGAAGAGGGCACCGTGCGATATTTGAGGAAGGATGAAAAATTTTGGAAAAGCCACTATGGAGAGTGGGATAGTGAGTTGATTGTGGGAGGTATAATAGAATTGCCTAGCAGTAATGAGAGCCCTTAGTGGACCCAGTCAGAACAGTTATCCAGTTTTTTTCCACTTTTATTCAACAGCATGTATGTAGGAATAAAGATGGCATATGGAATGAGTGTTCCAACATTGAGGCCAAAATGATAAGAGGGTTAGGAATTTAAGGGAGGAAGACAGAGTAGAGTCGAATTGATTGCTTCTTCAGTGAGAGCAAGATAGGGAAAAGTGGTAGACAGCAGCTGATAATCTGGGGTGATTGCCTGGGAGAACATTGAGGGGTGAAGGGATTAGAGATCAGGGTGGGAACAAAGAGTAGGATTATGTAAGAAAAGATAGGAAGAGAGAAAAAGCCAATAGATTAGGAATTTAGAATTCTTTGAAGGTAGTACATTTTTGAGTGATGGCAAGGAGATTAAGGGTATGACCATTATTGTTTGATATATGGATACTAGGGTTACCAGAACAGAAGGGACCATAAAAGATAAAATAGAACATTTGGATTACATGTAATTAAAAAGCTTTTGTAGGAAGAAAATTAATGCAGGTCTGATAAAGGAATTTAAGATAAGATTTCTATTCTCTCTTCTTAGATGAAGTCTCCATTTTTTATTAATCTTTTATTGAAGTCTTGATTTTAACATTAGAAATTGCATGAGAAGTCCCTTATAACAATGGAAAACACTTAAGCAAAACTAACAATAAAATGACCTCATTTGTAAGTACGTGAAGCATTCCATATCTGTAGCACCCCCCTCAACCTTTGTATTAAATTTTTTTAAAACAAACAAATCTATTTTTTCTCATTCCCACTCCATTGGAAATAAAAGGAAAAAAAAGAAAAAAACATTCTTTGTCACAAATATGCTCAGTCAAACAAACAGTCTCATTTTTTCAGATGAATTCTTTAGCCTGCCTCTAAATGTATGTTGCTGTTATTTCATGATGTGTCATGTTCTACATCACTTAGTTGGATTTCATTCTGCATATTCTTTAGACTTCAATACATAATAGTTTAATATTTATACTGTTTGTTTGCTAACTGTCCCATTTGAGGAAAGAATTAAGGCCAGTAGTAGAATCCTTTTTTATGAATCATTGTTCTCAATCCTTATAGCAGAGGCATCTTCAAGTGAAAAAGAAGATGATGTATTTATGGGAATGGTTTGTCCTTCTGGCACAAATCCTGATGATTCTCCTTTATATGTCTTGTGTTGCAATGATACTTGTAGTTTTACTTGGACTGGAACAGAGCACATTAATCAGGTAAGTAGTTCTATGTGGCATGGAATCTGAAATGTTCATTTTAATGCAGGATTAAGATTCTAAAAGCTATTTCTCCAGTTCCAATTTCCTTGTCTTCTCTCCCTTTACAGGGATAAATAAATATTTTCAGGTTTTATGTTAAAAAATTTCACAAATAAAAGAATTGTGTAATTACTTCCATATTTAAAAGATTCATGATTTTATCTGTATGAGAACTTCCTCAGCCCAGTATACCTTACCAACCATACCTTAATAGCATTTGTGATGTTGTTTGCTCCCTCTGGGAAAAAAGAAAAGAATTGGGGAAAAAAATCACCTGGCTTAATATCTATTTGTGAACCTCATAAAAAAATTTTTTTTTTTTAAAAATTTTTTCAAGGTGAGAAGAGGGCAAGTTACGCAATATCCTTGCGGGGAGACTAACAAAATTTGAGTTCAGGCAGTGTACTTTTATAGTTCAAAGACTGGTAATATCAGGTCTATAGAACCTAGTTAGGTAATTTGACATTCCATCCAGCAAGCATAGCAACTGTTTTCAGAGAACTGAACGTTTTTTAAAGTGCTAGTTTTAATACTGCATTTCCGTGTGTAATATGTGGAGCAATGACTTCCCTCAGTGGTACAGTGAGAAGAGCAGTGAATTTGGAGTTTTGAAAACCTAGACTCAAATTCCACTTTTGTGATTTACTTTGTATGCCATATGGTAAGTTACTAAACCTCCAGGGCCCAAATTTCCTTATCTTTGAGATGATAAGGATCTATGATCCTGTAATTGAGTTTTACTCTCGTTATACTTGAACAGTTGCCAAACCTATGAACAAAAGTAGTTTTCATTGTCTGTTACTGTCACAGAACTTCAGAAACTTAATTGATACTTTTATATTCTACATTTTGATTTTAGGATATTTTTGAATGTCGAACTTGTGGATTACTAGAATCACTTTGCTGTTGTACAGAATGTGCAAGAGTTTGTCATAAAGGTCATGATTACAAGTAAGTGTTAGTCTTAATTTTTCTAGAGCCTTCCATACCAACCTTAAATATTGATGCAGTTGATTAGTACCGCTTAGAGCAGTGGTTCTCAACCTGTGGGTTGCGACCCCTTTGGGGGTCGAATGGGGTCACTTAAAACCATGGAAAACACATCTTTCCAATGGTCTTAGAAACCAAGACACTGCTCCTCTCTCTGTCTCCAGGCAGGTCTGCCGACATGCAGATACACCCACATATGAGTATTAAAGGGTCATGGCATTAGGAAGGTTGAGAACCACTGGTCTGGCAGGCATCAGAGTCACCCTTTCTCCAGGGTTTTGCAGGGTGTGCAGCTCTGATGTCTCTTTGTCTTGTACATCCCGTACTTTTCAGTGCATATTTGAAAATGGGCTCACAGGTTCCACAGGATTCTTCACTTTCAATATGTACCTATTTAAATGACATTTACTTGAGAGATCATTTCAGAATTTTAGTTTGAAGACTTCTGTATGGGTTTTTTCTAGACTCAAGAGGACTTCTCCAACTGCTTACTGTGATTGCTGGGAAAAGTGCAAATGTAAAACTCTCATTGCTGGGCAAAAGTCTGCACGTCTCGATCTGCTTTATCGATTGCTCACCACCACTAACCTGGTCACTCTGCCAAACAGCAGGCAAGTATAGAGATCATTGTGCACAAAAAACAGCTTGGCCTCCTTATTTATATTTACATGTACACCATGAAATAGTAATGGGTGATATTAGTAGACATTTTTTTCTGTTTTAGTATTTTATGTAACCCCCTTGCTGTCTTGTTCCCTAGGGGAGAACACCTCCTGCTGTTTTTAGTCCAGACTGTGGCCAGGCAGACAGTAGAGCACTGCCAGTATCGGCCACCTAGAATCCGGGAAGACCGTAACCGGAAAACTGCAAATCCTGAAGGTGAGCAGGACACAATTGTTAGTTTGAGCGTGAAAAGTAAAACCCCAGGCCCTCATCTCTCTTACTTCTCTTTTTACTTTTTTCTAGACTCAGATATGCCTGATCATGATTTAGAGCCACCCAGATTTGCTCAACTTGCTTTGGAGAGGGTTTTGCAGGACTGGAATGCCCTGAAATCTATGATTATGTTTGGTTCACAAGAGAATAAAGATCCGTATGTACTAATCAGTAAATTTTTATTTTAGTAATTTGTATTTATATAGGCTAGACACTTGAATGTAATTTTTCTGTCGTTTTTTCAAGTCTCAGTGCCAGCAGTAGAATAGGTCACCTTTTGCCTGAAGAGCAAGTATACCTTAATCAACAAAGTGGCACAATTCGATTGGATTGTTTCACACACTGCCTTATAGTTAAGTGTACAGCAGACATTTTGGTGAGTAACTTGAATGTTTACTTTGATATCTTTAAAGTGTTACTTTAAAATTTTGTTAGGAATTTATGTTGTCTGAAATATTAACTTTACAAGTATATTGCTGTTCACTTTGAAAAATGCTAGCAATCCAAGCAGTAAATCTAGTAAGTAAACTGTAGCAGTTGAGGATTGGGAATTTTGGTTTAATTAATCTGTCATCAAGCATTTATTAAATAATCTGCTGTGTGCCTGGTACTTGTGCTGGGCCCTGGAAATACATAAAGACAAAAATGAAACTGCCTGTCTTTAAGGAGCTCACAGAAAAGGATTTGTACTTGTACAGATACTTACAATGCATAAAAAAAATAAATATGAGGTAATTTCAAGGGGAATGGAGTTGCTAGCCAGGAAGAGGCCTCTTGTAACAAGTGTTCCTTGAACTGCACTTAGGGATTCTAAGTGGCTTAATTTAAAGTTAAACAGAAACTTCCCTTCTTTGAATTTAATGACATTCTTCTGAGGTAGATATTTAGTCTCTTTTCCAAATTAATGTACTATTGTGAAGTATGTTTAACTACCCTACAGAGACTCAAGATTATTATGTGTATCATTTGTCATTGTATTGTAGATATAGGTACGATAAGAAAATTGGACTGAATCTGTACTTCCCCTAGACACATCCCCAGATGGTTTTTTTGTTTGTTTGTTTTTAAAATAACGTTTAGTAGTATTCTCTTGTAGTTAATATGTTTTATTATAGGTTTTGTTCCTCTGTTTGCCATACCCTTCTAAAATTGACTTTCAGCAACTTTCCCTTCTCCAACCTTTCTCTCCCATGCCAAAAAAAAAGCGACCAAAAAACCAAACACCTACAACTCTGTTAATTTGTGGATTCCAATTAAATGAGTTCTATTTAATCAGAGTGCTTTCTTGTCATGTGACTAATAGCCAGTTTTCAGAATTCTTTTATGATTGAATTTGACTTTTTTTATTTGAAGCATTGTTCAAGTGAAAAACCTTTACTGAATTTTATAACAGTGCTGAATAAAATAAATAAGGGAATTTCATGGCATTTGAAGAGTGATTTATAATTGGAGTACTCTCTTGTTTAGCTTTTAGATACGCTGCTCGGTACTCTTGTGAAAGAACTACAAAATAAATACACACCTGGTCGTAGAGAAGAAGCTATTACTGTTACAATGAGATTTCTGCGTTCAGTAGCAAGAGTTTTCGTCATTCTTAGTGTGGAAATGGCCTCATCGAAAAAGAAAAAGTAAGATTCTGTTCATTTTCAATATTCTTTTGTGGGTTGGTGGTTTTTTGGTTTATTTTTTGGCATGTAGTTTTTAGCTTGTTGGTTATATTCAAAAGATTTTAAAATAATTTATTCTTATTTTTTCAGCAACTTTATTCCACAGCCGATTGGGAAGTGTAAGCGAGTATTTCAAGCATTGTTGCCATATGCTGTGGAAGAACTATGTAATGTAGCAGAATCCTTGATTATTCCAGTTAGGATGGGGATTGCTCGCCCCACTGCCCCTTTTACTCTAGCTAGTACTAGTATAGATGCCATGCAGGGCAGCGAAGAGCTTTTTTCTGTGGAGCCTCTACCACCAAGGCCGTCATCGGACCAATCTAACAGGTAAATTTCTTTCCTGGTGCTTGTTCTCAGTATCACATCAGCTAGATGCCAGCAGCAGCAGTCTTCTGAATTCTGTCAGTCACCATTAATGTTTATGGTACACAAGTCTTGAAAACTGTTGGCTTGACTTGGCCATATGACTACCAAGAGGGGGAGAGGTGAAGTAACAACATATATTTGTTAAACAGTTCTGTGTAATCTCAGTGGTTTCAGCAGAAACATCTTCTGGGTATTACCTTTTCTGTCTCTCTTTATCTTGATTATATGCTGCATTGTGTTGACCTGGAAAGGGACTGCAAATCCAAATACTTATTTATCTTCACCTGCGTCATTGAGCTACAGTTTCCCTTGCCTAGTATCACAGAGCAGAAAGAACTGAAAAAGATAGTAAAAGCATAATCACTGAATCATAGTCCAGAGATGATTGATCTTGAGGCTTCTAAGTCCCTACCACTCTAATCCATTATCCACACGACTATCAAAGTGATATTCCTAGAATATCACTTGTTGGAAGTACAGATATGATCTTGTCACTCCTCTGCTCGGTATACTTTCCTGCCCTGTTAACCTCTAGAATGAAAGATAAAGTCCTCTCTTTGACATTTAAAGTCCTTGATAACCTAGTCCCATCCTACCTTAATAAGCATTCGCTTGGATACATACTAGTCCAGACAAACTAATCTTTTTATATTTACTTACTTTTCTGATTTACAAGGTCCTTAAAGGGCAGGTACCGTTTTCCTTTTGTCTTGGTAATACCAGTCAGTGCCTAATAAATGCCTGTTGATTGTTTGGTTAGCCTAAATGGGGTTTATTTGTCTTAATCTTTTAGCCAGCTTCTGATTGTATAATTCCTTGTCCTTTGGTCACCTTATTGTTCACAGATAACATCACTTTGTGGGCATTCCGTGGAGTTTGAAGATGGTATTCAAAGCTTGTGTTCTAGATATAGGAAGAGGATGTCAGTCCTTTTGTAGGTCCCTTAAGGCCATTTTGTTTGGACCACACTCATTTTTCACATTTTTATCAAAGAAAGTGTCAACTTCCCAGTGTTTAAATATCACATTAATATTGCCTGGCTGTTTACTAGCAACCAAAAGGTTTTAACTAATTCCACCATGTTTGTTTGGCATTTTCTTTCTCTTTTCTTTCAGAGTACCCATCTTGTAAGCTTAGTTTGCTAAGAGTCACTTTTTAGTTCTTCATCTTTTATGATGAAGGCATTTTTGTCCTTAATAGTTTCTAATTACATCAGGCCTTTTTCTTGTGCAGAGGTTTCCAGAGTGCGGAAACCACCTCTGGAGATGCTGGAAAGATGGGAGTGGGAGGGTGGGAAGGGGATGAGGAGGCAGTAGTAGCTTCAGGTGCAATTGGGGGTGCTAAATAAAAATAAGGGAGAGGTAGAAGCATAAGGAAAGAAGAGAAAAAAATTTTGAAAAACCATTAGTACATGTTTCATCTGTTGTGTAACAGAGTTAAAGTTGTAGTGTTTACATTATTTTCCAAATAATGTGAGTTATAGCCGATCAGTGGTCAAGTCTGCCATGCCAACAGGTCTTAACAAGCAACTGTTGGCAGTCAAGGGTGTCCCACA
>CM053587.1:246601675-246640098 GCA_028646515.1 Pseudochirops corinnae
TAAGATTAAAAGGGTACTAATATATAGTTAGAATATAAGAATACATAAAATCTGATATTGCCAGATATAAATGTGTCAAATTATTTCTATGGATGTATTGCTGCAACAAAGTAATTCTAATTTATAGTTCAACTTCAACTATTATTCATAACTGATTAATCTAGGCTGTTTTAAATGACATGTTATACTCAATGACCAGCCTCTTGGATTTAGTCAATTAAAGATATTGCTAAGTATAACCAGATTTGTTCCTAATAAGCCTAGCATTTCAAAAACACTGACCTAAACTCACATTACATCTAAAACTTTATTTTGATTGTCAAGACCTTTCTCAAAATTTTGGACAGATTTCAGAGACTTCAGTACCTGACTGTAAATAATGTTTATTTAAATTAAGTTGACTTCCATCTAATAAAAAGGATTTGTCACAGTCACACATATAACTTCCTTCAACAAATATATCACATTACCTCATTAAATCCTGTATTTTAAGAAATACAAAGGTAAACATGCCAAACCAAAGAAAATAAATAATATGCTGGATCAGGGCAATGGCTTGAAACTTTACAAAGACTATCTCAGAAAAATAATAATAGGAAATATTACCTCTACAGCCATGATGATAATAGCAGCTTTCTTTTTGATGGTTGAATTAGCAGGAAGATTTGTTAAAGAATGCACCCCCATTCCAAGACTACTGATAGGTGGAAGATCAAGCCAATCAGGGTCCCTTATTCCTCCCATACAATCTTTTGCCATAGGATAGATCGTACCGTTTCCATCTCTAAGTATAATGGGTGATTCCTGTATTGAGGAGAGGAAAGGAAAAAGAAAAAAACTTGAGTTTTGCTAGAAAAGCTTAATTTCAAATTGTATGTTAAAATGAATATAACTGTTCTGATATTAAAACATGCTAAGGATAGGCAGGGGTAAGACCAGTGATTTTCACTTGTCTCAGGTGGTCCTGAGGCACTGTCTCTACTGATGGAGATCAGCATCATCCCTGCAATTTATATGGTTAAACAGTTATCTAGAGCATGAGAGTTCACGAGCCTTTTCCAGGGTCACAAAGAGGGCATATTTCAGAGGCAACACTTGAAACCAGGTCTTGCTGACATTAAAGTCAATTTAAAGAGCATTATGCCCCACTACCTTTAATAGGGTGTTAAAGTAGCCAAGAGACTTTGGAATCTGTTCATGTTTTTCTAATAAAAGACACAGGAATGGGGGCTCTTAAAAATTTAATGTTGGCTCATCAATGGAGAAGAGGCTGGAAATAAATTTTTTTTCTTTTTCAAACAAGTAGTACTGGCAAGAACTGAATCCAAGCTACCATGGAACACTTATAAAATAAGCTAAATGCTTTTTAAATGTTACTCTAAGTTACTAAGCAAGAACCCTAAATCCACATAATTTTATACAGTATATATTTTCCCCCAAATTCTGTATGTCTCTTAACTAATCTATTTCACTACCTTCATACCTGTCCAGCTGTGAAAATAGCAACATTCCTCTCATTCTGACCAAGGAAGGCAATACTGCTAGTAGGAAAATTGTTTTCCTGTTCTGCTTTTCCTGTAGCAAGGTCAAAGATACAGTATCGCACCCAATTCCCAGTCTTCAAAACAGCATGCACACCTTCAGCAGCATGTAAATGAAGAAGAAAAATTAATTACAGTTATTGATTTATCTAATATCAAATATCCTCATCACAAACCAAAAATTCTCGAGCAAGTTGATATGAAAAGCAATTCAAACAAAAACACCATATTCGGTAAGCATATAGCAAGTTCAGTCACAGAATGATACTACCTCTACCAGTCACCCAGCATAAATGACATCACCTTAAATCGATCACTTTTTTATATCGTCTCACCTGACCTTGAAAACACCACCACATGAGGTAGATAATTTAGGTGGTGTCATTCAAATTTTACAAATATAGAAACTGAGGCACAGGCTAAGTTATCCAAGGCAACATAATAAATGGTAGAGTCAGGACCCAAACCAAGGCTTGAGTCCTATTACAATATTTTTTTCACTGCACCTTGTTATCCCACTACTACTAAGTAATGCCTCAAATCAGTCTGGACTATTTCCCCAAACTTTCTTCATATTAACATACTATAGAACCATTCCCACTTTTTTATTACAAAAGCATCGAAAGGATAAAAAGATAATAAAGGGGCAGTTGGAAATAAGTAAATAAGAAAAAGTTATACGGGAAAAAAAGGTTTACCTTTTGAATCTACATTAACTGCTAAAATTTCTGTTTTTTCAGGAATACACAGCTTCTTAGGGGTCCTTTGGAAACAGTCAGGAACCTTAGGTGTACCACCAGTTTTGACGACCTACATGGTAAAAAAGAAACTAAGTTTCTGAATCTACATACAACTGACAAGATGAGCCCAAAACTTCAGCCGAAAATAACTTCAAAATGTACTAAAATCACTTCAAACATACCTGTAATTCATCAATTCTAAGAAGCCTACAATCTTGAAGAAGAGAAGATGGATCAGGATCTGAACCAGAGCTGCTCTGACAATTTGAATTACTGGAAGTGCCTGGAAATTTCACAGCAACATAGGCACCATCTACTTTTAGTACCTAGATGCATAACATATTAAAAATGTTACTTAAAGCGCTAAACTGAAATCACTATACAAATTCTACACATCAAGTATATTTAAAATTCAGAAGAGAAAGTTGTGATTCTTTTGGTCATTATTATAATAGGAAACAAAACAAAAAGATGGCAAAAATCAATGAATCAGAGATTCCAAGCTAAAAGGAACATTAGAGGTCATCTATTCTAGCCCCTTCATTTTACAGTTAGGAAAAGGAGTCCAAGAGAAGAAAAGTGATTTATCCAATCACAAAAGTAATAATAAGTAGAATAGCTAAGATTATTCTAGCAGATACTTTACATTTCAGTTTTTGGAAATTTTAACCAAAATTAAATGACCAATAATTGTAGACATTCAGTCATCACTAAACAATTACAAGTAAAAAGTCCACAAAGCTACCCAACTTTTTTCCCTCTATTAAAAAGCAATCTAGGGGCAGTTAGGAGTCACAGTGGATAGAGCACTGGCCTTGGCATCAGGAGTACCTGCATTCAAATCTGGACTCAGATAACCTGACATTTAACTAGCTATGTGACCTTGGGCAAGTCACTTAACCCCAACTGCTTTGCCCCCCAAAGCAATCAATAATCATTCCTCATTTTAAATCATGTGCTATATCACACCATCATGCAAACCTGTGCTAAAGTCCTGCTTAACGTAGTCTTGTGGCATGTCAGTGGATATTGGTTATCAAAATCAATGGCAAAGAAGCAAAAACTCTCCTAGGTCCTACCAAATTGTAAAGGCTTTGATTACAGGTCTGTCTGGTCATGTGTTGTTTGGCTAAAGTTTTTATCTGTTTTGTAATAGCAGTCTTCAAAAATCATCTATAAAATTGTAAGGGAGATCAGCAATTTGCTTTGGAGGAAGCAGTCACACGTATAAAATCATGGATCCATGAAGTAAGTTTAATAAGATCAAATGAAAGTATAATATACTATTTAAAAGTTGAATAACATAGAAGCATATGACAATTCAGTATATAAAAACCATAATACTCCCCTCCCCCAATTGGGGTTTTTAATTATTTTCCCCCCTTGGGTTTTATTAAATTAAATAATATTACAGACTGCAGATAGTATATTTCATAGAAATTTCAATAGTTTTAAGATGAAATACCAAATATATGAAGCTGTGAGCTAAACAATTTATTTTCAAAGCAATGTTTTTATACTTAGTAGCCTGTCACAGAGTAAAAGATAAATGAACTAAGATAAAGCTAAGATCATTGATACACAGAAGAAAAAGGTTATCATTCTCCTTCCTTTCTTAAAGAACAGCCAGATAGAGCAGTGGGATAGAGCATGGGGCCTAGAATCAGGAAGACATGAGTTCAAATATGGCCTCGGAAACTAGATAGCTATGACTACAGGCAAATCCCTTAACTTTTATTTGTCTCAGTTTCTTGAACAAGGCCCTTCAATCTCCCTTTGTCTGTAATGAGTTGTACCAGATGGTTTCTGAGAGATCTAATGATTGAAAGATTTCAAAAATCTGCTGTTCCCACCACAACAGAATTACTAGCTGTGTGACCCTGACAAGTTACTTTATCTCTAATTACTTTAGTTTCCTCATGTGTATAATAATAATAATAGTTGAGTTTCCTCATCTGTAAAATAATAGCACCCATCTTCCAGGCTTGAGGATCAAATGAGATAATAACTGTATAGCACTTAGCACATACATAAAACATATAAAAGTTAGCTATCATCACTATTAAATAGTATTAGTATTACTACTACAATCACCATTAGTACTAAGACTTTTCAGAAAATTTTATTCAATTCTGAAACAGTAGCTATGGACCACCAGGCAGTGCAGTGGATAGAGTGTGCTGGACCTGGAGTCAGGAAAACTCATCTTGCCTGAGTTAGAATCTGACCTCGGATGATTACTAGTTCTG
Source organism: Pseudochirops corinnae (assembly GCA_028646515.1). NCBI lineage: Eukaryota > Metazoa > Chordata > Mammalia > Diprotodontia > Pseudocheiridae > Pseudochirops > Pseudochirops corinnae. The sequence goes on from CM053587.1 coordinate 246,606,206, forward strand.
TGACTCTGGGCAAGTAAGTCACTTAACCCTGTTTGCCTCAGTTTCCTTATCTGGAAAATGAGGTGGAGAAGGAAATGGCAAACTACTCCACTATCTTTGCCAAGAAAACTCCAAATGGGGTCAGAAAGAGTTAAACAAAAGCAGCTAATACAGAACTTTTACATTTTCAAAGTCTAATCTTCAATCTGGGTCAAGTGATTGAGCTTTTAGGAAGCACCTACTATGTGCCACACACTCTATTAAGCACTGGGTATACAAAGAAAAGCAAAAAAGTCCTTGCCTTCAAGGATCTATCAATCTAATGAGACAACATGTATCTATGAATATGTATGAACAAGTTTTATATAGGATAAAGTGGATATAATCACAAAGTGAAGGCCTTACGGTTACTTGTAACTATTATAGGAATTACCATACCAGCTTTACAGATGAAAAAATTGAACACTGTGAGAGCAAAGTAATTTGTCTACGGTCACACAACTTAGAAGTTTTGGAAGTAGGATTCAAATCCCAATTTTAATTGCCTCTAAGTCCAGAGTCCTTCACATTATTATAGCAAGCTGCCTCTCATCTTAAAAGGTCTCAGGGACCCCTTGTTTTGATAATTATGATCAAACATTCAAAATGCAAAATAAAACTGGCTATGGGGTTTTCTTGGTAAACATACTGGAGTGCTTTGCCTTTCTTTCTCCAGTTGGATTAAGGCAAACGGGTTAAATGACTTGTCCAGGGTCACAAATCTAGTAAGAGTTTGAGGATGGATTTGAACTCAGTTCTTTCTGACTCTAGGCCTAGAACTCTATCCACTGAGCTATTTAGATACCTCTGAAAATAAAGTAACAAACCTCAAAACTATATCTAAATAGTTGGTTTCAAGTTTCTAGGGGAAAAATTAGCACCTGTAGGAGAACAGAAGGATTTCTCTAGATATACCATTATTGAGGCTTTGTTCTGGAACTGATTACAATTCTACAAACCCTAAATAGAATTAAGTGATTGCAGTGGCTTAAGCAAAAAATGGTCCTTAGAAAACTCAGGGATAAGACTAGCAGCATCCAAGGTAAACAAAAACAAAAACTGGAAGTCAAAGAAGCCATCATCCTAGTTAGAGACAAAACAACATTGCTGCCAGATCTTTTATCATTTATTGAGGTCTTTTCAAATACTGTACCAGTCATTTCCCTTTATCTTCCCTACCACATACAGCAGGCCTGCACAACCTCCAGCCTGTGGCCACTTACAGCCCTCAGCCTCCAAAGGATTTTAGGTGGCCCATGAAAAATGTAGATACAATCCTTGGTATGTAGAAGAAATCTGGCATGCCACAAGCAGCCTCTGGGCTGTAAGCCGACTACCAGCTAAAGGTTGTGCAGGCCTGACATACAGACTTCTCTTAAAAGAAAGAACACGTAAGGAAATGTATTTGAAAATATATTTAACATTCTACAATTACACTTCTCCACTCTTCTACTACAAGTGAGGAAATTTCTTTAACTATCCTTTTGGACCATAACTGGTCAAAAGATTTAAGAACAAAAGGTGACTGATAGGTTTTGTTTTTACATCACTTATTTCCAAATATAGTCACCCCCCTACCATTCCTTTAGCAACAAACCTTAGTTTCTATCAAAGAAAAGCAATTAATCAAAAACAAAAACGCCATACGACACCCAGTACTGAAGAGCATGCACAACATTCTGTAGTCCAAGTTCCCCACTCTACGCTGAAGAGAAAGAGGAACATGCCTGATCATTATAACTACTCAGAGTTTGGCTTCCCAGCCCCCCATATTTGTTGTATTTTGTAAAAAGATAAAATTCATGACTGGCAGCATCTAAGAATAGGTCAATAAAAAGGGCAGATTAAATTGATACAAGGAATAACAGTTCAAAAACTGAGCACCTATAAATCTGGAAAGAAGACTTCAAAGTATAATAGGTGTCTTCCAACAATAAATGACGGGTAGTAATGTGCAACAGGTGAGAGATATAAGAAGGCTATTGTGGCTTCAAAGATGAACATTTGTAGGGATCCAAAAATGGAGTGAGGTAACATGTTCCTGGGCACTGAGTCTTTAGAGATCAAAGTTGTTCATTTGCCAAACAAATATGTATTATGCACCTACTGGGTTCAGGACAACGTCATGGGCTCAGAAGGCAGTACAAAATCTATACTAAAGAATTTCTTCCATCATGGAGATTTTTAGTCCAGTGAAGTCAGTTAAAAAATGATAAATAAGAAACAAAAGTTCATTAAAATTACTATGTATTTCGAAGAGTTGTCAAAAAAAAAAAAAAAAAAGGATGTGAGATCATTATTGACTAAATATTTCAGGAAAAGTCCATGGAGGCTATGCAGCTAATTTTAGCAGGTAGGATTCAAAAATTGATTAAGATACTGAACCAGAAACATTCTAAGGTTCAATCAGTAAAGATAATGAGACCAATAATAGAAAACAAAGGTAGGAGAGTATAATGGAACTAATGGTATTAAATAACTAAAAAAAATTCTTTAAAATTTAAGCTGCCTATGTAACACAACCAGAAATGATGTAAATACCATTACAGCACTTTTAAATGATCAAGACTAACATCTCAAAAAGAACAAAGGTTTCCTCCAAACCTTGCCAACAGGAACATTCTTCACATCTTCTACGAACACCACCTCCCTAAGAGACCACTGTTCTTCATTCACCTTCTCCTCTTCTTTTGGAGCAGGAGTAGACCGTCGTCGTTCTTAGACAACAACAAAATGGTAAGTACCAAAAGAAAAAAAAATTTTAAAGAGATTTTATAGATTTCATCTAAACATGAGAAAAAATTATCTATAACACACACACAACAAATAAATGATATTAAGGTATAAAAAGGTGAAATGCCCAAGAACAACTATCTAATGAATTGCTATATACAATGTCTTTATAAATTGACCTGTTTAAAAACAAAAAAAGCAGCCACTGTATGTAAACTGTCAATTATTTGAATAACAGAATAACTTTGTTGAGAAAAAATAAATAGGATAAATAAACCTAAGCAAAGTTTACTTATAGAGTGGAAAACCTAGTAAATTATACATAGATGTACCAAAGATTTACTCTTTGAAAATTAAGGTTGCACTACAAACATTTCCAAAAATCTTCCATAGCCAGAATCTGAAGAAACTACTTGATTGTAAGACAGAATTTGAAATGCATGGCATATACTATATATGATTTCAGGCTTTTTTTGTCCATTGATCAATTTTTGCTGATTTTCCTTATAAAAATATTTGTTTTTTGGGAAGAGTAAAAGAAGAAATGCTGATGAGAAATCAATCAAAATTTTCTTAAATTTATATTTTCGAACAGTTTATTATATGGATTACATGATGTCTACAGAAGTCCAGAACACCTATGAAAAACTACTAGACAGCACATAAACATTCTACAGAGCTAGTCTTTCCTTAACATAAGAGGTACAAATGGGTTCAGTTGACAAAATTTCCCCCTACAAATTCCAAAGAAAATTATATATTTACAATACATACTTCAACAGATTTACAATCTCATGGCTCTGAAGTTTTCCTTTTACAGTCACAGATCAAAACATGTTACATTATCATGTGTCATTCTAATCCATGTTATTTTACAAGTCTAGAATAGAAAATCTATCCAACATACTTGAAGTTGTCTTCTAGGACTTCATACATTTCATGTATGTAGCCTTTAAGTTATTATTCCTCTTTGATGTATTATCTCTCACTCTCAAAAAGACTAGAGTACCCTCTTGAGTTCCTTAACAGAATTACTTACACCAACACTTACTGAACATAGGCTATTTTAAGAAATACAACAGAAGTCTACAAACATCCATCAGTTACTATCTACTATCTTTTGAGTCACCTACAATTTCAGTTCTTAAGGACTATTGTGTTAGAAGATTCACAACCATACAAAAATGGGATATAACTTCTAAAATGTGTTTTTGGGACAGGTTCATTAAAACCATTGCATAATTTCCAAATGCAATCTAGCCTACTTTTTTGATCCTCTTTAATTCTAGAAGCAACTTACTGTTTACCCAAAAATATCTGTCCCAGATATTGGGATTAATGGACACAATAACTCAACAAATTAGACATACAACTCTAAATCAGATGGGATGACAATGACATAACTTTTCTATTTCCTTGGTGAGCAATTTATCTGATCTTCCTGATCACACTTTTCTTTAAAAAAATCACTCTTGCAAAACAGAAAAACATGAATCAGTAGATTTGTAATCACAGGATCCAAGTTCAAATCCCAGCTCTGTCATTTACTCTTATGACCGTGAACAGGTCACTTCCCCTTAAAGTGTCAGTTTTCTCATCAATAAAATTAGGGAGATGAATTCAATAACCTATTAAATTCTAATTTAAATCTATGATACTATGAACTTATCACTACAGATTCAGAAATGAGAACAAACAGAATTGAACCCTATATCCTGGACTAAGTGTCAGACATTCTGCTAAGTTCTAGAACTGTTGTTCAGTCATGTTTGACTCATTGTAACCCCATTTTGGGGTTTTCTTGGCAAAGACACTAGAGTGGTTTGTCATCTCCTTTTCCACCACAATGTACAGAAGAGGAAACTGAGGCCAACAGGGTTAAGTGATTTGCCAAGGGTCACACAGCTAGTAAAGAGCTATGGTCATATCTGAACTCAGGAAGATAAGTTTTTCTGATTCCAGGCCCAGCACTCTATCCACTGGGTCACCTAGATGCCCTTAAATGAGGAAATCACTATAACAGACAAGGGGTAAGATGATAAAGCTCTGAAATAAGACAGTGGGTATAGAGTAGAGAAAAGAAGATAGCTACAAGATGTTAGGAGGGTAGAATCAATATGACATAGCCTAATGATTAGGCAACCTGATTCAGGGTTCAGCTCTATCCACCCTTCTAGTTAGCTAGGTAAAGAAAGATTGAGTGACATACAGTAGTAGAACTAGTGCATAAAAAAGTATCTGATGACAAGTCTCAGGCCAGCACTCTATTCATTACACAATGATGTCTCTTAAATGGAACATACCCTCTCTATCCTATTGATGACAAGTATCAAAGCTTTAGAACTGAAGGTGATTCACTCTAACTCTCCCATTTTACAGTAATCTGAGGCATAGAAAGGTTAAGTGACTTGCCCAGGGTGACACAGCTAGCATGTATGCAAGCCAAGATGATAGATCTGGAGCTTGAATGACCTGAAGAGGCTCTAGACCAAGCTCTTCATTTTACAGAGAAAGAAAATGAAGAATTGGATGGATAAGCAAGCTGCCTAAGGTCATGCTGCAAGTTAGTGTCAGAGACGGGATTTGATCCCAGGTCTTCTGACTCCAAGGTATGGTTTTTGTTAACTTGTACTGCAGGGCCTTATCAAGTTCTTCACAGAATTTCTCTAGCTCTTCACCCTCAGCAAAGTATGATAGAGCATAAATTGCAATCACCTTCATGATGGTCATTTTTTCCTTTTACTTATACTTCATATACATATCACCAAGAGTTGCCAAGAACAGTATTCCTTTTGAACAAACAACGGCCAACTTTTTTGTCTGCCTGTGAAGCATGATTTAATTTAGGTACTAATTCACTTTAACTAATGGTTTACTTTATCCTGGGAATATCAACATTACTCCAATACAATAGAGTATTATTGTCAAAATGATAAAACTTTTTTCTTCCTTTTAGATTAAATTTTTAAGTTTTATTTAAACCATTAAAAAGATTACAGTGATATTTTAAAACTTATGTATCATCTAACAAGAAGTAGACTATATAGAGTTACATGAAAACAAACTTAAACAATTTATACCAGCTACATAACTTACTATACGGCATTGACGCACTGCTTGCAATTGAAGACGCATCACTACAAGTGGAAGCTGGAGAGGGTGGGGGACCCATTTCAGTTTTCACAGGCTCCTGTTTACTTTCAGGTCTAAAATTCAAAATAAGATTTTACTTCTCAGTAAGAAAAGAGGTATTGGAAAAAATATGATACTAAAACTTGGTAAAATGATTTTTAAAAGGAATTTTGTGTTATTTTTACTTATTAAAGCTTTGAAATACTTAAAAATGACATGATTAACTTTCAATGAAACTGGTACTTAGATGAGAAAATTATCAACCCCCCAGAATCCTAACAAACAGGATTTTTCTAGGTATAAATACACAGACCAAGAAAAATTTACTAATACATATAATTATTACATGCTATTTGGTATATTTCCTTCATTAAAAAAAAAAAAACAACTATTCCACGTATCTAGCATCAAGGAAGATACCACATTAAATTCATCAGTACTTTAAGAGTTCAGTTAAGGGAAAGAATTCCACTAATGAAACATTTGCTACTGTTCAGTCATGTCTGATTTTTCGTGACTCCACTTGGGGTTTTTTTTGGCAGACATTGGAGTGGTTTGCCATTCCCTTCTCCAGCTCATTTTACAGATGAGAAGACCTTGAAAGCAAATAGGATTAAGTGACTTACTCATGGTCACACTACCAACTAAGTGTTTGAGGCTAGATTTGAACTCAGGGTGATGATACTTCCTGACTCCAGGCCTGGAACTCTATCCACTGCACCACCTGGCTACACTTTTAAGGAATGAGTAGGGATTAAATTATGTAGCACTAGTCCTCTGTCCTTAACCAAGAGACTTCCCATTTTGTTCACACGGATCAAACAAATTCAGTAATCTCTAAGCTTCGTAATCTATGCACCAGCAGCACAGAACTTAGGTGCTCAAGAGCTAGAATCTATCACTCAGATATGTGCGAAAACATCCAAGTGATGTCTACTAAAAGGATACTAAATAAAGGTCTAAAGCTAAGGTGCTGAGTGATGCAATGAGACACTATAGTGGACTAAAGAAATAGACTTGAATTAAATCATCTGTAACTGAAAAGTTTTAAGCTAAAAGTTTAAGATTTCAGTTCAATTTAGCTAGCTCAAATTGGTGAAGTCAATTATCTACTTCAGAATGCCCCTTTTTTATATCCTTTAAAGAAATGCCATAAATGGATTTTTATCTGGGAAAAAAATGTCACCTAATATCATTAGGTTAAAAAACAGGAATGAAACTAGCAATTCATTTTGTGAACAACTAATCATCTAAAACTATACTCCATTCTAGAAGCTTAAATGGTCCAAGACTTCATTATCATAAACAAATTAATAATGTTGCTTACCAGCAGAAAAATGAAACAAATCATTCTGGTATCTCCCCAAGATAAGAATAAGCAAAAACAAAAACAAAAAAAAAAGGACCAATTCTCCTGAAAAGTGTAATGAACTGAACCCTGAACATTTCCAAACCCCAAAGTAAAATGACCATTTGGATTAAAAACTACAGAACTGAAAATATTTTTCATCAATAAATGATCCAATATGGCTGAACATGAGGCTGAATCACCACTAACTACAACCATCAACACCTTAAGAATCCAGTTAAAATCACTCTCTTATTTTATTTTTCAACTTAACAGTCTTTTTATTAAGGTTAAGAAAACTGAGGAAAATAGGATATAGAGAACTTTGTACTACATTTTGAAGGCAACTTTAAAGATGCTACACAACCTAAGATTTTCAGGTTTATTTGATAAATCTAAAGAAAGAAGCATTTAGTATTATTTATTAATGACAGTTACTATACAGTTAAAATGTGTAACATTTTTTAAAAATCTGAAAACAGAGAAACTGGGAGAGTGGGGAAGAAGTGGAGTGGGGATCCTGCTGGCTATGGAATGAGAGTGGAGTTCCAAGTGAGATGGATGAGCTGAAGAGTTTGTAGCCACGGAAGTGACTGCAGGGAGCAAGAGCACCCACAGAAGGGGCCCTGGCCTCAGCTCAGGGTGGAAACTAGAGTTGGGCACCAAGGCAGTGCTTAGAAAACAACAGTATGAAAAACTTGAAGTCTGAGGCATCACCCCCCACAACTCAGGACTAGAAGCTAACTATAATAATAAACCATTAAAAAAAATGAGTAAACAAAGGAGAAAGAACCTGACTATAGCAACTACAGGGATAGAGAAGGTCTGTGTTAATGCTCAGAAGACAGTGCAGTTAAAAAAAAGCCACTCCTACTTTAAAGAAAAATGTCAAATGGGTCACACAGCCCAAAAAAGTTCTTGGAAGAGCTTAAAAAAGGACTTTAAAAGTCAAATAAGAGACTGTGGAAAAAACAGGGAAAAAAATTAAGAGAAATAAAAGAAAATCAAGAAAATTAGGAAAAGAAAAGTAAACCAATTGGGAAAGACCTCAGAAGATTAAGGAAGAAAATAATTCCTTAAAAACTAGAATTGGGCAAGGTAAAACTAATGATAAGACATCAAACAATAATAAAACAGAATCCAAAGAATGAAAAAAATAGAAGAGAATGTGAAATGTCTCATTACAAAAACAACTGATCTAGAGAAGAGATAAAGGAGAGACAATATTAATAACTGCTGACCTACCTGAATGATTTTAAAAAGAGTCAAGATAACAATATTATGAGAAATCATTAAGGAAAACTGCCCTCAAGTTCTAGAATGAGGGGGGTAAAAATAGAATTAGAAAAAAAGTCCATCAATCACGACCCAAAAGAGATTCCAATATGAAAACTTACAGGAGCTCATAGTCAAGCTTTGAACCTCCCAGGTTAAGTACAAAATACTATAAGAAACAAGAAAAAAAAATTTAAATACTGTGGAGCTACAATCAGGATAACATAAGATCTAGTAGCTCCTCCATTAAAAGATTATTGAAACGTTCTATTTTGAAGGACAAAGGAGCTGTTTTTGCAACCAAAAATAACTTACCCAGCAAAGCTGAGTATAAACCTGAATGGTGAGGGGAGGGTGAAGGGCAGGCATTTTAAGAATTGAAAGACTTTCAGGCACCTATATGAAAACACATAAGAAAATAAGAAAACAGGTGGGAAATAGGATGGAGGAAATACACAGTAATCATACTGTGAAAGAAAAATTTATAGCAAGTTTTCCTGATAAAGACCTCATTTCTAAACTATATAGAGTCAAATTCATGAAATAAAAGCTATTCCTCAATTGATAAATGGTCAAAGTTAGGAACAGGAAGTTTTCAGATGAAGTAATCAAATTATCTAGGCACGAAAAATGTTCTAAATCACTACTGATGAGAGAAATGCAAATTAAAATAATTCTGAGTTACCACCCAACACCTATGATACTGGCTAATCTGACAGAAAAGAAAAATGATAAATGTTTTAGGGGATATGGGAAAATAAAGAAACTAATGGACTGTTGGTAGAGTTGTGAACTGATTCAGTCATTCTGTAAGAGCAATTTGGAACTATGTTCAAAGGGCTATAAAACCATGCATGCTCTCTCACGAAAGCAATACCACTAGGTCTATATCTCACGAGATAAAAAACAAAAAGGGAAAGGACCTGTATGTACAAAAATATTTATAGCAACACTTTCAGTGGTGCCAAAGAATTGGAAATTGAAGGGATAATCATCAATTGGGGAACAGCTGAACAATTTGTTGTATTTATGACTGGAATGTTGTACTTATAATAGGAATACTATTGTGCTATCAGAAATGAGTAGCAGGATGGTTTCAAAAAAATCTGTAAAGACTTATTAGAACTAATGCAAAGTGAAATGAGCAGAACTATGAGAACACCAGACACAGTAACAGCAATACTGCATAATGATCAACTGTAAATGACTTAGCTATTCTCAGCAAAACAATGATCCAAGAAAATTCTGAAGGACTTACGATGAAAAATGCTACCCATCTCCAGAGAAAGAACTGATGGAGCCTGAATACAGACTCAAGCATACTTTTCTTTATTTTTCTTCACAATATGACTAACATGGAAATATGCTCTGCATGACTGCACATGTACAACATATCAAAATCCTTTCCTTTTCAGGGAAAGGGGGGATTTGAACCTCAAAAATTTAATAAAACAGGAATTAAACATTCTTTTTACAAGTAATTGGAGCGTTTTTTTTTTTTAAAGTAGTTAAGGTTACCAGAATCTTAGATAAGCTAGCTATGACATCTATCTGGAAAGAACTGAATGGGAATAGATATAAATGCACCTTCTTCTCAGCAGGACATGATACACCTATACAAAACCTGATGGCATATTAGAGCACAGAAACTTTAAAATTGGAAGATAATCTTTATAGACAGTTTCTCAGATAAAGGTTTCAAATCTCAAATATATAAAGAACATTGGCAAATTTATAAGAATACTAGTCACTCTCAAATTAATAAATGGTCAAAGGATAAAAACAGGCAGTTTCTTAATGAAGAAATCAAAACTATGAATTCATATTAAAAATTGCTCTAAATCACTATTAGAGAAATGAAAATTAAAACAACACTGAGGTATCATCCTACACCTATCTGATTGGCAAAAATAGTTTGTCAGGGCAGAAAGCTAGGGTTGGGGACCAATGCAATGCATAGAAATAACAAATGCTAGAGGGGATGTGAAAAACTGGGATACTAATTCACTGCTGCTGGAACTGTAAAATGATCTAACCATTTTGGAGAGCAATCTGGAATTATCCCCAAAGAGTTATAAAACTGTATACCTACCAATACCTGTATTAGGTCTTTTTCCCAAGAAGTGGAAATTGAGGGGATGCACATTAACTGGGGAATGGCTGAACAAGCTATGGGTTTATGATTGTGATGGAATACTACTATGCTATAAGAAATGATGAACTAGTTGATTTTGGAAGAACACATAAAAACTTGCATGAAATAATAAGGAGTGAAATGAGTAGAACCAAGAGAACATTATACATAGTAATAGCAATAATGTTCTAACAACTTTGGATGACTAAGTCATTTCAAGTATTATAAATACTCAAATCAACTACAAAATATCTATGCTGGAAGATGCTATCCACACCCAGAGAAAGAACTGTTAAGTAGAAGTATGTATATGATGATTTTACATATATATTTATGTGTCTAACGGTAGCCTTCTCAAGAACAGGGCGGAGAAGGAGGGGGAAAAAAAGCATATCAGAGAACAAAAGAAAATTTAGAAATCAGCACAGAAAGGCAGGGTACCTTTGAAAATGATATATAGTATTTATTACACAGTTTTCCAAAAAGATCAAACCATGTGTACGAATGGTTTTATATTGAATCCTCTTTTCACTTTGTGTTGTGTGCATGGAAATCTTCTTTAGGATGTCTTTGTATTTAAGTTCAAAATGAATAAAAAAAACCAGTAATATTAATAAAGACTGAGGGGAAAAAGATATAGTAAAAAGTTCAAAGATGGGGCTAAGTTACCAAGAATGTCACCTAATGTTGCTTTGAAATAAGGCATACTTTTAGCAAAAAAAAAAAAAAAAAAAAAAAAAGTCCTAAATTTATAAGAGTGTGGTCTACTATACTACTGATTATCATCAATTCTTCTTATTAACCTTTCTATTAGGAAGGCAGATTAAAAGGATTACTATAAATTAATGAAGGCTCAACTTAAAACACCAAATGACTAATAAATTCTTCCCTATTACACACAGATTCACTGTACACAAACTTTTAGGGAAATGAACAAAGTTGTTGCTAGGCAGTTTACTACACAACTCTTTTATTTATTTCATTAAATAAAACACTGAAATTTGCTTTTCAGGTAAGTTTTTTTTAAAGATAAGTTTTTGAAGAAAAAAAGTTTTCATAGGATCTTTTTAGGTATCCACCATGTAAAGTTATTAGAGTTCCTTACAAGGTTCTGAATTTTTAAAAATATTTTAAAATTAACGTTTCATTAAACGTACTTACTTAGCTTCAGTAGTTTTGCTAGCTTTTTCCATGTTTTTCAAGCTTTCAGGTGAGCGAAGTTGGAATCTACAGCTGTCATTCATATTCCAAACCGACTCCATTAATACACCAACTTTAGGAATTCCAGCACTAATTGAAAAGGCAACTGCTCCAGCATGATAGAGAGGATTGTTTCTTAAGCATACCTGACAAAAGAAAATTATCAAGGTATTTAAGAACATATTACAAAGGAAATTAAAAAGACAAGAGGAATACTAGGAATCAAGCATTCCTTCCTAAGCAATCAAATCAAAGGAACATAAAATAAGGAACAAATTTTTAAAATTCCATAAGCAAAATTATATGGGTAAGAAAATTAAGCAACTTAAGGTCTCTACATAAGCCTCAGTATTGTGATCCATTACCAAGTAGTTTCGTTTTTTTAAAAGAAGGTAATAGTACACAGGTATTTATCTTTTTTTGAAGGCGGCTTTACAAGCATAGAAGGGACAAGGAGAAAAGAAATACAAAAAATACCACAGAAGCAAGCCTATGACATGACATAAATATATATCCTTTCTTTGGCTTTATCATCTGCGGCTTTTTGACAACTACTACCCCTACTTGAGTTTTTTTGATTCTAAAACAGGGACAATAATACTTCACTTCAGGTTCACTGTGAGTTGGCAAACCTTAAAGCCTTAAATGTCAGTGGAGAATGTTTGTGAAGTTCTTGAAGAGAGGGATGCAGTAGGGACAAGCAATAGACCTATGACTTCACTAGATAAAATATACAAGGTGAGAAAACTTCTCTTACAAAAACAAATGGGAAGTTCCTTGTGAGGAGGGACTGTCTTGTTCACTTTATTTGTAAACCCAGGGCCTAGCACAAATGCTGTTTAACTTAGTCTTATGTCAGTCCTGGATCCAAGTCATTAGCCCCTCAGAGTCATTTCCCAGGTCTATCACAGGCTTCTCTCCAGAGACATCCCTGGGAATTCAGTCCCTATCCAACATGCTTGATTGCCTGTGGACCCTTCACTCCTGGGATTTCTCCAGTAACCATGTGTTAACCTAAAATTCAGGCCACACACCTATAGTCATTTGCTCCTGAGACTGTCCAGGGAAGATGTTAGATGTCAGGAAGATAGGCATTCAAATCCAGCCTCAAACACTTATATGTCTGTGTGACACTAGGCAAGTCATTTAACTAGCTAGCTGTGTGACCCTGTCCAAGTCATTTAGCCCTATTTGTCTCAGTTCCCTCCCCTGGAAAATGAGCTAGTGAAGGAAATAGCAAAGCACTCCAGTATCTTTGCCAAGAAAATCCCAAATAGTGTCACAAAGAGTTGGACACAAATGAACAATAAGACAATGAAATAATCAAAAACTTTTATAGCAAGTTTCTCTGGATAAAGGCCTCATTTCTCAAATATACAGAGAACTTGGTCAAATTCATAAAAATAAAAGCCAACCCCCAATTGACAAACTGTCAAGGGATACGAACAGAAAGTTTTCATTAAAAAAGCCATTTACAATCATATTAGAGTCATTGATTGGATATGCAAATTAAAATAACTGTGAGGTACCACCTCACAACTGTCAGAAATGTCAAAAGATGAAGGAAAATAGACACAATAATGAACTGTAGGTGAAGCTGTGAATTGGTCCAATCATTCTAAAAAACAATTAGGAACTATGTATGCCTAAAACCTGTGCATACCCTTTGACTCAGCAATATCTCCATTAGGTCTGCACACTAAAGAGATTTTTTAAAAAGGAAATGAAAATGATTTATATGAACAAAACTATTTATAACAACTCTTTTTGTAGTTGCAAAGAATTGTCAATTGAGGAGATTCCCATCAAATGGGGAATGGCTAAATAAATTTTGGCATATGATTACAATGAGAGTACTACTGTACTATAAGAAATAATGAGAGGGATGACTTCTGAAAAATATGGAAAGACCTATATGAACTAGTTACAAATTGAAATAAGTCAAACCAATTCACTGTACATAGTAACACCAATATTTTAATAATTAACTATGAAAGAATTAGCTACTTTGACTAATACAATGTCCCAAGAAAATTCCAAAGGACTCATGATAAAAAAAAAAAAAAGCTATCTACTCCCAGAGAAAACTGAGGAACTCCGAGTGTAAACTAAAGGATAGTTTTATTTTTCTTGCTTTTTAAAAATTGGGTGGTAAGTCTAATACGGAAATTTTTTGAACGATTTCACATCTATAGTTGTTTGTCTTCTCAGTGAATGAGGGAAGGTCAGGAAAACTAAAAATTAAAAAACAAAGACTATTGAAATAAATAATATGAAAAAAAGAGGAAATGTCTCTATCTTTCCGGATCTTATAATTTCAATCCCAAGAAGCAATATGACAGTGGAAAGAAAAGAACTAAGAGTTCAAAGTCTTACTCTAGTCCAGGCCATAAAACTTAATAACTATGTTACTTAACATGAACCTAAGGTTTTTTCCCCACTCTATAAAACACAATTAGGTTTGCCTAAATTACAAAACTGATGGAGAAAAAAAGCAGGGAAATGTATGAAGAGGTGTCAACTGGTAGTATTTTGAAAGTGAAACTGAGGCATTTATTTCTGTTACTAAACAGTGAAATTAATTTATCAAGGGAAACAAGAGGAGGAAAGTTATTTAAAGAAATTTAGAATTACATAAGCAAAGGATTAAAGGTTCAATAAGAATAAAATTTTTTAAAAATTAAGAAACTTGTAACATAAGATAATCTAGTAGATGAGAACAATAATTTATTTCAATAATTTATTTTTGTTGGTCTTTTAATTCAAAGATGTAGGTGAAAATGATTATGACTTATGAATGTAAGTATGGCTGAATATAATAAATTAGCAATAGTCCTCATACTTTGCAACCTAAGGAAATTTCCCTGGTAAGTGACTCAATTGCCCATGGAAGAAACTGTTTTCAATGTTAACTATCTCAAACTCTATTTTACCCCAGCACTTGTTCAAAAAGTATTACCCTATTCCTTATTTATACTCATCAGACTGGTCTAATCTGTTGCTGACACTAAGCTATCAAAAACCATATTAAAATGTTTGATACTGTGTTTTCCTGAATCCTTTGGGTATTATTTCTGATTTCTCCACATACAATGACCTAAACTGGAAAAGACACTAAAAGAATATTAATATTATTTTACTTTGAATCAAATAAACATATATTAAGCACCTATTCTATGTAAATCTAAAACTGGAAAGCCAAAAAAGGATATGCATGATTGAAAAAAAAAGATCAATGGCTAGCATGGAATAGGTATAAGCTGCACAGAAACCAGGAGCAAAATTGAGTGAGACTAAATGCATAAGAAGACAGGAAACAGACAGTATTACCATGAGATTTTCTGTATAAAGGACAGGCAAAAAATAAGAGTGTTGTACTATATCAACAGTAAAATTGAACAACGAAGAAAGCATCCATGAGAAAAAAAATCATAGAATTCTTGTAAAGATGAAAAGGCCCTCAGTGATCATATGGTTGGCAACCCAAATAATTCATATAGTACTTTAAGTTTTCATTTTACATTTTACGTTATCTCATCGGATCCTCACAACAACCTTGGGAAGTAGGTGTTATTATCCCCATTTTTCACATGAGGAAACTGAGGCTGGATAAGGTTGAGTGACTTGTCAAAAAGATAAGGAATATTTTATTATTACTAAAAAGGAAGAACAACTGCATCTGCCAAATGAGCTTAACCTTAAATAAGTATTTGACATTATGACTAAATTGTTTAAAAACACCATGAAAAAGAGAATAGTTTTTAAATATAGGTTCTTTTCTCTCCACACTTACCTGGGTGCCAACTGTGATATTGGGCATTGAAGAGATGCCAGCACTGGACTTGGGCTTTTTATTTTTTGCCCTTGCCTTTTCTAACATCTTCTTCCTCTGACTAAAAGGGACCACGCCCCTAGAAGAGAATACACACATAAGACATGAGAGACTAAATAGGACCTTCAATTACTTTCATATGCTATGCATTGCTATGATTAGGGAGAGGCATTTTAAAATATTTATTCCAAGTAGTTTAGAATCAACTTGGCAAAGGCTTGAAGAATAAATTCCAGAAAATTAAGAAGACTGTTGTAATATGGAATACAATTTTAAACACTTCATTTAAAAATGTAAAAATCAGTCCTAATTTCTAAAAACAAGCAGTTTTGCCAGCCCTGCTAAGGAGAAAGAAATTCATGTGCTAAATGTTAATAGATGGCCAGATAATTATTGTTCACATCTCTATGTACACTGTACAGTGCTTTATCCACTGCCAATACTAAATCATCTTCATTAGCCGATCATCAGATATTTACTGCTACATTATCTGGAAATTTTTCTAATGATAAATGATAAAACATAGCTTGCTTTTTGTAGTAAACACACTGGATAAGACTCCCTATGGGAGTAATAAGCTGGCCTTCAACTCAAATCAAAGTTGCTTAAATCCACTCCCTGTTAAAATGACCAATCCCAAAATTACAGCTTCAAACTGGGTGATATTCCACAGGGCCAAAAATAAATAATTTCTTTTATCACCTATATACCTTCTAGAGATTCAATAGTTGAATACTTGCAGTTATCCTCAAAACTTAAGAAATCTGTATGATTTTAAAAGATGTGAATATTTTATGTACTCTAAAGCAAAATGCTGACAAAAACCTGAGTCCAACCCTTAACTCATTTAAAATCTATTATATCTGATAGGCTAAATTATTAGTCAGGCCCCAGATGTTTACAAAACTTAAAATGCACAATTTAATTTTTACTGTAACTCAATGTTAGATGCAAGAATTATCTGCGCCTTTAAAAAAAATGCACATCTGAATGGCTCCCCAATCAATTACTTTTCACTAATGTTAACCCTTATTATTAATTTATATTAAGATTAAGTATTTACAATTAAACTTGGCTAAAGGGTCAGTGTCACTAGATTAGGTACTTACTTTAATTAAGCTTACAACTTATTTTTAAAAGTATTTTAATAATTGTATTTCATTATATTTTGTTTTCTTTGATCCTATGTATTTTAGTTCACACATTTAAAAACATCATGCTAATAAAGGATGCATAGTCTTTACCAGATTGCCACAGGGGTCCAAAATACACACAAAAAGCTAAGAACCTCTAGCTTAAAGCCATTACTTAAATTTTAAAAGTGACATCCTGTATGATAATGACATTTTCTACTGTGGTCACAAAATAACTCAAGAAATTTTTGAATTAAACAATTTTTTCTCAATTTGTAAACAAACAAGCTTTGGTTTACAAGGTGCTATAGCCAACACCAAGACCATCTCATCTCATGTCTTCAGGGAGCTAAGAGGTGAGGAAAATATGGCCCGAGAAAGAGACACAATCATTCCTAATGACAGTGGGAAGGCACAGTCAATTCCAAATGAAAGGTCAATAGGAAAAGCATGAAAGAGACAAAGAATTGGTACAAAGTCATGGGAATATTTATTCTGGGAAAACAGCATGACCACAGAGAAGAAAACTCAGGAAATATAGCAGAAGTGGTAGATAGTACAATTTAGTCACTGTACAAAGAGTGAGGTGTTATTATTACAAGTTTGGAAGGAATGTGTCATAGACCCTGAATGCCAAGTGAAGGAGTCTGAATTTTATTCAGTATTATGTACATCTTGACCACAACATCTCATCCATTCCTAAGGAACAATAGTCTGGCAACAAGATTAAGGACAGATCTGGGGGGAAGGAGAAAAAAGCAGAGAGAGAATGTTGGAGGCAATCAGACTAATGAATAAAGACAATACAATGCTTCAGACACATACAAACCAACGTTAGGGATAATACAGGTAAGGATAAATCAGTGATATACTGGAATGACAGGATTTGGATTTGTAATTAGATGAAAGTAATAAACAACAAAGAATCAAAAATAAAGTTGGGCTTTCAGGTAACTGAAAGACAAATGGGGGATTGGGCAATACTGACACTGATCATATGAGTGAAATTAGAAGGAAGAATTCTAAAATTAGGAAAAATCTGAAGCAAAAGAAAAATTAAACCTATTTTCACAGTGAAAAACGTCACACAAGTATTTTGATAATTTTGTATATTATAGGAAAAATTATTGTAAGAGAAATCTATTGTACTGACAGCTGTTTTAGAAAACAAAAAAGTCTAGCTATCTTGTCCCCTTAATTATGTCCTATGTTTTCTAGCATTAATCAAAATCAAATAGCTGTTTCAGTTTAAACCTGAAAAAAATTTATAGGCGCTATAAAAATGTTTGTTAAATATATACTCTTTACTGATTACTATTTCACGTTCTTGGAAAACCAGCAATGAAATTATCAAAAAGCCCATATTAATTTCACACAAAAGTTTGGCAAATGTTGTTGGCTTTTTTACTGGTATTGTTTTGCTACCCTCATCCTCAGGGACGCAAAATATCTCAATTTTCGGGTGATATTCACTTAACAACATTAATTTCATCTTTTTACTTACCACCAATACAGATTATTCTCTAGTTGAGCACAAGTGTAAAGAGCACAACAGTGTAATGAAACTATTCGTTCTCCCTGAAGCTCTGAGTAAGTTTGGGCAGTATGCTCTAGCTTAGAAGCAACAGAACTTAAAGTTTCATCCACCCATGTAGCAACCTAAAGAACAAAATATTGTTTGTTTAGATAAAAATTTCCACAAAGAAGTTTCTCATAAACACCCATGACCTACGACACTACATTCAGACACAGAGCGAACAGAATAATTGAAGTTCTATAATGGTTCTGAGTTAAATGCTGTAAAACAATTATATTGCAATCCTTCATTATATAAGCAGAAAGAAAAGCATTTTTTTAACAGTTCCTTTACATATAAGAAATTCAGACATGTATACCCAAATTGCTCGCAAATCACACAATTTCCAACTGTTTTGGCATTAACCAAAAGCATTCAAATATGTTTCATTTGTTTTTAATTAAATTCTTTAAATAGAAAAATTTTAGACATAATATGCCTACTTTTTCAATATGTTTTGTACAGTTCTTTCCCTCTTCTCTCCCCCTCTCCTTCCCTCCCTACCGTACAGGAGAAATCTATTGCTAGAAATATTAAATAGTCCAAATATAAACCAGATATCAGAATTAACTGTCCTTTGAATTCCACCTAATTTTAACCAGCAATTTATTTCAAATTTCTCATAAACTTCACATACTTATTCAGGAAAACAGTGAACTTTTACTCATTTCTGATAAAAAAAAAAAGAAAATGAAGAATTTAATTTTGAAATCAATAGCAATGTGAAGTATTTCATACCTTGTTATTATCTGTAGCTACAGTTGCTCTGATACTATTTGCAGAAAGGAGGACTATCTTCTCATTGGTTAACCCCAAAAATGTTGCTCGTGGATGATGTAATGAAGGATTCTTTGAAAGCATAAGAAAAATGATTACTAATTCATAAGCTGATTTGTAGAGCTAATCGAAACAGAATTTAAAGAGGTCAAGTACCTGTGCATTCCTGTAAGGCTCTGATTCACTCCATTTCCACTGATAGAGCTCCCCTTTATTGCTAACTGCCAAAAGCTCAGAATACAAAGCTCCGATAGATGTAAATTTTGTTCCATCCTATAAGACAAAAGAAATTAGAATAATATAATGTTATAATGAAGTATTTCTGAAGTTTATACATTTGTACTTTATCTCATCAAAACATTATCTAGGAATCAGGAAAAAGATAAAACAAAAAGAAGCACACTTAAAATGTAGAAAGGAAGTTTTTAATACAGAAATGACAATTTATTCACTATTACCATATTAAAGAAAGATGGGGCAGGAAAGCTACCCCTTTCAGCTCTAGAACTGGGAAAAAGAAGGGAAGCAAAATGGAGTAGAACCATGAGTTTGTGGGAAAGGAGGAAATGGGAGAAAAGAAAGGATTCAAATTTTCTGTTATGTTAAAATTTGTACATTCTTATCTCTAATCTTGTCATATTTTCTTCCCAATCTTTGTAGATTAAAAACATTCTCCTCCATGAAGCTTTCCTTTCTCAGTCAAAACATAGCACTTTCCATTTTGGCTTATATTTTAATGTTTAAGAAAATGTTATACAGACCTTATTTCCCTTAGTTGACTATAATGAGTTGGAATGAGAACAATGATGGTATATACAGGTAAAGAACAAAGGGGAGAAGGGATACTGGGAAAGAAATGAGGCAGGAGATAGTCAAAAGGAGTGAAGCAAGCTATAGAAATCTACCAGATTCCCATGTGCTTCTCTGTCTGTCACACACACACACACACACACACACACACACACACACACACACACACACACACAACAATGGCCAAAACTACAAGATATTATACATACACCCAGTATGAAGTATAAATTGCCACTATCACCTTCAGATTTTAAGCTGGAAGGAACAACAAACACAAATTCCATTTAATTCAACTCTAGTATTTTATAGATACAGAAACCAAGGTCTAGATTACTTGAGTGACTTAAACTATCATCATTCTATGCAGGTGATTCAAATATCCAGATTCAGTCTCTTCCCATGAATCACAAACTGCTTAATGGACATTTCAAAAGAGGTGTCCCAGTGATAGCCCAAATAACCTGTTCTAACCATTACATTTTCCTCCAAACCTTCACCACTTACAAACTATCACACTACTGTTGAAGGCAGCACTATCCTTAAAGTCTCTCCAGTCCATCAATTCTATATTACCCTCAATTCTTCACTCTTCCCTATACACCACATCCAACAAGTAGAAACATCTTATCATTTCTATATCCACATCTCTTGCATCCAACCTGTTCTCTCTACTCATATAGCTACCACTCTAGTATAGATCCTTATCACTGTCACCTAGACTTCTGAAATGGACCAATTGTTGTTGTTGTCTCTAGGCTCTCTCTGCTCCAATCTGTACCACATAGGAGCTGAGGTGATTTTTTTTCCTTTAGTACATATCTGGTCAATTAACTCCTTTACTCTTACTCAATGAATTACGTGGTTTCCAACCAGCTCTATATTAATGTGCAAATTACTGGGGACAAGTAATGATTTTGATAGAGTTTCAGTCTGTCCCAGCAACAGTCATGTGTGTATGCTCCTATGAAACCTGCTTCACTTAGAACATAGGACTCTTGACCATATGAAGGAAATCACAGGGGTTCTTTCTCTTTATTGAGTTTTTTTGTCAGCTAAATTTTTGTTTTGTGCTATCTACACAGTTTAATGCTCTTAAAATGCTTTTAATTCTATAGCTTTAAAAAAGTCAACATTATTCCATGAAGCGTTCAAAAGTTGGGAGTTCTAAGATGTTTCAAGGATCATCCAAACCCACAACCCAACAAGATCAATTGTACCAAAGACACAGGGAAAGTATGACAGAATGGAAAAAGGCTGACCCACCAGCGACTGGGGAGGGAGACAGGGAGATAACAAATTAAGTTGGCACATACCAGAAAAGGTCTATTCTAGATCTTGATGGGGTACTGAGGTAGGTACCATACTAAGAACAAACTACTCACCAACAGTACTTGGATACTGGCACAGCAACAGAAACTGGCACACCTACTACTGCCCTAGGACAGAAATGGACCCTAACTCTTATAGGTTGAAGCAGTTATGGGTCCTTTAGATATAGAAACAAAGGTTTCCAAGCAGTACAGAGGTCTCTAGGACATTAAGTCTACCCTCAAACTAGAGATAAATGTATTTACCCAATTAACCCCTCCCTCCAATCAGGTAATCTAATAATAACAACAGTTGGCATTTATCTAGCACTTCAAGTTTACAAAGTACTTTGTATGAATTAACTCATTTGTTCCTCATGACAGCCTTCTAACTTAGGTACCACAGGCATTATTATTCACATTTTACAAATGAAGACATTGGGGCAACTGACTGGGGATCAGTAGCTCTTAGTATTGATACCAATCCAGCAGGAATCTCCCAAATACTAATACACTACTTTGATTCAGTCATAGTAAAGACTTTCGGAAATAGATATACTAGCCTTACTCTCCTTCCAAAGAGTAAGGCCTATTTGCTCTCTGCAGGAGGTGGTTACCAGTGAAGTACTGTGGGTGTTTAATATAAAGTGAGATTCTCAAGGACTATAGGTCAAGTGGACCAAACACAAACACAGACTATTGAGAAAAGCTGCAAAATTGTTTAACTGTGAACAATTTGATGACTAGCAGAGACTTTATGTATGTAACAAAACTCTTTCTGGGGAAGCCCTGGTTTTAGGGAGAGGAGAATTACAAATAGTTTTCCCAGCAATTCATCTGAACTCCAAAATTCTTTTCCTACATAATTTATGTTTTCAGGATTATAAAATATTGGTTTATTAAGCTCTATTAGTTGTAGTTCTTCCTTATCTGGTCTGTTCTACTATCCTATATTTTTTAACCAGTAAAAAAAATTAGTTTTGATTACTATTTAATAATATTGTTTGAGGTCTTATAACAGATTTAGGAGGAACAATTCTCTTCTGTTTTAAGACTCCATTTTATAACTAGGTAGTTGTTATGTAAGCTATTTTCCTGTAATAAGAAATGGTAAATTTGGTAATAATGTGTGTCCCCAAAATTCGATAAAGTCCGAGCGCTTCAGTTTTTAAAAAAAACACCTGATAATGACATTGGCTTTAATTGATAACTTCCTTTTATTGTAATCTTGAGTAATCAATCATCAATCAGAACTTACTTATAAATTGTAAATATTCTCAGCCAGAACAACAACAACAACACCCCCAACCATTACAATCTGCTCCTGAGATTGTGACAAGAACAGATTCCTGCCTTCTCAACGTTGGAAAATGTAAACATCTCATTTTTGCTCAAAAGTAGCACTGGCTAATGGAGATTTTCCAGAAAGCCATCTCAGAGGAAAACACAGCTGGGCATAGAGAAAAACCTGGTCATAAGCACCAGTGCAAGATATGTTTAGCAAGATCTTTCAGAATCAAGTTACTAATTTTTTCTAGATATTGGTATTATTGGAAAAGTCAATAAAGTTTGGATGTATGTCTTGTAAAGTTTGTAAGTCTTATTAGTGTATCATCAACCCTAATAAACATGGATAATGGAAAATTGGTTTTACTTAGGCACCATTTATCACAGCTATATACTCCTCCTCTATCTTTATTTCTTTTTTTTCATTATTTCCCTTGATATTATACATCTTCTTCCTATAAATGAATGCTGTTGTTACACTACTTTGATAAAATCTGTAGCATCATAATTTTTATCTTATCACTGTGGCCAAGTAACAGGTAGTAAATCATACTTTACATGTATTAAGTGTTCTTTGTAAATTGACTATATTTTATGTCTTTACTAATTTTAAACAAGACTTTTTATCAAATAAGAGAATCCCACCCCATCCCATTAAGTTAAACTAGTTTAGGTTTATAAGGGATTTCAAAACAAATGAATAAAAAACAAAACAAAAACAAAAATCTTTATTACTGGCTCAAGAGGACAAAAGACTGAGGCAATTAATATCACTTTCTGGTTGCCAAAGTACAGAAGGGCAAGCAACGGTACATTTAGGTGCATGTGACTACTGGACCATGAGGGACAACTCAGGAAAAGGATACTTAATTCAGCTTAATTAGTTCAGGTTACGCTCCCTGCATATCCTTGTTGAAAAGCTTTCCCCTACAATAGTCAAGTAAATAACTATTCTATGACCTATAAGTTTCTCTTTTCATCTCCCAACTACCAAGGGATTGGCCTAAGTCAGGCCCAGCCCAGAATAACTTCCTTATTATTCCTTTTTGGACAATATTAGAGTTATTTAGTTGTTAATTTTTCTTAGACTTATAACCTGTTACGTTAGTGAAGCTGTTAGCTTGACTAATTTCCTAAGTAAACTATTATATTATGAGAAAAAAAGGATAGTTTTCTCTCTTCTTTTTATACATTTAATTTAATAGGTATTATTACTAGCATTCTAGAATTATGTGAAGTAATGGCAGGCAAAAGGGTTTTCTTTATTCCTATATTCACTAGGAAAACCTCTAATCTTTCATCACTGAAAATAATAGTAGCATTCTATTTCAGACGGATATTTCTTTTATCATATTAAAAAAAGATCCTTCTAAGCCTAGGCTTTGTAGGTTGTTTTTTTTTTAACACAAATGAGTATTGTATTTTATCAAAGACTTTCTGCATCTATTAACAATTTTACAATTATTGAATTATCCTTCCATTGTCAGTTTAAATCAGTTTAATAAATGGTTAAATTTCCTTTTTTGCATAAAATTTTCCAGATTTTCCCTTGGATTTCTTAAAATTTTATTTGATATTCATTAATAAAATTAGACTTTACTTCTCTTTCTCTAGAGTTGCTGAATGAAGTATCAAAAAAGTATCTTTCTTTGCTTTGTCCTTCTATGGTATAGCCATAATTCTAAATTTTCTCTCACAAAATCATACTTGCAATGGGTAACTCAATGGCATAGATTAGATGAAAAAGAATCAGTAATATATGAACTTTTAAGACCAGTGTCTGAAATACATAAAAACAAATTATCTTGCTCAAAAACTGAAAAGCTACTACATGGACCAATTTCATGCAACCAAGACAACAAAAGGTTTAAAAGGTAAAAGAAAAATGTTTCCAAGATGGATCCCATTACAGCACAATTAGTATAACTGTGAATTGGTAAACAATATGAAAAGAAATCTGCATTTACATGAAAAAAGTGACCAAAGTATCCATACATTTATATTGATAAGTGAATATGCCCCATAGAAGGTCAAAGACAAAAACGAAGGTCTCAAATACACCAAAATATTTATATCAGTACATGTTTCAGTACTGTGTATGATCAGTATATGTCAAAGACTTGGACATTAAAATACCCATAACCTGGGAAAGGGCTAAAATGAGGTTTGGTTCATAAATGCAATTAGTATTATAATAAAATTTTGTGTTGTGATAAACCAAAAAACATGGAAAGACAAATGCAAAGTGAATTAAATAGAACCAGGAATGCAATATACATTAGCTAACAGCAATATAAATGTAAACTCCAAGGGTTATCGTAAGGATAAAATGAGACAATATTTGCAAAACCCTTTACAAGGGACGGATGGAATGAATTGGAAATTAAGAGTATCAGGAAAAGATTCCCATAGAGTAGGATGTTTGAGTAACATCTTGAAAGAAGTGAGAGATTCATGAGGTGGAGGCGAGCATTCCAGTGAATGGCTGGGGAATAGACTTGGAGAATACCACAATTAGGATAGGAGAAGAAGTGGCAAGTGAAACATACAAGGAACATTAGGTAGGTAAGTGAACCAGGATAAAACAGTATCACAGAAGTCAAGTGAAGAATATAGAGAAATGTAGAATTAGGATAAGTCTCTGAAAATGAGAATGGATCAAATGGTAATAAATGACTCCATGAGATAACAGAAGCATTAGAACAAAATTAAAACACTGGAAAAATATAAGAAAATCTAAGGTATGAGAAAGATTTTTTAAAAATCAATCTGGAAAACAAGTTAAGAAGAAATAATTTAAGAATCTTCAGATTAACTGAAAACCAAGATTTAAAAAGGAAAGGCAAGACACCATATTTTTAAGAATTATAAATGAAAACTACCAGATCAATTAGAGGACAAAGTGACACTAGAAAGAGTCAACCAATCACCTGCTAGAAAGAGTAGACAAGTCACCTGTTAAAAAGAAGTCTCATAAGTGTCATAGCCAAAAATGCAAGAATCCAGAAAGAATTCAAATACCAAGGAACCTCAAAAAGGATGAACAAGACCAGGCTTCTTTTATAAACTCTACCTTGAAATACAATATTCCTTACTATGAAAAAAACTGATCTTTAATGGAATAAGAATGTTTTAAAAATATTTCTAGTGAAAAGACTAGAGCTGAGGAAGAATTCTGTTGTCTAAGAACACCTGACAAATCAATTCACCCATATAGGGAATAGACTAGATAATCTAGATGAGACTCCTTTCAAGTTTAAGATTTTAAAACTATTCATAGATTTGATCAGTTGATAAGTTCTGTTTAATTACTGGCATCTAAGAGTTATGATTTCCTCAAATTGCAAATGATTACAAAATTCAAAACTGGGAAGTACCTAAGACTGTAACTTAGCCCAACCCCTTCTGATTTAGAGATTAGGAAATCAAAGGTCACAAAGATATCATATCCCTGATATATTTTTATTATTTTTTTTATGTGTATTCTGTATCTTCAAATAAGTTTTAAATAACACAAAATCAGGGCTGGTATCTCATACTTCTAATACACAGTACTCAATGTAAAATAAGAATCCAGTAACTTGATGATGCTGTTGGAAATGATGAGTAAAGTTTTGTTTAAATTTAAATTATATTAGATATTTTAATTACAAATATAAATAACTGAAAATTTAATTTAAGTTATTCCTTTTTGCTTCAAGTTCTTTCCACAGAAGATAACTATAAAGTAAAATAAATTACATCAAATTTCAGAATAATTTAAAAGCGACAGGGGAATACCAAAAGTTGAAGACTGATTGGTTGGCTGTCTTTGTACAAATTTTGTATACATGAAAAAAGAAAATTATATCCATGTAATTCTCCTATGTTATCAAAGTCCTCAATTAAATCAGTTCTATGTTTCCAAAGAGTGTCCCATCTAACAAAGACTTGGCCTAGAATAAGAGTCACACTTGAGCCCTGTGTATAAACCACATACTTTTCCAAAAGACTGTCCTCACAAGACTAGATGGTTAATAATACCTTAATAAGGGATGATTATTCAGATGAAAAACCAAACACTAACCCACCATCCAGCATGACCTGTTCTTAGAATTACATATCTAGCAATGGTGATAGATTCATACTGATATATCCATATTACGCCATTTTGTCCTACTTGTTAACCTTCATTCGCCAAAGGCAGTCTACTATTAAGAGGAGTCATTCAGTGTTACTGAATCTGTGGCCCATGTCATTAGCACAGTAATTTAATAAACTATAAACCAACTCTACTAAAATCTGTAGCCATCATCTAGAGTCTATCTGACATAAAGTGACAAACTTTTTGCATAGGAATATACCACTACTAGCCAGTCACCAATCATATTATTCAAGATTTTAAAAAAAATAAGGCTTATCACAATCTAATATTTCATATACTTTGTCCAAACAGAATAACTAACAAAAACATTATTTGCCAGAGGCAAATGAAAATGAAATGACATTTATGAAAAGACATCCGCCTGCACAGAAAGTCTACAACTTCTTACTGCCATTTCATAGCCAGTTTCCTCAGGTGAGAAGACCTCTAAGGACCTCATACCAACATGCTAGCACCTTTTGCCTTCCATCTCCTGCTGGGCACAATATGTACCCTGAAGGAAGTTTGCAACAGGCAGGGACAAGTGTCTTCCATCCACCACAAAGAAACCACTTCCATCTGCATCAGATACTGGCAAAACATACTGACTTTCCTTCAAATTCTTTAACCACTTAGCTCTTCAACTTACTCAATTCCCATGACCTACTCATCCACCCTATCTCAGTCACACACTTTAACTTGCCATCATCCAAAAATGTACACTTTCTATGATCAAGAGTTCCAAAATTCCTCTATCTGACCAAAATCTAGTGGCTTTTCACCTCTCCCTCTGCTTTGCCT
This sequence comes from Pseudochirops corinnae, assembly GCA_028646515.1. Classification (NCBI taxonomy): domain Eukaryota; kingdom Metazoa; phylum Chordata; class Mammalia; order Diprotodontia; family Pseudocheiridae; genus Pseudochirops; species Pseudochirops corinnae. The sequence continues at coordinate 246,633,692 of CM053587.1, forward strand.
TACAAAACTCTATTCTTTTTCCCACATCATGAACTCCAATCTCTGGACCCCTCAACTCTCTCCCAGGCCATCTCCCTTGCATCAGCTACTTTCCCTGCTTCTCTCCATCTTGAATCCATGGTGAACTAATTGAACTCTATATACCATACAGTCCTCCTCTCTTGAATCCCTAGCCCCCTAATCATATCACAAATTATACCTAGCCCAAGCTCAGCCCTGAATCACTCTCATTATTTGTTATTTATAATAATACTCTTATTATTTGTTTCTCCTACACACGTGCTGCTGAATAAAGGTGGAGAAAAATCATGCAACTGTTCTAACTGAGTCCTCTACAAATTTGTTACTCAACTTCAACTGGGCCTTCATCGTGGCTAGGCAATCCTACTGTAACTCCCATATTAATTCAATATATCATTTTTTCACAGTGGTTCTTTGAAATCTTTCATCCTTCCTGGCTTCCCCTCCCCACTTTTTAAACTGAGAAACTTATCTCATACTTTACAGAAAAAATCCATTCACCACAAACTCCCTCTTTTCCCCTCTTCTTCATATCCTATCACTCATGCCATGCCTTCTGCCAATTATCTCCTCCTTCACCTCTTCATGAGGTGGCCTTACTCCTTACCAAGACCCCTACACTACATGCTCAAGTGATATCATTCCGTCTGTCTCCTCCAAAAGAACTCTGTCATTCCCACAATACCCCCTATTTTCCATCTTACCCTGTCTCCTTCCCTGACAACAAACATGCCCATATTTCTTCTATACTGAAAAAACCCTCTCTTCATCCCTCCTTCTTTGTTAATTATTGTCCTGTATCTCTACTGTTCTTTGTAGCTAAACTCCTCAAAAAACCATTTAAAATGAGTCCCTCTACTTTATCTCCTCTCACTCTCCTCTTAACCCCTTACAATCTGGCTTCTGATCTTAATCATTTCACCAAAACTACTCTCTCCAGTTACTAATGATCTCTTAGTTGTCAAATCCAATGGTCTTTTCTCAATCCTCATTCTCCTTGATCTTTCTACAGCCTCTGACACTGTGAATCACTCTCTCCTCAATGGTCTCTTCTCAGTAAGTTTCATATAGTATTCTCTCCTGGTTTTCCTACCACCAATCTGACTACTCCTCAGTCTCCGTTGCTAGATCCTCTTTCGTCCATGACGCATCCTTTAACCACAAGAGCTCTTCAGAATTCTGTCCAAGGCCCTCTTCTCTTTTCCCTCATAAAACTTACACTTAGTAATCTCATTAGCTGTCATGAATTTAATTGCTATCTCTATGCTAATGATTCTCAAATTTACCTATTCTCCAAACTTTCTGTTGACCTCAAATCTCACATTTCAAACTACCTTTCAGACATCTCAAACTGGATGTTCAGTAGACACCTTAAACTTACCATGTTCAAAACAAAACTCAATCTTTCCCTCTAAACCCTCCTTATTACTGTAGGGGAGCAACACCATCTTCCCAGTCCTTCAGGCTCACAACCAAAGAGTCATCTTAGATTCCTCACTATCTCTCACTCCTCAGATCCAACCAAACATGTCTCAAATATACCACTTCTCTCCTCTCATACTGCCAACACTCTAGAGTAAAGCCCTCACTCCTAGATTATTGCAACAACCTGGTGTTACAATAAACAACTGATGAGTCTGCCGGCCTCAAGTCTCTCCCCATTTGGCTACCAAAGGACTTTACTAAAGCACAGGTCCCTCCTCTACTCAGAAAACTTACATATTTGTTTGACTGTTGTTTCCCCAATCAGATTGTAAGCTCCTTGAAGGCAGAAAGTCTTTTAACTTCTTTTCTATTTCTAAGGGCTTAGCACAAAGACTGGCACATAGTAGGAGCTTAATAAATGGTTACTGATTAATGAATAGAACAAGAATGAAGATATCATACAAATGTGTAGAAAAAAATTTTATACCAGTCAGTTCTCACTTATTTAAAAAATATATATAAAATCAAGCAGAAAAGCTTTCAGAAAAATAAATGGAACATAGTTAAGTATTCTATGACAAATATAGGGGAATTTCAATACCTTATCTGGCCACCACTGCAAGTCTTCTCCTAGAGATACTGGGCTTTGCACAGGTGTATTCTTCTTATCCAAATTTGGTTCTCCTTCCTTGCTTGTAGAGCCCCTTTCATTATCAAATGAGGCTCCATCAAGCCACCTTCGCTCACGCAAACGTAAAACGGATTCACGTTCACGCAACAGCTCAGAGTCTCTCTCTAAGGGAAGAAGGAGAACTGGTATGCAATTGGGTCACACCAGTGGGATAAAAGTAAGCCACTCTCTAGTAAAGACCCTTCAGGATGCAACTAACAGCAGTTTATCTACTGACAAAAATTTAAAATAGATTTAGGTCTCAGAAGTCTGACATGCAACATTCAAAGCATTAACCCTTTCAACTACATGTACCAAAAGTTGCTACAAGTGGCAAATTAAAAATTCTGGAAGGGCACAATGGTTTCAGATTTTTTTAAACACAATGCTTTTTGATTGGCTTTTTTAAAGTTAAGATTCAAAGATTGTGATATATTATATTAAGAAATTTTATTAAAATATTTATCAGTCTAATGGCAAACTTGCCTAATAAATCAAAACTTCAACTTCTGTTAGATACATTTATGCAAGCCAAAAAAGAGTATTTATTAGAGAGTCTCTAAGTAATGAAATACAGCTGCACAAAAAAAAAATTGTCTGAAAAGAATCAAGACAAATCAAATTACATGAAATTTATATAAAACTTTGATAATCCAACCCCTTTCTTTAAAGTAGTATTTTAAAGGACTGGATTTATAAAATGTTTTAAATAATCAAGAAGAGTATTTAATAGTTCAAATTAACAAGTTCCAAAGAACCAAACAAGTTTTAAGAAGGATCCTTGTAGGAAAGAGTTCCTTACCAAAATGCTTCCCCTCCAATTGGCCTACAAACTGTCTAATGCCAGTACTCTGCAGTTCGCTCATGCAGATATTTTTTTTAAAATGAGGTAACAAACTAACTTTCCCAGAGTCAACTATGCATGGAAAATAAGGATTAGAAACAATTCGTAGTAACGTCTTATAAATAACCTTAGGAAAGGGAAAAAAAGGAGGGATTTAGAAGGCATTATGTCAAACGGCAAACACCCGGACATCACACGACGTACATCACTAGCCATCACGAATATGCTGACTGAGACGAACAGGTATCACATATTGACGGAACACAGATCAAGTCACCACCCTTTTCTCATAAAAAAACAAAACCTAACTTTTTTTAAAGCCTTGGGTCTTTTTACCTCTGGCCTATCGTAATGGGGCCAATAATTATTGGAATTTTGACCCAAGCAGGTATACGTATGCGCACTGGTGCTATGTGCTGGAGTTAAAAGAAAGAGCTACAATAAAGCAAATTATAGAGGTTGGATTAACAATTTAAAACTGCACTAATCACTACTATGTAGGAAGCATTAAAAGACTTAGAACTATCCAAATATATTTTAATTAAGTGCACATTTATTTTAGCAGTTTATCCTTTATTACTCAATCTAGCTCTGAGAACAGTCTTTCATGGTTCTAAATTTGCTTCCCAGTTCTCTCCTCCATGATACTGGGAGTAAAAGTAATAAAGTAATCATGCAAACCTAAGAACCATGGAGAAGGGCTTTCTGAATGCTGCATGTTGTTGTAAAATAGAATTTGGCTTTTAGTTCATAACTAGTATTCCTAATGAAAAATAGAATTATGTAATAAAAACTTGAATAAGTATAAATCACAAATATTCCTAGATTATGCTCCACAATCTAATAAAATCATTAACATAATACTATTGTGGCTCTTAGAAGAAAAGTTAGAACCACCTACCTGGCTTTTTCCCCAGAATCCTATGCAAATGCTAGCCAATACTAATTCAATTTGTGATAATTAGAAAAAAATGAAAGGTAACTATCATGCATTCTATCACTAATGTTCTAGAATTCTAAGTACTGAGCAAAAAGAGAAAAGTGTAAAATTACCTCGAGATGAGCCTAGCCTGGAAAGTGATGAACGACGAAAGGAAGGATAACCAAAGTAGCTAATGTCTTCTGAAAACATAGCATCAGCATCAATAATAACACTTGGGTGTGCAGAATGAATATCAGCATCAAGAAGAGACATAAGATCCTCTATAAGGAGAATAAAAAAATTTAAGTGCAATATTAACAGAGTCCACATAATGTACTGAAAAATTACAAATTCATAACAAAATAAACCTAAGTTTTATGAATTGTGGGACATGTATTTATTTGTTGCTCAATTTGACATTTATGTATAAAACCTGAAAAATAATCAATCAGAAGCACACAAGCCAATATTCAGTGCTCCTTTTTACTAGTATCTAAGTAAAATCCACTAAGTAATAAAAACATGAATGGTTACGCCACTAACATTTTCTCTTCAAAGGGAAATTTATAAGCAAATCAACCATGCCATTTCAACAAGATGCTAAAACCCCTAAACGATAAAAAAAAAAAAAAACAGCCTGTGCATAAGCAGGCAATTACGGTAATCTACCAACCTCCAGGTAGATATGATTCACTTGCAGTATCATCCCCATCATCTCCATCTTCATCATCACGGCTGAGCAAATTATTTACAGCAAGGTTTACATCAAGATTTGTTCGTTGGAGTTCCCGAATAATAACACTTCTAGACTTTCCCTGTAAAACAACTTGGGCCTTGGGAGAAAATACATGAGAAAGGGTTTGTCATCTTTTAAGTCATTTTTTTTTTGTTTTATTTCCCCCCTATGTTGTTATACTGAACTGAAACACCAAATAACATTTTCTTGTACACAGGAGAACACAGATTCTATATAAAACTATGAAATTCTTATTACTTGCCTTTAAAAAATAAAGTTCACCAAATTGGTAGCATTTTTTTCTATGCCACTTTCCAATAAAGGCCCTTGTTCTGAGGAGAAAAAAGAACTACACTCGTACGCCACTTCAGCACAATAAATCTTGCAGGAGAAAAGTAGTTTGGCAGAGGAGTTAAGAGAAAGGGCTTGGGATCAGGAAGATCTGGGATTAACTCTTGCCTCTGATATTAGCTGAATAGCCTTTGACAGGTCACTCAACCTCTATGTGCCTCAGGAAATTCCCTATGACTTAACAATAACCAAATGGGAAGTGTTCCCTACACTGATATGATTACATATTCTTAACATACTCCTGTATTTTAGACTTGAGTTGTTTCTAACTCACAATGTACCTAACTATACTTGAATATAATTAACATACCTGTGAAATGAGTTCTTCTGGAATGACAGATGCAGGAATAACAGGTTGGGGCTGACTGCCCAATAGGCCAGAGCCTCGATCTCGTCCTGTCCGAATAACTCTGGTCTGTCGTCGTGAGTCTCGAGCTCCAGCAGATGACCTGCCAGAAGATCCTCCTCCACTTCCACCCACTCCTGAACTCCAGCGACTTCTAAATATTTAAAAAATGATTTGTACAATCAGTATCTTTAATTCTTGAAAAGTTCCAAAAAATATCAGACTGCCAAATTTCCATTTCATTGAACTTGAATAAATTTACTTATCTATATACAATGGCAGTTAATCCTGACAGAAGAATAATTAACTGAGGTTTTAATTAGTTGCGTCCTAAAACAGAGAAAGTTGGTAAAAGAAAAAATGTATTTGGCATACAATTTGCTATAACTAAGTTCTGTTACAGCTGCTATGCAGTGATTATTTCCAAAAGCAACACCAGTATATGATTAGGAGGAATATAGCACATTCTTTCAAAAAGCCCAACAACTACAAGCGCCAAAAAGTTTAAATTTGCAATATTTTGTATTTCTTTTTGCAAAATATAAAGGTAGGGGTGTATGTGCTTTGTGCTTAGCAAGACTGGAGAAGGAAATGTCAAACAACTCCAGTATATTTGTCAATAAAAAAAAATAACAAATAAGGTTACAACATGACTGAAAAACTACTCAACAACTTAGCAAGATATGCTGAGGTGCCAAAATAAATTTTCTATCTAAATTAAATAAAAACTCAGAAAAATGCAAAGCTAGTGTTCAACTGACTAATTTTATGATTCTAGATTCTTATACTAAATTCCTAAAATTAATTTTTCTAATATTTCTGGAAAGACAGAAATTACTTAAACATGACTTCCAGGTATTAGCAACTTTTAAAGAGTTGTGGGATCAAAAGTAAATAAGGAAATCATGTAAGAAGTTACCCTAGAGTAAACAATCCATTTAGATTATGCTATGAAGTTCAGTCTTCTATGCTTCAAGGTTAAAACACTCCAAGATATTAACATAATTTACCATATTTTTCTTAGACAGATGAATACTCTCTTCCTCAACAGAAACTACAGTTCTTCTAGACTTGGCTATGGCTTGAAAAACA
>CM053587.1:246647148-246679657 GCA_028646515.1 Pseudochirops corinnae
TTACATATTTAAACAATAACTTGTACCGCAAAGTTCCATGGCAAATTTCATTAAAACTGCCTTGTAAAATACCAGGCCATCTCATTGTCACTTGCACCTAAATGTTAATTCCAGGTGACTAATTGAGAGTGTGTGTTGGGATGAATTGAAGTCCGTTCTCTGGAATGAGGATGCCTTACAATGATAACCTGTGATTCTTTGAAGCTTTTCAATCAGCAAGCAATTATTAAGCCCTATGTCCCAATTGTTGGCACAACAAAGATGTGCCAGGAACTGTGCTAAATGCTGGTGATACAAAGAAAGGTAAAAATAGGATTCCTGCCCTCAAGAAGTTCACATTGTAATGGTGGAGACAAACATGAAAATAACAAGTAAATCCTTGGGTTAGAGGTGGGATGGGGGGCGGGGGGGGAGAACTGGTTGTGAACTGTTTATGTTCTTAAATAGGGGAAAGCAGGTGCTTCTAGGTATTTATTTGATACCTTGAATTAGACTTCTGTCTGATTTATTGCTTTAAAGCTGTGTTCTTAAAAATCTTTGGCCAAGAACAAATTGTAACTTTTAAGAGAAATGCTCAGGGGTCTAAGGTGGAAATTCAGGAGAATAATTAGAAGTTTCTGCTTATCAAGCTTGAGTAAATCGACATAATAAACTAAAAGTGTAATAAATAAGCACTTTAGAGATTATCTAGTCTAACCTCATCATTTCACAGATGTGGAAATTGAGGTCCAAAGAGATTGACTTGCATAATATCTTAAGCCAGTCTTGACTGGCCAAATAAGGACTAGGAACCAATTCCAAACCCAGTCTAGTGTTCTTGCCAACAAGTACCTTTTCTTTGGAGTATTTCTATGATCCTAGATTCTGATTGAGTTCTCTGTAACAGTTTTGCAATTTGATCGATGAGTTAAGGATTAGATTTATATAATCCCTTACTTGAAGAATGGGATGAGGTATGGAAGTATGTGAGGAGGGGTAAAGTATTTTTCTAAAGCATTTCAGTGGCTGGGTTAAGGACAAAGATAATTTTTTAAGGAATGCACATGCTGAAACTCTTGAATCATTTAGAACTATCGAAACAAATGTGATGAAATTTCTATTTGAAATATGACATGGAAAGTGAGATGTTTCTTTTGGGCAGCGAAATGTGCTGTTAAAATTCTAATTTTTAGAATAATTTATAAATACTGACTTTTAAAAAGCAATCTTTTAGGATCACAAGATCACATAGATTTAGAATCAAAAGGGATTGGAAGTCATCTAACCCAAATCCCTTAATTTTTAGGAATAAGGAAACACCAGGCTTCAAGGCACTTTGCCCAAGGTTAAATGGCAGGTTTGAGATTTCAACTCTGGTCTTCTAATTCCAAATTCAGCAAACCCTCTTTTCCCAGTGCCCTACAATGCCTTAGTGTTTGGTATAGAATAAAATTTAGGTTTTTTTTTAAAGGTGTATTAGAACTGGAGTGTATACCAAAGGCTTTAATTACAGTAGTTCCAAAATGGCCTTGTTTTATCAGTCAGTTTCACTTGTAAGATACTTTTACAAGGACTCTCTAATGATTTTTGTATAAATAATATAAACAGTATACACTTATGAAAATATCTGTATTTCTAATAACATACTCAAGTACGCTGAAGTGATAGCAGGTGGTATATTTTTCATTTTTACAAATAGAGCAGGAGCCCCGAGGGACTTTTATGGAATTGTCATTTTTAGGCCTGAGTTCCCTTGCTAGTGCTAGCTCACTTTCATATGTAGTACAAGGACTTAAAATCCAGAATTACATTGTAAAAAAACCAGCATAGGTAATTTAAGATTTTAAGTTACAGCCACGATAAGGGGGCCTTAATTTCCAAAAAATTGTAGGGCAAAATGTGTCATTGCTCTTTCAATTTAACTTGCCAAAGTCTAAGTTAAGATGTTTTCTTTTTTCTTGTTAGTAGATGAAAATATTGACACTTTATTTAGTGTCTTAACAGTGATTTTAGGGGTTGTGGTAGAAAACATGGACCTTTGAGGAAAAAATAAAGGAAGAAATTACTTTAAATGGTTATTTCAAATATTTAGAACATTAGACCAACCAAATGAAAAATACTTTTCAGGTATTAAAAAGTTCCCAGTTCTGTATACTAAACTAATTGTTAATATATCCACTGCAAGGAAATTGAAACGATGCAGTATAATAATTTTTATTTTAATATCTATTCTCCTGAGAAAAACTTGGAGTTTGGACATGCTACTGAGTGTCACTTGTTTAAGTAAGTTAGTTCTACTCTTGGTACCCAGGCTGTATTAAAATAAAAAAGGGGATGATATGTAGCTTATTATGGGCAGCTTTGCACATAGTAAATGTGTAAGTTATTATTGGCAGTGGATAGAGCACTGAGCCTGGAGTCAGGAAGACTGAATTCAAATCTGGTCTCAGATTCTTAATAGCTGTGTAACCCTGGGAAAGTCACTTAACCCTGTTTGCCTCAATTTCCTCATTTGTAAATGAGCTGGAGAAGGAAATGGCAAACTACTCCAGAGAGTCAGACATGATAAAATAGGTAGTAGCCAGTAAGAAAGACAAGCATTGCAATGAAGATGCTATAAATGAACATGTGATTTTAATTGTTATTTAATATTTCATTGTGATATGCCCTCCCAAAAGGGGGACCAGTAGGATTTAATTTGTGGTATTTTAGTATGGAAAGATGTTGACAAATTAGAGCAAATTCAGGAGGGCTCAGAAATTAAGGAAAATTGTTCAGGAGAAAAAAGGTTAAAAAACAAGTGTTGTCAGTATAACTTTTAAATTGAAAAAAACAAATCTGCGTCAGTCTTGTCAATCAAAAAACAATGACTGAAGGAAACCTAAAGAGGGTAAATGTTAATAAAAAGATGTAAACAAAACTGAGTGAGTATTAATAAGGTACACAAGGGTATGTCTAGGAGTAATGGGATGAAATTAAGGAAAAATTCCTGACCTAACGATTAGGTTAGGGAATAGTCTCCAAAGGGAAATTGAGTCACTTGAGACAATTTTGAACTACATCGAAGGGAACTATGTAGTTTATATTTAAAGGAATACTTTTGCATTACTAGTAGAATAATCTTAAATTTCAGTTAATTTTTGTACTGGAGAACTTTTTTTTTTAACCTTAATATCTCATTATAGTCATGTACTATACTAACTTGATAAATTGAAGTATGACTAAATAAAATCCTCCATCCTAGAGCTCCATTTATTTCTTCTAAACAAGGGGCTAATTTGGGTTAGTTTTTGAAAATAGCCTTTTGAGGGCAGAGGGCAGCAAAGAAATAGTTCTTGTTCTAGCACTACTCTAGGGGAGGTTAAAGAATCTCAACTCAGGATTGTCGTTGGTAAAATTGGGTTGGATATTTTCTAACATTCCTTTAGGGTCCAGAGTCCGTTTCTGTGAACATTCATTTGGTTCAAATGTGACCCTCCCAAGAAGAAAGGTAAAGGATTGTTGGAAAACTTCTTGATGTGGTGGTCTGGAAGTTTTAAACTAAATCAGGTTTCGAGATTTTCTCTAAAGCAAACCAAAACCCCGGAGGCTGCTTTTGTACTTAATAGGTAAGGCTGAGTTTGTGAGGGCATTTTCCCAAGTTAATTTGCTTTGCCATTGGCACTTAAAACATTACAATTTGAAAAATTGCCTGTAGTAGGTCCTATCTGCAATGATTTATTAGCCTTTAAGAAAAGAGCAAACTTTCGAGTTGTGGAAAAAGTTAAAAATTGAGCTGACAAGTAGAGAAATTAGCATTGAACTATTTAAATGTCTAAATATTGAAATTAGTTGCAGATAACTAAGGATTGCAGGTTTTTCACAGAAAAAGACTTGAGGGCTGTGCTTTGCATGTATTTGATCTTGTATATGTCACCTATCTTTGTTTCCATGAATCTCTCTGAACTTTCCTTCTGTGTGAAATGTAGGAATAATACTTGTACTGTCTAATTTACAGTGTGGTTGTGAAGAAAGCTATTTTATTTGTAAACTATGAATTACTACACAAATGTGAACAGCTGTAAATCTTTAACAGTGATTGCTTTGTTTTACCTCTTAGTTCAACAACATATGTTTGGGAAAAGTTGAGGGGAGAAATAGAGGAAAACATGTTTTTTTATTTTTTAAGGATGGTGACCTTGGGTTTTATTGTTGCTCTTTCTAGAAGAGTGGAAAGCTATTTTGTTTTTCTGTGGTTTCCAAAAGAAGGTACATGATTTCACATTGCAGTTGTCTTCTCCATCACTACCCCATGTTCTAAGTAACAAGTTACTAGAATACACTGACACTAGGGCAGAAAGAATAAGGGGTAATACATACATGTACATGAATGTACACACGTATGTAGTTTGTTCATATGTAGTCTGTAGTAATGACATATTGGTATATTTATGACACCGTGGCAGGTTTTTTTTTTTAGGACCTGTTTCCCCTTTCCATACTCCATGTGCAAACGCCTATTGATGGCTCTGTGTTTAGGGTTCCTACTTAGTGTCAATGTACTTCTGAATATGCACATTCTTCCATTTTGGGAAGAAAAGGATAAGAAACATTTGGGTAATGATAATTCCTTCCTTTTGTCCATTTTAGGACATACTTTAGGAATGATAGGTTTTTTTTCGGAGGGGGAACTTCTTATAGAGGAAATGGAATTATTATTATTTTTTTTGGCTTTTTTTTTTAAGGGCAGTTGGAGTTAAGTGACTTGCCCAAAGTCACAGGGCTAGTAAATGTGTCAACTGTCTGATGCCACGTTTGAACTCAGGTCCTCCTGACTCCAGGGCCGGTGCTCTATTCACTGCGCCACCTAGTTGCCCCTCAGGGAAATGGAATTATTAAACTGATTTTATGAGAGTCAATCCCTGAATACTGTTGGAAAATATAATAATTTTAAAAATTTGGACTTGTGCATTTAACTTTTAGTGGAGAAGTTGCTACTCATAATTGCCAAAACGTAGGGGTTTCTTTGTGGTGTTAAAATGACTTAAACACATTGCTTTCCTTTATTGATGACAGCAGATAGTGTAAGGCCATGTGCCCAAGTGGTTTCTCTGGTTTTAAACTATTTGCAAATTGATGTTTTATCACCTTGAACCACTATAAACATAAAGTCTGTTGCTACAAGTGTCAGTTCTATTTTTCCTTCTCCTTTTCCCATAAGAATCTTTGAAACTCTGTATAAGTTAACACCGTGATTGCAGGGCATAAATCAAAGACATTGGACCATGAAGCTTTTTATCAGTCTAGTTCTGAGTACAGGGAAAAACAGGGTAAAATGTAAATTGGAGTGTAGAGTAGAACGTAAATGGGTATGGAAGGAGTAGAAGCTTTCATCTGTTCTAGAACTGATTAATTGAGGAAGAAGTGAGCTTGTAGGTTTCCTTACCTGTCCTTTTGTAAGTTTTCCTGTTGATTATATAGTTGAATCAGTGAAGTGTGGAAAAAAGAAACTTTATCTGCTGCCTCTTATATAGTTGACTCTAATAGAAAACAGTGGCTGGGGTAATCTTTACATTTCCTACTTACTGATAAAAGTTTAGATTTACTAGGATTAGAGATGGCTATCAGCAACCAGGTGTTATGTTCATATGTAAGTAGGCATCTGTATGTAATAGAAGACGTGTAATGAATAAGAGTGTTGACCCGACTCAGGAAGACTTGAGTTTGAATCCTGCCTCTGACACTTGATAGCATGTGACCCTAGACAAGTCACCCTCTTTTCAGTCTCAGTTTCTAAATCTGTAAAATGGGGGTAATAGCACCTATCTCACAGGGTTGTTTTGAGGATCTCAAAGACCTCAAAGTGCTATATAAATAATAGTTTATTATAACCTGAATGAAGATGGTTTGTTGAAGCCTTTGTTTTTGAATAAGGTTTTTTGTTTGCAAAAAAAAAAAAATACTGGGATAAAGAGCTAAGATGCAGTGGGGTGACTGAAGAGTAGATCTTGAAGTCAAGAAACTGAACTTAGGTTTAGATCTCATATCTTACCACTTACTGGCTAGATTACCCAGGCAAGACACTAATTCTCATAGCTGTAGGCCAGAAGTATCAAACTCATCCCCACAAAACTCGGGCATCTGGTAAAACTCCTGATTAGGGCCTGAATGAAGCAGATTAAAATGTAATTGGGAAATGTTTAATAAAATAAATAAAACTACAATACAATATCATAATGTGAGTTTGAGATTTTCTAAGTCACTATGTGGCCAGCTGGAATCTCTTCCTTTTTTTGAGTTTCACACCATTGCTTTAGGCAATTCTCTTAGACTTAAGTTGCAGAAAAGGTGTTCCTTCCTATGCTTTACTACTAGGTATTTCCTTCCTGGGAATTAACTAGAAGTCCAGTCTCTTTGCATCCCTAAAAAGCAAGTTAAGGTGTAGGTGAGAGTATCTTCTTCCTTTTGGAAGTATGGATTGCATCCAAAGGGCTTCCGTCCAGTACTGAGTAGCTTAATGTTATCTGAGTGTGTGTTTGGGACAGTAGTAGGAGATGGGAGAAGTACTTGGAAGATTTTTGTAGGACTATCTTCCCTTTTTTCCTCAGTATTTATTGACAGGAATTAACCCTGCATGTACCTAAGATCTACAGCTGCTAGGGGACCCTAACTGGCATATAGCCAGTTGCGTTTGAGGCCACAGTTGCCAACTTGTCTTATCAATTCTTTTCAATAGTATTATCTTTATTTGAAATATTTATTTCTTATAGTAAAATCAGTAAATATTTCAAAACTATTTTAATATTCATGTTATGGTTTTTAGTTGTAGAAATTTATTTCAGATTTACCCAAAGCTCCTTATCATTCACAGAAACTCCATACATATCAGAATTTAGGTAGACAATATGCTGTATATATTTTAAAGTTTTATTTGATCATTTTTGTGTGCCCCCCCTATTGGGTATAAACTCTGTGGGATAAATGTTTTAAGTCTGAGTTATAGATCTGAGTTGCTGATCTATATCAATCAGGAGAGTTTTCAGCCTAGGAATTCTCCATACTGATGAAATCACAGGTCCAGACCAACAACTTTTTGGGGGTAATGGGAGGGAAAGGGGTATCACTGTCAAAAGCATTCTCAGGCCTTTCTCCTTTGCCACTCCCAGTCATGAACAGGATTTAGAGGGCTTTCTGGTAGAGTGCTAGACTGGGAAATCAGGAAATATCTTGTATTACCTTTGACATTTACTAGCTGTATTGAGATGAGCCTATGATTTAGTTTCTTTCATCCTCCTTTTTCTGCTCTCTAAAATAAGTGTGTACAGAAGGCTTTGTAAACTTTATAGTGCTTAACTATAATGTCAATTTTTTCTTGTCCTTTCTATGTTTTTTAAAAGTCTTCATTTTAAATTGACTCATTATCAATTATTTTACTTCACTAAGGTCAGGTAAGAATTTGGACATCCTTTTTGGGATCACACTGATGTCTTGACTGTCACCTAGTTGGTGACATTCGAAGTAGTTAGACCACAGGAGGTGGCCTAGTGTCAAGAGGACTGTACTTCCTGCTAGGCCATTATCTAGTGTGGGCAGATCGCTTAATCTATCCCTGAGGATCCTTATTTGTAAAATAATAGGGACTCTGTGATCTCAAAGGCCCTTTCTAGCTCTTACAGATTTGTAGTTCAAAGAATGAATAGTTTTGTGTTTGTATGTGTTACACAAGATACATATTAAGATGGTCCTTAAGTGATTTCTTTTTGAACTCTTGGTTCCAACCTATTCTTGCACATTTCCTTTAACTCTGATAAGTTCTTGTGAGCAGAGTGCAGGGTTTCCTGAAACTCACTGGCTGCCTCTGTGTTTCAGTTGGAGAGAAGCTCCTTTAGGTTAAAGTTCTGAAGGCAAACGTACTTCTCAAAAAAGTGGGAGAAAAGTAAAATTCAGTCGCACTCGCCTTATTTTTAAGCTGATTGAAGACACAGATTCATTAGGAAATTTTTATGGGGCAGAATTTCTTTCGTAGAAAAACATCTTAGGGCAATATGGATTTTTTCCTTTTGGCTAGGAGTTATATTTCAGCATTAGATTTTTAGTCCTTTGACTGAAGGGCTTCTTTGTTGGAGGATTTGTTTAGGTTTTAACTGCCAGAGGGTCCATCAAGGAAATGTTTTTAATTTCATTTTTTTTATAATAATGACAATATAGCACTTTCCCCTTATTTTCCTTTATCAGTTACCTAATTTGACTCAAAATTGCTAAGTAGGTAAGTAATTTTATGGGTCAGGTTCTTTTTTCATACATCACATAGAATTTCAGAATTTTAGAAAAATCTTGGCAACCACCTTCATTCGTCATTTTACATATGAACAAACAGACCTAAGAGAGGATTAGTGAAGACTGTTGCATGACTAGTTTGTGTCTAAAGCTGGGACTATAACCTGAATTAAATTAATTTTATTTTGGGAGAAGTAGAAAAGCCATTACTTTTTCTAATTAATTAAAAAACAAACTATTTCTAACATCTTTTCTAAACTGCAGTTGATCCTTGACTAGCCTTACTTTGTAATGCATGTTTATTTTCTAAGTTCTGTTTCATTTCTTTTAGATGAAACTTGGAGTTTTATATCATTTGGAGAATCTTAATTGTTTTTGTCTTTCAGCATTTGTTGGTTAGCAGTTTAGTGGTGTGCTAATCTGTTACATTTTTGTGTGCTAGTTCCTAGAACTATACATTATCAGTGATTGATTAGCTTATTTTGGTTAAAGCACTTGAGCATTAGATCAGAGTTAGGAGTTTGATCCCAGTATTTCCAGCACCTATTCAGTAAGTGAATATCCCTGTTAACAAGGAGAAACGGGGTTGGATGAATGAGTTCACATTTATCATCACTGATGGAGAAAAAAACCCATTGATCTATATCCCACTGGTATAATCTGTGCCCAGCAGTAGAATTGTGAATGACAGAACTTTTTAAAAATGAATTATATATAACATAAATATATGATCTTAAAATGTTAGAACTAGAAGTTTCATATAGCTGGGCCAATGACCATATATTAGATGAAGTGTGTAATATTTTCTTTTTTTGATATGATGATCTTATCCCTCTGTCTACTCCTTCACCTCTGTAATTGATAAACTATCCATTCCCTCATTTTATGTGATTCTTATATATATATTATATATAATATTTATCTATCTTATGTATGTCTGTGTTTTCTTCATAGAGTATATATTCAGTACTTTTTTTCTAGATCTTCTAATAGTTTTGTGTCCCATACTATTTGATCAGTACACTTCTTTTCAATTGGGACATGTCCTTGTTGCTTTTTATATGAGACATCAATAGTGATGTGATACATTATCAGTAAAATGGTGCCTAAACCTACTATGCATCTCTTCTTCATTGCCCTTTAGGTCATATACAGTTTTGAACCTTTTGATTATGTTATTCCTTGTTTTGCAGCCATTCTGTATCATGGGTGAACATTGGCATTAAAAAAATGAATGTTTACATCAGCAGCCTTAGATCATTGAAGGTACTGCGCAGTTTTCCAAATATATGCCTGTCTGTTCCCTTCAGTTCTCAATCCAACTCATTGTCTACATGCAGTTTCTGAGATATACGTTGATAGGCCTCAGTGGCCTGCTTATTAATTTCATGTCATAGTATAAGGTATCCTTCATTAATTTGTTGTGTGGGTTGTTCTGTTGATTTCTTTAAAGACCGTAAGTCCATTGAGAAGCCCCTGTAATTAATTTTGAGCTTTGATGCAGTTGTCACAGTGTAATTTGTAAACAGGAGCATTTGGAATATAGTCTATAGAAATTCTACTTAGATTAGGATTCTGCTGCTTAGGACAGCCCTGAATGACACTGGCAAACACATTTGGTAAATATTTTTGCCTTGTGGCATCCCTTGCTGGATGGTAAAGAATTGTTGAACAAAGTTACCCCCTGTGGTTGTATCTATAAAACCTTCTTTGGATTCATGGGATCATGGAAGTAGAACTAGAAAGACCTCAGATCATTTAGTTAAGAAATAGAGCTTAAGTAACTTGCTTAACTTAAGCCAAGGTGTCATAGGTGATAATTAGCAGAGCTAAGATTTGAATCCTCTGAGTCTATATCCACCACTTGTTTCTCTGTGCCACACTTCCTCTCAAGCATGATCTTAACATGTGCATGGGAGATACCTTGTTAGTGGGAAATCTTTAAAGTTAGAGGCTCAGTGACCACATGCAGAACTCTAAATTGCAACCTGAACCACATTAAAATGTAATTGAGAACCATTTAACAAAATAAAAATACACTACAACATAGATAGAATAATGTTAATTTGTACTTTTCTAAGTCACCATGCAGCCACTGGAATCCATTTCTACTTGATCTTGACACCACTTCTTTAAAGAGTGCATTTTGCTCTTTTGACTTATGTGGGGGTAATGGGAGTTCCTAAGCCTTAGGTAAATTGTGTGATTGTCACCATGGGAGAAAAAGAACCAAAGATGGAATAGGATGTCGAGGGTAGATGGGATCATCATGATCAGTAAATGAGAGAAGGCAGAGGGGCTCAGTTCTTATTTGCTTCTGGCTTTTTCCCACCCTGTCAGTAGAATAACCATTGCACTTAAATGATGAGAAAGAAATGACTGACAGGAGTTCGTATCTAAGACAAATAGGGAACTAGTAAGAGAACGTATATTTGCCCTTGCTAAGTGATCTGACTTAGATTACATCCTCAGGTACTTTGGAAACTGGTTTCTGAGCTCCCGTCAGTAATTTGGAAAATGGTATCATAAGGGCAGACGTCTCAGAGAAAGTCTGAAAATTATAGGCTAGTGAACTTGACTTCGATTCCTAGGAAAAGTCTAGAAGTACACATTAAACAAATCATTTGTGAACATCTGAAAAGGGAAGTAGGGGCAGCTAGGTGTCTCAGTGGACAGTGCCAGTCTTGAAGTCAGGAAAACTCATCTCCCTGATTTCAAATATAACTGAAGACACTGACATGCTGTGTGATCCTGGGCAAGTCACTTAAACCTGTTTGTCTCAGTTTCCTTATTTATAAAATGAGCTGGAGAAGGAAATGTCAAACTTCTCCATTATTTTTGCCAAGAAAATACCAAATGGCGTCATAAAGAGGAGGGGAACATGACTGAAACAATTGAACAACAAAAAAAGAAAGGGAAGTCAGATGCTTGCATTCATAGTAACTGTTTATTTCATTGCCACTGTAGCAGATCTCCAGTTGAGTACTCCATGGATTCGAACTTAGTTTTGTGTTGTTACCATTTTTATCAGTGACTTGGATAAGGACAGATGCCGTGTCCGACTAACTAACAAAACAGGCTAGAGTCAGGATCCAAAAAGATTTTAATAGGCTAGATCATTGAACTGAACCTAAGGAGGAAAAAATCAGTAGGGGTAAGTATGAAGTTTTACACTTGTATACAGGAAAAAATCCGTCTTTGCTGTACAGGGTATGGGAGGCATGGTTAGAAAGCAGTTTGTCTGAAAACTGTTTAACACTGCAAGCTTAGGATAAGATGGTGTGTGACAGTCAAAAAAGTTAATGTGATTTGGGGCTTCATTGAGAGAATTACAGCTGCCTTCATGAGAACTCATCTGAAATGTTCTTGTTTGATTCTGGACACCACAGTTGAGGAAGAACATTGAGAAATTGTTGAGTATCCCAACAGTCAGAATAGTGAAGAGCCTTGTTTTTTTATGTCCTGTGAAGATCCAGTGAAGCAGTTTAGACTGGGAAATCTTCAGGTATCTTTTGGGCTGTCATGTGGAGGAGGGATTTAGACTTGTTCTGTTTGGCACTTAGAATAGGCAGAATCAGGAGCCATGGGTAGAAGTTGCAAAGGAACGAATTTAGGCTTAATGTCAGGAAACATTTCCTAACAATTATAGCTATTCAGAAGTGGAACTGTTTGCCTTCAGAGTTGGTAGGTTCACCCTCTTTGGAAGTTTTCATGCAAAAGAGTTGATGACCACTTGTTGAATATTTTGCTTATAGGTTCTACTAGAAACCCATTGGGGTCTTTCCGACTCTGAAATAATAAAATTTTCTCTGCTCTAAAAAAATATTTGCAGCTACTCTTTTTTCTTTGTTTTTCAACTTGAGAATTGTCATTAGAAGCATATTTTTCCTATTTTAAAAAATTCTGAATTTAAACACAGCTGAAATGAGTATTTGCATATGCACAGTAGTATACAGAGAATGATATATGAAACTATTAATAACTTCTGTTTTTCTTAAGTAACATCCAATGTTACTTTCAAAGCAATTCGACTTGTTTATAGTGCCTTGTGTACATTTCAAAAATATGTTTCAGTGACCTTCTTTGGTTTTTCTTTTTTTTTTTTTTTTGTCTTTTTGGCAATCATCTCCTTAGATCTTCCTTCCTCACCTCTGCTTCCCTCATCAAGAAAAAAGGAAAACAAAACCTTATACACTCATACATGTTTGCATAATTAAAAAACCCAACTGATTTCTACATTGGCTATATCTGAGAATGTATTGAATTTTACAGAGGTAAGAAAGCAGACAAAGGAATCAATAGTTGTCTTAATCAATGTTATAAAACTATTAATGTCATTCATTCATTAACCTTTCTATTCTTTCGGAGTTTTCTTTTAGAAATTAAGTCTTTTGAGGGTAAGGATTTGTTTATTTTTGTCTTCTCATCTTCATAATCTTTTGTTTAGACTATTGTTGCACCTCCTAAGTGGTTTTTCCCTCTTTTTCCACCTCTATACTGATGATTCCACAAATCTACCTATCCTACCCTAACCTCTCTCCTGGCCTTAATCTCCAATGCAGATGCCAAAATGATACTCTTAAAGAAAGACCTGATGGTGAGCTTCCTCTAGGTTTTTTTAGTGTCAAATTTAAAACCCTGTTTGCCATTTAAAGTCCCTGACAGCCTGGCTCTATAGGCTTATTACATATATATTACTCTCCTTCCTTGCTTTTCTTTTCATATGACCTATCTCTAGCCCTTTGCCTTTGCACAGGCAACTGCCATGTCTGCAGTTTGTTCTTTACATGCCCATGCCTCCTCCATCCTCAAAGTTCTCACTTCATCTTTCTATCCCTGCTGTCATATATCCCTTCTGCCTTTTGTGGCTAACCTCCTTAAAAAGATTGTCTGTGTAATAAGTACTTTCACTTTCTCTCCTCTCACTTTCTTCTTGCAATTATTCCCTTTCAATTCCATCTTCTGACTGTAGTATTATACTGAAACTGCTCTCTCTAAAGTTACCAGTGATCTCTTTTTTTTGAAAAATTAATTTGTTTAATTACTTTTAGTTTACATCATTCAGTTCCACAATCCCTTGATTTTCAAGTTTCCTTCCCCTTCTTCTCCACCCCCATGGTGACATGCAGTCAAACATTAAATCTCCAAATACCTTCACATTAAACATTAGTCATGTTGTAAAGAAGGATTATAACCAATGGAATGAACAGTGGGAAAGAGGAAACAAAACAAGAAAAAGAAAGAGCAAGTAGTTTGCTTCAGTCTGCACTCAGACTCTGCAGCTCTTTCTCTGGATGTGGATATCTCTTTCCATCATGAGTCTTTTGGAGTTGTCTTATAACCTTTTATGGCTGAGAGGAGTCCAGTCTGTCAAGGTTAATTGTCACACTTACCTTCTGTCTGTAATTGTGTACAAATTTCTTCTGGTTCTGCTCTTCTCACTCAACATAAGCTATTTATATAAATCTCTCCAGCTTATTATGAAGTCTGTCTGCTCCTCATTTCTTATAGCTCAGTGGTATTCCATTACATTCACATACCACAATTTATTCAGCCAATTGATGGTCATCCTCTTGATTTCCAATTCTTTGTCACCACAAAAAGAGCTGCTATAAATATTTTTGTACATATGGGTCTTCCTCCCACTTCTATGATCTCTTTGGGATACAATTCTTGAAGTGGTATTGCTATGTCAAAGGATATGCGCTTATTTATAGCCCTTTGGGCATAGTTCCAGATTGTTCTACAGAATGGTTGGATCAATTCACAACTCCCCCAACAATGCATTAGTGTTCCAATTTTTCCATATCTTCTCCATCATTTATCATTTTCCTGTTTTGTCATCTTAGCCGATCTGACTGGTGAGGTGTGGTACCTCAGAGTTGTTTTGATTTGCATTTCTCTAATCAGTGGTGATTTATAGCATTTTTTCATATGCTTATAGATATCTTTAATTTCTTCCTCTGAAAACTACCTACCAGTGACCTCTTTAATTGTCATATGCAATGGCCACTTCTCAATCCTTGTTCTTCTTGACTTCTCTGTAGCCTTAGACATTGTTGATCATTCTCTCTTTGGTAACTCTTTAATCTTTTTTTTTTTTTGGGACACCACTCTTTCTTTCCGGGTCCTGACTCCTATCAGATCCCGATCCCTCCTACTTAGTTTCCATTGCTGGATCCTTTTTCCTATCACACTTTAACCATAAGTTTAACCATAATTTTCCTGGGCCCTCTTCTTCCTCTATACTACTTCATTTGCATTTGATTATCATCTTTATACTGACGATTTTCAAATCTATCTGTATTGTCTTAATCTCTCTGCTGACCTTGATGTCACATCTCTATTTGCATTTCAGACATCTCAGAGTTTTAGAGGACCACACCATCCTGCCAGTCCTTCAGGCTTGAAATCCAAGAGTCATCCAGGACTCCTCCTCTTACTTCCTCATATCCAGTCTGTTGCCAAGGCTTGTTATTTCACCTCTGTAATGTCCTTTTAAAACACCCCCTTCTCACTCCTTATTCTGCCATCACTCTGGTTCAGGCCGTCATCGCTTCATGTTGGCATTATTGCAGTAGCCTGCTGATGGGTATTCTTGCCTCAAGTCCCTACTTACCTTCTAGTGGAATTTAAGTGGGAAAAGGCAAACTGGTGAGGTATTGCTGTGATTATAAAGTAATAACTGAATCTTTTTTCACGTGGATTATAGAACTGGAAGTGTAATCATAGCATAGACATGTTACATGTTCTAATTTGTGGCAGCAGTATTTTTCAAGGTTGGTTAAATTTTGTGGTAGCAAATATAATGAAAAGGAATGTTTTGATGTTAAAAAGTAGTTACTGTTGTTTAGTTTTATGGATTAATACATAGTTTTGTGTGAAGAAGAGCATATTTGCAAGTGAGACAAGTGACCTATTGAAAGACTCAAATGAATGAGATATTAAGAGCAAGAGATTTTGCTGGCACAGATGGTTTAAAGAAAATTTCATTCATGATGATGCATGAAATGGTTGCGTCCTTGGTACCAGAGAACATTTTATAAAATACCAAAGAAATGTTTACTTTGGTAAATGGTAAATTAAAGGAACAGTCGCTGACGAGTTTATTACAAATGAAAACCAGAATATTAGCCAAAGTTCATTGTCGTCATAATTTAAATACCAAACAACAATGGCAAAGAAAGCCTTTGTTTTAATACTTTGAGGAGGAATTGGATAAAGTATGAAATTTTTTGAGGAAAATGGCAATGAAACAATGTAGCAAAGTTTATAGTAAAAAAAATACCTAAGAAAGAACCCACATCAACACCATAAATGAAGACAGTGTTAATTTATTTAAATTTATTTCATTATAATCATTAGAAGTGTTATCGAACTAATCCTGTAG
This sequence comes from Pseudochirops corinnae, assembly GCA_028646515.1. Taxonomy (NCBI): domain Eukaryota; kingdom Metazoa; phylum Chordata; class Mammalia; order Diprotodontia; family Pseudocheiridae; genus Pseudochirops; species Pseudochirops corinnae. Next base: position 246,662,774 of record CM053587.1, read on the forward strand.
TTTAAAAGGTCAGTCTAACTTAGACATTTTGAGTTATTTGAGAGATTCTTTGTATACAAAAGAAATGAAAGGTTGTCTAGTTATTGGCTTGTTGTGACAGTATAGTGGCTCATAGTATGGTTTTTTGGCTCAAGAAATCAAAAATTACATTGCACATCCAATTTACCAAACTTAATTTTGAATGATGATCTGTGATGTAAGGTTTTCACAAGGTCATATAGGAAATTATCAATTGGAAGCATTTGAACACATATACTTTGACTCCATCCAGTGCTCTTTTCACTAAACCATACTCTACAGGGCACCATTTTGCACTAGGAACATGGGGTAGGTTTTAGAAAGATGAGCATATCAAGTTTTGAGGCATATAAGGGACATCCATGTGATTTTTCAACTGACAAAAATTAGGGCATGCAGCTCAAACAAAAGATTTGATCCTCATAGTTTTAGTTTAGATTAGCAGGTTACTGCTTAGATTCGTCTTTTTTTAAAAATGAGAATTAGTCTTTTTTATTTTGAAATTAAGTGTCAGGTTTGAACAAATAAAAAGGATTGTACTGAAACTATAAACTTTCTGTTACATGTGGTTCTTCACATTTTTCCAACTTGTCTCCCTCTGAATTTCTTCCACTTGCTTATTTATATTAGAAAAGTTTCATTGGTGTTCTTTTTGCCTTTTTCTTTTACATTACTACCACTGTTCATCAACTCCCTTCATACTGCCCCCCCTCCCAGTTTTTTTTCCTCATCCTACATATGCAGCCACTTGGCAAAATCATGCAGCTTTCTACTTCCAAGCAATTTTTTACAGACCATCTCTTTCTCACTGCTTACACGGCTAACATCTTAATTCAGACTTTCATAGTCTCTAGCCTAGAGGACTACTGCAGAAGCCTCCTAATTTTAGGCCTCCCTGCCTCAAGTCTTGATATACTCTAATCCTGGCTGCCAAAATAATTTTTCCTTCATCATTACTCTGACCATGACTTCCCCAATGACTTCCTATTGCTAGTAGGATTGAAAAGCAAAACAGAAAACCACCTAAAACCCAACAACTTTGGCTTTTAAAGTTCTCCAGAACTTGGCCTCAACCTACCTTTCTTAGTCTTCCCTCTACTTTGCAGAATACCTTACATCTTCCTTTAAGGCTCAAGTTCTACGTTGTATGGGAAGGAAACCTTTTCTGATCCCTCCCTGCTACTATCACCATCCTTCTTCAGACTACTTTGTATTTCTTTTTTATGTACTTGTAGGCATATGTGTCATTTCACATGAGAGAATGCCTGTATAAGCTCTTTGTGGGCATTGACTATTCCATTTTTGTCTTTGTATCGAGAATGGCTTGAACAGTAGTACTTAATGATTGTTGATTTGTTTTTTGAACTGTAATGATCTCTATACCATGCTGCCTCTTTTCTTCTAATAAATTTTTTTAAAACATAGAAATTCCTGACCATTTAATTAGGACATCTGAAAAGGAGGTGTAAAAAAATGGTGGTGTTTTTTGGGTAAGCAGAGAGTAAGTCAAAATTTAAGGTCATCCTGTCCCATTTCTTCCTTCCAATCAGGACCCAGCATTTAGTGGTTTGGAGCTGATGGTAATACTACTTTCAGCCACATAGTGGGATACTAAGAAAGAAGAATCATTGATACTATGGTATCATTAAAAGCTACATCTGGCTTGTCAAGTTGAAATTAAACAAAATTTCCCATAGAAACATTGGTTACAAATGACAGGTTCTCTTGCACCAAGCATTGTACTGCAGGTCTGAACCACTTCCTGTGTGAGACCTTTACTGATTTTCCCATTGCCAGATCCTAGTATTATTGTAATATTTATTTTAGTTTTTTGTTACTGTTTTTTGCTTTTTGGAGGGCATTTGGGTTTAAGTGACTTGCCCAAAGTTGCATGTCTAGTAAGTGTGTCAAGTGTCTGAGGTCGCATTTGAACTCGGGTCCTCCTGACTCCAGGGCCGGTGCTGTATTCACTATGCCATCTAGCCACCCCTGAATTTGTAGTATTTAAATCCATATATGTTGTTTTTCTTGGTAGAACGCGCGATTTTGGGGACAGGATATATTGCATTTGTCTTTGTATCCCCCACATTGTGTTTAACACTCAGATTGTGTTTAAATTTAAATGCTTGTTGATTGTTAGTATGCTGAAATGAAAAGTGAATAGGTAGATTCTGGACCTAGTCACAATGTTGAGCAGAGTCCTTCCTATCCCTGCCATTGTGGCTTTGGACTTGCTGATTTCTCTGAGCCAGTTTAGTTCTCTGTAAAGTGAAGAGTGTCACCAAGTGATTTCTAGTATCTGTTGCAACCCTAAAATGATTCTATAGATTAAAGAGGCTATGGGCTAGCCTGAGGATTAAGCATTTTGTAGCAATATTTTTTACAGAGATTGTTTTCACATTACAAACAACCAATTAACAGTTAAACTTTTGGAAAACAGGCCATTTGACTTGAGCACACTGCCTAGACTAAACTATGCCATAGCATTAATACATGACTTTTTTCTTACTTTTAAAGCCTAGTTATGGAGATAAAAAAGGTAGAATATCCTCAGAAAATGTTCTGTTCATGCATAGACCTAAATCTGTTTTGCAAATTTTTTAAAAAACAATTTCCTTCTCATCGTTTGACACATGTACTCTTTCCTTTTTTCCTTTTTTGAAATGAAGCTAGAAATCGCTGCTTGTCTTTTAAAGGAAAAGGGAATCTTTCTCTTAGTTGAGTAATGTTCTGGTGACATGAACTTCACTTTGAAACGAGGCGGTATTTTTGAAATTTAATCTGCTTTTAAGCAAAATTGTTTTGCTAGGCAAAACTTATTTTTGACATTGTGCAGGAATCCTGCTCTCGTTTCAGTTTAGAAGAAATAGAAAAAAATATACAGAGTGCAAACTTATTTCTTAAAAGAATTTTTTCTTTTCTTTTTTCATTTACTTTTTAATACTCATTGTGAAAAAAATTTGTGTTCCATGTTCTCTCTCTTTCCTTCTCCCTCACTTATTGAGAAGGCATATCAATTATATATAGAGAGTCATGCAAAACATTTCCATTTTAACCATGTTGAAAAAAAAATAAAAAGCAAGGAACAAAGAAAGTGGGAAGAAATGCTTCAGTCTGCGCTCACAGTTCATCAGTTCTCTCTCTGGAGGTGGATGGTGTTTGGGTCCTTTGCAGTTGTCTTGGATCCGTTGTATTGATGAGAGTGGCTAAATTAAAGAATATTTCCTAGTTTTAATTTGGCAGTAGACTTTCATAACTTTAACTGTATACTTGGTATTTTTGGTGATGCATTTTATCAAGTTTCCAAACTTTTGTGTCCTCCTATCTTTCAGTCTCTTTATCTGTGAATTTGAGAGAGCAGAATGAGATGATTTCTGATTCCATGATTAATGCCAAAGAAAGTGAATTTAGAAACTTTGCTCAATTCTCCAAATATCACGTGCTATATATTAGAGTGGATTGCTTTTGGGAAAGAAAACAGGCTTTTTGATTATGGCAAACATCTGTTTTCAAGTATTTTTTGAATTTAGCAATGTACAAGTAAGTTTAGCTTGGGCCCTGTGAGTTAGGTGACTTACAGTTAATGTATTTTCAGGTTTTTAAAGTAATACGTTTTTCTTCAGACAGTCAAAAAATGGAGGATGCTAGCTAAACTTAGATGTATTTACTAGACTGTAAGCTTATGCCAAATATGACACTCACCCTACCCTCTGAAAAAAAGAAACCAAAGGCCAAAACCAAAACATAAGATGTTAAGATGCAAACGTCCAGCAATAAAGATAATAGTAATAATTCATACTTAAATTGTACTTTACTAGTTTTCAAGAGTGCTTTCTGTGCAACAGACCTGTGAGGTATATATTGATAATTATCAGGTACCTACTCTTTTTTCAGGAACTGTGCTGCCGGTTGGGAATACAAATAACAGTTATTTAATAATACAGTAATATACTATTATTATCCTTCTTTTGCAGTTGGGAAAACCCAAGACATGATTTCCTCAAGTGACTAGTTCAGTGTCAGCCTATAAGTGGCCATCCAACTCTCATGTCCAGTATTCATACTGTATTGCTGATGTACTGGAGTGGAATAGACAGTTTATTATTTGTTGTGTGCTGTGGAAGTATTAGCTTAGAAGTTACCAAAATATTGGTATCTAAATTACAAGACTAATCACTTTATTAAGGACTTTGAGATCAGATCATGTAGAGATCACTTAGAAGAATCGGGAAGCCATATTTAGGAAGTAGCAATTTAATTGGGCCTTTAAAGAAGAGGGAGGAAAGGTGGGGATAGAATTGGAAGAGGGTGTAATTTTTAATAAAGGAGAAATTAATTCTTTGTTAATGTAGAATTAGCTTGTGCAGATTAGGGCAAAGCACTTAGTTAGCATTATTCTATAGTGCCAAAGTAACTAATGCAAATTTTGTTCTTGTTGAAGGCCTAAAATGCTATATAAATGTTTTTTATTATTCCCATTCTCATCTCTCAATGGAGGTCAGATAAAAATGAGACAACCACGTTACTATCCTCTTACAAATAATGTTCTGTGGCTTGTTAATTTTATAGATAAATAAATAACTTGGTTTTTGGTTATTGATTAAAAGTTGACATAAATTCATTATGATCATAATATAGTTATTTAAGAAGGTGAAGTAACACCTACCTGGACTACAGATTGCTTTATATTGTTACTTAGGTGACCTTTAAGGTAGTTTTACTTTGCTTTAGGCATTTTTTGGTGTGGTGGTTTTAATTAATCTAGTTCAAAGACTCACTAAAAGTATAAGGTCCTATATGATTACTTCCGATTAAATAATTGAATTGATACTTAAGATCCAGAGGAGTTTTTTTAATTGCTAGGAATTTTTTGTTTATGAAATGTTTGTAAGTGGACAAATATTATTTGTTGTTTTAAAAATGGTTAGGTGACTGACCCTGGAGTCAGGAGAACCTGAGTTCAAAACTGGCCTCAGACACTTAACACTTACTGTGTGACCTTGGGCAAGTCACTTAACCCCAATTGCCCTGCCTTCCCCCCTCCAAAAAAAAAAAAAGACTAAAAACCAAAAAATGTTTAGGTTGCTTTTAGTGGGGAGTTTTTATTGTATGTTTCTCACCCTTTGTTGATTAGCCCTGTTCACTTAGAGTAGCACCATACATGAAATTTAATACAGGAAATAAATCACAGAAATTAGAAATGTACAGGAACAAGATATTTATCTAAGAGAACAGTAGCATAAATAATAGATTAATATATTTGACTTTAGACAAATGTTCATTTGATATATGTCTTCTCATCGTGGGAATTCATACTACCACATACTAACCAAATGTTGTTCAAAGTTCTGACTCAGTGTAAGTTAGAAAGCTGTTTAACTTTTCTGTTCTCTCTTGCCCTATTTACTCCTTTTCCCAAAGCCAAACAAAACAGAACATACACTCTTTCTTGATGGAAAGGAATTTTAGTACTTGGGCATAGTTCTACTGTCAAGTAGATTTTGCTATTGTCTGAACTTGTTTTGTACTGAGAGGAGTGGATTCTCAAGTCCTCTATTTGTTTATTGTCACATTGGGCTTATTAAGGAGAGTACTGAAAAGCATCTAGGTCACAGGAAAAAAAATTTTCTAAAAGACACAGGAATGAGTGGAAAATTGACACTGCTCAGGATATTTGGGAAAAAAACAGTGGAGAAGGAAGTCTTTTATAAAGTAAAGACTCATAGGAATATTTTACATTTGAAATAAAAACTTCCCTCAAGCTTTATTTTAAGAAGTGGTCAAACACTTAGTAGCAAAGCTCTTAGTATTTGTTTTTTTTTTAGTCTATAGGCTCGTCTCATGTACTGTAGCCATTTTTATGCCATGGTGTCTCTATTTTTGTTTTGGATGTAGACTGGTTGATAATTATGCTTAAAATTTTATATTTCCTTAGAAGCAATGTCATAGGGTAGAAGGTGGAACGGGGGGGAGGGGGAGGGGGGAAGGAAGGTGGGAGTGGATAGGAAGGAGGGACATATAATCAGTCTCTCACAATGTGCCCACTCTGGAGAGGTTCTGCGTAATTACATATGTACAGCCTGTATTTGATTGCTTGTTCTTCCAGTGGGGATGGCTGACGAGGGAGGAAGAGAAAGAATCTAGAATTTAAAGTTCTATAATGTTAAAAACATATATGTATATATATATATATATACATATATATACATATAGATAATTATTACTATTATTATTAACTACATCCAACTGGAACTTAAGATACACAGGCATTGTGGAAGGGAGATCCATCTTGCCCTATCGGAAAGTTAAGAGGAGTGATGGAGGACATAGGAGAGATTAGATTGGGGGAGGGGTTATACAAGGGGATGGCTGTTTTGAGGGGGGGGGTAGGGGAAAGATGGGGAGAAAGTTTGTAACTCAAAATCTCGTGGAAATGAATGATGTAAACTAAAATAAATAAAATAAAATATATATATATAAAAAAAGCAACGTCATCTCTCTTCATTCTGATTAATTTTGTTTGTATTTTTTTTATGTTTGGGTTTTGGCTACTGGGAAAAGTAAGATGTTTTATGTGGCAAGCAAACCCTGTACCTAAAATAAAACAATTGAAATCTTTAATGATAATAATAATCTAAACAACTAGAGGGGCATTGGTCAAAGTGTAGTTCTCCCAAGACCCTAGGACATGTTGAAAAAACCTTCAAATAGTTTGAAAATTAGTAGAGGATTGGGGCGAGCCCTCCTTACTTTTTGTTTCTCATTGGTTCCCTTTGAAAAGTAAAACAGAAGTCTGTTTATACTTCCCACATCAATCTGCCTTTATTTTACCAGTTATAGCCAAGTTTCCTAAGAATTTGGCTGCTCAGAGCAAAGTTCTTGTGTGGGTTAGGCTATCTTGGAGGAGGTAGAGAATACAGATTTTATCTAGCTTTTTTTCTTTTAACTATCTGTGGATATTCTGGTGGGCTAAGTTTCTCAATGTAGACTAGTAAGTTTTAGATACTATATACTGTATTACGCAAGGTAGATTGTAATATGTTGTTTTCTGTTCTTAAATAGTAAAGAAAAAATGGGTAAGGAAAATGTCCTTTGAAGAGATGTCAAGAATATTTCTCCTATTTATACTTACTGTTTTTAAAAAAAAACAAAAAACCTTGGCATAGATTTAATTCTTTTCAAATTTTGGCAAAACTTACCAAATGATATTATTCAAATTGAATGAACATTTATGAAATGTTTTTAAGTGGATTAGAATTATTTCTTATTTTAAAAATGGTTAGGGTACTTCTAGTATTTGTGTGTGTGGTTTCTTTTCTCTCAGTTAATTAGTCCTGTTTACTTAGATAGTACCATTTATAAAGTCTGTTACAGAAAGTAAATCACAGAAATAGAATTGGTGTGGACAAGATATCTTAATTGTTTCTGTAAGGGAACAGTTGCACAAATAATAAATGTTTGACTTTAGACAAGTTCATGTGATAGGTGTGCTCTAAAATTTAGATAGTTTTGCAGACGTGGTTTCTTTCTGGGGTGGTAACCCATCAAGTTTACTATTTATCCTTGTTTAATTTTGTTGCTAATCACTTCTTTAGAAAGTTTTTTGCATAGGTTAAATTCCATCATATTTGTAGATCTGTTTGGGGAATCTGACATGTTACGCTAAATTAAATATTTGGTGTTTGATACTTAAGTTTTTTTTTTTCCACTTTAGTGACACCTGGATAGTTACGTTTGCAACTCTACCAAACACCAGATAACAACAAGGTTATGCAGTATATAATTTTCAGTATCAGAATTTTGATTCAGGGAAGTGGTAAGAGTTTTTGGTAGGGAAAAAAAAACCACTGCCAATATCTTAGTTCCACAGGTACCTCTGTCTTAACTCTCTCCCATGTGGATGTTTTGCCGATTGTGCTGTTGGTTTTTAATCTGTTCTGACTAACTTCTGAGGTCTAACAGTTGTTAGTGGGGGGTGGGGGGAAGAATTTTCTGTTAAATCATAATCTCAGCAGTGTGTCTTTGCAAAATCCACCTTTGCTATATTACTGTTATTGTGAGCTTCCTTTCCTGCCCTCCTTTCCTACTTAACCATTCTTCATCAAGCTCTTTATGCTAGGGATTGGTTAATATCTCCCCTATTAGCACTGTTATCAGTGTTTCTTTACTCTTCCATTCCTATCTTGTTACTATTGATTAAAAAAAGCTATTAAGATAAACTGTACAGGACATATAAATGATTTAGTTATGGTAGAACTTTACCAAAATTAATGGATTGCCAGAATCAGATCACTTTCCTGCTCAATAATTCTCTACTGCCTCTGGGATCAAAGACACCTCTGTTTGGCTTTTAAAGCCTTTCATGGCCTTGACTCTCCATCCTACCTTTCTAACTTATTCTCTTTTACACACTTTTAATACTCAAACTAGTTTTTTTGCTGTTTCTCACATACCGCAGTCTATCTCCTGTTTCCTCTGCCTTTGCACAGACTGTCCCAGTGCCTAGAATGCATTCTCTCCTCACTGCTGTCTCTTAGAATTCCTAGATTCTTTCCAAGCTCAGGTCTTTCCTAGTCCCATTCCTCTCTCTCCCCCCATGCAAATTACTTTGTATTTGTTTTGTTCATATTTATGTATATACATACATATTTTGTCATGTGACAGGTAATCATTTTGAGATGAGAGATTGTTTTATTTTTGTATCTCTAGACCATTGCATAGTACCTGGCATAGTAGATGGGTTAATTAATGCTTCTTGTTTGATTGAATGTTACTTGCCTTTTCCTAATGAATTCCACTTCCTGTGTACTCCCCCCAATAAAGTAGCTAATGTTGTGCCCATAGTCCCCTACTCTAAACTCCTGGATCTTTCTCTGTTTCTTAATAAGTGGCTCAGGAGTATTTGTGTGTGTGTACGTATATATGTACATACATTTTTTTTGGTGTCATTAGGGGGCAATACAAATGGAGCTGATAGGTAAATTTCTCTTTAACGTCAACAAAAATTAATATTTTTCATCGACACAGTGCTTTTAGGGTTACAACTCTGGAGTTGGTACTGCAGGTCTGAAGAAAGAGACTGAGAGTTTGAGATTTGCATATAGTCACACAGTAAGGTAGAATTTGAATTCAAGTCTTTTTTGACTGCTTGGTCAGCAATCTTTGCATTACCTATATTTCACTGCTTCTGTAGAAGAGCATGGAAAAGTTTTGTTTCAATTTACCTCTCTCTTTCTTGCTGTACAGAGAATGTGGCCTTTAGACAGACAGGAAATGGGAGCATTTGTTGTACAGAATTTTTCTTTTAAAGAATTTCATAAAACCAGATTAAAGCACTGCTATTTTGAGCTCTTAATTGGAACATGGAAATGAAAGAAAACTTATTAATTGGCAACTTTTGATCAGCTAGACCATATTAAATTTGACCTTTTACTTAATGCTTAGGACAGTGCTTGGCACATAGTAGGTACTTAATAAATGCTTATTGAATTGAATATTATTTGCAAAGGAAATTAGTGGGGGACTGAACTAGACATGGTAACTCATTTCTGAGGGCATAAATTAAGAGAACATTCATACCTTTGCACACAGTGCACTCCAGTAATTTCTGTTCTGGCCTCAACTGAGGTAATAAGCTTTGTAAATGTCAGCTTTTATTTATTTGTAAATATTTATTGAGTCTGGGCCTTCTTGCTAATGTAAACTACTGTGCATGCCATCTCGATACCAATCCCCTTCTGTTTTCTTTAACCTATTGTATCTGTAATCATCCTTACTTTTTCTATTACTTCTTCTAATATTAATTCCCATATCTACTGGCCTTTCTCTGCTACCTACAAATACATTCATGTCTCTCTTCCCCCTCTTTGCCTCCCCATCCTTAAAAAATCTTCTGGACTCTGAGATTACTTTGTCTTTATACTGTATCCTGTATTTGCATAGTTTTTTGCATCTTGTGTCCCCCATTAGAACATGAGTTCCTTGAGAGCATGTACCTATTTTTTCTTCCTTTGTATCCACAGTGTTTATCAGAGTGTCTAGTATATAGTGTTTAATAAATGCTAACCAAATGACTGATTAGATAATGTAAGTCTTTTTATAGTATAGGATGGTTTATGATTTAAGTGTGATTAAGTGGTCAAATAAATAATACAGACCACATATAAAGTCCCAGGATCAAAGAATGTCAGAGTTGGAAGGAATATCAGAGACCTTTTCAGTCCAACTTATATCTGAACAGGAATCGTCACAATAATGTCCCTGATAAGTTCTGCCTTTACACCTCCAATTAGGGGAAGCCTTTTGCAGTTATCCTGTTGTAGCCTATTCTACTTTTAGGCAACTCTTACTGTTTTCCTTACATTGAACCTGCTTCTTTTCAATTTCAACTAGTTTTTCCAAGTTCTGCCCTAGGGCATCAAGGGGAATATATCTGTTCATTTTTCTGCCATTAACCCTTCTACTGCTTGACTATTGTTCTTCGTTCTCGAAGTGAACCAAATGACATCATTATGCTAGAGTCAAGTTTCAATGTGTCTGATTGTGGTTGATGAGACCAATATGAGCTTGGAATGCTCTACCACAGGTCAGACACAAATATTCTGAGTGAACATTTGGGATGGACACTCTAAATTTGCACTTACTGCACTTCCTTTGAGCTGTTTCAATTTTGCTTTGCTTGGTAGAGCACAGTACCTTCTTTGATGTGGGCACACCATGCTGAGCAGTCCTGTGCCAGTGTTCCATATCACACAATGAATTCCAAAGTGCGACTTTGAGGGGCAGCTAGGTGACAGAGTGAATAGAGCACCAGTCCTGGAGTCAGGAGGACCTGAGTTCAAATTCAGCCTCAAACACTTGACACACTAACTTGATTCTTGTGACCACCATGTGAACGCTTGCCCTGTGTGAGTTCTCCATAAAACAGTCTTTTTGGCAAGCATTTGCATTTGAACAATGTGGCCAGCACATTGGAGTTGTACTGTCTGAAGCAGAGTTTGAATGCTTAGCAGTTTAGTTTGATAAAGATTTCAGTGTCTGGTACCTTATCCTGCCAGATGACCTTCAGAATCTTCCTAAGACAATTAAAATGGAAGAGATTCAGTTTCCTGGCATGGCGCTGATAGACTGTCCAGGTTTCACAGGCATACAACCATGAGGTCAGCACCATAGCTCTGTAGGTTTTCAGTTTGTTTAGTAATCATTCTAATACCTCTTCTCTCCCATACTTTCCTTTGGAGCCTCTCAGACACTGAGCTAGCTCTGCCAATGCTTGCTTCAACCTCATTATCAATGTGTACATCTCTGGAAAGTACACTGCCAAGGTAAGTGAACTTATCCACAGCATTAAAAACTTCTCCATTTGCTGTAACCAATGATTCCATATTTGGATGGTGTGGTGGTGGTTGATGGAACACCTGAGTTTTCTTGGTATTAATTGTTAGACCAAAATTAGCACAAGCAGCAGAGAATTGATCTGTACATTGTGGCATCTCAGCTTCAGAGGCTGCATTGAGTGCACAATCATCCACAAAGAGTAAATCATGCACCCATACTCTTTCCACTTTGGTCTTGGCTTGTAGCCTTTTCAAGTTGAAGAATTTACCATCAGTGTGGTAGCTGACCTATTATTCCTCAGTCACTTCATATTTATTTCATGGTACTGACTATAGACTATCAATGTAAAGTTCATAGATTTATAGCAGAAAGCACCTTCGAAGTTATCTAGGACAACCTCTTACAGATGAGAAAATGACTTCAAGGGAAAGTAAGGTACTTTCTTAAGGTGACACAGGTAAATAAGAAGCAGAGCCAGGACTTTCACCTAACCCCTTTATCTTTGAATCCATTGTGTTTTCCACTGTACCCCATTGTTATCTTAGTCACTTTTCCATTTTGGGTCTTTTTCTAAAATGTGATGCCTAGAACCTGATACCATCTAGACATATAGTACCTATTAATTTGTCTTTCAAGATGTTTAGCTTTTGGGCGGGTGCTGTTTTCATTCTGCCAATCTTCCCAACATTTTAAGAAATAATTTTTCATCATGCTTTTTCTCCCTTCTACTTGTATAATTTATTTTTAGGGTTTGTATGTGTAGGACTTTAGTCATCATATAAAAATATAAAGTAATGTAACTTTAGAGAAGAAAGAAATTACTTTGGGATGAATGCATTCAGGAAGGGCTATTGAGAACTTAATCTGGGCTCTGAAGAATGGCTAAGGCCTAAGGAAAAAAGAACAGGCTTCTAATAAGGGAGTGAAGGTTTGAAGTCAGGGATTAGACCTGTTTGTAAGGGGCCATTGAGTAAGACCATTTGGCTACAGAGAAGGAATGTTTTAGTGGGGAGTAGTAGGAGTCATCTAGATAAGATATTGTAGGGAACCATGAATGCTAAATTCTGAACACTTTGGATTTTATCCTAAAGACATTGAGGAGTCAGTTGAGGTTCTTGGGTAGGGAATTTACTGGATGAAATTGGCAATTTTTGGAAGACTAGTCTAGCATTAATGTTTAAGATACATTAGAGAATGCAGCTAGATATAAGGAAAAAGTTACTAAATATTCCTAGGTGTGAGATGCTAGACTCCTCTTCTTTGGGGATTAAGGAGAAATTACTATACAAGCTATTAGAGTTTAAAATTGCACTAAGACTTGTTTTACTCTATATCCTGTACTGTAGTTTTTCCTTGGTAGGTGCTGGTAGTGTTAGTAGTAGTGATCATCAGTTGTAATCATCATCATGACATCATAGATTTATTTGAATATATGGATATTATTGTTTTGAAAAACAACAAAATCATGAATTTACAGTACTTTTTTTGTTGCCCATTGAGAAAACTTATGCAGCTTCATAACAGCTACTGTCATATAAAAGTCCCTTCAATTTCTTGATATTAAAAATAAGATATTAATAAGAGAATCCACACCATAAAAGAATGGGAATAACAAATAATGATGCAAAAGGTGCTGTATACATTTGAAACATAATAAGTCATAAAATCATAAATGAGGTTTGATATAATTCTAGAAATGTTAGAAATAGTAATATGAGAAAATGTAGAGGTGAAGAGGAGATAAAATGATGATTTACTTAAAATTAAAAATTATTACAGAATAATATAAATAAATTTAAAAGGATGACAGAAGGCATTTTTAAAAAAATTAACTGGTTAAATTTAATATAAACTAAAAAAAATCTGAGTTCATTGTTTGATTATGACTCCTTTATTTGCACACAGAAATATCCGTTTTGGTTAATCATAGGTTTATAATTTTAAAAAATTAAAGAAAAAAATGCGACATGGATAATAAAAATGTCTTTGAGACTAATTATTATTAATTCAGAAGTTTAACCAGTGTAATTGTTACAAGAAGGAAAAATAGCTTGAAAATGCCTTATCAAACCTGAGACTTGCTTGCCAAATGGCTGAAGATGATTGCCAATGGTAATACCAGGTTAGAATATAGACTTATTTGTGAAATATTAGTAAGGATGATGATAATTATTAGAATTTTTATAGCATTGTGATAATAATTTCTAAAGCACTTGAAAGTTTACAGAATAATTTATATCATCCCCTTTGATCCTCACAACAAGCCTGTGAGGTAGTTGTTATTAATACCACCATTTTACAGAGGAAGAAATTGAGGTTGAAAGACGTTAGTGATTTGTCCAAAATCCCACAGGCAGTGTCAGAGACAGACTTTGAATGTAGGTCTTTCTAATTCCAACTCCAAAATTCTATGTTGAATTGTTTTTTAATTGTATCTGACTCTTTTTGACTCCATTTGGGATTTTCTTGGTAAAGATACTGGAGAGGTTTTCCATTTCCTCCTCCATCTAATTTTACAGATGTGGAGCTGAGGCAAACAGGGTTAAGTGACGTACCCAGAGTTATATAGCTAGTAAACATCTGAGGCCAGATTTGAATTCACGAAGATGAGTCTTCTTGACTCCAGGCCCAGCATTCTGTGTACTATGCCACCTAGTTGCCTTCTAGTACTCTATAAAACAAAGCAAATTAATCTTTAAGTAATTTCAGGATGAAAATGGAAGGAAAACTTAAAAGCAGAAGAAATGTGAAAAATACTTGTAAACATTTTAAATAAACTATTTTGTTTATCAAGGACATTGGGATTACCACATTTGGACCCTTGTATCAGCTGTACTTAATAATACTGAGGAGGTAGAAATGGCACTAAAAAGAACAAAGGCAGGAAGAGCATCCAGATTGGACCAAGCATGTATAAAGGAGATACATGTTGGTTGTGATGACGATCTGAGCACACTGATAGGGTATCAAAGATAAGGAAGATGTCAAGGGTATGACCTTATTGACACTGAAGAAAGGGGAAAAGAACAATTACTCATCTATATGCTTGTCTCCCATTGGTACAAAATCTCAAGAGTCATGTGTACATCATGAATCAAGATCCTTGATGAGGTTATTAGGAAATAAGCAGGTTTTTGAAAGCAATATGCAGAAATCTTTACCTTTTCACCATGATGTCACACTCATAGAAAGGGGCCACTAAACTGTAAATAAGGACCCTTGTGGATTGCATTTTGACTTTAAAAATCAACATTATTTGTGTTCTATTTTATTTTTATTTATTTTGTTAAATATTTCTCAATTACTTTTTAATGTGGTTTGAGTTGCACTTGGATTGTTGTGGGCTGTATGTTTGACACCTCTGATGTCTGGAGAATATAAGCATCACATTATCTTTGTAGTTTTTTTTATTATGAAAAAGCATGTAATAAAACAACACTTTCTTGCTCTTTTACATCAAGATGTCTCTTGCCCCTATATCAACATCATTCGAGATTGCTTAGAAGATGCAGCATAAATAACCATTTTCACTGAATTTTTGTTAATAATATATGAGGCATAAAACAAGGAGATGTATATGTGCCAAAGCCATTCATCACTGTGATGGTAGACAGGTAGGCTAACAAGTATTTAAGTGCTTACTATGTGCCAGATACTGTCCTAAGTGACAAAGGAGGTAACGGTACAAAATCTAGATCAAAGAGAGATTCCTTGTGGGTGGTATGGTCCTTCATGTTGGCAGGTGAATTGTGCTGATTGCATGAAGAGCCAGAACATTGCAGTCTCTTAAGAAGAGATCTAGAATCATTTAAAGGAGTTTGACCTGTCCACATAAGAAAGACCAAGAGGATGCTGATTATCTGTTGCACAGATTTCAGCACGTATTTAGATTTGCACCCAGTCCAACAGTCCTTTATATTTGTGGAAGGACAAGAGAGCAGGACTCAGTTGAAAAGGTGGATAGGAGAATAGACTGGATTTTTTGCAGGAAATTGTATATTTAGTGACCCTACTTCACATCTTTTTAATTCTACCATTTTTCTCCAGGAAATTGTTTGTTTCATCTTGCTATTCACACATCATCATTACCCTCAGTTGCTTATGTCCTTCTGATTGGAGAACCTGGAGGACAGCATAAAATTTCTCCCAAACCTCTCTTTAAAGAGGGCCCAGAAGCTAAGCTAACTCTTTCCTTTCCCACTAACTCAGCCGCTCTCAACCTGTGGGTCGTGACCCCTTTGGGGGTTGAAAGACCCTTTCACAGGGGTCACCTAAGACCATCAGAAAACACATATTTCCGATGGTCTTAGGAACGAGACACTGCTCCTCTATCCGTCTCCAGGTGGGTCCACCCACATGCAGATACGCCCACATATGAGTATTAAAGGGCATTAGGAAGGTTGAGAACCACTGCACTAACTGCACTGCTTAGTTTCAGCTCCATCATACCTTTTCTTCCCTTTTCCCCGTTAGATTGTAAGTTTTTTGAAGTCAAGGACTTTTTCATGTGCACTCAGCACACTGTCAGGCACAGTGGATGTTATTATTTATTTATTATATAATAAATGTGGATGGTATTGTAGTTTTTTTGTGGCAATGAGATGTAGAACACTACTGCTTCCAGAGAACTAGAAATGCCCTACGCAGGACAGTAGAGAGACATATAGTGGATGTGAGCTGGATGCAACATATAAATAATGAGGAAATTAAGAAAGACAGGAGTGGACGGCAGTTCTCATCAGGGAACTGTATGACGAGAAAAGAACATGACTTGTTACTGTGCCAGGAATGAGAGATGACAGGTAGACACCCAGAGGCACCCAGAATGACCAACTGATAAGCCGTATAATATTGGGAGAGAGCCAGGTCATCCAGCTTGTTGTGTGGACCTCATGTGCTGAACTTTGGAGAGTAACTGGACATGTACAGGATGGGCAAGATTAGGTAGGTTGCCTTCTACATTGTTGGAAGGAACTTCAGAATCAATATAGATCCATTTGAGTAATTAAATGTATGAGAAAGGACATTGGAGTTATTACTATTTTCTTGGTAAGTTTGACCTGAATACAAAGCAGTTGTCAGAATGAGCAGATTAAAAGAATCCAGAAACTATTTCAGCTAGAAAGCTCCATCTTAAATATAACCTTTACCAAACAGCACAGAAGAATAGCAGGCCCAAAGATTTGGTGGAATATCACTTAAGAAAATGGAAAAGCAATTGAACAAATATTCAGAGATTATTGTTGATGTGCACCTAAGGTAAATTATTCTGACACCTCTTCTCCTCCCCCAATTAATAGAGTTTTTTATAGTGATTTTTTTTTTTCCCGTCATTTACAATAGTGGACCCATATTTGGACACTTTGCCTTCCAGGTCCCATGTATTATGTGACAAGACTGTCTTGTTCTCAACAAATACATGCAAAACAGCTAAAGACAACTCTACAAGCCTCAAGATGGAAGAAGATACCTAAACTCAGAGAAAGATATAGAAAGACTATAGTTTAAATGGAGACTGAAGCAAAACTC
>CM053587.1:246680157-246703038 GCA_028646515.1 Pseudochirops corinnae
GGGAGGGGAGAAAATCTGAAACTCAAGTGATTGTGGAACTGAATCTTGTAAATAAAAAGTAAATGAGCAAATAAAAAAAAAAAGTAGTGGGGGGCGGAGGGAGGCAAGGAATTTTTAAGGGCTTTGAATGCCAAACAGAGTATTTTATATTTGATCCTGAAGGTGATAGGAGCCACTGCAGTGTACTAAATAGGCAGGTGACATGGTTAGACTTGCCCTTTAGACCAATTTGACAGCTGAGTTGAGTCCAAGAACAACTACAAAACAATAAAAATAAATGTTGCAAAATTACTCTTTCTTTTTCTTTAAAAAAATTCTTTGTTATATTGGATGGCTCTGGGATAGCAGGGTGGGAGAGAAGATGGGGAGAGCTTCAGGAGGAAATTCAGGTGATGTAACACTAAAGATATCAATAAAAAAATTATTTTAAAAAACTTGGGACATAGTATATTATATATTTTTAAAAGTCATCTACTTTATTCTTCTCTTTTGTGTGTGGATGGAGAAACTAGTCTGAGAGAGATTAACTGAATTACTCAAAGTCCCACTCTAGGTACTATATTGGAGAGTCAGGATCAGAACCAGGTCTTCAACCTCCAAAATCAGTCTTCTTTCCATTGGCCAATGCTTTTTCCACATAGACTTTCATTTTCCTAACTTTGTTATTAAACAACAAAAATGTAGCAACCAAATGCTAATTCAGGATCTCAAAAATGGAACTGGGAATTCATAATGAGATGAAGCAGTTTACTCAAAAGAACATGAGGTAAAAAGAAGGCTGAATCATGGAAGGAAAAATTATTGGCATTCTGCAGAACAAATTGAAAATAATTACTTGTTATAACTGCTTTTAACATATTAGACTGATATTTTAAAAACATTACAAGCTATATAATTTTTAGGACAAAATTTAAACAACCTATTAGACTAGACAACTAAGTTTCTACTAGACCAGAGATTAACAAACTTATTTGGCCTACCACCCCCTTTAAAAAAAAATTACTCAGCACTCCCATGGAAATCTATTTTCTTTCACCCTTTAATATTTTTGAAATTTGCATCATTTAAAAAAATATAAAATATATTTTTAGAAAATGATGCGTCTTAAATTTAATAATTTATTGTAAATTTGTTGGGGGGGGTTCTGCACTGAAATTTTGATGATGCAATATTGAGTCAGGTAACCTTATAGTATCATATCACAAACAAGTCATTACACCACATATTCCTGCCAAAGTATGCTGAACTTCCCAACAATGCACAACATGCTGGCCTGACAACACTTGCTTGTTAAGACCTATAGGAAGACTTGACCATTGATTGGTTATAACTTATATTTTGTGTTTATTTGAAAAATAATGTAATTACTATGACTTTAACTCTGTTGCACAACAGATGAAACATGCATGAACAGTTTTTCAAAATTTCCTTCTTTTCTCTTCCTTCCTTATGCTTCTACCACCCCCTTATTTTTATTCAACACTCCCAAATTGCACCCTAACTTACTATTACCTACCTTCCCCAACCCAACCATTCCAGAGCCACCAGCTGGAAGTATTGCCCACTTTGGGAACCTATGTGCTAGACTATAAGGTCCATAAGAGCAGTCTATGTTTTATAAAAATTTTTCTCTCTCCAAGCCCTAGCACAATGCTTTGCATACATATGTGTTTAATATGTGTTTACTAAATGATAATGTCTGCTGATTAGAAGTTAATTTTTGACATTGTTTTACATTTTCCTCTGAAAGAAGGTTTCTAACTTAATATTCATTGATTCAATTAATCCATCAATATTTAAGCATCTACTGTATGCAAAGCATACATGAATCAATACATAAATCAATCTTAAAGAAGGCATTTCCTTAAGAATATTCAGAAAGGGCACCTGAACTATGATGAAATCACTTTAGTCATCTTAACTCAAGAACCTCATGAATAGTTCTTGAATTCCAGGCCATGGGAGAGCATTAATTTCTCTTCCTGAAGGGAAATATGGAAATGATGTATGTTGTCAACTGTGCAACTGTAGAAATGCAGAAGAGTGAAATTTATTTTTTTAATATTTTTTCCAATCACATGTAAAAACAATCTTTAAATATTCGTTTTTAAAAATTTTGAGTGCTGAATTCCCTCTCTACTACTCACCCCCATCAAGAAGGCAAGCAATTTGATACAGGTTATACATGTGTGGTCAAGCATATATTAATCATGAGTGAGAAAAACCACACAGACAAAAAAAAATCAAGAAAAATAAAGTTTTTTTAAAAAATGTATCCTTCAATCTGCACTCTGACTCTGTCAGGTTTTTCCTCTGGAAATGAATAGTATTTTTCATCATAAGTACTTCAGAATTATCTTAGGTCACTGTATTGCTGAGAATAGCTAAATCATTCACAGTTGATCATCATGAAATATTACTGTTACTGTGTACAATGTTCTCTGGGTTCTGCTCATTGCACTTTGCATCAGTTCATGTGAGTCTTTACAGGTTTTTCCTGAGAGCATCTGCTCCTCATTTCTTATTGCGTAATAATATCCCTTCACAGTCATATATAACAATTTGTTCAGCCATTCCTCAATATATGGGCATCCTCACAATTTCCTTTTCTTTGCCACTACAAAAAGTGCTGCTGTCAATATTTTTTTACATATATATGTCTTTTTCTTTTCTTTTTAAAATCTCTTTGGTATACAGACCTAGTAGTGGCATTGCTAGATCAAAGAGTATGCACAGATTTTATTTTTTCAATTTTCTGTAAATTTTTAATTTTAAACTTAAATACAAAATGAGAAAAGAAAAAAAATTGCCATGTGCACACCAGATCATAAGAGAGAATTCAATATAAAACAATAAATTTCCATTTCATGACCTATATAATAAATACTACACATTGTTTTCAAAGTTGCCCACTTTTCTTTGCTTCCTTGTTGGTTTTCTTTTATTCTCTGCTGTGTACTTTTTACTTCATTTTTCCCCCTCCCTGTTTCTCCACTCTAAATAAGGCTACAATTCAGTGTGGATATACATAGATAGATATACATAGACATCTATCATACACATATATACACACATGTATGTAAGACTATACTATGCTTATTTCCTCCTATCATCTGTTTCCCTGAAGATGGATACCATCTTCCTTCATAAGTCCAAATCTTTCCATGTTTTTCTAAATCAACCAACTTCCTACACCACAGCAGTATTTTAACCCAATTGCATCCTATCTAATTGTCTATGAAAGTTTATCCCTAGTGGATTCCTTCTGTTTTGGTTACATAGGTTTTATTTAAACAAGAAAATTTTTATTTAAAACAATCAAAATTATACTTTTTACACCTTAACAATTCTCTTACCTTATAATATAGTTTAAAGTCTGATACTGCTGAATCTAGTTCCTTTACATCTTTTTTCCCCTGATTTCTTTCATGTTTCTGATCTTTTGTTCTTCCAAATGAACTGTTATTATTTTTTCTAACAGTAAAATAATTTTTAGTAATTTAATTGGTATGACATTGAGTAAATAGATTATTCAGGTAAAATTGTCATTTAAAAAATTATATTGGCTTTACCTAACCCATGAACAATAAATATTACTTTAATTATTTAGATCTGAGTTTATTCATATAAAATGTTTTATGTTTAAGTTCATATAGTTCCTGTGTCAGGTTTGGCAGATATACACTCAGGTATTTTAGGTAAGCACAGTTTTACATCCCTTTCGGCAAAATTCCAAATTGCTCTTCAGAATTGTTGGATCAGTTCACAACTCCACCAACAGTACATCAGCATCCCTATTTTTCCACAACCCCACATTTGTCATTTTCCTTTTCTGTCATATTAGTTGATGAGATAGGTATGAGGTGATCGCTCAGAGTTGTTTTAATTTGCATTTCGCTAATCAATAGTGATTTAGAGTGCTTTTTATACATCTATAGATAGTTTTGATTTCTTCATATGAAAACTACCTGTTCATATCCTTTGGCCATCTGTCAATTGGCGAATGACTTGTATTCTTATATATTTGACTCGGTTCTCTATATGTTTGGAAAATGAAGCCTTTATCAGAGAAATGAATAAAAAATTTTTTTCCCAGTTTTCTTGCTTTCCTGCTAATCTTGTTTTTGTTTATGCAAAAAGCTTTTTAATTTAATGTAATCAAAATTATCCATTTTACTCCTCATAATTCTCTTATTTGATCATAAATTCTTCCCTTATCCATAGATCTGATAAACTATTCCATGATCTCCTAATTTGCTTATCATATCATCCTTTATATCTAAATCATCTACCCATTGTGACCTTATCCTGATATATGGTATGAGATGTTGGGCAATGCCTAATATCAGTCCAAGTGCTTTCTAGTTTTCCCCCAACAATTTTAGTCCAAAAATGAGTTACTGTCCCAGAAGCTTAGATCTTTTCATTTATGAAATATTAGATTACTATGGTCACTCACTACTGCATATTATATACCTAATCTATTCCACTAATCTGTCACTCTATTTCTTAGCCAATACCAGATAGTTTTGATAGTTACCACTTTGTAATACATTTGAGATCTGATATGGCTAGGCCAGATTTCATATTTTTTTTCATTGATTACCTTGATATTCATGACCTGTTGTTCTTCCAGATGAATTTTGTTATTTTTTCGAACTCTACTCGTAATTTTTTAGAAATATGATTGATACAGCCCTGTATGAGTAAATTAATTTAGGTAGAATTGTCATTTTTATTACATTGGTTTAGCCTACCCACAAGCAATTAATATTTCTCAAATTGTATAGATCTGTCTTCATGTGAAAAGTTTATTGTAATTGTGCTCATATGGTTCCTGAGTTTGTCTTGGCAGATAGATTCCCAAGTATTTTATATTGTCTACAGTTATTTTAAGTGGAATTTTTCTTTCTATATCTTACTGCTGGACTTTATTGGTAACATATGGAAATGCTGATGATTTATATCCTGCAACTTTGCTAAAGTTGTTAATTATTTCAACTAGTTTTTTGTTGTTGTTGATTCTCTAGGATTCTCTAAGTATATCATCACATCATCTGTAAAGAGTGATAGTTTTAAATGTTGGAGAAGATGTGGGAAAATTGGGACACTAATGCATTTTTAGTGCAGTTATGAGCTGATTCGACCATTTGGAGAACAATTTGGAACTATGCCCAAAGGGCTACAAAATTGTACATACCCTTTGACCCAACAATACCACTTCTAGGTCTGTATCCCAGAGAGCTCATAAAAACAGGAAAAGGACCCACATGTACAAAAATATTTATTGCAGCTCTTTTTGTGGTGGCAAAGAATTGGAAACTGAGAGGATGTCCATCAATTTGGGAATGGCTGAACAAATTGTGGTATATGAATGTAATGGAATACAGTTGTGCTATAAGAAATGATGAACACATGGGTTTCAGGAAAAATCTGGAAAGACTTATACAACTGATGCAGAGTGAAGTGAGCAGAATCAGGAGAAGAACATTGTACACAGTAACAGCCACATTGTGCAATGACTAACTTTGATAGACAGCTTTTCTCAGCAATGCAAGGACCTAAGATAACTCCAAAAGACTCACAATGGAAAATGCTATCCAATTCCAGAGAAAGAACTTTGGAGTCTGAATGCAGATGGAAATAAACTATTTGCTCTCCTTTTCTTTTGTGGTTTGGTTTTGTTTCTTCTTTCTCATTATTCTTCCCAGTAGTTATAATTCTTTTTTACATCGTGACTAATGTGAAAACAGTACATGTATAATTAGAGCCTATATCAGACTTCATGCTGTCTTGGGGAAAGCGGAGCAGGAGAAGAGGGAGAAAATTTAAAACTCAAAATTGTGTTGAAGTGAATAAATGATAAATAAACTAAGAATAAATGAATAAATTATTTTTTAAAAGAGTGATAGTTTTGTTTCTTCATTGCCTTTTCTAAATATTTTGATTTCATTTTCTTCTCTTACTGCTATAATTACCATTTCTAATGCTATTTTATAGCTAGCATTTCTATGATATTGAATAACAATGCTGATAATAATGAAGCATCCTTGCTTCATTACAATTTTATTAAGAGAAGGTTTCTAGCTTTTCCCCATTACAAATGTTTGCTGATGGTTTTAGACAGATACTATGTGTCATTTTAAGGAAAGTTCCATTTATTTCTATGCTTTCCAGGAATGAGTGTTGTGTTTTGTCAAAAGCTTTTTCTGCATCTATTGAGATAATCATGTGATTTTTGTTATTTTTGTTATTGATATGATCAATTATGCTGGTAGTTTTCCTGATATTGAGCCAGCTCTGCATTCCTGATATAAATTCCACCTAGTCATAGTACGTGCTCTTTGTGATATATTACTGAAATTTCCTTGCTAGCTTTTTATTTGAAATTTTTGCATCAATATTCATTGGGGAAATTGGTCTACAATTTTCTTTCTCTGTTTTGGCTTTTTCTGATTTAGGTATTAGTCCCATATTTGTGTTATAAAAGGAATTTGGTAAGACTCCTTCTTGGCCTATATTCCCAAATAATTGATATAGTATTGGAATTAGTCGTTTTTTAAATGTTTGGTAGAATTCACTTGTGAATCCATTTGGTCCTGGAGATTTTTTCTTAGGGAGCTCACTGATGGCTTGTTCAATTTCTTTTTCTAAGGTAGGGATTATTTAAATATTCAATTTCCTCTTCTGTTAATCTAGTCAATTTATATTTTTGTAAATACTCATCCATTTCACTTAGACTGTCTGATTTATTGGCATATATTGAGCAAAATAGCTCCTAATAATTGTCTTAATTTCATCTTTATTGTTGATGAATTCACCCTTTGCATTTTTGGTAGTGGTAATTTGTTTTTCTTTTTTTTTAATCAAATTAACCAACGGTTTATTTACTTTATTGGGTTCCCTGCCCCCCATAAAACCAGCTCTTAGTTTTATTTATTAGTTCAATGGTTTTTCTTACTTTCAATTTTATTAATCTCTCCTTTGATTGTCAGTATTTCCAATTTGGTGTTTAATTGGAGAGGTTTAATTTTTTTTTCTTTTTCAGTTTTTATTAGTTGCATGCCCAATTAATTGATCTGTTCTTTCTCTATTTTATTGCTACATGCATTTAGAAATATAAAATTTTCCCTAAATACTGCTTTGGCTACATCCCATAAATTTTAGTATGTTGTTTCCTTGTTATAATTCTCTTTAATGAAATTATTGATTGTTTCTATGATTTATTCCTTGAGCCATCCATTCTTTAGGATTAGATTATTTAATTTCCAATTAACTTTTAGTTTACTTTTCTATGGTCATTTATATTAAATATATTTAATTGCATTATGATTTGAAGAGAATGCACTTAATATTTCTGCTTTTCTGCATTTGATTGTGAGGTTTTCATGCGTTAACACGTGGTCAGTTTTTGTGAAGGTGTCATATAGCACTGAGAAAAGGTATACTCCTTTCTATTCCCATTCAGTTTTTTCCACAAATCTATCATATGTGACTTTTCTAAAATTCTGTTCATCTCCTTACCTTTTTTCTTGTTTATTTTTTTGGTAATATTTATTTAGTTCTGAAAGGTGAAAATTGAGGGCTGCTACTAGTATGGTTTTACTTCTACTTCCTCCTATAATTCATTTAACTTTTCCTTTAAGAATTTGGATGCTGTTCCTGAAAATATAGGGGTTGCCCATCAATTGAGGAATGGCTGAACAAGTTGTGGTATATGAATGTAATGAATGGAATACTATTGTGCTATAAGAAATGGGAAGGAAATGGACTTCATAATTACCTGGAGAGGCTTATACAAATTGATGCTGAGTGAGAAGAGCAGAACCAGGAAAAATTTGTACACAATGACAGACACATCTTATGTGTGATGACCAACCTTGATGAACTGGACTCTTCTCAGCAACACACAGTTATAAGACAACTCTACAAGTCTCAGGATGGAAGGAGATGTCTACATTCAGAGAAAGATCTAGAAAGACTAGAGTTTAAATGGAGACTGAAGCAATACATGCTATCGTTCTTTTTCATGTTTGGTTTTGTTTCTTTTTTTCCCATTGTTCACTCATTGGTTACAACCCTTCTATACAATCAGACTGTTGTACAATGTGAAAGTATTTGCAGGTCCTATACGTGATTTCACGCCACCATGGGGGGGAGGGGGAAAGGAGGGGAGAAAATCTGAAACTCAAGGAATTGTGGAACTGAATCTTGTAAACTAAAAGTAAATAAACAAGTCATTGGAAAAAAAAAAGAATTTGGATGCTGTGTCTTTCAGTGCATACATGTTTAATATTGATACTACTTCATTTGTCTTTGGTACCTCTTAACAAATGTAATTTCTCTGCTTATCTCTTTTAATTAAATCTTTTTGTGGTTTTGTTTTGCCTGAGATGATGATTGCTATCCCTGCTTTTTTTAAATTTTACTTCAATTGAAGCATAATATATTCTTCTCTAGCCTCTTATTTTTACTCTGTGTGTATCTCTCTGCTTCAAGTGTGTTTCTTGTAAACAACATATTATAAGATTCTTGTTTTTAATATACTCTTATCTACTTCTGTTTTATGGGTGACTTTGTCCCATTTATATTCATAGTTATGATCACTATGTGTTTCCTTCTACCCTACTTTGTCTTCATGTTTATCCTTCTCTTTCTTCTTTTACCTTGTTCCTCCTCAGAGGTGTTTTGCTTCTGACTACCACTTCCCCCAATTCACCCTCCCTTTTATCAATACCCCTCTCCCTTATCCCTTACCTCTGCTTCTACTTTCCTGATGGATAAGATAGATTTCTATACTCAACTAAATGTGTTTGTTATTTCCTCTTTAAGACAATTCCAATGAGAGTAAGATTCAAGCACTACATACACTCTCCCCTTTATCTATAAAAGCTCTTTTATTCCTCTTTTATGTAGGATAATTTGCCCCCATTCTATCTCTCTCTTCCCCCTTCTCCCAATTTGTTCCTCTTTTTCACACCTTAATTTTGTTTTCTGGATATCATTCATCATAGTCAACTCACACCTGTGCCCTCTGTCTATATATACTCCTTCTAACTATCCTAATAATGATGAAGTTCTTGGGAGTTACAATTATAATTTTCCTATAGGAATGTTAACATTTTAACTTTATTGATTCCCTTATGATTTCCTTTTCATGTTTACCTTTTTATCCTCCTATTGAGTCTTGTATTTGAAAAATTATATTTTCTAATCAGCTCTGGTCTTTTCATCAGGAATGCCTGAAAGTCCTCTATTTAATTAAATATCTTTTTTTTTTCTTGTGAAGGATTATACTCAGTTTTGCTGTGTAGATGATTCTTAGTTATAATCCTAGTTCCTTTGCCCTCCGTAATGTCATATTCCAAGCCCTTCAGTCTTTTAATGTGGAAACTGCTAAATTTTGTGTGATACTAACTGTACCACCATGATATTTGGATTATTTCTTTCTGACTGTTTGTAACATTTTCTCTTTGATCTAAGGGCTCTGGAAATTGGCAATAATATTCCTGGGAGCTTTCACTTTAGGTTGTCTTTCAGGGGTTGATGGGTAGATTCCTCCATTTCTATTTTACCTTCTGGTTCTAGGACATTAGGGTAGTTTTCCTTGATAATTTCCTTAAATAGTTATTTTTCTTTAAATAGCTAGTGATTTTGCACAATCCTTCCTCACTTAAATCCAATTCACTTGCATGACATGGCATCACCTCCCTGATATCCTGGTCCTCTTTGAGATCAAAGAACAAACAGCAACTTAAGTGAGTAAAAAAGGAGCTGCCCACTGGGGACCAAACTGGAACTGGCTAGTTGTCAACAAGATCTTCTTTCCTTCCTTCCTTCCTTCTTTCCTTTCTTTCTTCCTTCTTTCCTTCCTTCCTTTTTTTTCCCTTTCTTCTTTCCCTTCCCTTTGTCCACATAAGGTATCACACCCTTACTAGCAGGCACTCTGCCCAAAGGGAATGTAAATTTTAATCTTTGAAAATCTTTTTTAGCCCCAAATTACTCTTGCTCTCATTGATTGGCTAATAATATATCCCAGGCCAAGCCCTACTTGGTCATTGTTTGGGCCCTGATTGACTCAGAAAGAATGTAAATAGCAATTATTTCTGTTTTTGCAAGAAATCCTGAGGGTCTTTCCCTCTGAAATCTATCTTTTTTTAAGAGGCCATTCTTTGCCTCATTTTTTATTAAGCCTTAATTATCGAATGGGCTTTGTCAGTCAAACTGAGACCTTAGCTTTAAAAGGCCAAGGTCCCCCAATGCATCCTGGGCCATCTCCAGTTGTCTTAATATATATCTGGCCACTGGACCCAGATGGCTCTGGGGGAGAATGCAAGGCTGGTGATTTTGCACAACTCTCCCTCACTTAAATCTAATTCATTTGCAAGTCATAGCATCACCTTCTTGATGTCATGGTCCTCTTCAAGAACAAAGGACAAAGAGCAAATATGATATCTAGGCTCCTTTTTTTTTTTATAATGGCTTTCAAGTAGTCTAATAATTCTTAAATTAACTCTCCTTATTCTATTTTCCAAGTCAGGTGTTTTTCTAATGAGATATTTCACATTTTCTTCTATTTTTTCATTCTCTTGATTTTTGTTTTATTGTTTCTTGATGTTTCATGGAGTCATTGGCTTCCATTTGTTCAATTCTAATTCTTTTTTTTGTTTTTTGTTTTGTTTTGTTTGTTTGTTTTGCTTTTTAGAAGGAGGAGGGCAGTTGGGGTTAAGTAACTTGCCCAAGGTCACATAGCTAGTAAGTATTAAGGGTCTGAGGGTGGATTCGAACTCAGGTCCTCCTAATTCCAGGGCTGGTGGTCTATTCACTGTGCCACCTAGCTGCCCCCAATTCTAATTCTTAAGGAATTATTTTCTTCATTGAGCTTTTGTACTTCCTTTTCCATTTGGCCAATTCTACTTTTTAAGAAATTCTTTTCTTCAGTGAATTTTTGTACATCTTATTTCCATTTAGCCAATTCTGCTTTTTAAGGAGCTCTTCAGTGGACTTTTATGCCTTTTGTTACCATTTGGCCTATTTTGTTTTTTAACGTTATTTTACTCATTATTTTTTTGTACCTCCTTTACCAAGTTGTTGACTCTTTTTTCATGTTTTTCTTGCATTACTCTAATTTCTTTTGCCAATTTTTCTTGTGGCATTTTGGGGGAGCCTAAAACCACTTCACATTTTTTTTAGCTGTTTTGACATTGTTGTCTTTTTTTGACTTTGTGTTTTGATCTTCCGTGACATCCTATGGTCAGGTTGTTTTTTTGTTATTCGCTTATTTTTTCATCCTGTTTTTGACTTTCAACTTTATGTTAAAATTGGACTCTTCTCCCAGAGTGGAGGGGACATTGTCCTAAGCATCACATTATTTTGAGTTATTGTTTTCAGAGCTAGCTGTGGAGGGATCTGTAAGTTACCAATTCTTCCAAGGTGGTAAGCTCTAAGGATAGGTCTGGTCACCGCTCTCCTGGTCTATGCTCTTATCTGTGAGAAACCACAAGCAGTCTTTTCTGCCCTAGAACTGTGACCATGGTTTCCATTCCTGCTAGTTCTCCTCCTCACCCTGAAACTGTTACTGCATATGGGTAATGTGAAAGAGTCCTGCCCCCAATGCCAGCAAATGGTCCCCTGTAATCTCCTTCAGATCAGTTGCCTGACCCCCTTACCCTTTGTGGGCTCAGAGCTCCAGAAACCACAACCATTGATTCAGTCACCCCCAAGGTCTGTTGCTGGCTTGCCAGGGCAGGGCTTCTGTTACATTGTGCTCCACTCACACCACAGTAAAAGAGCCATTTCCTGTCAACCTGCTAAGTTGTCTTATGCTGGAAAATTATTTCACCCTATCCTTTTGTTGATTCTATCACTCCAGAATTCATTTTGAGATGTTATTTTAACATTATTTAGAAAGAAATTTGGGAGAGCTCAATGAGCCCCTGCTTTTACTCTGCCCTCTTGGCTTCATCACTCACTTTATGAATGAAGATATATTTTGTTAGAAAATTACTTTCAAAGTCTGAGTCTCTTACCCAGAATCGTGCTGCTTCCTGGCCATCTTCTCATCATGCTGCCTACCCCTTTCAAACTCCCTATATTGTTGTCTTCTCTAGTAAAATGTAATCATTTTAAGGGCAAGGACAGTCTTGATTATTTGTTATTTAGCAAAATGTCTGCTACTTAATAAATGTAATAAGCAAGTGTTGAGCTTTAGAGTTGCTCATGACCCCAAAATACCAACATGCCAGGTCCTGCCAAATGAATTTGACTCAAAGTAAAGCAAAGTTTATTAAAGATTCACCAAAATGGGTAGACTCTTAAGGAGACTAAGTACCTATGATGCTTGTATTAAATAAGCGGGTCAGAATAATCTCACACAGAATGAGTCTGCACTAGACTGAATTCTCAGCTCCATCATGGAGGCAAGATGGATCTTATTGTAATGCCAAGAACAAGCAACTTCCAGGTTCAGATTACGAGCACAGCAAACTCCATTTATTCAGTGACAGATTAAGGCAAAACATTCACGGAAAATCAAAACACAGCATTCACCATGTATAACTCAATAATTTAGTAAATACTCAATTCAATCACAAAGTACTAAAGTCCAAGTACTCCACCCTGGGCAGTACATTCATTTAGTCAATCACAAAGTCTTCTCTCTATTCAACTGGAGATTAGTTTCCAGTCATAAAGTACATTCATTTGGTCAGTCACAAAGCATAAAAGTCAAAAGTTTTCCACCCCTAGATCACAACTGAACTACAATACAATCCATCACCACCAAGTACCCTCTTAAGAGGCAGTGGAAGGCCATTCATCCCTAGGTCACAACTAGGTTATAATATCATCACAGCATTTAATATCCAAGGAGAGGTCTTTTCTTCATCTTGACCCAAGGCAAGTTCTCAGCAGTTTCTGTTCCTGGGAAGACGCAGTTTAACAAAGACACAACAACAAACATTGCCAGTATCCTCATTGATTCACTCTCTGCTTGCAAAATCAACCTAGACACAACAACAAGGTCTGAGGAGTCAACACAAATCATCAGTACAGTCCCAGAGCCCCTGAAAACATCAGCAAGACCCTCCTCCAGGATTTCTGTAAACATATAACAAGAAAATCCTCTTTCAGGGCTTCTGAACCAACAGCAAGGTCCCAGGACTTCTGCAACAACAGCAACATCCTCCATCAGCAAACGAATCTGACAAAGTAATATCAAAAGAGACAGAACAAATACGGGCACCACAGTCATGCCTCTTCCCAGTTTAATCCTCAGTTCTCATTTCTCTCTCTCCAGCAGTAGCAGCAGCCTCCAGATGCTGGCCTCCAGAAGCTCTTCTGGTCTCTCTCTCTGCTTGGGCCTCTCTTTAAATCCAGGGCACCAGTTCCTCCCAGTTCAGCCCTCTCTCTTCAAGTCAAGTCCATCCCACAAGTTGGATTCACAAACTCTGGGTTTTAATGCTTAACCCAAAAACCAAGCCAATACAAGGGGATCTTTAAATTCCATTACCATTACACTTATATACAGAAAGATTGTGGGAGGATTTAGGGGTGGTCTAAAGGAAGAGTTCGGGGAGGGTCTTGAGGAGTAGTCTAAGGAGGATCTTGGGGACTGAGGTCAGACTCCAAAAGAGCTGAAGGCTACCTGGAGATGACAGACAATGGAGGGCTAGGCTAGTTTAAGGGTAGATTTGAGTATAGATATTCTGATAGAATCAAGGGTGGGAAGCAGCTGGACAATGGAGGGCTAGACTGGGTTTAGATTTGGGCCTAGCTATAATGAAAGGCTTACAGCCTCAGGCAAATGCCTCATCAAGTGGGAAGATTCAGTGTTTGAGGGTTTTCCCAGAGGCTGTACCCAATCACAAGCATTTAATAAATGTCTTCTTTATATATCTATCACCTATCTATATTATCTATCATCTATCCACAAATCCATCCAACATCCATCTATCTATTTAGAATATAAACTCTTGAAGGATAGAGACTATTTTTACCCTAACACAGTGTTTTACACATAGTATATACTTAACTGTTGAATTAAATGGAAGAATTTTCAATTTGGGATTCTGCTTCCCTTGGCACACTCAGATCAAGGCTGGAAGATTCATCAGATTGCCATCAGAGTGACAGCTATGTTGAAAGAAGATGATTAACATGGACATTAAAGTAGATAAATAACCAATTAACAACCAGCTAATCATCCTTGAAAAAAAAGAATTATACATGGAATTCAAACTAATTCAGAAACTAAAACAATATAGAATAAACTGACAAAATTTAGGACCAAATTCTACTTTGCAATAAAATGCAGACACTAATTGGTACATTTCCTACCTCTCTTTTTTTCTTCCTTCCTTTTTTTCTTTTTTTCCTTCCTTCCTTCATCCCCCTCTTCTTCTATCACCTCTAATCTCATCATGATGCTAACTCAAACCTTCATTGATAACCACTTTCTTCAGCCTCCTCTCTCTTCTGATTGAAGTACTAGCAGGTAGACTACCAAACTTCTCCCAAGGCTTTCTTTTTGGCTCCATTCTGTATCTGCTGTTCTGCCTAGTCTCAATTCTATGGAATATGATATCCACTGGTCTCTTCCCCTCTCCCTTTCTAGCCTCCATTTGTCTCCTCCCATTAGATTATAAGCTCCTTGAGAGCAAAGATTGTTTTTCTTTTGTGTCAGTGCCTGGCACATAACAGGTGCTTAATAAATGTTTATTGAATTGGATTGGATTGGTTTGGATTTCTATCTTATTAAGAAGCCAACAAGCATTTATTAAGTGCTTACTACATCCAGGCACTGTGCTGAGCACTGGGGATACAAAGGAAGTAAAACTAAACCAAAGCAAAATAAGACATTTCCTAGGGGCTCACATCTAGTAATAAGAGAGACAAAATGCAAATAGTTGTACAGACAAGAAATATACAGGATAAATTAGGGCTAGTGTCAGAGGAAAAGCACTAAGATTAAGGAAGACTGGGAAAGGCTTCTTCTTACAGAAGGACTCCAGCAGAACTTGAAAAAAAGCCAGGGAAGCCAGGAGGCAGAGATGAAGAAATGCCTGGAGTCAGAAGATGGATCGTATTGTTCAGTGGAAAGCAAGGAGGTTATTAGCACTGGATAGCAGAGTACCTGGAGGGGAATAAGGTATCAGAAGACTGGAAAAGTAGGAAATGGCCAGACCATGAAGGGATTTCTTTAGAGTCTGAACTTAACAAGCATCAGATAAAATAGGCATTCTCATATACATAGCACAACAAAAAATACTGTACCTGAAACAGCAAATTTCTCTCATGTACAGCCTGTTTTTCTTTTTAAGCACATAATAAATTCAACATGTAACTTTTAAAGCCACCCAGCTTGTCTATGATTCTTTCTGGTTTTCCTTCTGTTATTTTCTATGTATTTAAAAAAAAACCCACCACCTTTCCCCCCCCACTATCTTATCTTTACCTCTTCTCTCCCCATCCATTTTCCCCATTCTCACACCTTCCCCCAGATCTCACATTATTGCTATAGGTCCTCATCAGAATCTAATAGTTTGGAAGAGAAGAAGAAAAGTGTTGAAGAGACAGAAATGGAAGGTTTGCAAGTCAGACCTAGAATTTGTCACAAAGTTTCACACTTAGTTAATGTAATTACAATTTTAACTTATATAGGAAAGGTACAAGAAAACACTTATTCATGAATAAGTTTAATTTAATTTAATTGAAATTTAATCCATTGACATGTGCAGAAAGTCAGGGTTAAGACAGCAACTGGAGAGTCAGCCTTGCAAGTCATGAGACTTGGCTTCATGTATTGCCTCTAACACATACTGGCTGTGTAACCCTGGGCAATTCCTTAACTGCTTAATTCCCCAGTTAATTCTCCAAGACTATAAATTGCTGAAGAGTTGACAATGTGAAATGATAGGAGTTTCCTCACTGGGAATCCCTAGACCATTAAAGTCATAGATCCATAGACTACACACACACACACACACACACACACACCCCATCCATACTCCACCTCCTTGTTACCAGCTTGGTTGCTGTCTTGGTCTCTCTTAGGGAAATGATGCTGCAGATGTAACTGCTCCCAGGAAGTCCACTCTATCTAAACACAGTCATACCTCCAGAAAGCCCAAGCAGTGGCAATGCTGTTTTATTATTTGGTAGACAAAAGGAAATGAAATCTCTTACAAACATATCAGTCTTAGGGTAGGCAGACATCTGGTACATTTGGTACTAGTCATAAAAATGTCAGCTGAAAACTAAACACAGGGAATTGGTAGAATTCCTTTGGTGTCAGAGGCTGTATTCAGGGAAATTCATTAGTCACTCAGGCTGTCTTTATCTACTATCCTCTGTCTTCACTCTGAGGAAAGGGATCTAGTTTAACCAACTTGCATCAGAAGGGAAGGAAGGTGAATTTCTAGAATTCATATCTTCAAAGAGAGAACTTCTCATTAATGGGATGAAAATTTAACCTAACAATGTTTGTTATTACAAGCATTACTATATACTTATTGGTTGATTTTATCAATAATAATACCTACCAGCTATGTAGAATGTTAAGGCTTGCAAAGCACTTTATAGAAATTACCTGCATTTATCCTCAGAACAATCTTATAAGATAAACTCTATTTTTCAGATAGCAAAACCAAAACTGAGAGATGTTAAATCACTTGCCCAGGGTCACATAGCTAATAAGTGTCTGAAGCAGGATTCAAACTCAAGTCTCTCTGACTCTATTTCACTCAACTTCACTGTGTAGATGCTACTCTTCCAGGATCCTGCCTTTTAATCCTTGTGAATTTGGATAAGTCTTTCCTCTGAAGGGCTTAGCAAGTTCATGGTTCCCTGCTTTCACTGGGAAATTTGAAGGTTCCCATTAGATTCCTGTGAGTCGCAGAAACTGTTATTTCCTGGACTTTTTACTAATGGTTTGTAGCTATCATCCTTCAATATAGCATTGTTCTAATACTTTGTTTCATTTGAAGGTAACTGAGTTCTCAAAGACTCTCATGGTAAGACTTTAAGAGATCATGAATATTACGGAGCTCAAAAGACTTCAAATTCAGTTGAGTGAGATTTTAATCTGACAGCCACCTGGTTGAGTTCAAAACAATTAAACATCAGAAGGTTGGCCATACATTGGTAAAGAATATTTTCTTTTATCACACAGAGGGATAATAAACATGTAGTAAATACTTATTGATTGATTGATTGATTGGTTGGTTGTGATTGACATCATTGGAGAGAGTATCCATGGCAATTAAATCACAGATCACTTTAAATATTGAAGTATGGTAGCCACTTCAGATGGTAAACAGATGCACAGGTTTCACAAATGATTCAGATACGTTAATTTTGGATCAATTACCTAGTCAAATTTTCTATTATGATTTAGTAGTAAAATAGCATTGTAAAAGAAGAAAATACTCATATGTTATCTGAGGTACATAGGCATGGAAGTGGATAGAGTACTGAACCCGGAGTCAGGAAAACCAGAATCCAAATCCACCATCAGATAATTATTAGCTGTGTAACTTTGGTCAGGTCATTTAACCTTTGCCTGCCTCGGTTTCCTCATCTATGAAATGGGGATGATAACTGTACTTACCTCCCAGAATTGTTGTAAGGATGAAATAAAATATTCGTAAAGTGCTTTGCAAAGCCTTGAAGTATTATATGAAGCTAGCTATTATTATTGCTATCATCATTATTATTACTCTAATCTGTACTGGAAGCAAAGCAGGAAATTGGGAGAGGCAGCAAAATTATGTGCAGATGAAAAAGAGGGAAAGAATGAATAAACAAAAATGTAGGAGGAAACAAAAGAGGAAGAAAAAATATGATGAGAACTGGAGAAGATGACAAAGTGAAGTTCTTTAATCCTCCAACCATTAACTCAGGAAATAATGTTATTTCTAGCCCTAAGAGGGAGAGGAACAGCTTGTTCAAGAGTGGATTTAAGTATTATATGATAGAAAAAATTATTTTCATGACCCAGCATTAAGAAAAGGTTCCCAGATGGTTTCATAGAAACCTGAGAAGGCTTATTTGAACTAATGAAGAACGAAGTAAACAGAATCAAGAGAACAATTTATGTGATGACAGCAATATGGTAAAGACAAACAACTTTTTTTCTTTCGGAGGGGGGAGGGTAGGGTAATTGGGGTTAAGTGACTTGCCAAAGGTCACACGGCTAGTTTTTGTGTTAAGTGTCTGAGGCTGTATTTGAACTCAGGTTCTCCTGACTCTAGGGTGGGTGCTCTATTTACCGCACCACCTAGCCACCCCAAGACGCAGGAATCCTGACCAGCATATTGACCATGATTTCTGCATACTGACGATGAAACATGCTCTCAATCTCCTGACAGAGAGGTGAAGGACTCAGCTTGCAGAATGAGATTTTTTTTTGGGGGGGCATGGCCAATGTGGAAGTTTGTTTTGCTTGACTTTGTCACAGGGTTTTGTTTTCTTTTGTCCTTAGTTGGTGGGTTGGTAAGGGAAGATACAGTGGGAGAAAAAGAAGGCAGATTTTTGCTGATCTACAATTTTTAAATTTTCTTTTAAAGTGACCAGACTACTTTGAGGAAAATTTCCAATGACTACATTGATTTTATTTCTTTGCTGAACATTGTTAGAAAAATAAAACAAACTAAATTATAAACCTCTTAAAGAAAAAAAAATTCTTTTCTGTTTTCAATCAATTCTTAAGACATTGTTGACTCCACAA
The DNA here is from genome assembly GCA_028646515.1 of Pseudochirops corinnae. Classification (NCBI taxonomy): domain Eukaryota; kingdom Metazoa; phylum Chordata; class Mammalia; order Diprotodontia; family Pseudocheiridae; genus Pseudochirops; species Pseudochirops corinnae. The sequence goes on from CM053587.1 coordinate 246,698,885, forward strand.
AATGATACATCTTAAAAATACCACAGCATTTTTTTAGGCCACTAAGTTCTGCCAAACACTCTATCAATAAAATAGAGGCTTTTGGAGGAAAAGCCGGAGAAGTCAGCAGTGAAATTAGGTATTGGCTGTCTGTCTTCTCTCAGGAAACATACTGCAAAGAGATAACTGGGTAAGGAAATACTGTGTTGTAATTGTGGTAAAACACACAACTAAGTCTCTTCTAAACAGATTAAAGGGAGCTCTGTCCCTGGTTAAGAATAATAACACATTTATACAGTACTTTACAAAGCACTTTCCTCACAACCCTGTGAGGCCCGTTGTGCAAGCATTATTTTCCCCATTTTATAGATGAGGAAACAGCAAGGTTATAAGTCAGAGACAGGAATCAAACCCCAGACTCTTAATTCCAAGGTTCTTCTTTAATCATGTAATAATAATATTATCATCCTAACTATATTATGATTAAAAAGAGATACCTTCAATTGACTAACACATTCTATTTACTATGTGTTTACGACGGTAGCGGAGTCTCATTAGTTAAGTTCCCTGTCATTTACATGAGCTTCGTTGTTGCTGTTGTTCAGTCATTTTTCAGTCATTTCTGACTCTTCATAATCCTATCTGGGTTTTTCTTGGCAAAGATATTGGAGTGGTTTGCCATTTCCTTCTCCAGCTCATTTTACCAATGAGGAAACTAAGGCAAACAAGGTTAAGTGATTTGCCCAGGGTCACACAACTAGTAAGTGTCTGAGGCCCTATTTGAACCCAGGAAGAGGAATCTTCCTGACTCCAGTTTAGCCTGGCACTCTATCCACTGTGCCACCTAGCTGCCCCTGTATATCACCTTTAGGGTTTGCAAACTACATGTATTATGTAAATTAAGCCTTATACAAATCTTATGAAGTAACTGCTGTAGGTCTTATTTCTTCCCTTTTACAGATGAGAAAACTGAAAGTAAAAAGAGGTTAATTGACTTGGGTAGGTCTGAGGTGAGATTCAAACCTAGGTCTTTCTGGTTCCCAGTCTAGGACTCTGCCACACTGATTATCTGCCTTAGCTATATTTATAACTTCTACAATCCAGGATTTCTTGCATTTAATAATAATTTACATAGTTATGACGGGATTGCATCTCTCTTTTTATATGCTTCTATTGCAAATTCCCAAAATGCCAAAGTTACTTCCTAGGAATAGGAGTTTCTCACATTTTGTTTTAAATTATTATTCAAGAATGAGACCCTTAAAATCGACTGCTCAAGTGCAACCTAGTCCAAGAAACCATGAAGTCAAAAATTTTAATTGGTGGTAGAAACCTTAGAGCTCATTTAGTTCTCATTTTACAGATGAGGACACTGAGCTCAGGAAGATTAAGTAACTAACCTAAAATGGTGCACTCAGTAGCAGAATTAGGACTCTATCCCAGGTTTCCTGACTTCCAGTCTAGTGCTCTTCCTTTATAACCCCGTAGTTATAAGTGATCCCTTTGTCCTTTGAATTTTGACAACACTTAATATCTGTAAAGCTCCTTCATCCTTGTGTACTGCCTGACTTGTATTGTGATCATTTGTACAGACATCTTGATCTTTCTATTGGAATTCATGGTACTAAAGGAACAGAACCATAAATTGTTCATCTTGCACACATAGGAGATATTTGATAAATGTCTGTTATGCTTCTGTAATCTTTTATTGCAGACCATTCAGGCAGATGGAGGAGATGGATGATAAGTTTCTGATGATGATTATGAAACTAGAATAGAGATGTGATATAGTTATGTTAAGGAACTTTACAAGTCTCTTCTCACTTCACACTTTTTGGCCATAATTTTCTCATCCATAAAATGAAACTCTATGACTAGGTTCTATGTAAGCACCCTTTCACTCCAGTGATGTGTTGACTTCTATCTTAGACCTCCTAAGCGCTTTTCAGTACAGCATGCTGTGAGCAAACAAGTGTAGCTTAGTTCCTTGTAGTTGGTTTTTTGTTTTTTCTTTTTGTATCCCCATTACCTGGGCACAATACATCACACATAGTACATTCTTAATAAATACTAGTTGATTTGAATTATATTGATGATGACATTGATGATGCTCTAATAACTTCTCCAAAGAGATCAATGAAAGGTTAGCAATCCTTTCTAAGCTACAAATTTGAGTCTGATGCCTTTAACTTAAAAGTGTAATACCCCGTGGCAACATCTGGCGCTTTTTGTGACTCTGTTCTGTGGTTTGCTCAGTGCTCTTGTTCAAAGGGAGCCACCCCAATCTGTTTCCCAGGGACCTGTCTATAAGCCCTGTATCCTTTTTAAGTTGAGATGCTGAGAAAAGTCCTTGTTTTCAGTGCTTCATGCTGGGGTTATCCCATATAGAAATATCAGATCTTGTTGACAATGCCATTAGTAGGCACTCAAAATATATTAGTGAATGAGTTGCCTCCAGAAATTGCAAGCCTTAGGAGGTGATGGGCTACTCCTCAATGGAGATCTTCAAGCAAAGGCTTGGATGATCACTTGTTGGGATATTATAGAAGAAACTCTTGTTCAGGTGCAGATTGAATCAAATGGCCTCTAAGGGACCCTCAAACAGTGAGATATTGTGTTTCTGTGAATGATGTGAAAAAATAGAGTACAATGGTAACATGGCTAGATTGGTCATCATGATGATGTGTTGTCTTTCTGAGATGAAAATAAAATGGATCTGCTACCAATAGAGCACACACTGAACTGTTGTTACAGAGATGACAATAGATTGTTACCTGATCCCTTTTGTGGCCAAAGACATGTATTGCCCCCATAGTTAGCTGCAAGTAACTGAGCTGTCTATAAACAGGTGGCACAGTGAATAAACTGCTATTCTTGGAGTCAAGAAGACCTGAGTTCAAATTCTAACACAAGCACTTATTAGCTGTCAAACCCTGTCAAAATCACTCGGACTCTCTCAGCCTGTTTCCTCATCTGTAAATTTGAGATTCTGATAGCACCTATTTCAGAGGGCTGTGGCAAAGATCAAATGAGATAATATATGTAAGGCACTTTGGAGCTCTTAAAGTGCTATAGAAAGGTTAGTTATGAATTGTAGTGAGGGACAATTAAGTGGAGAACAAAAAGAATAGAAGCCACCACCTTTCATCCATTCTTTAATGTTCCATTCAGGTCAATTCAGTAAATAGTTAGGAGGTACCTACAACTACATCAACTCATATACATTTGACATTGCCCTACAAATTCAACTTGCATAATATCTGAATGCAGCATACATAACACTGTTCAATACATGTTTCATTACTTGATGGAAATTTACTGATGTTTTGTGGGTAGTGAATTTTAAAATACAAATGGTCTGACTCTTCCACCCATCATTATCAAGTGATGAGAATTTTGATGTCAATTATAAAATGTGAGGCAATAATGAAGTGTAATTTGGTTGAAGATGAATGAGAAGTGGTAACTGGTAATAAATCCCTACTTGGCTTATTCTTGTTTGTTGTGTGAAATCCCAGCTTATAAATTTTATTGCACATGCTACCATCTTGGCCTGACTCAGGCTGGTCCCTGTGGTGGTTTAAGTCTGATACTGGAATAAAATGAGATGGTTAACAAAGAGAGTTCACTTGGCCACAGTGTACTCAACAATGACATAATGGAAAAAAAGGACCAGAACCCAGGTTTTTGGATTCCCAGTCCTTTGTTCCATCACACCAAAGCTGCCTTTCAAACAACAACAATAATAATAGTTCCTATTTCTATAGTGCTTTGAAGATCACAAAGCAATTTGTTCACAATATCCCAATAAGGAATGTTGTGCAAATCTCATTTTCCCCATTTGGCAGAGAAGGAAATTGAGACTCAGAGAGGTCAAGTGATTGATGCAAAGTGATATTTATTTAGCATCAGGGCTAAGATTCAAATTTAGGTCTTCTGAAGACAAGAGGAAATGATTTCTAAAAATCTATGCTATGAGAGTTCAAAGTACAGCTCACTTCTGCCAGAGGGAATCAGGGAAGATGTAGTATTTAAAATAGACCACTGAGGATAGGGAAAGGGAATACAAATGTATATATACATATACATACACATATATCTATATAAGAGGGTTTATATATGCATACAAGCACATATCTGAGTATATGTATATATGAATACATAGAGGGCATAAG
>CM053587.1:246712360-246782184 GCA_028646515.1 Pseudochirops corinnae
TTGCTTAAAGATGCTGAGGGGTTAGTTGACTTGACAATGCTTGTAAAGCTATGTCAAAAGCAGGACTTTCCAGACTCCAAGGTCAACTCTTTGTGAACTATGACATACCTCTTATCAATAATACCTTACCATATAATTTCTGAGGCAGTTCTGCAGATATTATCTTATAGAATTATAAAATCATAATAGAGAAGGGTTGTAAAGGACTTCAGAAGTTATTTCCAGTCCCTCCATGAATAGTAATTTCCTCCATGACAGATTATCCAGCTTCTATGTCAAGGATTCTTTATCTTTTTTTGTGACCTGGACCCCTCTTGGAAGAATGGCTCTCAGAACATGTTTTGCTTCCTACATTAATAACAGAAAAAAATAGGGTGATTTCAGAAAAACCTGGAAAGATTTATATGAACTGATGCAGAGAGAAGTGAGGAAAGCCAGGAGACCATTGTATGAGTAACAGCAACACTGTATGATGAAGAACTGTGAATGACTTAGTTTTTCTCAGCAATACAATGATCCAAGACAATCACAAGGACTCAAGATAAAGCATACTATCTGCCTCTAGAGAAAGAACTGATGGAGTCTGAATACAGACTGAAGCATGCTATGTTTCACTTTCTTCCTTTAATTTTTTTTTATTCAAGTCTTTTTGACTAACATGGAAATGTTTTACATGATTGCACATGCATAACCTATATCAGATTGCTTACCATCTTGGCGGGGTCGGGGGAGAAGAAAGAAGGATGGAGGGATAGAATTTGAAACTCAAAACTTTTAAAAAAAGTTTTAAAAATTATTTTAATATGCAATTGGGGGAAAAAATATTAAAAAAAAAAATAGAAGGAAATTCCCGTTAGATGTTCGTGAAAATGAAGGTGTAATTTTTTTTTCCTCAACCAAGTTCATGGATACTTTAAAATCTATCCATGGATCACTTGGTGTAAACCTCAAGGATAAGAAACCTTGCTCTACATGAAGATCTATAATAGGAGAAACCCAATGGACTTTATCCCTACTGTAGTTCAGTTGCTGATCCAACCATATTACCCTCCTACTCAATAAACTCCAGTGGTTCTCTGTCACCTCCAAGATCAAATACAAAATTCTGTTTGATGTTCAAAGTCCTTCATTAACCTCTCTCCCCTCCTTTTCTCCACCGTTCCAGTCTTCTTACATTTTACTCCCACCATTCTGATCCAGCAACACTAGCCTCATAGCTATTCCATGAACAAGATTCTCCATCTTTTAGCTCTGGGCATTTTCTTTAGCCTAGAATGCTCTCCCTTCTCATCTCTGTCTCCTAATTTCCATGACTTCCTTCAAGTCTCAGGTAAAATCCCATCTTCTATATAAGAAAACTTTCCTAATTCCCCCTTAATTCTAGTGCCTTCCCTGTTGATTTTTTCTCATTTATACTGTATATAAATTTATATTTTGTACATATTTGTTTACATATTCTCTCTCCTATTAGATTGTGAGCTCCTCAGGGGCAGGGACTCTTTGCTTTTGTCTATATCCCCAGCAAAGTGCCTGACACATAGTAGGTGCTTAATTTAATACATGTTGATTGACTAACAATTCAGGGCTCCAGAGCTGAAGAGATTTACCAGCTTCTACCTCCCCCAGGGTCACGGATTATAAGTCTACTTGGGTATACTCAACTTGTTAACTGTTAGAAAGGAGGAATGTGTCCTTAATTATAACTTTGTGGTACTAAGATTCAATCAGAATCCTTTGTGACCCTAGAACTGAACCCAATGATGCAGATGATGTTGGGCCAGGGCAGTACAGTGGGGGGAACTCTCCCCTCCCTCATTGTGGGTGCTGTGCTTTTATTTTATTTTTTGCTTTTTTGGAGAGGGGTGTAATGCAAGCAAAGAAGTGGTTAACACCTTGAGCTATTTAATTATTTAACACCTTGTTTCAGTTCAAATTTCTTGCCCGTAATTATATCAAGTCTTTTGTTAAGGAACAGAACTTGTGAACCCCTGTTGCTGATGCAACAGGAAGGGGTGGAATGGGGTGGGGGGGAGCATAATGATCATATATAAGGAGAAGCCCAGGCTGAGAGGGGAGGAAACTGGGAAGAAGCATAACTGTGGTGCTAGTACTTTGTCAGATTTGTCTGCTGACAGAGGATGTTGCTGTTGTTTACCCAAGCCCTGGGACCTTACTGCTTGTTCAGAAGCCCTGAAAGAGGATTTTCTTGTTGTATGTTTACAGAAATCCTGGAGAAGGCTCTTACTGATGTTTTCAGAGGTCCTAGGACTATACCGATGATTTGTGTTGATGTCTCAAACCTTGTTTTTGGGTTTGTGTTGATTTCACAGGCAGAAAGTGAATTGGTAATGGTGCCAGCAATGTGCATAAATGTTATCGTGGCTTTGTTAAGCTTTGTCTTCTCAGGAACAGAAACTGTGAAGGACTTGAGGTGGACTAGAGACTGTGAGCTTCAATATGGAACAGGAACTGAACAAGGAGCTAGATAAGGAGTTGGGAGCTGCCTGTCTTTGAACCAAGGTGACAGTTGGGTGGATTCAGATAGGAGCTGGGACCTTGGAAGAGGAACCATGGAATCTGAGAGCCAGCCTCGAGTCAAGATGAAAAGACTTCTCCTTGGGTATTTAATGCAAACAGAAGATCATGATTTACTGTGGCCTAGGGGTGGGAGGACTTTGTAGTCTGTATCCTATACTCTTCAGCATGATTAAATTAAGGAAAATTGGAAACTAACCTCCAATTAAGAAGAAAGAATTTTTGACTGAGAGATTAAGACAATGTGACCTAGGGGTGGAGAACTCTGACCTTTTTCTTTGTGTTCATTAAGGAGGCTTGCTCCTTAAGGATGATTGAATTAAGGACTTACTGAATGATATATTTTATTTAAAACTATGTGGCCACTTTGGTGGAAATTTGGTGAATGCTGTACTTTGGTTTCTGTCAATGTTTTGTCTTAGTTTATTACTGAATAAATAAAGAGTTCACTATACTATGTAATCAAAACCTTGAAGCTGTTCACAACAGCAGTCCTCTGGAAAGCTGCCCATGCTTGGCTTTACAGGGGGAAGGCAGGGCAACTGGGGTTAAATGACATGCCCAAGGTCACATGACTAATAAGTGCTAAGTGTCTGAGGCTGGATTTGAACTCAGGTCCTCCTGACTCCAGGGCTAGTACTCTATTCACTGCGCCACCTAGCCGCCCCTGTGTTTTTATTAATGTAGCCTAAGATAGCATTCACCTTATAGTATTATAACACAGTTGGCTCATGTTGTGGTTCCCTAAAGCCTCCATGTCTATTTCACTTAAGCTATTACGCAAACTGTGTCTTCCTTACATATACTTTGCTATGTTTAGTCTCAATGGCTGTTTCCCAATCTTAAGTTCCCAAAGTGGGTAATACTACCCCCTGTGGGGCACTGAAACAATCCAGGGAAACAACAGTAGCCTTGGATGAATAAAAATAAGGGGGTAGTGGAAGCATAAGGTAAGAATAGAAAATTTAAAAATTTTGAAAAACCTTTAGTATATGTTTTATTTCTTGTGTAACAGAGTTGAATAATTACATTATTTTCCAAATAAACACACAAAATGCAAGTTATAGACCACTGATGAGTGGTCAAGTCTGTTAACAGGTCTTACCAAGCAAGTATTGGCAGGCCAGCCAATTGTACGTTGTTGGGAAGTCCAGCATGCATCAGACCATCTTCTCCTCCCTGGCTTCACTCACCTAACCATTGACAGAAATATGTGCATGTAATGACCTGTTTATAATAAAATATTATATGGTTACATGATGCAATATTGCATCATCAAAATTTCAATGCAGGAAAAACCTCATAAATTTACAATAAATTATTAAATTTAAGACGTGTCATTTTAAAATATCTTATACATTTTTAAATGACATAAATTTAAAAAAATGTTAAAGGACTAATGAAAGTAGATTTCCAGGACAGTACTGAGTAATTTTTTTTAAAGGGGGCAGTAGGCCACACAAGTTTGGGAACCTCTGATCTAATTGGTCTGCTTACTAGTTAGTGGCAACTATAATGTTTTCTACATTTTAAAAGTATTTTGAATTTCCTCTCTATGTGATAGACTGAAATTATCTATGCCTATAAACATCTAGTGTGATAGGATATGCCTAGTTCTATGATGTGATCCTTACTTCTGTCAGATTATTGTTTAATTTAGAAAGGAAAGCTTTATTAAAAATAATAAAGGTAAAGAGGCTCTCTCCCTCTGGGAGAGTATCTTTATACCCCCAGTTCCTGGTATAGAGTCTGGCATATAGTAGATACTTACTAAATGCTTGTTGAATTACACTGACACCCATTTCTCTGTTTCAATGTTCATTTTGGACTATTGGCTTTGACTCTAATACATGCATTCTTTTTGTTGTTGTTGTTGAGGAGGGAAGGCAAGGCAATTGGGGTTAAGTGACTTGCCCAAGGTCACACAGCTACTTAAATGTGAAATGTCTGAGGCTGAATTTTGAACTCAAGTCCTCCTGACTCCAGGGCTGGTGCTCTATTCACTGCACCACCTAACTGCTCCCCCTACATGCATTCTTGAATTCATCCATGGAAACCTCATTATTCATATTTAAGACCCGTGAGACATCACCATACAATTCCTCAACTTTCTTAACTACAATAATCTCTTTTTGCCCTGAAAGTGTTTTGAACCATCTTGTTTCTCCCAACCCATCTTCTCCCTGGCTTCACTTACCTACCCATATTTACCCTTTACTCCATGTTTATCTATTTTCATATTTCATTGATTTGCAACCCAGGAATTCCTTGTCCCTTTTAGTCCTCATTCATCCCATTTCTTAAATACCTTTAATCCTGTGTTCTATTCTTTTACTCCACTTCAGCTACAAGTGGAGATGGTCACATACTAGGTTGTATCATTATCCACAAGTATTCTACTTATCTGTTAGAAACTCTGACATTCTTCTATACGGACATAACCTCTTATAATTCTGCTTCTTCCTATACCTCACCTCTCCTAAACCTATTCTTTATTCTCATTGAAACCTCCACCCCCTCCACCCCCTCAGTACTTTCTTTAAAAAAATAAAAGATAAAATATATTTTTAATCAAGAGAAATCTGCCCTCTCTCACACAGTTACCCTGAAAGAAGGAAAAACTTAACTCTTATTACAAACATGTATAGTCAAGTAAAATGAATTTCCCCATTGGCCATGTCCAACAAATGGTTCAGTCTACATTTTTAGCCCCTCACCTCCCTTGGGAGGTGGGTAGTAAATTTTTTTGGGGGGGGGGGAAACTCCTACCCAAAATTTAATAAAAAACTCAGAGGCTTCTCAAGGAAGGAACAGAAAGCATTTATGCAATTCTCATGAGAAAGGGGCATCACCTCCACTAGGACAGACTAGTGGAAGGAGACAAGTTACAGAAAACAAAACATGCTTATATACCCTAATGCATATAATCCCTCCTACTGACCTTACCCTTATTGGTCGAGAGCTCAGCCTCGCAATCTAGTGCAGGAATCTACCCCAGATACAAAGAATGAGGCAACAATCTTCAACCAATGAAAACCGATGAAAGCATTTAATACCTTATTTGGCAGTGGGTGATAGCAGGGGAGGAGTAAGTTTCAGTTTCCCAGAAATCAGGTGGTCTACAGGAAAGTGAAATTTAGGCCTATCTGCAGCAGAAGCCCAGCTTGAGTTTAGAGCACTGTCTCCATTTTACGAGAATGCTTTCAACTTACTTCACTCAATTTCATCATCTGTCTTCAAGAATAGAGGATTAGTTCTTGCTTTGAGCCAAATTCTTAAGTCTTTCAAAATTGTTCCTCTTTATAATATTGTATTATTGTATAATTTGATCTCCTGGTCCTGCTTGCTTTACTCTGTGTCAGTTCATACAAGTCTTCCCAGGTTTCTCTAAAACTTTTTCTTTCTTCATTTCATATAATACAATTATATTCCCTTACACTTCTGTACTGTAATTCATTCAACAAATTCCCCAACTGAGAGTCACTCCTCCTCCCAAGTTTCCACTTCTTTGTTACTGAAAGAAGAACTACTGTAAATATTATATTACATATGAATCCTTTTCCAATTTCTTTGATTCTTTGGGGTAGTAGTGGTATCACTGGTATCACTACTATTATTGATAATAGTGGTATCACTGGGTCAAAGATGAGCAATATTTAATAGACTTTTAGGCAGAGTTCCAAATTGCTTTCCAGAATGACTGGATCAGTTCACAGACCAACAATGCATTAATGTGCTTTTTTTCTTACAGCCCCTCTAATATCTGACATTTTCCTTTTATTTTTCCAACTTTGTCAATATTATACATGGGAGATAGAATCTCAAGAGCTCTTTAATTTGCATTTTCTTTAATTATTAGTAATTTAGAGCATTTTGTAGGATTATTGATGGCTTGGTTTTTTTTCGTTTATTCTGAAAACTGCTTGTTCATATCTTTTGGGCAATATGTCAATTAATGAATGGCTCTTATTCTTTTTTTCTTTTTTTGCTTTTTGGAGGAGGGAAGTCAGGACAAAAGAGATACTTGAAAATCATATTCAACCTTCAATTTGTCTTTTTGTGTTGGATTTGATTTAAAATAGGACTAAGAATTCTTATTGACAGAGAGAAGTTGTTACAAGAGAAATAAAACCTTGTGAGGACATTTGGTGAAAATAGGAAGAACTTCTTCAAGAATATTCCAAAAATGTTTTAACTTTATTGACTGGAAACCAATTTGAAATTTCTGGTTATTTCAGGGATCAATAAGCTCTTCTTTTCTTGGGACACTGTTACTGATTTTTTTCTAGCTGAATATGAAAAAGATTTTGGAGCTAAAATTCATTCATTTTATTTTAGTCAGTAAATATTCTTTCATATGTGTAAAATTTTTCAGATGTACTATCATGCCTTCTCCCTTTCCCACCTACCACCTCCTCCTCACTGTGTCTCTCCAATTTACAATTTTCACTAATATTACTCCTTTTGCAATGTTTCAAATATAGTTATTTAACAAATATTTATGGTACTCCTTTGATAAGCATGACTAATAGCAACAGAAAGCTCATTATGAACCAAGGCAGTTAATTTTACTTTTGTATAGCTTTGTTTGTTAGAATAATAGGAACAAAGTTCCAGAGCCTGAAGGGATCTTGGAAAATATCTAGTTTAATCTCTCTTTTTGATAAACTAGTGTCCTACAAACTTTTATGCTCTCCTACCAACAAAAACATTTTGAGCACTCTTAAAGCATGCATGTGTGCACACACACACACATATACAGGTGTATGTGTACATGTATATATACATGTATGTACATGCACACATGTGTATAGACAGATATGTGCAATGCTTTGGGAGTGTGTGAAAATATGATCATATAAACATATATGTTTATAAGTTATATACACATATTTTGTCATGTTATATATGTTATAAAAGCTATGCAAACATAAAGATGAAAGAGGATAAAATTAACATGAAATAAATACTTTAACGATACATTATATTTTTATTAACTCTACAAAAACATTATTCCCATTAAAATAATATTTTGAAGTGAGAGTACTGGGATTGAATATGTTCCAATGACTTGGGAAAATATTGATTTAACACTTAATAATACTTAATATAGCTAATTCAATGTCTTGTTCCAAGTTCAATTTATTTTGATATTTGATTTTTATGGCTGCCATACCTGGAAAAGGTATCTTACATAGATACAAGGATGTTAATGGGTGATGTATATCATTAGCTCCATTTACTAAATCATGAAACTCATTTTTCAATTCTACCTACCAATTATACAAAGAATTTTGTTGAAATTCATCTAATAAATTTACATATTGGTTGGTCACATTTTTACATTTTTAGTAAATAGGCTCACCAATCACCGACACTTTTTTTTTTCCTTTTGGAGGGGGGAAGGCCAGGCAATTGGGGTTAAGTGACTTGTCCAAGGTCACATGGCTAGTAAGTGTTACGTGTCTGAGGTCGGATTTGAACTCAGGTCCTCCAGGCTCTGGGGCGGGTGCTCTATTCATTGCACCACCTCGCTGCCCCCCACTGACACTTTTCATTGAGAAAATTGTTAAACAGTTTAGTAAATTCTGTTCACATGTTTTAAAGTGTATAGCCATTGATTTTAGCAATAAAAACTTAACTTTAAAATGTCTTGCTAATTGTGACGTATCTATATCAATGTCTTACATCTCAAAACACAATATACATTTAGGATAAAATTAATCACTAATGACACTGGCTATAAATCCACATTTCAAATAATCTTGGTAATTTTAAATTTCTTTGGTTGACTTTTTTGGCAGAGATGACTCAACCAATCATTATTGTTGTTACCTCATAATGTTACCTCATATTGTTGTTACCTCATAATGTGACCTCATAATGAGCCTACTCTAGGAGTAGAACTGTCAGCTTTGCCATTTTCTTGTTGAACTTTTGTGTCACATTAGTGTTATATTTAATCAGAAGTTTCTTGCAAGAATCTTTTAAAACGATGTCTATTTTGTAGAGGTTAGGTCAGTTAAAAGTAGGTAATATAATTTGTAAATCCACTTAACTGGAAACATGTAGATTTTGATATGTTACAAAATCCTGAATGAGAACAAATAAGTGAGGGTGCCACTATTGATGCCATTATATTACAGAACTCCAACTCTTTCTTTATTATATCTCACATACTATACCTAACATGTGACTATTTGAAATATGAATCCAGTCAGGACACTAGAGTCAGTCAGCATACTAAATGTTAGCAAAGCTTAATTTTATTCCATTTTTTAAAGATGAGAATATATTAAATGACAGAGTTCAACTTATACCAGGAAGACAAGGTTGGTTTGATATATGACTACTGTAGTCAATCATAGCAATAATACAGCAATAGATTCTCAAAAGACTTTTGGCAAAATCTAATACTTGTTTATGTTTGAAAAAAACCCATTAGAAACCATAATAATAAGTGGGTTTTTCCTTAATATAGTAAATAGTAGCTCTATAAAATGAAGACCAACATTTATATAATGGAGAAAAGCTAGAGATTTTTCTGATAAGATCAGCGATAAAGCAAGGATGCCCATTATCACCATTACTGTTTAACATAGCATAAGAAATTCTAGCTATGGCAATAAGCCAAGAAAGAGAAATTTAGGGTAGAAACATAGGCAAAGGAGAAACAAAATACTTGCTTTTCACAGATGGTTTATCTTTAGAACTCTAAAGAATCAAGTAAACTCAATTGAAACAATAAATTCAGCAAATAAAAGAACACAAAATCATTAGCATTCCTGTATGCTATCAACAAAATCCAACAGGAAGAGATAGAGAATTCCATTGAAAAAAACTACAGATAAAATAAAATATTTGGGATTCTATCTATGAAGATATCTCCAGGAACTATATGAATCCAACTAATGAACACTCTTTATAGAAATACAGGCAGACCTAAATACTTAGAGAAATATTCATTGCTCTCGGGTAGGTCATACCAATATAATATAAATGACAATATTACTGAAATTAATTTACTTATTCAATGCTATACTAATCAAGCTACCAAAGGATAATTTCAGAGAGTTAGAAAAAAAACAACAGCAACAAAATTTATCCGGAATAATAAAAAGTCAAGAATCTGAAAGAAATTTTTTAAACGAAAAGAAGGGTGCAGTATCAGTTCTCAAAATATACTTCAAAGCACTAATAAAAACAACAACAACAATTATTTGGAACTGGCTAAAATGTAGAGTGTTAAATCTGTGGAACAGATTAGGTACAGAACATACAGAAACAAATAAACTTAGTACAGTGTTTGAAACTCAACTACTCAGTTACTAGAATAAAGACTCACTATTTGGCAAAAAATTCTGAGAAAACTGGAAATCAATCTACATACAGAGAGGATCACTGCAGATAAAATTTCAGTTATATAAAATTTTTAAGGTTTTGCAAAAGCAAATTTGATGCATTTAAATTTAGGTGGGAAACATAACTAGAGGAAAATCTTTGAAATAAGTTTTCGAAACGAATGTCTCATTTCTAAGATACATAAGGAACTGACTTAAATTTGTAAGAATAAATTCTTATATTCTTTGATAGATTGTGGTCAAAGTATATGAACAAGAAATTTTCAAAAGAATTCCAAGCTATGCAAAAAATATTTCAAATCATTAATAATTAGATAAATGAAAATGAAACCAACTCTGAGGTTCTGTCTCACACCCATTAGATTGACGAAGATAGTAAAAAAAGAGGAAAATGACAAATGTTGGAAGAGCTGTGGGAAAACAGACTGATGCGTACTGTTGATAGAGCTATGAATTGATCTAGCCATTCTGAGAAGCAATTTGGAAATTGACTGAAAAAAGTCATTATGCTGTATATCTTTTGACCCAGTGATTCTACTACTTGGCATAGACTCCAAAAAGATCAAAGAAGGAGGAAAATTAATCACATATACAAGAAGTTTTATTGAAACTTTTTTGTAGTAGCAAAGGAAAACAAGAAAAAGCCCTGGAAACTAGGGAGGTTTATACCTATTAGGAAATGGATAAAAATATGGTATATGAATGCAATAGGATGTTGTTGAACCATAAGTAATGATGAAATGGATATTTCAGGGGAAACTGGGAAGATATGTATGAACTGACCAAATGAAGTGAGCAGAACTGGAATAACCACTTTTACAATGACAATATGATAAGTAAAACAACTTTAAAAGGTTTTAGAATTTTGATCAATGCAATGACAAAGCAGGACTACAGATAGCAGAAGACTGAGCATGATATTGACTTCCTGACAGAGAGGTGAAGGACACAAAATGCAGAAGGAGATATACAGTTTTGGACATAGTCAGTGACAGAATTTGCTTTGCTTAACTAAAGACATTTGCTATGAGTTTTCTTTTCTTCTCTTTTGTGGGAAGAGTGAGTAGAATAGAAAATAAATGATTATTTATTAGAAAAAAATAATAAAGTTAAATTTTTAAAAATCAGATCATAAGACTCCACTGATGGAACCAAGGGGATTGGAACCAAGTTTTTTTTCCTCCTCTCCATTAAGAGTCCACTCTGTTTTGTACTCATTGTCATGGTAATGATTATTTTAAGATCTTCCCTGTCCTTTAATAAGCTTAAGGGAATTTTAAGATCTTCCCTAATTTGAAGATCTTCCCTGTCCCCTAATAGGCAGAATGTAATCATATGGAGCCTCCGGTGAGAGAAGTTTGCCTGAGGATGGAGCAAGAGCCCACAAGAAGCTGGGAGTCAGAGCAATTAGAGCTGGAAGGAGGAGAGGACACACCCAAGGTGATAGCTAGGCTTGTGAGTGTTTGTTTGACCTTGCTGTGACAGTTTGGTTTGTGAGTGATTGTGGGAAGACTAAAGTATGGTGTGACTCCCTGCTGTGCTATAGTGTATTAACTTCTTTGTTACTATGATGGATTCAGTTTCCTAGTATTGGGATTTGACTTTCTGGTGTCCAAATAAATGTTTTGCTTCTGTCTTCTATATGAGAGTTTGTTATATTTTATGATTAAGAACTATGCTGGCATATTCACAGTCACCATTGGTGCTGTGAATATTGTGTTGGTGTTACATTTGTGCACATGATTAGACCAGGTTCAGTCCTGGGGCACCCAAAGATTAGGCTTCATTTTCTTATATACTGTTTGGATTGTTTGGGGTATGGAGACCCCAAAAATCCCCTACCCAATAAAAACCAAAAGTCAGAAATATCTTGAGAAACAGGAAGTTTTATTATCTTCCCCCACAGGAAGAGGGCAGTCCTCACCATGGTGTTGATCAAGGAGAGGAGGCAGTTTACAAAAGACAGAACGAGAATTTATACCCTAACACAGTCAAGCCCCCTCCCCCAGCTGTCCCTTCTCCCATTGGCTGGGAGGTGGGCTCTTAGTCTTGGTGCAAAATCTAACCCAATGGCGGATAACAAAGAAGCCCGTCACTGTCTCTGTTGTCAGGGAGGTGGGACAGGAAGCCAAGGTATTATCCATACCCTTATTTGGTAAATGTCAAAGCAAGGGTGGAGATCAAAAACTCCTGAAAAAGGGCCTAATGCTTTTAAGGGTGTGATACACAAGGGTGGAGGAGTAAAACTCCTGAAAGGGGCCTAATGCTGATGACAACAAGGGAAGAGGGAAGGGTCCTAGGTTGTGTAAACTCAGGACGCAGGCCTGTCTAGTCTTACAAAAGTGTCTCTCTGGTTTCCAGAGAGTTCTGAGGAGTTTTCACAGAGGGTACAGAGAGTGTACCCCACTCAGGATCACACTGCTTGTACCTTAGGACCCAGGGGAATAAGGATGTAGCAAAGGAGGTTGAGCAGGAGGGAATGTTATCCTGAAAACCTAGAGAGAAGAGATTATCAAGGAAGGAAAAATGATCAACAATGTCAAAGACATTGAGAGGTCAAGGAGAATGAGGATTGAGAAGACACTAATGGACTTGGCAATGAGGAGATCGCAGGTAACTTTGGAGAGTGCAGTTTAGTTGAATGATGAGCTCAGAAGTCAGGCTATAGGAATAAAGGTGAGGGGAAGAAAAGGAGACACCTATATATGGCTTTCTCAAGGAGCTGAGCTACAAAGGGCAGAAGAGATATAGGAGGATAATTAGTAGGGATGGAGGGATCAAATGAGGGTTTTTTGAAGATGAGGGAGACAGACATGTTTATAAGCACATAAGGAACCAGTAGAGGGGAGAGACTGAAAATAAGTGATCAAGGTGTGTTGGAGGAGAAGGGATGGAATAGGATCACTTGTGCAGGACAGATGGATAGGGCCTGGGAAGGAGTAAGGTCATTTCTCCTTGTGAAACAGGGGTAAAGGAAGAAATAGTGGCAAAGACATCTGAGAGAGGTTTAGTGACTTCGCCAAGACTACACAGTATCTGAAAAAGGATTTGAACTCAGGTCTTTCCATTTCCAAGTCCAAAATTCTATCCCTTGCTGCATCTATCTCCTTAGTATGCATGGAAACATATAGCTGCCCTGCATAGGGATATTTCTAAAATATATGACTATACTTTCTTAAACAGATTATTAATAATAGATATAGAGAATATAGCTAATAGACCCAGCTCTGTATTTACTGTGCCCCTCTAACTGGGCACTAATATTTAACATGATTTAATCTATAGTTCTTGATGCAGGGTCCTGATTCCGAAATTTAATTAGCATCTTGTTCTGTAATACAGCAGTCTCACATGTGGGAAGCAGTGTGGTATAATGGAAAGAGATCTGGTTCTTTCCTGGAATCAAGGACCTGGGTTCAAATTCTGATTCTGATTCTAACTACTTGTGTGACGTCGGGCAAATAATTTAGCTTTTCTGGGCCTGTTTCTTCTTCTGTAAGATGAAGGCGCTAGGCAAATAGCACCTGAAGCTCCTCCCAGCTCTCTTTCTATGATCTGTAGTCACGCCATTTGTTGTTATACTAAGTAAGTCTAGAATTCTGTCTTTACTGATTCCTTCTGTCTCTGTGAGATAATTTAGCTACCTCTTTCAGTGTCTTTCTGTCAGTGCCTTCTTTCTACTTCTGATTTTCTGCTTCTGGTATGTGGTAGATTTTGAAACAAGAGAACCAAGTTTTTTAGATTCATGCATGTGGCTGGGTGGAGAGTCTGTCTGTGGGTGGAGAGTCAGGAAGAATTGGGTTTGAATCTCCCCTGCGACACATACTACCTGTGTGACCTTGCATAAGTTACTTAGTCTCCCTGAGCTTCAGCCTTTACATTTGTAAAATGAACAAGTTTGTTAAAATGGCCTCTGAGAGGCCTGTTCTAGATGTGTGGTCCTATGGTCTTATGGCTTTGGTGTCACTTAGCTTATCAGTGCCTAGGCCACTTTGTAAGAGACCGAGTTGTTGAGCTGGTGTGAATCTGTGCCATTAGAGAGAGTTTCTCCATAAGGAGTTCACTACACCAGTGATTTTCTTTTTTTTGGTGAGGCAATGGGGTTAAGTGACTTACCCAAGGTCACACAGCTAGCAGGTATCAAGTAACTGAGGCAGATTTGAACTTAGGTCTTCCTGACTCCCAGGCCTGTGCTCTATCTGTTGTGTCACCTAATTGCCCCTACACTAGTGATTTTTGAAGTGTAGACCCTTTCAGGGAGTCTATGAGATCCAAAATATTTTCATGTAGTATATAACCTATATCAGATTGTTTACTACCTGGGGTGGGAGTAGAGGGGCCTGAGAGGGAGGGACTAAATTGGAACTCAAAATTTTAAAAGTTTGGAAGTTGGAAAATTGTTTTTATATATTACTGGGGAAAAATTTTATATATAATTGGGGAAAAAGAAAATATTATTAAAAACATAAAAATATTTTCATAACAATGCAAAAGCCATTTTAAATTCTAATATGGCAAATATTAATAAAGGTAACCAACATAAACAAAAGCTATTTGGGGAGTCCAATATAATTTTTAAGAGTTTAAAGCTGTCCTGAGACCAAAAAGTTCAAGAATTGTTAGTGAAATCATAGTTCTGATTTTTTTTAAGAGAGAAAGAGAAAGAGAGAGAGAGAGAAAAAGAGAGAGAGAGAGAGGGAGAGTATGTGTGTGTGTGTGTGTGTGTGTGTGTGTGTGTGTGTGTGTAGACACAGGGGGGCACTTAATAAATATGTATTGATTTTGGAGATGGTTTAAAAAAATGAATAGTATCTGAGTGAAGAACTGAGGGATTCAACCCTGGAGAAAGTAAATGAATTTTATGATACAACAATTTTGTGACATCTTTTTGGTTTACTTTAAGAAATATCTTTTGCTGACTGCTTGATTCTTTGTTAAATCCTGGAGGGAAGAGGAGACCTTGCTAGCAAGCTAATCCGATCTAAGAATGTTGTCTTGGGCTCTGTCCTCTCCCTTTCCTGGCCTTGCTCCATGTAGACTTTTCCTAGGCTTTGGACCTTTTGCTCTAATACGTGGTTTACAATTTCTTGCCTAGTGCTTTGGATGGATTGCATTTGTGAGCCCTTGGCTTTGACTTGGGCCTGGCTTTCTGTTAACAACTTGGATCCTATTTTGGACCACACCCTGCCTCTTTCTCCATCCTCCACCCTCTTCCTCTAGTGAATTCACATTTTCCATAACCTGAACAATTGGCCCATGAAATGTATATCAAAGGCAAGATCTTTAAAATTAAAAAAGCCCACAACTGATTGGAATTTATAAAGGAAGGGAGTCCAGTCTAAATCCTAGCCCAAAATAGATAAATACACTGGCCTGGGAATCTGGAAACCTGGTTCTGGTTCTGTCTCCATCACTATGTTGCTGCGTTGCTTTGTGCAAACCATATAACCTCTATGGACATCAATTCCTTCATCTGTAAAATGAGAATACGAGACTGTATTGGCAGCATTTCTCAAACTCTAGACCAAGAACATTAAAAATTACTGAGGACCCCCTCCCAAGAGGTTTTGCTTATGTGGGTTACACCTATCAATATTTACTATATAAGAAATCAAAACATCTTTGCATTATTATGAAAATGCCTCGGACCTTGCAGACCCCCAGGCATCCCTGGACCACACTTTGAGAGCTGACGAACTTTTAAATTGTTTCATCTAGCTTAACTAAATGATTTGTAAGACTCTTTTTAGTTGTCTTATTACATAGCTTTATTATAAGCATCTATTAGTCATAGTAGTATGAAAAGTCTATTGCCTTTTCTGTGTTGGGTAGCCATTTGTTCATGCGTAGTGTAGTGGGGATGTCTCCATTTGGCTCTCAGGGAGGCCAGAAGAGATACCTCTCTGACATTTTCTTCCCCATCTTTCTTTAAAGAAGACCTAATTCCTGCTAGGAGGGGAAGTAAGAGGTTAGAATGGGAGACTGATTGCTCTGCTCTTTTCAGAGGGAGAAGGTACCAGTCTAGAATTTTATGTGCTCACTTATATGCTGTGAGTCTAGGCACAGGGGTGGGAACCTACAGGCCTTGAAGCCATATGAGGCCCTCATATGAGGGCCATATGAATATGAGATTCAGTTTGGATTCAGTCAAAGTGCCACACTTGAGGACCTAGAGGGCCACATGTGGCCTCAAGGCCACAGGTTGCCCACCCCTGGGGGGAACATAATTTTCAGATTTAAGCTAATCTCCTGACTGCTAGTTCTTAATAGGGAAGGAGGGACCCCAAGCTCTAAATCTAAATCTAAATCCAAGCTTGACCCCCTTCTCACCAAATATTAGTTCCATATAGCAAATAAGAAAAAGATCCACGTATACAAGTTGATACTAAAAACAGATATCAGAGAAAGTATATATATGAAACTATATACAAGATAATGCAGAATGAAATAACTCTCCTATTGGGAGATAAATCAACTAAACCAAAAGAGGGTGCCCCTGATCTGACCCAAAGGGGAAATTTCTCCAATGTCTCTAGTGTAATGAGCGGGAAAAAAGACATGATGGATACGGCCAATTTCTCTCAGGTCAGCTTCTTCCTAGTTTCTTTTCCTCTCTTCACCAATCTGAATGCGGTTAGTATCCTCCATTTTCTTTCTCAAAGCAGGAAGTAAGAAGCACTGAAAGAGACTAAAAAGACCCAATTTCTTTTCTCCCTCACGCTTGCCAACTTTGCCATCACACAGGCAAACATTAATCTCCACCAGTAAAGACAGGGTACCATACCAATGGGCTTTGGGACTTAGGTCACATTCCTCCCTTGGGCTGAAACTCTTTGTTGTCCTTTGCAAAGATCAACTGAAGCAAATTCAAAACCTGTAACTAAGCAGCTTAAACACAAACATCAACCCTTTAAAACAGCAGGATGATTTTCCTAGTGTCCCCAGTTAACCAATCTTCACTGCCACTGAAAGTGAAATAAAACAAAAACTCATTAGCAGTAAATGCAGTAGACAAGGCACTATAGAAGGCCTCTTCTAAGAAGAGACTGTAGTGACAACATGTGTAACTACTTACAGGATATAACAGGTACATTTTGAAGATACATACAATTCCTTATACATGGCAATCAATCAAAAAGGAACAAACAAACCAAGGCTAACTAAAAAGCAAAGTTTGCTAACTTCAATAATAACACTCTCAAATTGGCCTAGATGAAAAATTCAGCTTAAATATAAACATTAGCTTATGTGTAAAACAATTAAGAAATAGACATTGCTATAGCATGAACACAACACAAAGCATAGTCAAGTGAACGTAACAGCAAAATAAGATAACAGAATACTCAAACATGTTAAGTGCTTTCCTCTTGTGAGATCTGGGCACGACCAGGAAAACCACGCCATGTTAGGCAATCTGGGCATGCTTCAAAGGCCACATTACAATACAGTCATAGAACTTTAGATATAAAAGGCACATCTGATCCCATGGCCATAGTTTACTGAGGCCTGTAAAGAGGAAGTAACTTGCCGAAGGTCATACATATATCTTGTAAGTGACAGATCCAGGACACAAAGCCAGGTTGTCTAATTCCAAATCCAGGACTCCTTCCATGATGCCATGCTGCAAGCCAGAGGACTTGAGTTCAAGTCTCATTTTCAATGTTTCAGAGCCATGTGACTATACTGTAGGCAAGTCACTCAATGTTTTCTGAATTTCCATTTTTATATCCATAAAATTGTCTTAATGATTTTACCTTACTAAATCACACAGGGCTATCGTGAGACAAGTGCTTTGTAAAATTTGAGATATTATTATGGAAATGTGAGATATTATAATAACATTAATTAATGTTATTAATTATTAAATCAGATATAATGTAGACAGTGTTACTATGGCAATTGGTATTTATGGATAGTAGGGATGATAATTTTTTTTAATTTTTAAGTTTTTTTTAATTTTTAAAATTTTTCTTTCAAATCTGGATAATTTCTATTACCCCAGCTGGCCCTAAAGCTAGGAAAACCCGGGTTCCAGTTCTGACTCTGACACATACTGGTTATGTGATCTTAGGTCTGTCTCTAAACCTCTCTCTGCTCTAAACTTAGAACACTCATAAAATGGGATAATATTTGTAAAATACTCTGCAAACCTTAAAGCACAGCCTAACCGCTAGCTATTATGCTAGCTAAGCAACTTTCTCAAACTATAGATTGCAGAGAAGTGCCACACTTCATCGCTAGATTGGGTTTCCTTACCCAGAAGTTCCTTATACCAATGAAATCCCAAGTACAGTCCCTATCTCTGTCCCAATCTCTTGTTAGACAGAGGTTTTCCTGAAATTGAGATTAATAATCATTGACTTCAGGAAAACCAGTAGTTTTTGTGAAGATATGAATCTAATAGGAAAGAAATTCTATTTGTGAATCCTGAAGGATCTAATGAAGTCAGAGCTGATTCAGCTTACTAAGGGCCACTGGCAGAACAGGGACAAGGCTAGGACCACTGATTGGATTTGTGTTCACATCCCTTCTTGGGATCCCGGGGTGATCACTTTCTGCAGCCCTCTAGCCCTTTTCTGTTTGTATCTGCTCCTCTGTTTCAGCTCAGCTAGAGGTAGTTTCAGTAGTTGAAATTTGTATATATCCATGTGTCATTCAAAAATAGAATACTTTGCATTAGATATCCCATTACTAATGTTATTTTATTGATAAACATATTTATTTTTTCTTTTAGCATGGACTGGAAATAGAGAGCTAGGTGACTCAGGGGATAGAATGCTGGGCCTGGAGTCAGGAATACCTGAGTTTGAATCCACCCTCAGACAGTTACTAGATGTGTGACCCTGGGCAAGTCACTTAACTTTTTGGCTTCATCCCCTGGAGAAGGAAATAACAAACCACTCCAGCATCTTTGCCAAGAAAACCCCACAAGGGGTCACGAAGAGTCAAACATGACCGAACAAACAAGGCCTGGATATTACTCTGACTTCAGAGGCAGGAAGAATCGAGTTCAAATTTAGCTTCCAACACATACTGGCTGAGGAACCCTGGGCAAGTCACTTAACTCCTCAGTGCTCTAGCTGGATCCCAGAAATTTTGGTATACCGTATAGTCATTATTATTATTAATAACTCTTGCTTCTTGTTCTTTAGCCCATTAATTTATTAAGGATTTCATTATGAAATCTCCATTTAGATCTGTGTATTTTGCACATCTCCATGAACCAACTGCATGATGGTTTGTAAGATGGGTTTAGTATTTCAGCTGTTAACATTTATTTTGTATCTCTTCGTACCTTAATAGCCGATCTATTATTTTTTTGTAAAATCTCCTCTTGTTAGCGTACCTCCTCCCAATAGCTTTGATTTTTGCTATGGCTGTTGTTCGATAGCCAGCGTTTGTATAGAGATTTAAGTTTTGCCAGTGCTTTACAAACATTCTCCTCACAATAACCTGGGGAGCTAGGTGTAATGATTATCCCCATTTCATAGGTCAGGAAACTGAGGCAGACTCAGGTTATATGGCTTGCCCAATGCCACACAGGTTGTAGGTGTCAGAAATAAGACTGGGAACAAAGTCTTCTTGGCTCTAAGGTCAGCATTCTCTTTACCGTACCCCTCACTTACCTTATTTTGACCAGAACTTTTGATTTCACTGGTTAAAGAGAACTCCCCAAAAGGAAATGCCCTCCACTGATGCAGGTGAGTACCTGCTCTGCAATCTAGAATAATACTGATAATAATAGCCATAACAGCTAACCTTTATATGGCACTTTACAAAGTGCTTTACCTAGGATAATAATAATAGCTAGCATTTAGATAATACTTTAAGGCTTATAAAATGCTTTAAATAGAATAAAAATAGCTCATATTTATGTAGTGTCTACTATGTCCCAGGCCTTGTGCTAAGTGCTTTACAAATATTATCTCAATTGATCCTGGTAATAACCAGATGATGTAGCTGCTGTTATTAGCCCCATCTTATAGACAAGGAAACTGAGACAAACAGAGGCTAAGTGACTTACCTAAGGTCATGCTGCTAATAAATGTGTGAGGCAAGATTTGAACTCAGGTCTTCCTGAGTTCCAGGTCCTGTTCTCTATTGAGTGCAACACCCAGCTGCTCCAATGTGTTAACTTTTTTGATGCATCCAATAAGAAGGCAGGGGCTATTATTACCCCCATTTTACTGATGAGAAAACTGAGGCACAGAGAGGTTAAGTGACTTACTCAGGATCACACAGCTAGCAATAAAGATCTAAAACAAGATTGGCATTCAAATCTTCCCCACTCCAACCCCAGCACTCTGTCCACTGCAACAGTTTCCTGGGGGCACAGAGCGGTTGTGATTTTCCCAGAGGCACACAACCAGTACATGCCAGAGGCATGTGTTCCAGACCCTGAGGCTACACATGCTTCTCCCTTAGTTATTTGAGCTTACTTTGTATACATTTTATATTTCCCTTTCTATATGAATGTCGTACCCCACCACAGTAGCAGGTAAGCTAAATGAGGGTGGGAACTGTTGCTTTTGTCACCTAAGCGTAGCTTAATGTAAAACGCTTATGAAATAGTATTGGTATCGTATTGTATCGTATTGTATTGAATTCCACAGACAAAATTCCATCAGGCAGAGCCCAGGTCTGTGAAGACTTTCATGAGCGCATCAGCTCTCCTTTCTGTTCTCAGCTGAGCATTCATACCTATGGCTGAATACTTGCCTGTTTTCTGCTACCAGCTTCCGCATCCACTTAGCATTACTTTCATGAAGTTACTGGGGGACTGTGCTATTGTACTCCCTGGGAGCTTTGGCAATGCCCTGCTGGAGGGGAGATCAATCAACAGCATCTATTTATGCTTATGAAAAGCAGACATTTGTAACCAGAAGGGCTTCCCTTTCCTTGGGAACTGCATATATCACTGTATCTCTCTAATAGCATGGATAATAGCATGGATTTTTATTTTCTATCAACCCTGAAACTGGAAGGCCATCTAATGCAGTAGTTTCATAACTGGTAATGATAAGGGCTCATGGCAGTTTCTCCTCTTAGGTCACTGGTTCAAATCAGTGCAGAGATAATCATTGCTTACCTTTGTTACCATCTGGTTCATTAGATGTTAGCAGTTGAAAGGAACTGGTTCAGGGCCCAAAGAAGATGTTCTCTTGTCACTAGAAAGCTCCATCACACAGGGTCCTTGCCCTGGCACTTGAAAGAGTTGAACCAAAGGACATCAGAGCTTAAGGTCTGAATTACATTTAAAGCTCTTTGTCTGATCTTTCCTGAACAGGAGGACAGAGGGTCTGGCACTCCATAGATTAAGAGAGAACCCATTAGCTCTCCAGGCCATTAACTAAGTTCATGTAGTGGGCAATAAATTCCCATCTGAAATAAATAAATAAGTGCCTAAGTGGTTAATAAATGCTCAGATCCCTTTAAATAAGAGTTTAAGGATCAGTGTTGATGAGGCTGACGTTAATGGTATATAGCTACACTAAAATTATTCTCTGCAAAGGCATTAGGTATAGAATGATTTGCCTCATGATGATCATTTAAATTTCTTTGGAGCTATGCTAAATCTAAAAATCATTATATTATGCCAGAAATTCACCCTTTGCTACTGAACCATCGCAATAAAAAAATCCAACAACATATTAGAATACTGAGAAAAATGTCCACTACAATGGAAATGTCTTCTAAAGGATATGGTATCTTATGTACTCTTTTAAAATATAATTTATTTTATTTTTAATTTATGAATGAAACAAGCATTTCTATAACATAGTATAACAAAAAAGATAATTGCACACAAAACTGCAAATCTGCTACGAATAATCTGCTATTTCTTTTAAATATTTGCTACGAATAATCTGCTATTTCTTTTAAATATACAACAGAGTTATCGTATAAATTCCTTTTTTCTCTTTCTAAATATAGTGTGTTGTATTTCCAACATGTTCACATGTTTGCTGTTTGGCCTTGGCAAATCAGTTTGGTTGTTTTCTTTGGCAGTCTGTTGCCTTTTTTAGGGGCCATTCTAGTGAGGGTGAGGCTGTAGTCTGGTTATAGCTGATGGCACCATGTTGGAGCTGTTTCTGATTGCTAAAGGGGTGTAGCACCCTTTCACAACAGGTCTAGTCACATCCAGTCTTTTATACAGTCATGCTTGAGGATGCAGCAAAGAGCAGTTGGTGAATATGTTTCTGGTCCTCTGGGGAGCTCTCGCAGATCAACAGGCTGCTGACCTAATCAGAAGTCCTTGGGACAATCCTCTGAGAACCACTCAGGACCAATGCCGGAAGCTCAGAAGCTCCCTCCTCCATCAGGGCTGTGGGAGGCTATGGGCCACTCTGCAGAATCAGCACAGTGTTCCAGACTGGCGATTGGCCGGAAGAGACTGAAGCCATTTGCCAGCTTATAGCAGGGAGACCCAAGGTACAGCCAGAGCTCCTCTTTGGAGATACTGAGCTGAAAACTGTCACTGACTGCTGCTATCTCAGCAATTTGCTGACAAGTAAAGCACTGCTAGCAAAAAAGTAGAAATCTATCAAGACAGCCAGGAAGTCTTTGTTGTTAAGACCTTTCAAAAATGTTGGCAAGCTGGATGTGCACGGGTAAACCTGCAACAGAAGGTCAGATGGAGAGGAAACATTGCCAGCACATCCAGGTAAAACTCTCAGTCACTTCTCTGCTGGTGGTTGCTCATCCTCTCCGACCCCCGCCTGTTCCAGCCTGTGACCTTAAAGTATGTTTCTTTCCTTACATCTCCTGGCTCCCATCAAAACCTGCAAGCTGATTCTGATTTCCTCACGTTAGCTTTCACTGATTGGCTTAGTTTCTCCTCTCCCAACCCCCATATTCAGGACCTTCCTTCCTATTTGCTCTTTCAGCCTTCCCTAGAAGCCAAATTCAAGTTTTTCTGTCTATAGATTACTAACTTGACCTTCAATACTGATTTTCCCATTTACTTTACTGTTTGGGTTTAAAGTTCTTAACTCTGAACTATATCTTTACTCATCAGTTCATGCAGAATGACTCAGAAAGACGAACCTTAGCCCCTTTCCATGAAAACATAATTGCTGCACCGCATCCTTACGTATAATTTTAAAAGCACTTGGGGATCCGTTTTGAAGATGACTTTAAGATGTGAAGATTCTAGAGGAGTGGAAAACATCATGGGTGGTACTTTGCCAAACGTATTTTTATAAGTCATCTACAATGATTCCAAGAACCTGCTTTCTTGTCTCTATAAAATTTTTTATGGGAATGATCAGTGCATATATCAACAGTATTCTTCCTAAAAGAAGGAGAAGGGCACAGGCAGGCTTTCATAGACAGTTTTCTCTGAGAGATCAACATAATCACAGTGACACAACTGAATTAATGAATAACGGTAATAGTCATGCCAAACATTTATGTAATGCTTACTTTGTGCCAGGCACTGTGCTAAGCATTTTATGGTTGTTATCTGATTTGATTCTCATAACAACTCTGGGAATTAGATGCTATAATTATCCCTACTTAACAGTAAGTAAACTGAGGCACGCAGAGATTAAGTTACTTGCCCAAAGTAACACAGCTAGTAAGTGTCCAAGGCTGGAATTAAATGCAGGTCTGAATGACGAGCATAGAAAATATGAACTACTGTTGTGTCTTTTTTTTTTTTAAAGCATTTGGCTTGTTAGAGGAGCATTCTTTTCAAAGAAGGTATCTCTCATGAATGTGTTAAATTCATATAAGGTTCTATGACAGATGTAGCAACAGATATAATTTTGTTCAATGAGTCACTGAATTATCGACACAAAAGGACACCTAAAAGAGGGGGACATCTACTCACCAAGGTGTTTCTCAGTCCTGTGAACAATGGCCTGCACAGAATCCAAACAGAAGAGGGATTCTCTGTTGATGGTGAGATTCTCCAGATGCTCCTATTAATAGACGAGTTTGGGCCCAATGTCTGACCGCTGCAGGCTGCCTCTCCTAGGGATGAGATTCATATGGAATCAAGAGAATTTATCCTACCTTCTGCAATGGAAAAACATGGCAGATGAAGACTGCTTACATCTCACATTACAATATATAGTTGTATGGGCAGACATTGAGTTAGTATATCAGGAAGCTTGGATAGTAGATGGACAATGAGTTGAGCCCAGAATTTAATAAGAGGAAGAGTGGGCTGGGTAACAATTGGGAAATTACACAGAGATCCTAAATTGTTAGATGGGGCAGTGGACAGAGTGCTGGGCCTGGAGTCATTAAGACCTAGGTTCAAATATGACCTCAGACACTTATTAGCTGTGTGACCCTGGGCATATCACTTAACCCTGTTTGCCTCAGTTTCCTCATCGGTAAAATGAGCTGGAGAAGGAAATGGCAAACCATTCCAGTATCTTTGCTAAGAAAACCCCAAATAGGGTCACAAAGAGTTGGACACGACTGAAAAATGACCAAGCCACAACAAGCTAAGTTGCTTCCAGCATCAAAAGTCCATCCTTTGAATTTTGGCATTTTCCTGGTGATGATATATGGCCTCCATGAAACATAGAATACCATAATTTCAAAAGAATCACGATTAAGAGTGACCTAATAGGTAATAGAAAGGTATGTGATGGGCTTAAGTAGGTTATGGATGCTAACTTGAGTAATAAAGTGACCTAAAAGAGATAATCAAGGACAAGGAGGCAACTTGGCACAGTAGAAAGAATACTGAGAACTCCAGGACCTGGGTTCTAATTCTGTCACCGACTTTTACTCCTTTTGTGCCCTTGGTACTCACTTAACCTCTCTGGGGTCCAATTTTCTCAGCTACAAAATGGAAGGTTTTAAATAAATGGTCTCTGGGATCTCTTCTAGCCATAGATCTGTATATTACCAGAAAAGAAGGTGGCTATCTATGTTCTGAAAAGCAAAGATAAAAGATTGATATTTCAAATTCTGCACTGGTATTTAAAAAAAATTTTTTTTGCTTTTTTTGGAGGGCAATTGGGGTTAGGTGATTTGCCCAAGGTCACACAGCTAGTAAGTGTTAAGTGTCTGAGGTCACATTTGAACTCAGGTCCTCCTGACTCCAGGGCTATTGCTCCATTCACTGTGCCACCTAGCCACCCCTAAAATATTTTTTTAAAAAGTAAGTGGTCTCATGTTCACTGGTAGATTCTCTAGAGAGGATTTATAAAGTCCAATAAATATGAATTTATTAAGGGCCTACTATGTGCCAGGCAGTATCCTATAAAGATAAAGAAAGGCAAAAAATAGTGCTTCTCTCAAGGAGGTCACAAATGGATAAGAACCACACAAGATAAGAATGCTTAGAGCAGTAATGAGCTGCACCTTGTGGAGAGATATTCACGTTAATGATGTCATAGATTTGGTAAGAATTTAGAAAAACCTAAAAGATGAAAAAAAGATCATACAAACGAGGATGAATATAAAAGCTTAGCATTAACTTATTTTTTCAGTTTTTGTTTTCAATTAACAAGCATTTTCTCTCCTCCATGCCCTGTCCCACACTGAGGAAGAAAAAGAAAAAAAAACTCTTCTAACAAATATTCATAGTCAAGCAAAACATATTCCCAGCATTAGAATAAATTTTTGGGAGACTGGCTTTTGCCTGTCTTTTTATCTCTAATATTCAGCACAGTGTCCGGCACATAGTAGGCACTTAAAAATTGCTAGTTGATTAACTGACCCATGCCAGTCAAAAGTAAATTTCTCATTCTGCATCTTGAGGTTTACCCCTCTCTATCAGGAAGTGGTTAGCATTTTTTTTTGTCTCTGTTCTCAAGAATCATAGTTGGTTACTGTGTAGATCAGAGCTCGTAAATTTTTCAAAGTTGTTTGTCTTTGTTGCCATTAATTATAAAAATTGTTGCCTTGATACTTCTGATTTCACTGTATATCAGTTTATTCAAATCTTCCTAGATTTTCTCTGAAACCATCCTTTTCATCACATCATTTAGCCCCAAAGCAACCCATTCCACTCATATAATATAATTTGTTCAGCCATCCCCAGTTGATGGGTAGCTCCTTAGTTTCCCATTCTTTGCCACCACAAAAAGAGCTATTATATATGTTTTTGTACATATGGATCCTTTTCTTGTATCTCTTTGGATATAGGCCTAGTAGTAGTACTATTGAGTCAAAGGGTACACACAGTTTAATAATTTTTGGGACATAATTTTGAATTGCTTTCCAGAATGTCTGTACTGATTCATAGCTCCACCAACAAAACATTAGCACCAACTTGTAACAGTAGTATCTGACTGGCAAAAGGACAGAATGAGCCATGGAATATGAAAAATGCTATGGACAATGAAAAGGGCTATTTTAGTTACACTGGGGACAAGAAGAAAAATGAAGGGAGAGATACATTGTGTGGAACAAATGACATGAGAAGAAGCAATTACTGTTAGACAATTATATTTCTCTACCATATTCTTATGAAAGACTATCTGCTTTCTGAGGACTAGACCACTTCAGCACAGAGATGCTTTTTACCTGTGGGCTGGTGACCAGGTGAAGAGTTATTTGGCCATGGCAAACCATGAAAGAAAGCGAAATGTAAAATGGCTCTCAGTCCTGGGGGAAAGGGGAGGCCTCTTCTGCTTCTAGAGTCATGGTAGTAGAATGGTGGGATAAAAGTAGAGAAGGTGTTAAGGATCCTACAGTTTTTAGACTATCTATCAA
Source organism: Pseudochirops corinnae (assembly GCA_028646515.1). NCBI lineage: Eukaryota > Metazoa > Chordata > Mammalia > Diprotodontia > Pseudocheiridae > Pseudochirops > Pseudochirops corinnae. Next base: position 246,738,940 of record CM053587.1, read on the forward strand.
TTTATGCATAGGTGTCATTAATTTAAATGTGAGCTCTGTACATTGACCAACACAAGGGAGTCAAGATGGTGGAATGAGAGCTAGTACTTTTGCTTGGCTGTCCAGACACACCCCAGACACACCCCCTCCACACCAACCTAGAAGTCACACCAAACCTAATTCAGATCAGGAAATTCAAGAAAAAGTCACAGTGAATCATTTTTCTAGCCAAGGGCAGCTTAGGAATATAGAAGTCCCAAATCTGTGGACATGAGGATGGGGTTTGACCAGGAGTATAGTGTAGCAGTGGCAGCAGTGTCCAGGGCTCATAAAGGGACTCAACACCTGGGCAGAAAGAGATCCCAGCAGGGAGCAGGTAACCTAGCATCTCTGTCACTCATTAGTCAATTCTGGGTCACAGTTCCAGAGTGGAAAGGAACTGTGGTGAATTGAAAAGGAGCAGGGGCCCTAGCTGTGTAAGGATCAAGGAACAAATTCCAGAACCATGGCTGTGTGACTCTGAACCCAAAAGCAGAGTAGGGACTCAGTTCTAACCTTTAGCCCCATATTACCTGACCTGCAGTGATAAACAAGGCCAGGAGGCCAAGATGAAAGGGGTGCCAGCTGTTTATTTCCTCTGAACCTACAGAATCTCCTAACAGGCTAACTGTGACTAAGTCCAAGAGCAATCTATGGAAACTCAAACCACAGACAAACCAACAGACTCAAACTGGGTCCAGAATTTACAGAGCACAGACCAGGAAGGGAGTAAATACACACACATACATATATGTATGTGTATGTGTGTATATATGTATACATTTACCTGTATGTATATGTATGTGTATGTGTATATATGTATATGTGTATATATGTATACATTTATCTGTATGTATATGTATGGTATGTGTATGTAGGTACACACACAAACATACACACATATACACACATAGATAGAGAGATAGTAGATATAGATAGATAAATATTTTAAAAGACAGAAGCTTAGGCCAGACATATAATGACCAACATGTAGATATCTGCTACTGGAGGAAATGCATCATATCAAACTTGCCATTCTCACCATAAACTATAAATGAAACCAGAAGAAATTAGGAAGTGGCTGCTAAATGGAGGGGTGACTCACAAGTGCTATTTGGAGAGGCAATTAAAGGAGTTGGTGAAGTGGGTTTTATCATGACCCTGTGCTGGGACCAGACTCTGCCCCCTTCCACGCTGGGCAGAGCATCACTCTCTTATGCTGGGAACCTAGTTTTGATCTTCCTATAAAAAGATCCGACTCTGCCCCCTGAGTCTTCTAGGGCCAAGCAGTGCCCTCCTTGTCTAGGAGCCTGGGTACTTCCATATGTGCTGCATCACCATTTTCCCTTCCTCTCCCCAAGATTCTCTCCTTTACCCAAGGGCCAAAGGGGCCCCACCCCGGGGAAAAGTGTGGCTTCTGGCCTCTGTCTTGGGCCTTTCCATTGCTGCAGCCTAAGCTCTCTCCTGCTGTGCCAGGCCAGGTGCTGCCCATTGCCAGTGCTTTAGGCTGGTGCTTCTTGATGATCCACCATAACTGATGAGGTCAAGGAACTGCCCATACATGGACAATCAGGCAACTCTATGAGATTCTGATAAGTCATGTGAGGATTTAGGTTTTTCTTAGTGTCAATGGTCTACTCCAGTTTAGAAGATTTTTCCTGATATCATTCCAGCTCCCACTTGGGAAAGAGAAAGTCTAGCCAGAGATAGTCTTGGTATCCTCAAGGTAAGAAACACAAAGCAAAAATTAAAAAAATGGAAAACAAACCCGAACAAAAACAAATCATGAAGTTAGAGACTCCTATAGTTCAGTGCATATGACCTGCTATGTGAAAATGATGGGGTACAGCCTCTGGGAAACTCCTTGAACTCTGATTGAATCTTCCCACTTGATGAGTCATTTGCATAAGGCCATAAGCCTTTCATTATAGCTAGGCCCAAATCTCTGTAACTTGTAACCTAGCCTAGCCCTCCACTGTTCAGCTACTTCCCTCCTTGATCCATCTATACCCAAATCTGTTACCCTTAAACTAGCCTAGCCCTCCCTTGTCTGTCATCTCCAGGTAGCCTTCAGCTATTTCATACCCTTAATCTGGAATATGACCTCAGTTCCATCAAAGTTCCTCCTTAGACTCCTCCTCAAGACCCTCCCCAAACTCCTCCTCTAGATCACCCCTAAATCCCTCCACAATCTCTCTCTCTATAAGATCCATCTTGCCTCCATGATGGGGCTGAGAATTCAATCTAGTGCAGACTCACTCTGTGTCAGATTATTCTGGCCCGCTCATCCAATACAAGCGTCAACAGATACTTAGACTCCTTAAGAGTGTACCCATTATGGTGAATATTTAATGAATTTTGCTTTCCTTTGGCTGAGAGAAGACTTGAGTTGAATTCATTTGGCAGGACCCAGCACATTGGTATTTTGGGGCCTCAAGTACACCTAAACCTAAACAAAAGCGGTAGTTATTTTTTGCTAGGGTTGGGGGAGAGTGTCTGGGGAGCTTTGACGTCCCTCCCTGGAAAGAAAGAGACAGAGAGAGACAGAGACAGAGACAGAGAGAGACAGAGAGACAGAGAGACAGAGAGAGACAGAGAGAGAGAGAGAGAAAGACAGAGAGACAGAGAGAGAGAGAGAGACAGAGAGAGAGACAGAGAGAGAGAGAGGGAGTGAGTGTTCACTTCTGGAGGGAAAGTAGAATCTGGCTTAAAAAAAACTTTAAACTAATATAGCACTTGCCTCCTTTCTGGCCCTCCCACGCATGTCTCCAACTGTGGAGGTTTAGGGGTGCTGGGACCTTGAAATAGCAACATGTAGGTCCTGTCCAAATGAATTCAACCCAAGCCTTCTTTTAGTCAAAGAAAAACAAAGTTTATTAAAGAGCCACCATATTGGCTAGACTCTTGAGAAATCTGAGCATTTGTGATGCTTTTATTGGCAAGTGGGCCAGATTGAATCTGAGTGCCTTCATGGAGGCAGAGACAGATCTTATATACAGAAAGACTGTGTGAAGGATCTAGGGTTGGCCAAGTTTTTTGGGGTCACTAGAGGAGAAGTCTAAGGAGGATCTTGATGGGAGTGGCCAATAGACTGGGGAGACTAGAGGTTGGACGCCAGGAACCTAGGGACTGGGATAAAGGGAGAGAAATAGCTGAAGGCTATCTGGAGATTACAGACACTGGGAGGGCTAGGCTAATTTAAGAGTAGCAGAGAATTGGGTTTAGTGAAAGGCTTTTGGCCTCAGGCAAACACCAGATCAAGTGGGAAGATTCAAGGAGAGTTCTAGAGGGTTCCCAGAGCCTGTACTCTAATTCTAGAAAAATCTCAGTTTCTGGAAAAGATCAAGACATAGTTCCCAATGGTTCTCAAATGCCACATAAAAAGTGAGAAACAATTCCTTCAGCAAAGTTTTTCAAAACCTAGCTGGTACAGTAGAGTGCTAGATCTGGAGTCAGAAACGCTCATCTTCCTGAGTACAAATCCGGCCCTGGTCTCTTGCTAGCTATGCGACCTTGGGCAAATCACTTAACCTTGTTTGCCCCAATTCCTCAACTATAAGATAAGCTGGAGAAAAAAAATGCGAACCACTCTATAGTATCTTTGCCAAGAAAACCCCAAATGATCTCATGAACAGTAAGACACGGCTCAAAAATATTCAAGGATCAGAGTACTCATAAATAACTAGGTAACAGCTAGGACAAACTGTACACAATTGGGAGGGGAGGCGCACAGGACCTTGTCAAGGTAGAAGTATTAAGGCTTCCAAAAGACAAAAGCTTAGTTTAAATCTGGAAGATACAGTGAGGCCAAATTGACATTATAGGCAACTAACTCCCTGAAAGCCTTCGGGTGTCTTAGTTAGTATGTGGTTTTATTGGAGACAATGCTAGAAAACTATTAGCAATATAAAACCGTCTGAAACCAAGGGTCATTGTTAAGAGGTTTCATTCTAGTGCCTGGAAGGGGTTAAGGAGATAAAATTTCCCCACACTCCCAATTCAGTCGCTTCCTAGATTTGATCAGTTCAGTCTTTTCCCTTTTTTGAGGTTTAAGGTTCAGATTAGGGATGCTCAAGACCCCAAAATACCAACACGCTGGGTCCTGCTGAATGAATTCGACTCAAGTCTTCTCTCAGCCAAAGTAAAGCAAAGTTTATTAAAGATTCACCTTAATGGGTAGACTCTTAAGGAGCCTAAGTATTTGTGAGGCTTATATTGACAAGCGGGCTAGAAAAATCTGACACAGTCAGTCTGTGCTAGATAATTCTTGGTCCAATCATGGAGGCAAGATGAATCTTAAATACAGAAAGTGTGTGGGAAGATTTAAGGATGGTCTAGAGGAGGAGTTTGGGGAGGGTCTTGAGGAGGAGTCTAAGGAGGATCTTGAGGATTGAGGGTGGGAAGTAGCTAAAGACTACCTGGAGATGACAATAGAGGGTTAAACTAGTTTAAGAGTAACAGGTTTGGGTATAGATATTTTGATAGGATCAAGGGTGGGAAGCAGCTGGACCATGGGAGGTTGTAGTTGTAGTTTAGTTGTAGTTGTAGGTTGTAGTCTAGGTTGAGAGTAACAAAGATTTGGGCCTAGTCATAATGAAAGGCTTATGGCCTCACAGCAAATGCCTCATCAAATGGGAACATTCAATCAGACTTCAAGGAGTTTCCCAGAGCCTTTACTCCATCATCTTGATTGAAAGGTAATCTAAGTTCTAAGAAAATACTTTAGAACTTGGACAAAACTAACATTTCCCGATTGGAAATGCCCACGTAGTTGATGGAATTGGAGATTGCAATCTCCCCTAAATCTAAGAAAAAGTGCAAATTTAACCACCGACAGATTTTTGCAGTTTTCTTCAGGATACAATCAGGATTGGACAAATCTGCATCAGTCTTCTGCGAGGAAACCTGGCAGTAAAGAAACCACCACTGCTCAGAAAGTGCTAGAAGCACCATCAGAGGCACAAAGGTCACTCGGGGCTCTCTTCCTCTGCACTGTCCATTCCTGTCTTCAAAGAAGGTCATTTAATTTCAATCCTACAAAACTAGGGCTAAATCGCATGGACTGGGGACTGACCCAGGCCAGTGTCCTGTTAGTTTGCGTTCAAAATTGGATCAGAATAGTACATTTGTAATCCATCTAACACCTAACTAAAGGAGGCTTATTTAGCCATAGCAGAGAAAGGACATTCAGAGGAGAGAGCTGATATTCATCCAGGATAAAGCACTGATTCAGCTGATCACAACTTACCAATGGGATCCATGACGCTGTTACGAGATCACAGGTCAGAGGGAAGAGCTCCAGCCTCCATGATCTTGCTTATGGCAATTAAATATTTTTTCTTTTTAAAGAAGTTATTATTTATCTTTTATAGTCCTTTTAAAAAAAATTTAAGTTCCAAATGCTCTCCCTCCCTGCAGCCCCTCTACCATCCACAGGAGAAGATAAGCAATATGCTGTCAATTATACATGTGAAATCATGCAAAACATATTTCCATATTAGCCATGTCACAAAGAAACAAGAAAAATAAAGTAGGTGAGAAAATCACACATTAATTTGTACTAAGAGTTCATTAGCTCTCTCTGGAGAAAGTCCTTTGGAATTGTCTTAGATCATTGTATTGATCAGAGTAGCTAAATCTTTCAAAGCTGATTATCATCACAACATTGCTACTACTATGCACCGTGATCTCCTGGTTCTGCTCACTTCACTTTGTATGAGTTCATGTAGGTCTTGCCATGTTTTCCTGAAAACATCCCTCGTCATTTCTTATTGTAGAATAATATACCCCAACTTGTTCAACCATTCCCTAATTGATGAACATCTCCTTAATTTCTAATCCTTTGACGCCACAAAAAGAACTGCTATAAACATTTTTGTATGTATAGGCCCTTTCCCTTTTTGTTTGATCTCTTTGGGATACAGATCTAATAATGGTATTGCTAGGTCAAAGGGTATGCACAATTTTGTAGCCCTTTGGGCATACTTCTAAATTGTTCTCCAGAATGGTTGTTCTAGTTCACAAGTCCATCAACAATTCATTAGTGTACCTATTTTCTCACATCCCCTCTAGCATTGTTATTTTTGATAGGTGGAAGATGGACAACCCATAGAGCTTGTTAGTATATGTATATGTATATGTATATATATATATATACATATATATGTTATATATATAGATATATAGATATACATATATATATATTGGACAGCAAATATAAATGAACGTTTGCTTGGGTCCAAAATTAAATAGGAGGAGAGTGAACCCAATTGTCTTTAGGAAACTGCAATGATCTATTAATGACCCCATACTTTCTTCAGAAACAAAGGCTTATCTTTTAATATTAATATACTTTAATAAAAATTTATTAAGTGTCTAGTATGTATCAGACACTGGATTAAGCTGTTTAGAAATACTGTCTCATTTTATCAATATTTTGCCAGTCTTATTGTACATCTATGAGACATGGACTACTACAGTCTTTGAAGAGTTAAAAAATGAGCATCACTCTCAGAGCAATGGAAAGGTACATGACAAGTGTGATCAGGTTGCAATATATAAACAATAAGTAACTTGGAATAACTGGAAGAGAGGTCACTGGAAGAGAAAGAGCAAATGGGATAGTCATGAGGTGAGAGCATGTGATAACATATAAACAGCCCTTCTACTACTTTACTGCTGTCCTCTTGATGTTAGGAGAAAGCAATGACTGTCCCACCACATTGGGCAGACCTTTCCCATTCCCTCCTTGCCACATTGTCCCCCCTCCCTCCCCCCAGAAAGTAATGGGAGGACATGAAATAGTGTTGGAGAGGACAGGCAGGCATGGATGGGTTTCAGTCTGTGTTGTTGGAATGAACATATAGATCAGTGGTTCACAACCTGTGCGTTATGTTCAATTTGTAACAATGCAAATGCATCCTGTGTATCAGATATTTATATTACGATTCATAACAGTAGAAAAATTACAGTTATGAAGTAACAATGAAAATAATTTTGTGGTTGGGGGTCACCACAACATGAGGAGCTGTATTAAAGGGTCACGGCATTAGGAAGGTTGAGAACCACTGATATAGATCAATGTAGTCATAAATTTATTTCAGCATTTGAATATTTCTCTATTGAGAAGAATTTTGTCAACGAAAAGGATAGAATGAAAATTAAGAGGTAATTGAATATTGACCTACAGGGGAAGATTAGAAACAGAGCACCTTGCTGTCCTAAATTCAAATCACTTCCTATCATACTGAAAAAGTTTGCAGATTGATGACAAAGATCACAGCTGATGATCTTTAAGAAATGGTGACACATAGAAGATGTGCTGCATGCCTGGAGACTAACAAACTCTGTCCTAATTTTCAAAAAATAGGAATTTCAAAAAAGAGGCAAATTATTTAGACTAGAGATTTCATGGTGATCTATGGGAAAGTTATAGAGTAGACTACTTAAAGGGATGGCTTGTGAGTACTTAGAAAGGGAAGATGTGATCACAGGTGAGCATGAGTTCATTGAGAATGAGTCTTCCCAGACGATCATTTGACATACTATTGAGTAGATTTCAGCAGGGCATTGGACAGCATCTTTCACAATAGCCTTGTTCACCAAATGGTGATCTATGGACTGGATTATACTGCAGTTAGCTCAGTTTGTCACTGGTTGACCAAGTCAAAGCTGGAAAGTGTTGCTTAGTAGATTGATGCCAACCTAGAAGGTGATCTCTATTCTTGACGGGGATCTGTCCATAGGCCTGTTCAGCACATTTCATTAGAATGTGCAACATCCATGGATTTTTATTTTATTTTATTATTTTACTTATTTTAATTTCATCTATTTATTTATTTCATTTTATTTTTTGTTACTGAATACTCAATCATTTATATTGATCAAATAAACTAAAATATAACTGAATTATTTTGTAAATGAGCAACTTGTCATTACTTAGAAAACACAAATTTAAATATGAGCCCCGAATACCAATATTTTTTTTTTACATGTTAGGGTATACCTGGGTACAACTAGCACACTAGTGTCATTGACTACTACAGTCTCTGAAGAGTTAAAATGTGAGTATTACTCCCAGAGCAATGGAAAGTTATATGGCAAGTGTGAGCAGGTTGCAATATATAAACAATAATAATAATATAATATGATATTATATAATATATACTATAATAATATATAGCAACAACAATAATAATAATATGTAATATGATATGATATTATATAATATATACCATAATAATATATAACAACAACAACAACAATAATAACTTGAATAACTGGAAGAGAGGGCATTGTAAGAGAAAAAGAAAATGGAATGGTCATGGGGTAAGAGTATGTGATAACATATAAATGCCCCTCTACTACTTTACTGCTAACCTCTTGATGTTAGGAGAAAACAATGAGGGTCCCACCACACTGGGCAGACACTCCCCATTCCCTCCCGACACATTGTCCCCTCCTCACTTCTCCCAGAAATAATAATTTATGAAGAACCAGTGATGTACAATTTATATAATAGTTGAACAGATACAGACCAGTCACTAACTCTCTAAGAACTTAAAGTGTTCCTCTGCCTGCCCTGTTCCTGACATTCTCCCTACTATAAAATCATGTCCCCTTACTGCTAGTGCATTCTGGTACTTTCCCTCCATCCAGAACTTTCCTTAGCAAGCTCAGCTCCCCTTCTCCCATTGGTGAATTCCTTCTGGACCCTCCACTTTGTGGAGAGCCCAGACCAACCTGCTTTCATTCCTCTCTCAGCCCTTTTCTTATTTGTTCTAGACTTCAAGTCCATGTCTGGTTGCCAGGGACTGTCCACCACCTTGTGTCTCTCAACCCTTTTCAACTCAGTTTTGTGTATTTTCTTCCTTCATTAGAAGGGCTTAGCCCTGTGTGGAGCCCACAGCAAGTACTTAATAAATGTTTAATAAAGAACATTATTTATATTCATCCAACTAAAGAGAACAAAACATACCTAAACTTATTTTGTAAATGAACAATTCATCATGACTTAAAATAATTGTTTCCTTTTTTTCTAAAAAGGATTCGCTTGCAAGGTCAGCCAATACACATTTATTCAGTGCCTACTGCATGCGAGGCACTGAGATGAGCACTAGCGATACAAAGAAAGAAAAGACAGTCTGTAGCCTTGAGGAACTTACAATCCGATAGGAAAACAACACGCAAAAAAATTCATACAAGCAAACAATACCCAGGAATCCAAAATAGGTTAGTACCACATTTTAGCAGGGAAATTGAAAGCCTGAATATGTCCAGAAAAAAAGTGTTCAGGATGAGAAACAATTAAAACCTATTATATGAAAATCAATTGAAGGATCCTAATACATTTAGTCCGAAGAAAGTAAGAATTGAGGGAAGATAATTGTGTTGTGATTCTTTGTGACCCCATTTTGGATTTTCTTGGTAAAGATTTTGGAGTGATTTGCCATTTCTTTCTCCAGTTTATTGTATAAATGAGGAAACTAAAACAAGTTGGGTGAAATGACTTGCCCAGGATCATATAACTAGTATGTGTCTGATGCCGGATTTGAACTGAGGAAGATGAGTCCTCCTGACTCTGGGACCAGCACTCTTTCCACCGCACCACCTAGCTGCCATAAGGTGAGAGAATATTTGTCTTTAAATATTTCCAGAGCAAGATCAGGAAAGAGGAAATAGTCTGACTCTGTCTGTCCTCAGAAGAAAGAGTGGGGACCAACAGAGTGGAAGTTACAGGGAGGTAGATTTCTGTTCAATATAAGAAATGACTTTCTAACCAATTAGAGCTTTTCAAAAATGAAATGAAGAGGTTGGGAGCTCCCCACAGTCCTGGAGATATTTAAGTTGAAGTTGTATTTTATTTAATTCTGTCCAATAAACACAAAGTCACTCTGGGGCACAATCTACAGTGGTAGTTGCTAAGCGAAACACTGGCACTTAGAGGTCTCTGTCCTTGTGGTGTTATCATCTATTATGAAAGTGTGGCATCTGTACAAATATATTTGTTTTGACACAGTGAAACTATGCTATAAGTTTTGTTTCCCTAGTGCAGATTGCCTTCTCATCCTGAATGATACTTGTAATTTCTTTCAGACACCGAGCATTCTGGGAAAGGGGGACCAGCTGTATCCCAGAGGCTGCAGAGGCATGCAACTGCTTATGATTTCTCAGGTCTATTTAAGGGTATCAGGAAATAGCCTTAGGGCTGGTGTTGGTTGTTGGTGGTTAGAAGCTGGCTGGCCTGTGGGGAAGGAAGGAAGGAGTGTGGACTGAAAGCTGGCATTTGTGGTTAGAGGGACTTGAGTCAATGTGTGGAGAGAGAGAACAGATGTGTAAGTGAGAATTGGTTTGGTATAAGTGGTGGAGGATTGACTGAAAGAGCTTAGAGAGAAGAGAGGATGTGTGATTCAGTGGTTGTACACGTGATCCAGGAAACCAATCTCAGAGTACACAATTGAATTAATTACTGATCTCAGGGAGAAAATATCTGTGTAAAGGGCGAGTCAGGGAGGTGGTGACCTGGCTACTATTGTTCCTCTTTCCCCATGCAGCATATACCATGAAGATATGAGCAATGATGAAGCTGTGAGGCTAGACCCTACAGTGTGTCTGAGCATAGTCAGATGGTCATAGGATCATGGACCAAAAGCTGGAAGGGACTTTAGAGCCCAAACAGTCCAACTCCTTCACTTTTCAAATGAGCAAACTGAGGCTCAGCCAATGAGGCTGGGCCTCGCCCAAGATCACACTTGTAACAAATCATAGGCCAGGATTAAGATTCAGGTCCTTTGACTCCAAATTCTGTGGTTTCCCTATTATACTATATGTGTATTTCTTTTAAAAATTTTCTTTCTTTCAATTAACAACCATTGATTTTTTTCTCCCTAATGACCATCTCACAAGGAAAAAACAAACAAACAGAAAAACAAAAGCCTTCTAACAAATATACATTGTCGAACAAAACAAAAATGTGGGAATCCACATTGACCATGTCCAAAAATGTATGTATCATTCTGTATTTTAAATCTACCATCTCTTGGTCAGAAGGTAGAGAGCAGAACTGAATTATGATTGGTCATTATGTCAGAGTCATTATGTCTTTCAAAGTTGATTGTTATTACTGTGAACAGCCAGGTGGCACAGTGCATGGAGAATTGACCTGGGAACCGGGAAGACTCATTTTCCTAATTTTAAATCCATCCTCAGACACTTACTAGTTGTGTCACCCTGGGCAAGTCACTTAACCTTGTTTGCCTCAGTTTCCTCATCTGTAAAATGAGCTGGAGAAGGAAATGGCAAACCACTCTAGTATCTTCGCCAAGAAAAACCCATAGGGGGTCATGAAGAGTCGGTCGTGACTAAACAACAAAATTCATTACAATATTGTTATGGTTTTGCTCTCTTCACTGCATTTCAGTTCATACATACCTTCCCATGTAGGGTGTCTCAACCGGGGAAAAGTCATAATACACAGTAAGAAATGAAAAACCATTAACTTAAACTCTGCGAAAGGTAGAAGCCTCATTCATGGTGACCTGTTAAAAAATGATAACTTAGATATTAAATCGTAACCCAAATACTGAGTCATAACTTAGATGCTGTGACTGGTACATAACCAGTACCCAACCTTGAGTGCCTGGGCACTTACCCAATAGCACTAGGTAAACAACTGGATGTCTGGGCACTGCATTCAATGATAAGTATAAACTAAAATATTAGCCAAAATGTTAACTAAGCAGCAAAACCCAAAATGCCCACCAATCCTCATTGAAGCTGTCTCTGACTCCTCCTTCCCTTTGTCTGATTTCTACCATGGGGATCCAATCTGTGGTCTGGTTGCCACCCCAGACTGGTAACTGTCAACCTCTTGCCAGAGATCCATCATACTGCCCCAATGTAAGTACCCAATTGATTAAACTACTACCTATAATCAATCAGAAACTCCTTGGCCTTTTCCTTTGGTATCAAAATTGTCCCACTCTTTTGGGAGAGAGATACAGAGTTACCTAGGTAGAGGAATTCCAGACCTTGCAGCAGGTTTCTCTGAAACTGTCCTTTTCATCATGCCTTTTGGCAAGATAGTATTCCATTATATTCATATGCCATAATTTGGTATTCCTTAATTGATGGGCGCCCTCTTATTTTTGTGTTCTTTGTTACCACAAAAAGAGGCGCTATAAATATATTTTTTTTACTTATGAGTCCTTTTCTATCCTTCATTCTTTTTGAGAGTATATATAGTCTTAGTAGTATTGCTAGGTCAAAGGGTATATGCAGTTTAATGGCTTCTTGAGGATAATTCCAAATTTCTTTGCAGAATGACTGGATCATTTCTACTTCTATTGACATGTGTTCATATTCTGAGTTTCTCTTAGATTCTTTTGGGAACATAGTGCTCAGGGGAGTGAGAGTGACCCAAAACAAGGGATTGTGATGTCTTTCCAACAATAATGAACTTCATGTTATACTTCTGGTGTGGATTCCAGTACAACATACTCAGATAACTATAATAATGGATTAACTAAGTGAGTAGCTCCTCTAAGTGCATACCGTAATCTGGGTAATATGCATTCTTTATCCACTTGCTTTTTTCATGTGTGTATACTGGGGTTTTCTTTGAATGGTCATGGACCTTGTTGAGGTGACATTGTAGCATTCTGGGACTCCGTACAACTAACATGACAGCATCTGCAAATTAAATGAATTTTCTGGATAAGGCAGTTCTGGGCTATTTGGGCCTTATGTAGCCATTGCTTCATGTTATTTCAATTCAATTCTTCAGTCATCAAGAAAACATATGGCTTTGGAGTCAGAAGACATGAGTTTAATACCTACCTCTACTCCTCAGAAGCTATGTGACCTTATGCAAGTCACGTAATTCCTCTGGGCCTTGGTTTCCCCATCTGTAAAATGAGAGTGTTGACCTAGATGACCTCTATAAGCTTCCTTCTGACCCTTGATCCTAAAGGCCTATGAAATAATGTTTCTTGAAGCTAACTCTTTTAGTTGTTTTTCTTCGTGGAACATGTGGGTTATCATTATGTGCAACTTTCTTATATTTTCTGGTTTCAGTTATAATGAAGATGCCAGTGCTGAAGAGGTTGAGTTCTTTCAGTACTGTAACAACTCTGTAGTTGAATAATAATCTCAAATTAAGACCATCAACATCTGGAGAAGAGAAAATGCACCTTCCTTCCTTCTTTGTTAGAGATGAGATGTGACATGTCACACATGCTGTCAGACACAGTGACATGTTGCGTTTGATTGAGCTGCCTTTTCCCTGTTTTTTTTTTTTTTTTTTAATGCTTCATAAAATAGCACACCGCAGAGGAGAGGGAGCAGGGACATATTTGGAAATGAGTGGCTAGGTGGCCTAGTGGGCAGAGTGCCCAGTCTGGTGTCAGGAAGACCTGAGTTCAAATCTAGCCTCAGCCACTTATTAACTGTGTCCCTGGGCAAGTCACTTAAGCTATGTTTGCTTCAATTTCCTGAACTGTAAAATGGGGATAATAGTAGCACCCACCTCTCAGGGCTGTTGTGAGAATCAAAAGAAATGGCATTTGCAAAGCATTAAGCATAACGTCTGGCCCATAGTAAGTGCTATATAAGTGCTCACTATTATTGATGTAAAAACGATGGAAATCAACAATAAAAAAGACTATTGACATGTAAATGAATGTTTCTAGATGATCTGAAAACATGTTAGCCCTCTCAGTCTATTTCTCTGTCATTTTTTCCAGGAATGAGGATCATTCTTTATTTTCATATTTTCTCCTGTTTCCCGTCACCAAAGTCCCATCACCTCATTTCCAGCCTCCTGGCAGTGACTCTCTACATATTTATCGAAGCTGGACCTCACACACCGCAGCTTTTCACCCAAACTGTAGCTTTCTAGAATTTTTTTGAGTTTATGCCCCTCAGGAATAGTCTTTGAAGTTCTGGGATCCCATCTACAGAGACAAATAACTTTAATACAAAATATTATATGATTAGTGCACAAAACATGCACAAATAAAATGTGACATGAAATTGAGACAGCTAGGTGGTATAGTAGTTACAGGGCTAGTCCTGGAGTCCTGGAGACCTGAGTTCAAATCCTGCCATAAACATTTACTGACTGTATGACTAAGACCAAGTCTCAGTTCTCTCATTCACAAAATGGAGATAATATTAGCATCTTTCTTACAGGGTTGTGAGAATCAAATCAAAAAATATATGTAAAGTGCTTTGTAAACTTTAAAGGGCTATATAAATGCTATCACTTAAGTGGGAAAAGTCACTATCAATAGAAGAAAGTCAAGTAAGGCTTCCTGGAGGAGGTAAAATTTGACTTAAGTTTTAAGATGGACAACAATTTAAAAGGAGGCGTGGATGAAAGACTTCTAGGCACAAGAAGAGTGAAACAGTGGAATGAGCATTGAGCCCATCTGGAATCAGGAAATCTGGGTTTAAATCCTTCCTCTGATGCTTGCTGCCTGTATGACCTTGAGCAAATTACTTACCCACCCTATGTCTCAGTTTCTTCCTTTGTAACATGAGGAAGTTAGATCAGAAGGTCTCTGGGGTCTTCTTCAGTTCCAGATCTATGATCGTATGATTGATTATCCTCTTCTGGAAACTATATCATCAATGTTCTTCTTAAAATGTGGATAGATGTGACCTGAACAGGGCAAAGTACAGTGGTGCCACCTTGTCCTTGTCCTTGTCCTTGTCACCTCCTTGTCCTTGAACAGTGTCTCCCTCTCAAGGCAGCCCAAGATTATATTAGCTGCCTTGCCTGGAATATCACATTGGCATATGCATATTTTATTCCACTAAAATTTACAGACCCCCTTTCAACTAAAGTGTTGTGTTTAGTTACATTTTCCATATCTTGTACTTGTGATGGTGAATTTTCTGAAGTTCGATGTGACTTTCTCTCTATTCAATTCTTCTTAAGATTCCCCCAGATTCTAACCTGCTCAAGCCTGTTAGGATCCTTTTGGATCCTGAATATCTTTTGAAAGTTTTCAACATCTGTCCTGGTTTTGTGACATCTAGAAGTCATTAATAGGCATTCCATCCATGTCTTTATCCAGATGATAAATGGAAGAGATCCAGGCCCAGAGCCCTCTGGTACCCCACTGGAGACCTCCTCCCAATTTGACATGCAACAGACTATTAATGACTACTCTTTGGATCTGGACATATATAGCCTACATTTCTCCATTTTTCCATGGGAATGGAGGGGAAGGGAAAGGGGAAAAGGAATAAGCCTTTATACAGAACCTATTATGTGCCAGGCATTGTGCTGATGGCTTTTTACATATATTATTTCATTTAGTAATAATAATAATAGCTAACATTTATATAGAATTTGCTATGTGCTAAGCCTTTTACAATTATTATCTCATTTGATCCTCACCTGAAAAGCAGTCCTATCCCTTCTTTGACCTTTGTCTTTCCCCTACTACAGTTTAATATACTTCAGCCTTTTTTTTTTTTAATCCGTAGCTTTCCTCCAGTCTCAGCCCATTCTAAACTTGAACATTTTGGATACTCTTCTTTCGGGACTGTACTATGTTTTTGTATCCATCCTATCACGTGCCCTTGTTTCTATATTATGTACGTGTCTTTTAAGAATTTAAGCTCTCATTCTATGCTGTGAGGTAGAGATTATTATCATCCCCATTTTAAGCTGAGGAAACAGACAGAGGTTAAATGACCTATTCAGTCACACAGCTAGTGAGTACTTGAGGCTGGATTTGAACTCAGGTCTTCTTGACTCTAGGTCCAGTGTTCTTTCTTTCTTTTTTTTTTTTGGAGGGGGAAAGGCAGGGCAATTGGGGTTAAGTGACTTGCCCAAGGTCACATGGCTAGTTTCCAGTGTTCTTTCTATGGTACCACCCAACTGACTCTATAGGAGCAGGAGAGACTTTATCAAATATTTTGCTAAAATCCAGGTAAACTATATCTACGATAATCCTCTGAATGCTACTAACACTGTCCAAACTGGAAATAAATTCAGCATGATCTGATTTGTTCTAGATGAAGTGATTCTGACTCTGTGATCACTCTCCCTTTTCTAGATCTTCACAAAGCAACCATTTGCTATGTCTGGGAACTTATCTGGGAATCAATTTGAAGAAGTCGATAGTTTGCAGAATCCATTCTCTTCCGTTTTTCAATCATCAAGACATTTCCCCTTCTAAAATTCTTCTGCACTTTTCCCATTACTCCGTGTTTTTCAAAGACCCCTGACAATAGCTCATTCATCACATCTTCAAGGTCTTTCAGTCCTAAGGTATATAGTGACTTGAATTTATTGAGGGAAGCTAGGTACTCTCTTACTGTCTTCCTTATTATCCTGGATATAGACACTCTCTTAGCCATTTTTGTTCTGTCTTTTCCAATCCAAAGATCGTTCATCTTGGCAGAGAAAATAGCAACAAGATAATTGTTGAGGAGTTCAGTCTTCTCTCCACCATTGCTTATCAGTCTCCCACCCAAAATGAGCAGCAGTCTTATCCCTTCTTTGATTTTTGTCTTTCCCCTACTATAGTTTAATATATTTCAATCCTTTTTTTAATCTGTAGCTTTCCTCCAGTTTCAGCCCATTCTAAACTTAAGCATTTTGAATACGCTTCTTATGGGACTGTACTATGCTTTTGTATTAATCCTATCACTTGCCCTTTTTTCTATTTGTATTATTGAATGTACATTATTGTACATTCAATAGAAATATATTATTTCTATTATTTATGTGTCTTTTAAGAATTAAGTTGATGGGTGATTTCCCTATATATCCACACTGGCTTCTTTAGGTAACTCTCTCTTTTCTTCTGAAACAGATTTCTTTCTCTTCATGTCTTCAGAACTATTTTTGAGAGTTTCCCATCCCTCCTGAGCTTACTTCTACAGAATTTTATTCTTTCTCTTATTCTGTCTCTGAGTCATTTAAAATCTACCTTCCTAAAATCAATGACAGATATCTGATTATTTCTGGCTTTTCTCTCCTTCATCACAAAGTCTTAAATGGAGTTATTATTCCCTCTCAAGGTTTCTATCTTTTCCAATAAATGTTCAACAATAGCCTTTCTAAAAAAAAAAAAAAAAAGCGGGGCTCATTTTAAAGTTTATTATGCATTATTAACATTTTCTCCATCACTTTCTTATATCTAGATAACCAGCAATGCAACAAATTAAGATATAATTTGTAGTTTGCTGATTTCTGAGGTGTAAATATTCACACTAAAAATTTAACAATTTCCTTTCTTACAAGGCCACAGTAGGAGCTGGCTGCTGCACACCCTGAATTTCCACCTAAGAAACCACTTTCTATTTGTCTGTGAGCATCTGATTCAGATCAGAATTTCCCCTTTGTTGGTTCTTCCACTTTTTGAAGGATGAAATTATCATTAAGCCAAGTAAAGAAATTATCAATTGCATAACTGAAGCCCCCTAATCTCCACCATATCATGCAGCTGCACCAGGCTTGTCTGTTTCTGAGACATTCCTCTTCCTGTCCACGTCGTCTGTAGCATAAATCGGTGACAATATTGTTTCTATTTCTGCTTCCATTGATCTTTACCAGTGTTTTCTACTGTGCTTTCTCTCTACCCTGCTGTCGTCCCCATTCTCCCACCACTAATAGAAACTCTCTCCTAAAACTACCGCATATTCATTGTGTGTTTGTGTGTGTGTGTGTGTGTGTGCACGTGCGTGTATTTGTGGCCATATTTTCTCTGCCATTGGAATATAAGCTTCTTGAAGGCAGCCATAGTTTCTCACTTGTATTTGTATTCCATCCAATAAACATTTATTGAGAACCTACTATGTTCTAGGTCTTGTGCTAAGCATAGGGGATACAATTCATGAAAAAGACAGTCCCTGCTCTCAAGGAACTTATAATCTAGGAAGACAACATACAAAAGGAGATGGAAAAGGTGTGGGAGGGAGGTGGAATAGGACCCCGGGGTATGTGAAATGGGGGCATCTTGTTCTGAGGAGTTGAAACCAGGTAGGGCAGCAGCTGCAAAGCCATTAAAACTTACATTTTGATTCACATCTAGATTCTCACCCAAAGAGGGAGAGTGGTAAAGTACTTTTTTTTAAAAAAACACTTCTCTAAATGATTATTCTCAATTATTGTAATAACATAATATTAATTGTTCTGATTAATTCTTTTATTATTTATCCTTATTATTGTTCTGCTTTAGTTCTCTTTTTTTTGGGGGGAGGGCAATTGGGGTTAAATGACTTGCCCAAGGTCACACAACTAGTGAGTATTAAGTGTCTGAGGTCAGATTTGAACTCAGGTCCTCCTGACTTCAGGGCCGGTGCTCTATTCAGTGTGCCACCTAGCTGCCCCTAAAGTACTTAATATACCATATTTCACTGCATAATTGTTGCCACCACATAATCATTGCACTCTGTTTTTTCAGTCCAAAAATTGGTTTATAATTTTCATTGTGTAATTGTTGCATGGTGTAATACAGGTCATCATGCTGCTTAAAAGGTAAACAGAGCAGCAACGTACTCATCAGTAGCATATGGATATGCATTTATCTCTCACACATTGGGATCCATGAGTCTAGAATTCTCAGCACACACACCTTGTTAGTATTTAATTTTAATGTATATTCATGAGTATTCCATGTATCCTAATCTTGCATCAAAGACAGTTTCATAATAAATAATTTTTAAGTAATACCAGCACCATTTAAAAAAAATTTCACATAATGGTCACACCCTACTTTTTGCAAAAATGGCATAAAATCTGCAGCAATTATATGGTGAAATATGGTATGTACAATATGAATCAAGTATGGGACAGGTATTTATTTCATAAGCAAAAAGTAATACTTAAGGTAAAAGGGTCTCACAAATGCACATTAATAAAAACTTAAACAGTAGTATTATATTCTCCCAGGAGGTTGAGGCTTAAACATTAGTGTATGAAACAGTTTGGGAGAAAGCTGAATAAGCATTATTGCACTTCACCTTGACTGTAATGAGAGCCCATTTTTTTTAACCTCAAAGTCCATGTATTCTGGCTAGCCACAGAAGGGTTTGGGCTTCTTCCTCTACTAGTGGTATCCTCTTCCAAGCAGCAATTCCCCTTGCTAACCATCTCTGACCCAGGGCTAGACAGGGGTGTGGAGACAGTAAATAAGGACACTTCTAACTTTCACAGTCAATGATTACATAATTTGAGGGTAAGATCAGGGAGAGTATATATTAGCCCATCAAGACCAGGGGGTCCATATAGGACTATGATGAGAGCAAAAGATAGAAGAGTAATGGAAAAACTTCAGGATTTGGAGCAAGAAGATATGGGTTCTAAGCCTGTCTCTGCTACATTCTACCTGTGTGATTATGAATAAAGTCACTTAAACCTTTCAGGGAACCCATTTTTTCATTTATAAAGTGAACCAGATTACCTCTAAGGTTCTTTCTGGATCAAAATATGTGATCTTATGGGGGAAAAAGTTCAAGCTTTTTAAAATAGCATGAGCTAGCTTTTACCCTGTGTCCCATTGATCTCTGGTCCCTGGAAAATAATGACAATTGTCATGAACTACCTGGGATCACTGTCATTGATTTGGGTGACTCTAATGGAGGAATTTCATGCAAGAACCTTTAAAACAGAGCTTTTGAGTAACTCTGGGGATTTCCATAAAGGTTTGTGATGGTAGCCACATTCAGGGTTTTCTAAAGCATCAAGCAATTACTCTATTCTATTATGGAATTTTTTCCAGCCAGCTGTGTTCCATCCTGGATTAACTAGAGAAAGTCTCATAAGGTATTTAGAAGAGATAGAAATTGATTTGCTAGTTTTTTGGACAGACTAATCTCCCAACCTTGGAAGCTCTCACTGAAGTGGTGATTGAACTCATAACTGGCTTACCGCATGAAGAAGGTCTGTGTGGCAAAATTTAGTGGATGGAAGTCTGAGGAGGGTCATGTAGGGAACTCAGTGTCTCTATTTGTTTTATTAATGTATTTTTGCCTAATGGGAAGATCTTTCCTATTCATCAATAGGTCCATGTGACCTGCTTGAGTCACATGAAAATCTAAGTTACATGAGTCTGTGGTGGGAGGAGCATGCTGCAGGGGTAGAGCGGGAAGGATGAAGCAGAGCTCAGATGAAGTCAGTCAGAGTAGTTAGAACTGAGGAAGAGAGAGGAAGCAGGCAGCAAGCTGTGAGTGTTCGTTTGTGGGAAGGCCCTAGCAGGGGGAAAGCTTGGGGATGGTGGTGCCTCCTGTACTGTTATTGTGTATAGATTTCTTTTTTGCTATGATGAATTTGGCTTTCTGATGTTCGAATAAATGTTTTGGTTCTGTCTTACATGTGGAGAGTCTGTTATATTTTGCAATTCAGAATTATGCTGGTATATTCATAGCTGCCATAGGCACTGTGAATATCACATTGGCACTACACTCTCCTTTAGGAATTTCTAGTTTACAACATGAGCTTCTTTGTCTTTGTGTCCCTGGTGCCTACCACAGTGCCTTTCACTATAAGATCAGATTATGATTTCACTGGTATAGAGAATTCCAGATTCCCTTTACCAATACAGTTCAGCAACTAATCTGTCATTTGGTTTTAGAAAGTTGCTTGGAGGCATTGAGAGGTCAAATGACTTATCTAGGGTCACAGAGTCAGTAAGTGTCAGTGGGGGGATGAGAGGCCAAATTTTCTGACTCCTAGCATGGCTCTCTATTCACCATCCCATGTTGCCTCTGCCTTTCACATAGTAGTTGTACTAGGTATGGTACATAGTAGGATTAGTCTCCAAGATAAAAGTCTCCTGAAGTGTTGAATTCTCAGGTTCCTGAATTGTTTCTAATAGGGAGCCACAACTCACAGCATAATTTCCTCAGGGAATGAATGAACAGCTGGAATTCCAGCTTCAGCTAGCAGCAGCATGTTTTTCCCAGGCTAATGGCAAGTAGAGCACTTTAAATAAGACATTAAATAATTCTTGCATTATTATATGCCAGTATCTGGAACAGCAATTCTCAAAATCTGGTCTGGGGACCCCTAGGAATACCTAAGATCCTGTGAGGTCAGAATATTTCCATAGTGCTAAGCATTTAAATTTCTAGCAGAGCAAATATCAATAAATTAATCATGGGTATGCTGGCAATATTAAACTGGAGAGTGTTGGAAGGGGGATCCAACAGCTAAAGTCAAGTCAACATGTATTCATTAAGCACTTAGCTATGTACCAAGCAGCTAGGTGGCTCAGTGGTAGAGTGCTGGACCTGGAGTTGGGAAGACCTGAGCTCACATTTGGTTTCAGATACTTACTAGCTATGGGACCTCGGGCAAGTCATTTAACCTCTGTTTGCCTTAATCCACTGGAGAAGTTCCATTCCAACATCTTTGCCAAAAAAAATAACCAACCCGTGGACAGTACGGTCTATGGAAAGATTAAAAACAAAAGGAAAAGGGAATGGCAGAGGATAAGAGGGATAGATAGACTTTGTGGAATAGTGGAGGGTAGAAGGGCCTGGCCTTTTATGGCCCATGGGGTCGTGAAAATTGTAGGGCATGACAACAATAAATGTGCCAAGCATTGGGAATACAGATACAAGCAGAAAGAAACAGTCTTCAAGGAACTTACATCCTAATAGAGAAAGACAACACAGAAAAGAGAGTTGAAAATCAGAGGGCAGGAGGGTGAAGTGGAACATAGAATGTCTGGTCACTCATCAGTGCCGCCTAGAAAGAAATGAAGATATGATTGGTCTGGGCTTCCACCTTCAAGTAGAAGTCCTGAGAGGAACCAGCCAATCAAAGGAAGAAGTTGCAAGGCCTGAGGGTGCTTCTGATGTGAGTAGTCCAGAAGTGGAATGAGCTTCCTGTGTGAGGAGGTTTCTATGGCTTGGTAAAGACAATACTGTGGAGATAAGTAAGCAGTATAGTCTGGAGAGTAATGGGGTATAATATATAATGAGACTGATAAGATAAATTTAAACCAAGTTGTGAAGGAGTTTAAAAGCCAAAGTAAGGAATCCATTCTGGGCAAAAACAATGCTAAAGCCTCAAACGTGAACTTTTGGGATTGCCACCCCAAGAAGAAGTGTGGACAGAGTAAGAAGGCCTTGAACTCTTTCATGAAAAAGTCACTTCAGGTCAAAAAGAACCAAGATTAGGAAAACTATTAAGTTAAGAACAGACCTATCAAAACAGAGAAATAAACTGATTTGCTGATTTTTATTTTTGATGGAAATGAGTAAGGATATACGCATATATACATTCATATCACCCTTCAAAGTTTTTGAAAAACACCTACCACATTGAATGTACATTCAATAACTATAAAATCAAGGTACTACTAAAAGTATTTTGGGTGCTTTTTGTTTTTACCGTAGTCACTTCCTAATACCCTCTAATACAAACTTCTTTGTAATAAAGAAAAGCAGTCAATCGAAACAAGCCATAACAGCAACTATGTATGAGTGTATTCAACAATCTGCTTCTGTAGTCTGCCATCTCTTGGTGGAGAGAAGGGAAGCATGCATTATCATCAGTCTCTCAGAACCTTCTTAGTGATGATAGGATTATAGATTTAAAGCTTGAAGGGATTTGAGGGGTCAGCTCATCCAAAACCTTAATTTCATAGTTGAGGAAACTGAGATGTAGAGAAGCTAAAAATTTTGCCCAGTCTGACAAAGGTGGTAAGTGGAACTGCTGGGATTTGAACTCAGGTCCTATGACTCTTAGTTCAG
This sequence comes from Pseudochirops corinnae, assembly GCA_028646515.1. Classification (NCBI taxonomy): domain Eukaryota; kingdom Metazoa; phylum Chordata; class Mammalia; order Diprotodontia; family Pseudocheiridae; genus Pseudochirops; species Pseudochirops corinnae. The sequence goes on from CM053587.1 coordinate 246,761,680, forward strand.
CGCTTTTTCTATTACATCATGCTACCAAGATTGGTCATTGCTTTTCATCCGAATTCTGATTTTAGTCTTTGTTTTAATTACTTTATTAAGGTCATTGGGGTTATCGCTTTTTTAGTTGTGCTTTGTTCTGAATTAGTTCATATAAGTCTTTACGTGATTCTCTGAATTTCTCATATTTAGTTGATGTTTTTCAAAGAGGTAGTAAAACATTTACTTTACTTAAACATAGATACAATTATGTAGTAACTAAGCATCTTTATGTTCTAGGGGCACGACATTAACAATGAGGGCTCTTTTCAGTGGAGTTGGGGAAGAGGGGAAGAAATAGTTGAAGATAGTAATGAATAAAGGGGCCCTTTTTTCATCAAATTTAATTTTTTCTTCAATTATCAAACATTTATTTTTCTCTCTCTCTTATCTCTGCATTCCCAAAACTACTGGAAAAGAAAAAGGAAAACAAAACTCTTATAGTTAAGTAAAACAAATTCCCACATTGACCATGTCACAAAAATGTGTCTCAATCTGCATATTTTGTCAATTGCCTCTTTGTCAGAAGGTGAAAAGCGTTCTTCATCATTAGTTCTCTGGAATTATGGTAGATAAATACATGGATTAGAGTTCCCAAATCTTCCAAATTGTTGATTTTGACAATGTTGTTATTATAATATAAATTATTCTCCTGGTTCTGTTCACTTCACTCTATATCAGTTCATACAAGTTTTGCCAGTTTTCCCTCAAATAATTTCTTTCATCATTTCTTTTGATGCAATAGAATTTCATTACATTCAGATACTATAATTTGTTTAGCCATTCTTCAGTTTATGGGCATTCCCTTAGTTTCTAGTTCTTTGTCAACACAAAAAGAGTTTCTATAAGTATTTTTGTACATGTGTATCAAAAATGCAATATTCACAATGCCTATGATAACTATAAATATGTTTATATGGTTATTAATCATAAAATGTAACAGGCTCTCTACATGGGGGATATAGCTAGAATATTTATTCAAATTAAAAATACTGGGTCCCAAAACCAGAAAGTCAAAGCTATCACAGTAGTCATAGAGTTGGCACAGATAGTTAATGCAGTAAACACCCACATTCTCCAGCCTTCAAAACAAAACAGGCTACCTTAGGCAAAGATTCTCCTCTCTTCACTCAGTGTAACTACTTAGCCTCCATACAGCTTGCTCCCAGCAGCTCTGGGCCCCACAGTTCCCATCCCTGGAAGTCCTCAGCAGAAGTCCTTAGCAGAAGTTCTGGCTGGCTCAAAAAAAAAAAAAAAAAAAAAGAAGCTTGTGTTGCCACCGCTTCCAGTCACTGCACTGGCTCCAACCTGGCTCCTACTCAGTTCTGGTTCCTTCCTGCTCCACCCCTTTCTGCTACATCAGCAAGTTCAAGGGGCATCGAAGATCTTTAAATCCCATTACCATTATAAGATGTAGGATCTTTTCTTCTTCCTGTGATCTTTTTCATCTCTTTAGGGTATAGGCCTTATTGGGTCAAAGGGTGTGAACTGATGAATAACTTTTAGGCCATAGTTCCAAATTGCTTTCCAGAATGGCTATGCCAATTCACAAATCTGCCAAATGTGCCTTAATATACTTTCTTTCCTGCATCTTCTCAACCTTTCCTTTTTTTCGGTCAACTTTTCCATTCTAATAAGTATAGGATAGAACCTCAGAACCACTTTAATTTGCATTTCTCTAATTATTAGTTATTTGGAGCACTTTTTCATATGGCTGTAGTAGCTTGGAGTTTTAGGATAAAATTGGTACTTTTATACAGAAAAAGACTATGAGGAAATCTGGATGGGATGAAGGAGTGAAAAATATCTTGGGGTGGTTCAGTGGTAACAGAGAAAGTCTAGATGGGATGAAGGAGTGTCAAGGAAGTTAATTAAGTAAATTGGTAGGAAAGTTCAGAGGCTTTTCTTTTTTTGGGTCCAGATCTTAAAGATACGTTCTTTTCTTTTTAGGGGTTCAGATCCCATCCCCATCATACAGGATAATTTGAGGGCAGAGTCAGGAAGAAGGCACTAAGATTAAGGATTAAGCACGACTGAAAAGGTGTCTTGAAGAAGATAGGACTTTGGGTGAGACAAAGTAAGCCAGAGAAGCTTGGAGACAGAAATGAGGAGAGATATGGGGGACAGCCAGTGAAACTGCCCCAAATTCGGAGATGGAATACCTTGTTTAAGGAGCAGTGTCATTGGGTCATAGAGAATGTTACTGTATGTGCGTGTGTGTTGGGGGGGATGGGGTGTAAGGCATAAAAAGATTGAAAAGTTAGGAGGCAGTCAGGTTATGAGGACTTTAAAAGCCTAATAGAACTTTATATTTGATTTTGAAGGTAATGTAGAGAATCACTGGAGTTAAGTTAAATAGGGGAAGGGGTGTAATGTGGTCACATCTGTTTCGAGATCACTTTGATTGCTGAGTGGCAGATGAAGTAGAAGCTGGGAAAGACTTGAGCAAGGAAACCAACCTTTTGTAGTTGCCTGTTAAAGTAGCCTAGTCATGAAGCGTCAAAGGAGGAAAGACTGGCAGAAGAAAAAGACTGTGAGGCAGTATCCTAGAAATGGTAGGAACGTGTAAATGACAGGGTTTGACCACTGATTTAGATAGGGTGGGTGGGGGAACACCAAAGTTTTGAGCCTGTATGCCTGGAAAAATAATCATTCTCTTCATAGTAATAGGGAAGTTAGGAAGAGGGGAGGATTTACAGAGAAAAGATAAGTTCTGTTTTGGAAATGTTGAGTTCAAAATGTCTATGAGAAAACCTGTTTGAAATGACTGAAAGAGGGGTGGCTAGGTGGCGCAATGGATAGAGCACCAGCCTTGGAATCAGGAGGACCTGAATTCAAATCTGCCCTCAGACACTTAATACTTACGAGCCATGTGACCTTGGACAAGTCACTTAACCCCAATTGCCTTGCCTTCCCCCTTCAAAAAAGCAAAAAATAAAATAAATAAATAAATATGATGAAATGACCAAAAGATAGTTGGAGATGCAAGGCTAGAGGAGCGGTTGAGGCTGTACCAGGATCTTCGTAGAGATGATCATTGAAGCCTTAGGAGCTGAAGAGATCACCAAGTGAAATACTAGAGGGGGAAAAAAAGGGCCCCAGACAGATCCTTGGGGCACACCTAGAGTTAATGGGCTGGATGAAGACTGACAAAGGAGAGAGAAGGAGTAGTCAGACAGGTATGTCCCCAGAAACCTAGAGACAAGAGAGTATGAGTATCAGTAGAAAAGAGTGGTAATGGTGTGAAAGGCTGAAAGTTGAGGATCTGTGGGGGAAGGGAACAAACATTTATTAAGTGCCTCCTTCAACTGAACCAACAACAAAGGGAAAAAAAACCCCTTCATAAAAATATGCGTAGTTGAGCAAAACAGAACAAGTTCCTAACCAAAAGTCTGTTTAATTCTGCATTTTTAAGTCGATCATCTTTACGGCAAGAGGTGGGTACTGTGTTTAATTTTTGGTCCTCTGACATTGTGGTTTGTCATTGCATTGATCAGAGTTCTAAAGTCTTTCAAAGGATTTTTCTTCATAATGCTGTTGTCATTGTATAAATTGTTCTAGTTCTGCTCACTTCATTCAAAGTTTCTTTTGAAGCTGTCCATTTTGTCATTTTTATGACACAATAAGTTCCATTACATTAATATACCATAATTTGTGTAGCCCTTCCCCAGTAGATGGGTGATAACCTCTTACCTATTCCTTGTTTACCCAAAACAAATTGCTTTTAAATCAATATTTTCTTAACTCTTTCTCCAGAGCAGGCAGTAAACATATGGCTTCAATTTCTTGGATGAAATTTTCCCAAAGAGAATGTGTATGGATAAGAGTCAGAATATTGGTTTTCTTGGCTTCTTTTTCCTTTGGAGTTGATCTTTCACCATTGGGATTGGCTTTAAAGTATTTAACTCTTTCTATAACCAGAAAATAGTATTTAATAGCAAGTGAAAGAAGTCAATTTAAAAGAGGAAGAGGAGGATGTGGAGGAGGAGAGAGGGAGAGAGAAAGAGGAGGGAGAGAGGGAGAGAGAGAGAGACTTGAAGAGAGACTTGACCTGTCTAATGTTTAGAACGTATGACTTGAATGTTTTAAATCCCCAATTCTATTCTTCAATCTGCTCTTGACAGTGTGGTTTTGATCAGATTACTGAGTCTCACTGTGCCTGCATTACCTTATTATAAAGTCAGAAATCTCTCCCTGCCATGGCTGGGAAGCTTAACTTTGAAGGAACAGGAATTGCATGATAAGGTATGTATTAAACTTTAGGTGATCAGGCTACTGCATATCAATTTACATTATAAATGGTTTCAAATCACTCAGCTAATTTCCACATGTGGTATTTTTCAAAGAGCTCTTCTTTCTTAGGGGAAATTAAACATTCTGAAAACAAATATGTAAAAATATGTGTTCAGAAGTGATTTGGAAACACAATAGATGGAAATCAAGTTTCAGATTGGCTGTCAGGGGTGCCCTACATTTGTCAATAGCTACTCAGAAGAGCCCAGGATGGGCTCCATGTTCTTATTTTTATTTATAAATTCAATCTCAAGAGAGCAAAAGGCACACTGGCTTCCTTGTTTCATGGCTTAATTTGTTTATTTCTCTAAAATGAATGACACATAGAAATGGCAGGATTTCAAAATCCCTTGGCCCTGTAATAAAAAAAAAAGATCCTTACATGTCTCACAGATGCCAAAACTGCTTAGCCTCAGTCATACCATATGCTGAATATGTAATATATTGTAGTCTTTTTTTGTTTGTAAATTAATATTTCATGGGACACAAGCCTATGGGACCTTTCCTCCCTATTCCTACTCTCAGTTCCCACCCCCACCTGGAACATGTCCTTACTTTGAGATTCTTTGTTCCCAATCAAGCTTCTCTGCTAATTTTTTCCATTCTATTTTCTGTAGTGAATAAGATAAACTTAAGGGTTGGGGATTGGAGTCTGAAAGACCTGAGATTGAATCCAGCCTCAGATACTAACTAGCTGTATGATCCTGGGCAAGTCACTTAACCCTTGTTTGCCTTAGTTTTCTCAACTGTAAAATGGTAATAATAACGTCACCTACTTCTTAGAGTTGTTGTGAGGATCAAATGTGTTAATATTTGAAAAGCACTGGGCACTTTGCAAAGAGCCTGGCATATAGTAGATGTTTAATAAATGCCTGTTCCCTTCCCCACACGGATATAATAGAAAAAATGAAGTCTTTTATTACTGAACCACTAGGAGGTGCCCAGCTCTGTGTGAGATACTGAGGGATCTCTGCCCTCAAGGAACGACCAATCTAGTTGGCCTCTAAGGTCCGTTCTAGTTATGTTCCTGGGATCTCAGGATCTAGGTAATGCATCTGTGTTCCCCCAATGTGAATACTTCCCTTCACTGTGGTCACTTACAACCCCCTCAAGCCAAGTTCCCCACCCCTGACTTTTTTTTCTGGGTTAGCATTTTCTATGCCTTCCCATAAATCTTCCACAGTGGATATATTCGGTATTCCAGGGCCTTCTTGTAGATCTTTTGTCACTATATGGATAGTAATGAAATATGTGAACAGTCCTTTGGTTGTCCTTCACTCTTGCCACAAGGACAATTCCCAGTTGTTAATATGTTCCTGTTTATGCAAACTGTTATGGGTTGAAGTAGTAATGAAACTCTTCCCCTCCTTCCCTACCAATATCTCAATACCAGTGGTGACTGTGGTAAAAAATCAAGTTGTGGTGTCAACCTGGGACTAGTTAAGTTAATTTTGCCTTCAATTGGATTGATCTGGGACTAGGCTTGTGAGAAGGTTGGGCAAAAAAGGTATAAAAGCAATTTTTAATAGAAATTTTAAATTTAATCTGTATTGTTGACATTTTCTGCATTACTTTCTTAAATCTAGGCAATCAACAAAACTAAAAATCAAGCCTTGATTTGTAATGTTTCCTAATTTCTGAGGTGTAAATGCGCACAGATATAAAAATATCTGAGGTGGCTCAAGCATATTCCTGATGAGAATCCAAGTCTACTGATGGGCTGCATTGCATATATGTCTTCCTATGAACTATTTCACTTTTTCTTTCTTTTTTTAAAGTCTTTTGACTTTTTGTTTTATTTATTTTTTGATGTGTTATTATCATCTGCTTGGCCAATTCTGACTTTTAAGGAGTTATTTTCTTCAGTATTTTTTGTAAGTCTTTTACCAATCTGTTAGTTTTCTTTCCATAATTTTCTTGCATAGCTCTCATTTCTTTTCTTAATTTTTTCTCTACCACTCTTATTTGATCTTTAAAATATTTTTTTTTCTCACATAAAAAACCTCTTTAATTTTCCCAGGAATTCTTGTTGGGCTTGTGTCTAATTTGCATTTTTCTTTGAGGCTTTGCTTGCAAAACTTCTGAGTCATTGTCTTCTTTTGTGTTTGTCTTGATTTGTCGCCATAGTAGCTTTTTATAGTCAAGTCCTTTTTTTATTGTTGCTTATTTTTTTCCAGACTATTTCTCAACTTTAGATTTTATGTTAGTATTATGTTCTGCTCACCTCTAGGAGGAATATCTAGCCCAAGAGTGGGGAACCTATGGCCTTGAGGTTTTCATATAGTCCCTGCCCCCATTCATGGCTGAACTCGGGTGGTACCTCCTACATGAGACCTTTCCTAGCTATCCCCAATTGTTATTTTTCAGTGGATTCCTCTTATCTCTTCTGCCTCCCACAGCCTTTTGAGAAGTTTGGATTCAGTCAAAAGGCTACACTTGAGGGCCACATGTGACCTTAAGGCTGCAGGTTTCACAGCCTGGTCTAGCTTGAGATTTTGTTTTCTATGTCCTTCTGCTGCTTTTGTAGCTACTTCTGGGAGCTTGTAAGTTTGGAGTACATCTAAAGCAATCTGATCCAGGGTAATTTCTTTCCTAGTTTGCACTCTGAAAGTTCCTAACTCAGTTTCAGTCTATTGGTTTTGTGGTTGTTTCTGTAGATGGCTGCTTTTCACAATTAGCTCACTGAGAGGTAGGTTGAAAAAGACTGAAGTTCCGTTTCATCATGGTCTCTTGGCCTGGTTTACTCCACTATATGCTTACATGTGAGCATCAAGGTTAAAACTAAGTACCCATTCTGTTCTTGGGCTCAGAGCCATACAACTATGATCTATGTTTCTAGAATTTTTTCTTTGCTCCTTACACAGGTAGGGCTCCTGCTCCCTCTCAATCTATAACTGTTCTTCTTGTCCTTGGAACTGTGACCCAGAACTGATTAATCAGAACTTCCAGAAGGTACCTGTTCCCTCCCAGTGCTAGTACAGGGGTGCCTAGACTCTACACTCCCTTTACTGTCTGTAGGCACTGGGCTGCTATTGCCACTGGGAGCTATCCCACTTTAATGCATTCCTGGTCAGCCCTTCCACAGACCTCTCTATCTTCCTAAATTGCCTTGAGCTAGAAAAATGACTCAATGTGCCTTTTCCTTGGCTTTCCTGATCAGAATTGTTTTTGCTTATTTTTTAAATGACTGTGAAGGAGAATGTGAAGGAGCTAAGGCAACATTTTTACCTCTCACTCTGCCTTCTTGACTGCCCTTAGGCTGTATCTGAGGACTTAGCCCAGGTAAGTTCGGAGATGCTCATCACCAGGTTACCCCAAAATTATTTGCTATAGCAAATCTCGATAAAGAAAAGCACTCTTACTGGAAAAGCTAAGAGCCCTTGAAGTATTGAAGTTTATTCTCATACAATTATATGGATAGTTGAGACAATGAGAGCTATAGAAATTCAGAGGAGGAAGAGAACATATGGCTGTGTGAACAGCCAGGTTTGCCATCTTGAAATCTTCCTGTTCTCTTCTCTCTCCTTTACCCTCATAACCAATTAGTTGCCATGACTTGTTGATTCTACCATCGATGTTTCTCACATTTGTTCTTTTCTCTCCACTCTTATCATAGCCATCCTAGTCCAGGCCTTCACCATTTGCCTAGACTCTTGCAATGCAGTGCTTCCTAACTGGTCTCCCTGCATCTGGTCTCTTCTCCCTCCAATCAATCCTCCACATACCTGTCAAATTTGCTATTCCAAGGCACAGGTTTGACCATATCCTTTCCTGCTTGAATTTCCCCTCCTACTTTAGTGCTTTAGTGATAAAATGCCAACTTTTTTTGCTCAGCATTTCAGACTCTTCCCAGTCAGGCTCTGATCTATTTTTCTAGAGTTATTTCTTTGCGCACACACACACACACACACACACACACACACACACACACACACACATGCACACACCCTATTGTTTTTAGCCTATCTAGTCTACCTGCCATCCCCAAAGATGGCATCTCATGGCATCCTGCCTCTATGCATTTCTCCAGGCTGTTTCTCCTGTTTGAAATGCTCTCCCTCCTTACTACCACCTCATATAGTCCCTGCCCCCATTCATGGCTGAACTCGGGTGGTACCTCCTACATGAGACCTTTCCTAGCTATCCCCAATTGCTATTTTTCAGTGGATTCCTCTTATCTCTTCTGCCTCCCATAGGCAATGTTTGTCTACATACTGAGAACAGGAAAAAAAAGGAAGAAAATCAGAGGTTTTTTCCCCTTTCCTAGCTCCTGAAGTACATCCCCAGTCAATACAACTAGTTACCAGATTCTTTGCTGCAATCACCAGAAATCTTGACCAGGCTGTCTTGGGTAGATATGATTATACTTGGTGTAAGTAGGGGACTTTGTTTATGGTCATCAAATCGTCTCATCTCTTTGGTCCCTTTCTGCTCTAAATCTACAATCCTATGATGCTATAATGAAGGGTTCATTTGAATATCCATCAGTCAGTTGATAAGCATTTATTAAAGATTTACTATGGGCCAGTCTCTGTGCTAAGAGCTAGGGGTACAAACAAAAGCCAAAAAATAGTGCCTGCTCTCAAGGATCAGGAGATCTTAATGGGGGCACAATATGAAAAAAATGTATATACAAGACATATTCTCCATGTATAATAATGAAGTATATTATTCTATACCATACATTATTCCGTTATATATCCATGTATAATATGTATTATTGTTGAGTCATTTCAGTCTCTTCGTGAGCCCATTTAGCGTTTTCTTGGCAAAGATATTGAAGTGGTTTGCCATTTCCTTCTTCAACTCATTTTACAAATGAGGAAACTGAGGCTCTGAAGGAAATAATATTTGTAAAAGGCATTTAGCATGGTGCCTGGCACATAGTAGGTGCTATATAAATTCTTATTCCCTTGGGGCAGCTAGGTGGCACAGGGGGCGGCTAGTTGGCGCAGTGAATAGAGCACCGGCCCTGGAGTCAGGAGGACCTGAGTTCAAATCTGGCCTCAGACATTTAATACTTACTAGCCATGTAACCTTGGACAAGTCATTTAACCCCAATTGCCCCCCCCAAAAAAGCAAAAAAAAATTGTTAAATTCTTATTCCCTCCCCCACCCCAATAAATTCTCATTCCCTTTTCCCATTCTAGGTTCCCATAAATCAGTCAGTCAGCTAGCATTTATTAAGAACTTACGTGTCAAGCACTGTGTTACTCTGAAATGGCTCAGACTCTAGCCACATTCAAGGCTGCTTGCCATTATGCTGCCATTAAATAATTAAGTCCTGTATCTTGCAAGTGAATTAAGTGGGGAATGCTTCTTCTTGTCAGCAGGTTATAGACTTCTCTTGTCATTGGTACATTGATTAAAATAGGACTGATGTCAGGAAGGAAGAGAGGGACAATTTCTCATCAGTCCTTTTATACTTAGGGCTTATTTTTACTGGAGAGGTCACATGGTGTATGTAGATGATAGAGTCAGGAGGATCCAGGTTCAAATTGTGAGATTTACTGGCCAGGTAACCCTGGGCAAATCCCTTAATCTCTCAATGCAGTTCTCTAAAACATCCCGTTAGGAGGCAGGTGCTGATCCACGCTGGTGGGGACCTTCTTCGTCAGGATTTCCAACCTTCCCCCACCTCTGTTACTATTATTATTATTATTTGTTATGAGTTGATTCAATAAAAATCAAAGAAAGATGCAATTCATTTTAACGAAGTTCACTGAAGGACCCTCAAATACTAGAGGCCATCCTCTATACTTGGAATTGTCTTCTGCCTTCCTTCTTTGGCAGAGGCTAACTGGAATATTGGGAATGTATTCTTCCTCATCTGTTCCTCTAAAAACTTCCACAAAAGACTCTGCTCAAATGCCCTCTCCTATAGGAAATCTTTCCTGATTCTTCCAGTTATTTGTGGGTTTCCTCTAATCCCCATAAAATGACTTTGTATTTATTCACTTTTAACCTAGTTAACTTCTGTCTGTACTACTTTTCCACCTTTGTCTTCTCTTGATGGAGATCCCTCCACCTAGTGGCCTCCTGCTCTGCAGATTGAGTTCCTTCTCAGAACCAACATTTTGAGGAAGTACCCAGCCGCTCATCTTCACACGTATCCTGGCTGGTTTTGACTCTCTGGATTACCTTTCTACCTTACTCTTTATAGCATCGTGCTTTGTTTTTCAGTTTCCTCTTATGCATTGTCTTCTCTTGTTATAGTAAGCGTTTAATAAATGGTCTATATATCACAGCAATTTCAACTTTAATTTCCTTTTATGTCACTTTCTCCCATTATAATAAGTGCTTTTAATAAATACTCTATTTATCGATCTAATATATATTTTGTATTTATTATCTGTCTTCATATTCCTCCCAATAAAATATAATCTCCTTGAGGGTAAAGACTGCTTTCTGTTTAAACTTTGTATCCCAAATTCCTGATATAGTGCCTGGGTATATAGTAAGAGCTTAATAAATGTTTGTTGAACTGAATTCAGTTCACACCATGAGCAGAAAGACACAGGACTTTCTGGTTTTGGGGAGTTCAGGTTCAAATTGAACCTGAGGCCCATATGGTAGGAATAAACCAGATGATTATATTCTTAATTATCCTATTTGTAGTAAAGTTGGTAGCTATTTACCCAGTGACAGTTGAGGGATGATGAAGGATCTGCCAGCCCCAAGCTCTCTTTTGAACTAGCCAAGATAATTGAAATTCAGAGTGTTAAATGCAGTCTTTCAGGTTGAGGCTATGCTCCAGAAAGTCCACATTGAAATGCAAAAATATTATTCCTGGAGGGGTAAAATATTCATCCCTTTTCTGAACTACTTGTAGTAGAAAGAATGTTAGATTTGGAGTCAGAGATATATAGACAAAGAATTTATTATTCGCTATGTACCAGAATAAGTAAGAGTAACCTTGGCTTCAAAGGGCCACTTGCATGGGACTCTTCTCATTGGTGAAAATTGATTAATTAGCGGCATTACTCATGCTATCATGAGGACTAAGTGGGGTTGGTGAAGGTGGGATAGCAGGAGAGATCCAGGCTTTTTTGGCTTTTGACTTTGAGAGAGAAAATGCACCGTTCCAACCTCTCTTTAGGTAGCTAAAGGAAGAGAAAAATCTAAGAAGCTGATGTATAGAACTTTGATTACGTCCCTAGCTAGCTGCAGCGCAGACTTCAGAGACTCTCCCCCTGGGTAAACTCTGAGACTCTCTTGGCTGGGCTGAGTTCTCTTCACTCAATCGCCGAGCTCCTTTTCTCACTGTCATTTTGTATATACTCTTCTATGTATACTTTGGTTTTGGTTTTGCTATTGACTTGGGTAAATGGCTTTATTTGCTATATGTTTTGTTTGTTTACAGGGAAGGCGGTCAAGCCTTGCAAAAAGAGCTCGAGGCATTCTTTCCCCTCTGAGGAATAGCAATCAGGAGCTATGGCTTAAACCTAAAAACTACTTCCCCTAATCTAATAATATTTAAGGGAGTAGATAGAATTCTAGCCCAGTACTCCTTTTCTCTGAAGAGAGCAGACCTCTGACCCCAACATCTAACTTTGCTGCCTAGTAGGAAATCAGTCTTCTTTGGAGAAGAGTGCAGAGAAGAATCCCTGGAGATAACTATTCTTATCTTGCAGCGAGCACTTAGGCAAATGCCTGTAGAAATATATAACCTCCATTGGCAAAACAAAACAACTCTTACATACCGCATCCTTATAAAACTAACACAGTCCTTGCCCTGTTCTATACGAGCTTACTTTCTTGTAGGGAAAGACAACAGATAAAGGGGAACTGGAAGGGTGAGGAAAGGTTACTCCCAAAGATTTGTGATTTGGAGATGGTGGTTGGGAAGTGAGGTGGAGGTCTGGTTCTGGGAAAGATAAAGAGAAACCTCACCTATCAGAGACCAGGGTGGATCCAAGGGTGGAGCCCTAAGGTTTCCATTCCAGTAGGGAGGATGGTTGGAGTGCAGATGGCATGACTTGGAGCAAAACAATTAGAAAGTGGAACCTGGGTTCACATTTTGTCTTGCTACTAATTCCCTGTGTGCCAAATCACTTTTGTTTTCTGGGCCTCAGTTTCTCATTTGTGAAATATTAGTGTTGAACTGGAGGACCTTTAAGGTTCCTTATATTTCTTTTTTTCCCCCCACATCAGTTTTATTTAAAACACAAATATGTCTTTCTCCATAATGACTAATGGTTCACATGATGCTGAACGTGAATGATGCAGATGAATAATGCAAGTGCTTTAAATAGGATACAAAGAAATCATAAAAAATGAAAAGTATAAAATAGCTATTTACAAAAAGGATTAGAGATTTCTGTACAAACCTTGAGAATGAAATGGGGAAGAGGGAGGGAAGGAGGCAAATGGTAGTGGAGCCAGAACATTCTATGCTTGGTTTTGTGGAAGGGTCCCATACAACAAATACCATATTTCACCACATAATCATCGTCACCGCATAATCATTGCACCCCATGGTTTTCTGAGTTCAAAACCTGCTTTATAACCTTACATCGCATAAGAGTCACATGATATAATTCTGTTTGTCATGCTGCTTAAAAGGTAAACAGATAAGCAATGTATTCACCAGTGGCATGTGGATACACATTTATCTCTTGCACATTTTGAGCCTGTGAGCCTAGAATTCTCAGCACACATTCATTGTCAGCATGTTTCTGAAAGCTGACTTGCGTGGTTTGTTTAGAGTACTGCAGTACTAACAGTATTGTCACTCAACTCAATAAGGGCCATAAGTGTAGGCACAAGGGAAAAGGGAAGGTAGGTGAACATGCCATGAGTAAGGCACCTGATATGGTCAACTGTGCATCTTCTTGTGCTCACAAGAATAATGATCATACCCCACTTTTTTGCAAAAAGAATTTGGCATAAAATCTGCAATGATTATGTGGTTAAATATAGTATTTTCAATTGCAGGAGAAGGTGAAGATTTTTGTACTTTCTCCTCTTTCTTTTTGGTCTTTTGGTCTTTCTCCTCTTTCTTTTCCTTTTTTGGGGTATAGATCTCATGGTATTAACACAGGGTCAAATGGTCTGCACAGTTTGTCAGATTTGAGGGCATAGTTCTAAATTGCTTTCCAGAATGGCTGTAACAAATCACAGCTCTACAAACAAGGCACCAAAGTCCTTGCCCTGCCATTGCCCCTCCAGCACTTATTTTTGTCAGATAGATATGAGTTGGAATGTCAGAGTTGTTGTAATTTGCATTTCTCTCATTTTAAGTGATAAGAAGCATTTTTTTCATGTCTGTGATAACTTATGTTTCCTCCTTTGATAACTACTTGTTCATATTCTTTGACTATTTATCTGTTGGTGAATGGCTCTTATTCTTACAGATTTCTATCAGTTCCCTATGTATCTTGAATGATAGACCCTTATCATAGAATTTCCATAAAAATAATTTTCTTAGTTACCTTGGAAATTATCATTTTAACTGCGTTGATTTTGTTTGTGCAAAAACTGCTCAATTTTAAAGCAAAATTTTTCATTTTATTTTCTATCATCTTCTGTATGCCTTATCTTGAGCTCTTCCCTTATTCTGAGTTGTGAAGGCATTTTTTTTTTCCTTGTTCCTCTAATTTGTTCATGATGTTCCCTTACATATCTAGGTCATGTATTCACTTGAGGTTTATTGAGGCTTATGCTGTGAGATCTTGGTCTAAAACAAATTTCTTCAAGGCTGCTCTCCAATTTTATGAACTGTTTTTGTCTAATAGTGAATATGTGCCCCACTAATTTTGTCTGTTTGTCAAACACTAGACTAGTAGGTACATTTGTTCTTCATATTGGTACTTAATCTGTCAGACTTGACTGAACAACAAAAGCAACAAATCTTATTTCTGTAAGTAATGTTTCATAGTTGTATTTTTCTAGTTCCTGTAATAGATAAAAGAATAAAAATAACTACTTTTAATTTTAAAATTAAATTATTTTTTAAAAATTAGCATGCATTTATTTTTTCTTCTCTTCTTTTTCTCCCAACCTCCAATATTCTCCCCCCTAGGAAAAAAAGAAAAATAAAAACTCTTATAAAAATAAGCATTGTTGAACAAAACAAATTCCCATATTGACTATATTTTTTTAAAAAAGTCTCATTCTTAATAATAGTCTATCACCTGTGAGTGGGTGGGAAGGATTCTTAATCACCAGTCCTCTGGAATAATGATTGATTATTGACTTTATCAGAGTTCTTAAGTCTTTAAAAATTATTATTTTTTTTTCTTTTTTGTTTTTGTTTTTTTAACAATACTACTCTTATAGTACAAATTGTTCTGGTTTTGCTCTGGCTTTGTTCAGATTTCACCCTGCATCAATACCTACAAGTCTTTCCAGGTTTTTTCTGAAATGGTCTCCATTTCACACAGTGCAATTATATTCAATTAGATTCATATGTCATGTGAACTAGGGGGGCGGAGCCAAGATGGCAGCAGAGAAGCAGAAAAACTCTGTGAGCATCCCCGCAAACCACCTCAAATACCTATAAAATATGACTCTAGATTCATATGTCATTTGTTCATCCATTCTCCAGTTATAGATACTTCCTACTTTTCTAGTTCTTTGCCATTACAAACAAATCTGATAAATATATGTAAATAAATAAATACACACATACATTACATATAAGACCTTTTCTTCTTTCTTTGATCCCTTGGAAATATAAGCCTAATAATGGTATTACTGGGTCCAGGGGTATGCATGGCTTAATAATTTTTTGAAAATACTTCCAAATTGCTTTTCAGAATGCTTGGACCAATCTATAGCTCCAACAACAGTGCTTCAATGTACCTATTTTCTTGCATCCATTCCAACATTTGTCATTTCCCCCCTTTTTTTGTCAATCTTTCTAGCCTGATTGGTGTGAGATATAACCTTGGAGTTGCTTTGATTTTAATTTTTCTAATTATTAGTGCTTTGGAGTATTTTTTTCATGTGAGTCCTGGACTTGGAGTCAGGAAGACTTATCTTTCTGAATTCAAATCCAGCCTCAGACACTTACTAGCTGTGTGATCTTGGGCGAGTCACTTATCCCTGTTTGCCTCAGTTTCCTAATCAGTAAAATGAGTTGGAGAAGGAAATGGTGAATCACTTTAGTATCTCTGCTAAGAAAAACCCAAAAGAGGTCATGAAGAGATGTACACAACTGAAAAATTTATCCTTTTTTCGGTCATAAATTTTTCTCTTGTCCATAGGTCTGAAAGGTAGTTTCTTTCATGTTCCTTTGTCTAGGGTGTGACCATTTATCTTGGTATATGGTGTAAGCTGCTGGTCTAAATCTAGTGTTTGTTTGACTCCTGTGCAGTTTTCTCAGCACTTTTTGCTAAATAGTGAGTCCTTACCTCCAGTAACTAGTTTCTTTAAAAATTTTAAACACTAAACTACTAGATTTATTATTTTACTTAAACTGTTGCTTGGATTGGCCTGTTTTTTTTTAAACCAATATCAAGTGGTTTTGATGATTATTATTGCTTTGAAATATAGTTTGAGATCAAATATGGCTATTCACCCTTTCTTCCCTTTTTTCACTGTTTTCCTTGAGATTCTTGACATTTTATTCCTCCAGGCAAATTTTGTTATGATTTTTCCTAGTCCTATAAGGTAATCCTTTGGTAGTTTGATTGGTATAGCAATGAGGTAATGATTATAAAGCATTTAGTAGAGTGCCTGGCACATAATAAATGCTACATAAATATTAACTATTATATTAATAACAATTATTATTAACTACAGATCTTCATAATACTCTATTGGAGATCTCTTGCCACATAGATACTAAACTATTAACAAGTACTAACTAGGTCTGGCCATTCAATAAGTTCTGAATCCATATGATAGATTTCTTTTTCCGAGATTGTATTGCTTAATTTTTCTATCCCTTATTCTGTTAATCTGAGCATTTTATATTTTGTAAATAATTAATCATTTCATTTGTCAATTTTATTGGCATACAGTTGGGCAAGTTAGTTTCCAATGATATCCTTTATTTATTCATTTATTGTGAATTGTCTCTTTTCATTTTTGATGCTGATAATTTGATATTCCTCTTTCTTTATAAATATTGTCTCATTTGATCCTTGCTACAATTCTAGAAGTTGGGTGCTATTATTATCCCCACTTTACAGTTGAGGAGACTGAGGCAAAAAAGGGTAAAATGATATGCCCAGGGTAAAATAGATAATAAGTGTCTGAGGGTGCTAGGTAAACTAAATCTATAGTATTCCCTTCGTTTACTAGTTTAGTAATCCAGACAGAAAAGGAAATGATGTTAGTTTGGCATGAAGATAACACCTGGATGACTGGTTGTCATCATCTCTTCCCTTCCTAGATAGTCAACAAGCATCTCTATTTAACAATCCTTTATTTTCCTAAGAATCTAAATTAAGCTCCCTGGCTTCTAGTTTTCAAATTCTATTCTCTAGTTTGGTGCTTATTTATCTTCATGACATATAATGCTGTCTCTTGGTTTTAGATGGAGACTGACTACATTTTGGGGGGTGGGGAGGCAAGGCAATTGGGGTTAAGTGACTTGCAGAAGGTCACACAACTAGTAAGTGTCAAGTGTCTGAGGTCACATTTGAACTCAGGTCCTCCTGACTCTAGGGCCAGTGCTCTATTCACTGCACCACATAGCTGCTCCAACTGACTGCATTATTAAGGAAAGTCTATTTCTGTGCTTTTAAGAGTTTTTTTAATGATTGTATTTCATCAAAAGCTTTTTTCTGAACCTATTGACATAATCATGTGATTTTGATTGGCCTTGCTAAGTAATATAATCTGTTATGGTTATTGTTTTCCTAATAGTGAACCAACCTTGCATTCCTGGTATAAATCTCATCTGGTCATAATATGTAATCTTTTTGATGTGTTGCTGTAGCTTCTTTGCCAATATTTAATTAACAACTCTGCATCAATATTCATCAGGAATATTGGTCTACAGTTTTCTCTCTCTGATTTGTATACTTCTGTTGTAGATATCAAGGCTTTATTTATAGCATAGAGAAAATTTGGTAGAATCCCTTCTGTTCCTATTTTTGAAAACAGTTTATGTAATATGGGAATTAATTTTTTTTGAATATTTTATAGAATTCAGATGTAAATCCATCTGGTCCTGGTTTTTTTTCCCCCTTTGAGAATCCATTTATAGTTTAATTTCTTTTTCTGTGATTGGGATATTTAAATTCTCTATTTTGTGTTCCGTTAATCTGGGTATTTTATATTTTTGTAGATGTTTATTTTATTTATAGCATCATTTTTGTTGGCTCAATTGGGCAAAATATTTTTCTACTAATTTCTTTTATTTCTTCTTCATTTGTTTTGATTTCTCCTTTCTATTATTTTTTTTTTGATACTGAAAAAGTGATTCCCCCACTTTCTCTTTCCTAATGACTAGTTAATGGTTTGTCTGTTTTATTGTTTCCCCCCCAAAAATCAGATTCTAGTTTTATTTGCCAATTCAATGGGAGTTCTTTGTTTTCAATTTTAACCTCTTCTTTGATTTTCAGAATCTCTGTATGGATTTTTTCTGAAAATTTATTGGATTTTGGTTATAATTCTTATTTTTTTGTCCTATATCCAATTTATTGGATTTATTCCTCTTTTATTGAGGTGTTCAGAGATATAAATTTTCCTTTCAGGAATGCTTTCATTGCATCCTGAGAGTTTTGTTATATTGTCTCATTGTTTTCAATTTCAAATAAAGTTTCAAACTTTTTATATTATATGATTTATTAATTCTTTAGGATTATTTTCTCCAATTAATTTTGTAAAGGAACTGGCAACTTAATCATGTTACTATCCCAGCTTATTAGAGCCTTTGAGAATTTTTCCTGTGGTTGAGATCTGAGTGTCTTTTGATTGAACTAAGATATTTTGCTCCCAATGGTAGAGTTGTTTCTTTCTCTGTGTTATCTAGTATATGTTCTCATCTGAAAACTTTCTCAGATGTCTGTTTGTTATTGGCTTAGACAAATGTGCCTATTTATTTTCTATGTGTGTTTATTATAGAACTGGCATTTGGTGGGAAGGAAATCAAGCCTTGGATATATAGCTTGGAGCGTTCCTCTATTAAGGGATAGCAATCAGGAACTCAGCGTGAACTTCAAAATTATTTACCCTTGACTAACAATATTTAAGGGAACAGATAGCTGTAATTTTTGCCTGGTATTCTTTCTTTAAGGAGAGCAAAATTATCAGTTTTTGATCCCAACCTCTTATTTCCTCTCCTGCCAGGAATCAAAGGATCCCTAGGGAAAAGGAGCAAAGAGGGAACTCTAGAGATGTGTGTTCATGCCTCCCTGTGAGCCACATCTAGAAAGACCCAGGTAGAGACACACACACACACACACACACGTACACACACATGCACATGCACACAATACATATACACCCCCTTATAAAAGCAATCTGTTTCTATTCAATACTTCTTTTTTCTTCCTCTTTCCAAATCCCTCATTAAAGATTCTTAGCCCTTCTTTCCTGTTAATCTGCTTTTCACACTCTACCTCTTAATATAGAGCTTGTTTTGCTTATACTTACTTTTCCCTGAACCTACTCTCCTTCTTAATTCCTTCTATCTCACTGCCTGTCCCCACCTAATTCTCTGGTAAATTTAATGCATTTGTACACCAAATTTTTTGTGTTATATGTATTAAATTCTCTTTTGTCTGTCTCAGTTGAAAGTGACATTTATGTATAGGCTGCTCCTATCCTTCCACAGTCATGTTGATTATGTGATAAGTTCTGTTTCCTTCTTTCCTCATTCTTCCCTAATGTAATCCTTCTCCTTTCCCTTCTTTTTTCTCTTAAGTTCATAAAAAATATAACAAAAATGTTCCTAGAGCCTCTGTCTTATTTACTCCCTTAATGACCTTTGAAAATATTAGCATTCTGAGGAGGATTTCTCCCCCATTAGAATATAAATATTTCATCATTGTATAATCCCTTCTAATTACTCAAATATATTTACTATATTCTCTCTTGTCTCCCATATTTGTAATTCAAGGTATCTACTCAGCTTTAACGTCTTCATCAGGAACACTTGAAAGTCCTCTATTTCATTAGAGTTCTATTTTTACCCCTTGTAAAATTATATTCAGATCATTTTTGGTTGTAAGCCTTTCTTTTGTCTTGCCTTCTGGGATATTGTATTCCACACTCTCCTATCCTTTAACACTATAGCTACCAGGCTTTGTAACATCCTATCATTCTTTCTCTATGGTTGCTTGAAGTATTTTTTGTTTGATCTGGAAATTCTAGATATTAAAGGCTTTCTTATCTGGGAATATACATTTGGGGACTTCTTCCAGGAAATGGGTGGTATATTCTTTTTATTTTAACTTTGTCCTTTAGTTTTATTAGATTCAGGAAGTTTTTATCCAGGATTCTTTGATGTATGGTATAGTCAATCCTTAACTTTCATGGGGGTAACATTTCTAGACAAAAGCACAAAAATAAAAACTATGAATGTTGATATAGGGTAGTGTTCACATTTTTCACTCGCAACATCAACATTGTTGTTGCTGTGCACAGAAGGCCCTTAGTTCATAAACTCACTACTCTTCATGGCAGTCTTTCAGTCTTGAGGGAGGGACCACAAAGATTTCTGTACAATGGTTCAAAGACAGTTTCTGTGGAGGGAGAATATAGGTTAAAAAAAACCCAAACCCCAAGGAAATATGACTTTTCTCTCTGACTTCATAAAGATGATTTCAGTTGCAAAAGGAGATTTATAAAGAGATCAAAATAGCTTTACAGAGATCTCATTCTCACAATCACAGAATGCCAGAGTTGTAAGGTATCTCAGAAGCCATCTAGTCAATGTCATCCATGAACAAGAATCCAATCTACCACATACCTGACATGTTTTTGTCCAGCCCTTGCTGAGGACTTTTATTGAAGGAACATATTACTTTCTGAGTCAGTCTCTTCCACTTTTGAATAGCTCTAATTGTTGTCCTGTTTTCCTCTACACTGAAGCAAAATCTGTCCTTTTACACCCATTATTTACAGTTCTTCCTTTTGAGGCCAAGCAGAACAATGATAATAACAACAACAAGAGCAACAACAATAACTAGCATTTATTTTTTTAATTTTTATTTTTTAAATATTATTATAGTTTACATCATTCATTACCACAAGATTTTGAGTTACATATTTTCTCCCCCTCTT
>CM053587.1:246782684-246819711 GCA_028646515.1 Pseudochirops corinnae
CGAGCTGACTTTAGTGGGAAGTATCTTTGTGTGTGTTTTGGAGTTCTAGGATTGGTTTAGAGTCCTATTTTATGCGTATTTTGGGGTGGCTATGTGAGAGCTGCGATATGTTGCTGCTGCTACGCTGCCATCTTGGCTCCGCCCCCTATAACTAGCATTTATATAGCGATTACTAGGTACCAAGCACTGTGACATTCAGGAATTGGTATGTCCAATTGTGTACCAGAAGGTGCTTGAATTGCAAGAAGTGTATCTCATAGTTTAAAATATTTTAGGTATATAAAATATGTAAATATGTACTTCATAAATATTGATTTTAGCTAACTTAAATTAACAAACTTAGAAAATTGATTTTAACAAACTTAAATTTAATGTTTAAAATAAAATATATTTAAAATTATATTTTAGGCATGTAAAATATATAAGGAGGCAGCAAGAGGGCTCAGAGGATAGAGTGCTGGGCCTAGAGTCAAGCAGAACTTAGTTCAAATCTGACCTCAAACACTCACTAGCTATGTGACCCTGGAAAAGTCGCTTAACCTCTGTTTTCCTTAATCCACTGGAGAAGGAAATGCCAAACCACTCCAGTAGTTTTGTCAAGAACATACTAAATGAGGTTACAAAGAGGTTACATGACTAAACAACAATAACAATATATTTTAAAATATATAATAAAAATATAAAATATATAAAAGTAAATTTTAGGTACATATGTATACTCATTCAGTTCTAAAAAGTTATCACATTGTGTGGGTCAGAGACCACCAACTTAAATAAAATAGGGAGAATTCTCAAGGTAAAAACAAAGAGGAATTTTATTATGATCTCGTGAGAAAGGGCGTCTCTGCTCCAATCAGGCGTCAGGCAAGAGAGGTGAGAGGCAGGAATCAAACACACAGTTATATACCCTTACTACACAAATTCCCAACCCCCCAACTGGCCTTCACTCCCATTGGTGGGGAGGCAGACTCACCATCTAAGTGCGGGAATCTACCTCGGAGACAAAGAACACAGAAACATGTAGGTGTCCCATGTAAAGCCAAGAAAGCATATCTTGTGCCGAGGTGGCTCTGAGGAGGGGGATGACTTCCTACTGCTGAGTCTTGAGTCCTTGTAAATCATGTGATTTTTGGTAAAGGGACTCAGGCTTGTTCCCACAAGAAACCTTACTAGATTTTAGGGTATAGTCTGAGAAGTTTTCACCTCTCTCACTCAATCCCTCTAAGAAGAGGGATTTTCACCCTCTGAAAACTTCTCATTCTCTTGCCGATAAACCCCTTCTACAATCTCATCTTCCCAAGATGGGATCTCCTGGCTGGTATTGATGGACCAGGAACCCCAGTGGTGGAGTTTGAGAGATCAAGCCTTTGTTCTGCAAAGCATGGACATGATTTACCAAAGCACGTACATAATTTCTAACCTCTCAATGGTTTCACAACCTCTTGAACAAGGCAAATGCAAACAAGGAAAAGGAGCAGGCTGCAAGGGAGGGAGGGGATCAAGGTAGCATGATGGGAATACAGAGCAATGAGGTAAAAATAAGCTAAAGCTGCAAAAAGATATAAAGAACCAGTCTTGGTATATAATGGGGCCCAGGGAGGGAGCGATTCTTATGCAGGCCTGGTCTGGACTCTTGGGAAAGCTGTTTGCATCTGATGTCATCTTTTTCAGGTCCCTTGGCTCAGATGTCCACTCAGGAACAGGAGTAATTTTTAGATGCCTAGAGTCCATATCCACAAGCTGGAATAGTGAGGGACAGAGGGGCTCCCAGAAACATATGATTTGGTACTAAAGGCACATAGAAATGGTTCAGTTTCTCAGCCATGCAAGGCTAGGTTCAAACAGTACAATAAATGGTTCAGTTTTCTAGCCACACAGGGCTAAGCTCAAACAATACAAGAAAGTTTTTCTTGCAAAATTGCATAATTACATTAAATCAGATACAGATTAAACTTCTTAGATGGCTCACAATGTATTAGTTTTGGGAAGGGAGATTACATGTCACTAATATAATCAAGAAAACTTACATATGAACCATACAAATCAACAAAATCATTATTACCAGTGTTAATTAACATCAAATTCCTTGTATTCCAGTGACTTATTCCCAATATTCATTTAAACAGCACTTTTTGAATCCCAGATGCCTCATGTAGTTATATAATTCAAAAAGGAAGTTCTGTTTTTCTGGTTCAGATCTAGAGGTTCCCAGATAATTCTGACTTAATATAAATGAATACTATCACTGAAATTTGGTTCCACATTTTTGAAACTTCAGAGAATTTTCAGTTTATTTATCATTTGTCATTCCTGTCCTTACCTAAATCCTGTACCTGGCATAGAAAGCCAGGTACAGGAATGTGTAGATCTATTAAAATGTGAAAATTTATTAAAAAAATGATTTCATCTATCTTTTAGAATTATCAGACAGATACTTAAATAAAGAAAAATTAATTCTACTCTTACCACTATCTTATACAGTCTTTGTGCAAAAATCCAAATTGAGATCTTATTACCAAACATACTTAAAGCTTGAATTTTCATGACAGAAAGTTTTTGAAAGCCAGTCTTATATATCTGTATATAGTTCTTAGAGGAATCAGTCTGATCCTGCTGCTTCCCTCAAAATTTGCTATCTTATTTAATTAGATATCTATCGCATTACATCTTTGTCTTATTACTTGGTTTAAGCATTTCCTCTTTTGAAGGATGTTATCTCTATATTTATCTCTTTATTTGGCCGTGAATATAATTTCTTGATAAATTTGCTATAAAAGAAAAGAGGGACAATATCATATAGCTTAACAGAAGGAAAAACTTCTTCAGCTCTGTTTGATTCCAGGTATGAGTCATATCTGATAGGCAATCATGTAGCCACTAGGCGCTGAAAGCAGGGCTTAGGCATACTTGGGTGGAAATTTTTCATTATCAAAAAGGAAAAGGCAAAGTCAGGGAATAGAGTTGAAAATCTCACCTAGGCAATGTCCAAGGTTGTCTTCAAAACCTTTCCCAGGCACAGACATCCACTATTAGCAGTTCTCAGCTTGCAGCCCATGCCATTCCATTATAGGCTTTTATGACAACTATCCCCATAATCAAAGCTTAAAACAATAGTAAATTGCTGTCCAAAAGGTCTTAAATAGCAAATACATATAGACTGGTATCCTTCAGATAGGGTCATCTAAAATCTGATCATGCTATTTATTATAAAATCAAGTTACAAATCTTTTCTGTCTTCTTAAAATACTTTCTCACACTCTCTCAACATACTTAAGCCATCTAAAACTGACACAAAGGTTTCCAGAACCACTATCTAGAGACAGGAGGGGCTTGGATAAATCCCCATTTGTCTCCAGACCTTCTTATCTGCCTTCCATATTTCTAATCAGACCTATATTTGTCTTTCCAAATCTCTCAAACCCATTATCCAGATTATTCAGCTTTCTTTTACATTTTGAACCATAAAACAAGATGGCTCATAAGTTATTCTCCTTTTATTTACATAACTCTGTTCTGTACTGGATTCCCAGTTTAAACAAAGCAAACAGGTTAATGGCTAACCCCACAGATTTGATGAGTTAAGTCCTTGTTTATTCTTCCTTAATTATACTGAGTCTGGAAGAGTGAGATACTTCAGGGATCTAAATCTTTTATTTATGTGTACAAATGCAAATGTTAACTTTTGCTTAGGCCATGGAATATCTACAATTTCAGACCAAAATAGCAAGATCTCTTCCGCTTTACAACTTATCACATTAATTTAACAATAACTCATCTTGAAAATTTAGTAGACTTTCAAAAATTACCACACAAGACTTTTCAAAACATCTTTTCTAAAAGTATTTTCCTTTCCTTAAAAAAAAAAAAAAAACAGTTTGAATTTATCCTGATGTTAAGAGGAATAATCACTAAACCTTTATGAAGAAAATTAATTGGAAAGTTTTAAATGATATCTTTCTTTTTCCTTAAAGCAAAAATAAACCTTTAAAATTGGAATTCATTAAACTAAGTTAGTGTCCTTAAGTAACATAAATTCCTAAGGTACTATACAGAATTCCTAGATTACAAAGTTCCTTAGTTGTAATAAAATCTCACATTGGTAACAGTTAAGGGACTTATCACAGTCAGTGCTTTTAAAAGCTACTGCTTTTATAATCCCTTTAAACAATGGGAACATGTTAAGGTGAGTCTTAAGCAGTATACATACATTTCTGCACATATTCTAATTCTAGATGAAAAATAGTAATAGATTTCCCAGTAAGATTACACAAAAGAGCTTATATCTTTTACTACTTGCTCTGATCATAGAAATTTGCTATAGAATCTTAGAGATTCCTCTAAGAACTATATATATATAGAAATTTATATATATAAAAGCAGCAACATGTGACATACCAAATATTACAGGATAAAACATTCTTGGCTCTGTTTAAATTCAGATACAGTCACAGTTCTCCAACCATGCAATATCCATTCCACTTCATGGCTAGATCAGGAATAGTCAGGTGGAAATATTCTTTTTCAAAGGAACACCATGGGGAAACTGAGCCAGGAGGGCTCCCATCCCAGATTGAGACTAAGATTGTTCCCTTGGCTTTTCCCAAATGCAGACTCCCACCTGTTAACAGTACAGGATCACCTTCCCTCTGAGTAGCTTGTGGCATTTGTTCCAGATACTGATTTAATGCAGACAACTATACCCAAATTCAAACTGAAAACAAAATCAATTATGGTCCCAAGTGCATTTTACCTCAAACAGAAATTTTCACTAATCACAGCTTAGAGCCAGTTACAGTTATTTTTATTCTCATGGAGCTGCAATAAGCAATAAAGATTTGCCAGGTCTCTCGTATGAAAGGCATTCAATTTAGCATCTTTCCTTCTCAAATGTAAACTTGTCCAGGTATAAAGCCAATTATTAGAAATTCCTTCTACTTATTGCACATAGACATGCAACTTCTCAGCGAGCCAGATTCCTTGTTTAGGAACTACATATCAAAAACAAATTCCTTTCCCGGACTGATGACCTTGCTCATACAGATGGTTTCTGGGGTCACCTAAGCCCTCCTTTCCATACACATAAACAATTTTAGGTTTTACAAAACTTACAAGAACATTCACAGGGTCTTTTCATCACATAATTACCAATAATTACTTTTCACAAGCATACTTTTGTAAATACTTGATTTATGCAATAACCCCAAATGGCTTGGTTAACAATCTCACATATTTCATAAATAATAGTAAAACAATCTTAACTGAAACTTCCTTTTAAACAAAGACAAACTTGGAAGCTTATGAGTTCCCAAATTACAATACTTCAGAATATTACAACACGTGGTCAGAGTGTCCCATTCATCATTTTTCTTTGTTCCTCTGACAGTATAATTCTCAATTTAACAACTTTTAGGCTCTATAAGAGTGGTTCTCAACCTTCCTAATGCTACAACCCTTTAATACAGTTCCTCATGTTGTAGTGACCCCCAACCATAAAATTATTTTTGTTGCTACTTCATAACTGTAATTTTGCTACTGTTATGAATTGTAATGTAAATATCTGATATGCAGGATGTATTTTCATTGTTAAAAATTGAATATAACCCACAGGTTGAGAACCGCTGCTCTATAAAATATAGGAACTGCTTCTGTTATAACATAGATAATACAACTGTTTATCAGTAACAATATCATAAACAATTATCATGTACCTAAATTTAAACTTTGAAACTAAAATCAAGTAATTGCCAATCTGGTGACCTTAATTTCACTGTTTCCAAATTGCTTTGCACAGAAAATCATTCATCCCATAACCACTGGCATAAACTTCACACCTAAGGTAAATTTCACATAAGGTTGACAAAAATAAAGCAATTAACTTTAGCTTACATAGTTTGCACTCAAATACCATTTTTATTTTATATCAAGCATTGTGCCAAGCACTTTCACAATTATATTAGTCCCATAAAATCCCTAGGATGTGGATTCCATCACTATCCCCTTACTGAAAAGTAAAGTAAGACAAATAAAACTTCTGGGGGGGGGGCATACAATATATCAATTTCTTAATGCCAAATAATATGTGCCTTTTGATCATATAACTATACACTTCTAAGTTCTAATACCCTTGTCCCTCTAAAAAGAAATATTATCCACAAATTTATATGTATTCTTAATATTTCAGTTCCCCATTCAAGTTGACATCTTCCTTAGAAAGTTTACAAGGAATTTGAAATCTCCTATTATAATCAGGTTAGTTTAAAATATGCTGGGCCAATATTCTAACTGCTTTCTTTGGTTCTAATTATAATTACAAGTCACAGTAATCTATATCTTTATCTATATCTTTAACATAACCAATGCCCATCTTTAAATTTAAATTCAATAACCACCCAAAAACTTAAATTCAATAAGCACCCAATTTCAGCCTTTCCACTTAAAACAAACACTCTCTTTTTAAAGCAAAAATTAGCTTTCAAACATGGGCATTCCTTAAAACTATTTGGTGTGTTGATAATAATCCCCCCCAGGTATACATATTGGGTCCTAGAAACTGATTAACCTGATCAGCAACACCTCCCCTGCCCCCCTCCCCTCCCCCCCCCACCTGCCAGGGGTCTTCAGTTAACTTTATTTCTTTCTTGAAAATTCTAATTTCAGTGCTGCTTAAGGGGGCATTTACATAACTGGTCCCCTGAGCCATCAGGACTTCCCAAAGAGGGAAAGCTTCAGCAGCTTCTGCCATCCCATGGAGAGGAAAACTTTCTTGATCTTTTATCAATTGCCTTACTTGCCTCCAGAGAGGGACATATATTGGTATACCTGGCCCAGCCAAGTCAATTAAGTCCCCACCCTTCGATTCCCTTTCAGAGGGCTCAAAGAGTAAGGAAGGAAGAGTTGAGGCTGGGCCAGGAGGTCCTGTTGGTGGAAGAACATAAGGCAGGGGTAGATAAAGAAGGGGGTCCCAGGGATAGGGCCTCTGTTCTTTTTCTTCTGATTTCCCTTTGGGCTTCTCCCCTTTCCTCTGTGTTAGAACAAATTGTCCTACTGCAGGCAGCCACAGGTCTACATATTCACTTTCCTCCGGGTTAAAAAGACTCCTTAGAATTCACATAAGAATTTAGTTGCTGGCACACCCAGTCTTCAGAGGAGCCATATTTTGTCCAAGATACATCTCCTCCAAATGGGATGCCACCCCAAATAAAGCAACAATATTTTATCATCTTCCTTTTGTCTTTTTCCTTATATTTTTCTAAATCATCCCAATTAGCACGTCTTTTCCCCAGAGGACTATCATCTGGAATATTACCCATCTTATTATTCTTGGACTGTCTCTGTCCTATTATACACTCTGACTCACAAATAGGAACTCTTTGAAAATTTGCCTGAGAGAAGTCGCCTTCTCCTCCCAGTCAGAGACTGAACTAGTTAAACCAGGGGAGGTCACCCTTCCCCCAGCGTCACCCAGGTGCTCACCTGATTTTGTCCCTTCCAGGTTATAAACAAAATTTAGTCAGGAGAGATAACCCTCTTCCCCAAGTCAGAGACTTACTAATTAGTGCCAAGGACTTATGAGATTTTCTTTACCTCCGGGCTGTACATGTACAACTCACATGACTGTGCTGGCTGAAATGAACCCTTCTCTTTTTCTTTCATTTCTACAGAAAAAATTTAATCAGGAGAGGTCGCCCTTTTCCCCAAGTTAAAGACTTATGAGTTCTCACTTTTCTTCATGTCCTGGAATGAATTTGCTTCTGTTTCATTTTTGCTTAATCAAATTTTCTCCCTTTGGGTCATTTTACCCTCCCAAGAAGTGTGCCACTATCAGATCACAAGGCCACTGGAAAAAATTCCAATGGGGTGCACCAACCCTTGTTAGCTGACAGTGAGACCCCTCCCAGAGTGAGATTCAAGCCCCACATTGGGCGCCAAAACTGTGTGGGTCAGAGACCACCAACTTAAATAAAATAGGGAGACTTCTCAAGGTAAAAACAAAGAGGAGTTTTACTACTAGAAAGGGCGTCTCTGCTCCAATCAGGCATCAGGCAAGAGAGGTGAGAGGCAGGAAGCAAGCATATGGTTATATACTCTTACCATGGAAAACTCCCAATTCCCCAACTGGCCTTTACTCCCATTGGTGGGGAGGTGGGCTTACAATCTAAGTGTGGAACTCTTCCTCAGAGATAAAGAACACAGAAACATGTAGGTGTCCAGTGTAAAGCCAGGAAAGCAGTTTTGTCCTTATTTGGCGTATCTTGTACTGACATGGCACTGAGGAGGGGGATGACTTCCTATTGCTCTGAGTTTTGAGTCCTTGTAAATCATGTGATTTCTGGTAAAGAGGACTCAGGCTTGTTCCCACAAGAAACCTTACTAGATTTTAAGGTATAGTCTGAGAAGTTTTCACCTCTCTCACTCAACATGTACTGAGGAGAACTTACTCTTTAGCAAAGGTTAATGGTCTTGCTTTCCAGGAAGGGGTCAATAGTAATAATCTGGATATTTACTGTCCAAGGACCAGCCTAGCTAAATAGAAAGAAGTACTAGCAGCTTGGCTCTCGGGTAATCTCTCTTCCATATGACAGCTGCACAAGACACATTCATAAGCTCAGATTGAAAAGGGATCTGAACAAAAAAGGCAGAATCAAAGACAGGAAACTGATGATGAATGCAAAAGTATTTTCAGGAAGGCCCTAAAGACAACACCAAGTTGAGGCTGATAGTGAATACTAAAAACAACGAGAGGTGGTTTTTTTTTTAAAGTAATTTTGGAGGATATTAGGAACAAGGAAGAAAAAAGACAGATACTTAGCAGGACAGGGTGACTAGAATGATGATAATGAAGACAAAAGGTAGAAGGCTAAACACATTTTTTTTAACCAAGGAGAATGATTGGTAGAATCTGAAGGTGAAATTACATTTAAATAAATTACATTTAAAATAAATAAAATTACATCTAAGAGAAATACTATATCTAAGATAATTATCCTTATTATAGCTAAGATATAGATATGAGATTACATCTAAGATATTATATCTTGATATTAAATCTAAGATAAATACAGAGATGATAAGAAAACTGCCTTCAATAAATTCAATACCAAGTCCTAGATGAACCCTATGGTGGGAGAATGAAAGAGAATGTGGATGTTATTGCTCAACTACTGTTGATACTTGAGGATTTCCACAGAATGGAAGAGTCACTACAGGAATGGAGATGGGCTAATAATTTTCAAAAAGGAGAAGTCGGCATGGATTGATTAGCCTGGAAATTTATGGAAAAATTCTAGATTAGATTATTAAAGAAATGATTCAAAATTACTCATATGGGCACTAAAACTCAACATAGGCTCACTGAGAATGTCACAACACAACAAACAAAGGTCTATACAGATAGATTCAGATCTACTTAATGAATGAACTGAGAAAGAGATGAATGAATCTGTATATCTCCCTTGATGAAGGTTTCTCTAGTGAATTGCCACAGAGCTTTTCCATTCCAGTATTTTTATCAGTGGTAAAGATATAGATGACATGCTTATCATACTAGTATATGACATGAAACTTGGAAGAATAACTAATATATTGAATGACAGAATTAAGAAGCAAAAAAGATATTAGTAATCTTAAAAAAATGGACAGAATATGACATAATGACATAATCAGACAATGTGATATATGTGGTGAATAAGAGAAATTATTATTAATAAACAATTTATATTAGGGAAATCCAGGGTTTTCACCCTTTTTATTTCCTAATTTAAAAGCCAGTCTTTGTGAAGGATATTGCTGATAGATGAGATTGCCCAAATCCTACTGGGTACAATCTTCTTGCTCTAACCAACTAAAAGACTTTACAAAGAGAATCTAATCTAAGCGAATTCCAGTCCATTGTATTCTACTTAGGCAGTACTGGGTGGATCCCTTTTATCTGGACTGCCCACAGAGGGTGGTCTGGATGTAGAGATAGAATCTTTGTACATGAGTGACTTGATCAAAGTCATGTTTCTAGCTTCAAATTAGATTAAGCCCATCTCTCATTATAATATCCATTCTTTCATTAATTGTTAACCAATCAGAGTTGATTTCTGCTTTTGGGATACACTCCTACTCTTCCAAGTAAGCAATGAGTGGCCACCAGGATTCTCTGGTTCCCCACAGTGCCACTGAACTCTTTGGTTAATTATTCACTAGTCATAATTAATAAAATGATTGTCGATTACCCAGAAAGTATGTCTCTCAGACTTTTCCTTCATTGTGTGAGGTTTAGAAAAGATAAATGTAAAGTCCTATAGTTGGGGTAAAATAGTTAATTGCCCAAATACTGGATAGAGGAGACTGGCTAAACAATATTTCTTGTGGTATTTTCTTTACTACAAGCTTAGTACTGTCAAATAATGTAACAATAGTATCCTAAAAAAGTTAAAAAATTATCTTTGACTATTAATAGAATTTCAGTGACTAAAACAAGAGAGCTGACTGTTTCATTTTATTCTCTCATAGTTAGTATATGTGTAGAATGTTCAGTCTAAATTTTGCATTTTAAGATGTTAACAAAGTGAACTAGAGGAGGATAGTGAATTGAAATGCCTTTGGGAAATTTTAAAGTTCTTTTAATCACCCCAATTGACTAATAAATCAATAAGCATTTGTTTAGCACTAACATTGTAGAGATTTAAGGTTTAGGGGTGCTTGAGACCCCAAAATACCAACATGCTGAGTCCTGCTGAATGAATTTGACTCAAGTCTTCTCTCTACCAAAGAAAAGCAAAGTTTATTAAAGATTCACCTTAATGGGCAGACTCTTAAGGAGCCTTGGTATCTGTGACACTTGTTTTGGACAAGCAGGCCAGAATCATTTGGCACAGAGTGAGTCTGCTAGATAATTCTCCGGCTTTCCTTTTCTCATGGAGGTAAGATGGGGTCTTATATACAGAAAGGTTGTGGGAGGAATCTGGGGGTGGTCTAGAGGAGGAGTTTGGGGAGGGTCTTCAGGAAGATTCAAATGAGGTCAGACTCCAGTAATGAGATTGAGGGTGGGAAGTAGCTAGAGGCCACCTGAAGATAAGCGACAATGGAACATATTTTGGTATAGATATTTTGAAAGGATCAAGGGTAGAGGCTAGCTGGACAATGGAGGGCTAGGTTAGTAATAGATTTGGATGGAGCTATAATGAAAGGCTTATGGCCTCAGGCAAATGCCTCATCAAATGGGAAGATTCAATCAGAGTTCAAAGGGTTCCCAGAGCCTGTACTTCATAATTATGATCCAGGAATTGAGCTAAGCAATGGACATGCAAATATAAAAATGAAATAATCCACATTTTCAAAGAATTTGTGTTTGATTCTCAAGTTTCCTATAAAAGCACAGTCCCATTTTTAAAATACTTGCATTTTACTGGTGTTGTTATATGACAGCAAGACACAGAATACAAATTAGAAATGAATATTACCCAAAAGGTAATGGAGAAGTAAAAGATGAGTGTGAGTGGGATAAAACATAGAATCAATGCAGATTGATTCTAAAGAACAAGAGTAGAAGACATCATCAAGGAATTGTCTGATAGGAAGAGGAAATGGTCACAAGGCAAAGGTCAGGGGTGATCAATGTAGAGCAGAGTGTTCCACTGTTACCTTAGTGTTATCAGGATAAAGCTAAGAAGGTTTAAGTGTATTAGGTGCTTTCCCTCCTTCCTCTGGCAAACTCATGGGAGAACATGGAAAAGAGTTACACAGTATGGTCACAGATAGATGGATGAACATTTGTACTGTTGGAGGGAACTGCAAAATTGATGAGGTCTCATTTATTAAATACCTACTACATTCCAGACATTTCTGTTAGGCAATGGAGATGCAAAGAAGGAAATTAATCAACCACTGTCTTCAAGGAGGTTATATTTTATTGGGAGGGGGTGATTGAATATACACATATGTAAACTTAGACAAAATAAAAACAAACACATAATAGCCTAACACACAATGCAAATTTAATATATACTTGTCAAATGAAATTGGAATCTGATCAACACAATGATTAATTACTCCAAGATTCTGGAGGTAGCTAAGTGGTACAGTGAATTCTGGTGTTGGGCTTGGAGTCAGAAAGACCTGAGTTCAAATATGGTTTCAGTTACTTACTAGCTGTGTGACCCTAGGCAAACCACTTAACCTCTGTCTACCTCAGTTTCATCAACTATAAAACGGGGGTAAAAACAGCATCTCCTTCCCAGGGTTGTTGTAAGAATCAAACAAAATAATCTTTACAAAGTACTTAGCACAATTCCTGGCATGTGGTAGGTGCTTAATAAAGGCTGATTTCATTTCATTCTATGTAGTCAGCACAATGTCATCTGTCATAGAACCTCAATATGGCAACAGGATACAATGGAAAGAGTGCTGTATACATAGCAGATGGTAAGATGTCCACATTGGAGAAGTTCTGCTGTCTTGGTGGTTGGCTAGATGAAATGAAACATGTTCTGGGGGTCTG
The DNA here is from genome assembly GCA_028646515.1 of Pseudochirops corinnae. Lineage (NCBI taxonomy): Eukaryota > Metazoa > Chordata > Mammalia > Diprotodontia > Pseudocheiridae > Pseudochirops > Pseudochirops corinnae. The sequence goes on from CM053587.1 coordinate 246,795,172, forward strand.
GAGCCTGCTGGATATAGGGGGTTGAGGTGAGGACTGACTCACCCCTTATTCCAGGAGGCTCTTGAATGAGTCTCAAGTCTGCATGGATTGCCTTTCTCAGGGTAGGAGTGGAGCAAGGTCTCTAGAAGGCAGTGTGGAAGAGCAGAAAAGATGAACATTTGCTTTGGAGGAGAGAATTTCTTATCTGAAGTTACCAGCATCTTTGAAATCATAGCTGTACCCTATTCCTTTAATAAGAAAAGATCAGCATCAAACAAAAAACATAGACAATGAATATGGCAATGTAACCTCAGAATCTCTGGGCCTTGCCATCTACTGCATTGTTTCAGTAGACTTTTGTGTCTACCCTAGTTAACCTTGTTCTATGGGTTGTCTCCCCTAGTGAGAGGATGGCTTCTCAAAGAAGGTATAATCTTAGCTGGGGCTTGAAGAAATGCAAGAAAGCCAGGAGACAAAGGTAAGGAGGGAAAGGATTCCAAGCATGGGAAAGGCCAGTGACAATGCCTGCCGATGGGAGATGATGTCTTGTATGAGGAAGAGCAAGGAAGGCAGTATCACTAGATAGCAGAGTGTGCAGTGAGAAGTAAAGTATAAGAGGAAGGGCCCAGGTTATGTAAAGCTTTAAAGGCCAAAGAGGGGATTTTCTATTTGATCCTGGAGGTAATAGGGAGCCATTGGAGTTTATTGAATGAAGGTTGAATGGTGGTTGGGGTGGTGGGGCTGGGGGTGATAAAATCAGACCTTGGCTTTAGAAAAATAATTTTGAATGGATGATGGACTGGAGTGGGAAAGGATTTGAGGCAGGGAGGCCAACCAGAAGGCTATTGTGGTAGTCCAAGTATGAATTGAAGATGGCCCTGACTACCGTGATGGCAGTGTCAGAAGAGAGAAAGGGAAATATATGAGAGATATAAAGGTAAAATCAATAGGACATGCAACTGATTAGAGATGGAGGCTAGAGAAAGTGAGGAGTTGAAGATGACATAAGCTATGAGAGAAATGTTTTTCTATTATTAATAACCAATTATTAGTAGATTAGTTATTAGTAGAGTTTTTTTCTTCTCTATTTCCTCATTCAGAGACAAGTCCTTGAAGTCTCAGAAAGACAGGGCAGAAGATGAAATTAGCTTAATTCTCAGGGAACATTCTTGGGTGGGACTCTACCTAATTAAGAGAGTTTACTTCTGATTAAAGTATAAAGAGAGTCTAATCTAGGTGAATTCTGGACCAAAGTTCAACTTAAGAGGTCTGGGTGAAGATGGATCCTTTTGTCCAGAAAGTGGGAGGCAGTTGAGCCTCATCAAGCCAGTCCTCACCAGGAGGAGCTAAGGGCTTTCAGCCCACCTCATTGTCCAGTCCTTCATTGTTTGTGCACCAGTCAGGGTTGATCTCTGCCCTGTGTCAGGGACACTCACTTTTCCAAAGGTATTTAAACATTCAACAACCACCATATAGGATCTTTAGTTACTGAGAGAAGCCACAAACCTCAATTTTTTTATTTGCTAGACTAATGAATAAACTGATTTTTAGTTACCCAGAAACTCTGTCTTTCACTCTTTTCATTCCTCTTAGCTGTGAGCCTGACTGACTGGAAGTATGGTGATAACCCTTGACAGTAATAGGGAAGTTAGAAAGAGGGGAGAGTTTGTGTGTGGGAGGAGGAAGATGTGTCCAGTCTTAGATACATTGAGTTTAAGATATCTATGGGACATTTCCCTCAAGCTGTCCAATAGGCAGATGGACATGAGGCTGGAGATTAAGGAGAGAGGTTAGTGTTAGCTTAAGTAGATCTGAGAATAATCAGCAGTAGCATTGAACTCAACTAGAAATAAATTGCTGTGAGTCACATGTTGACTTAGAAAACCACAAATTAACATTATCTGTGTTGGATCATATTTTTATTTTGTTAAATATTTCCCAATTACATTTTAATCAGGTTCGGAGTATTTGGGCCCACAGGCGGCACGTTTCAGGTACCTCTGATCATCAACATTAGCATAGTTGAATCAATGGGAGTTGAGACAACTAAAGAAAAGAGCATATAGGGAGAAGACAAGAAGACTCAACAGAACCTTGGGGGAGACCCATGGTTGTAAGGTAAAGAATGCTGAGAAAGAACTGTTAGAGAGGTAGGAGAAGAAAAAGGAGACAATAGTCACAAAAACATAGAAGAGAGCATCAAGAAGAAAAGTGTGATCAATGTCGAAGGTTGTGGGAAGATAGAGAAGGATGATAATTTATTTGAAAGGTGTTGATTTTGTGAATTGAATGGAGGTAGTAATAATCACAATGACTTCCATTGATATGAAATGGATCACACCATTGGAAGGAAAATAGACCTAGCACAGTGCTTGGTGCAAAGTAACTGCTTAATTAATTGCTTTGCCTCACTATGGAGTTGTTTCAGGCACAGTCATTGGTGGATGCTACTTAGACTCTCCTGGTCAGCTTCAAAGGAATTTGAGGATTTTTTTAAGCAAGACAATCACTTTTTGATGCAAAGAACCTGAAGCAACAAACTGGAAGGCAGCCTGGGTATAGTGGAATAAAAAGTAAAGACTGAAATCAGAGGACTGAGATTCAAACTTTGGCTCTGTCTCTTAATATTTAGGTGACCTTTAGTCAAGTCTTTTATTCATTCATTCATTTGTTTTAGGAAAAAAAAGTATTTGGTCATTTGTCAGAGGAGGAAAGCCAGAAGAAGAGTCGAGTCTTTGGCTTCCCATTCTCTTACCCATTAAATGAGAAAGTTGGACCAGACAACTTGTAAAATCTCTTCCAGCTCAAAAGAGGAATGGTGTAGTGGAATTTGGGTTTTAGGGACCTGGATTCAAATTCTGTCCCTGCCATTTGCTCAAATTGTCTAACTTCTCATAGGATCATAGGTCTTAGGATGATAGGGTGTAGAGCTGAAAATGAACCTTAGAGGTCATCTAAGATGCAGGGTTGTGCAATGGAAAGAGAACTGGACTTGGGAGTTAGGAAGACCTAAGCAGAAATCCTGTCTCAGGCACTTACTAGCTTGTAATTATGGTCAAGTCACTCTATGTTCCAGGGGCTCAGTTTCCTCATTTGCAAAGTGAGAGAGTTGGGACTAAATCACAGGATCATAAATGTACAGCTGAAAGGAACCTTTGAGGGTCATCAAGAGTAGCCGCTCCTTCATTTTATAGATGAGGAAACCAAGACCCAGAAAAGCTGAGTGACTTGCCTAGGGTCATATAGTAAGTGTCTGAAGCAGGATTTCAACCAAGGTTCTTCTTGATATCAGGTTCAGAGATCTGGGTCACTAAATAATCTTGTCTCCTAGATGAACTCTACACTTTTTTCTAGCTCTAACTTTTCTGAACCTATAAGGTGGAAAGACTTGAGTCTTCACAAGAGCAACTAAGAAATGTAAGCCTGGTACCCAATAAAGTCAATTAGAGGAAGGGGCAAGCCGTTGAGGTGCTATGAATGGAAGGAGAATCCCAGGGAAGACAATAGACACAGACAGAGATTGGAGAGACAGGGACAGAGACTGAGAGACACTTGGGAAACTGTAGACATCCAGGGGAAGCTGGATCTGCAACATATTCTTCCTGGAAACTTCAGAGGGAGAATTTTCCCTTAGGTGGAATCAGGCCCTCCTTTTCAGTGTGAGCTGAGATTTCATCTCACTCTCAGCAAAGGGCTCATTTGTGTGTGTGTGTTTTATGCTATTTGCTAATCTATAGAATTGCTCCAATTTTTTTGTTTGCTGTTTTTCTTGAATAGATGCGTTTATTTTATATTCACCATTTGTGATGTTCTTTTGTGTAACCAGTTCTTAGTGGGAAGGGATCAAGTCAGTAAGAGTAAGTTGGACCAACCTTCCTCCTTAAGAGTGTCCTGGAAAATGGCCTTCCTTCTGAACCCCCAAGTCATATTCTTGGACCAGAGGTATTTAAAGGGGACAGAAAGATATAAATCTAGTCAAGTACTCTTCTTGGAGAAAGGTGAGAGGAGGAAGCATTCTGTTCTTGCTCCTCTCAAAGCAGAAATCACCATCTACTTTGGAGAGGGGTGGGTCAGATTCCAGAGATATGTTGCCTGCAAACTCCTTCTTTGCATTTAGATAACCCATATAGATATATAACTCTTATACCACAAAAACACATTTACAAAAATATTTTAAAAACCAGAATTTACAAAAATCTCTTACCACACACACATTTACAAAAACAAAAGCAAAATATGTATTTCTACACCCTAGTCCCTTGAGAAAGACAGTAAGAGTACATTGTATTTATTTGCTAACATCTCATACTGAGTTTCAAGAAATCCAGCCAGTGTAAAACCTCAAATGTCTCAAAACAACACCTTGTGAAACATGTAAAACAGCTCCAGGCCCAAAGGAACAAAGGCCAGACCATAACAGACAAGAACCAGCCCCTCAAGACTAGGGGTTAGGCTCTTGGGAGAAGTAGGGTGATGGAATTAATAGAGCAATTAGGAGCAGGAAGCAAAAACCAAGCTCCTTAGACGTCTGGGAGTTGAAGAAAACAGGCAAACAGGTTTGTTTTTAAGCAAGGACATAACCATATGCCTGCATTTCTTTTTGGCTATCCTCATTCTGAAGATGACAAAACAGGGGGAAATGATGCCAGGGCAAATTCACAGACACTTCTGAAATGTGATGAGCATAGAAGGTTAATTTTTAAAAAGTCCATCTGCTTGGCATTTGGGGTTTTATCAGTCTATTAGGGCAGAGGAATCTAGTAACTTATACTATCACAATCTGACCAGACCTGTAGTTATTAAATTCATGTCACTGTATTATCTTTTTCATATAACTTTTCAAATCACTATTGTTTTCAGAAATGCCTTTACTTGAAACATGACCAAATTGTAGATCATTCCTTTTCCCTCTTCTCTGCCCAAAGCACACAGGTTATCATTATTCATTCATATTAACTGAAATTTTCTTCCTTAAATTTTAGGGAAGGGAATGCTGAATCTGCATTTTTGGAGGAGCAGGTGGGAATTTTGTTCAGTTTAGTTCAACTCAAATAAGTGACTTCTACTAATTACTGCATTTTTTTCTAAACTTTATGATTTGGTAGAGGAGGAATTTTTTCCTGTGCAACTGTTATGGATGCCTGGACCACATTAGGTAATCACCTCTTTAAGGGGCCATACCTAAAATGGCTACCTAGCAAGCCAATGGTGGGAAGGGCTACAGGGGGGAAATATTGAAAGGGTTGGAATAGTTATGTTGGAAACAAATCTACAATTGGCTATTGAGGGAGATGGTGAGATGTGATCCATATTTCAGTGCTCTGATTGGTTGATCACATGTCCATTAGGGTTAAGCCACAGCACCCTTGGATTAGAGATCATGGTTCCTACTTTGGAAACCACTAGCCAACTGGATATATGTATGGTACAATGTAAACACTGATAGGGGTGAAGGAGAAATCCAGAAAGAGTTCTAGGAAAATGTCACCTCATTTTCATTTGAGGTACAGAAGGATGAGAGCCAAGAAAGTTTTATGGAGTAGGTGGTGTCTGAGCTGTGCTTTGAAGAAAGAGAAGCATTGGAGTGCATTGGGTACAGAGAGGAACTGTGTTGTAGTGATCTGGAAAATTCATGGAATCAGAGGATGGTAGGATGAGATTAGGGAACACTTGGGCCGTTTAGTCTGACTGGAGGGAAAAGCACAAGGTATGATAGGAAGTAAAGTAAAACAAGGAAGCATGTAGTGTAGTGAAAATCACTCAGTCAACAAGGATTATTAGGCATCTATTAAGTGCCCTTAATTAAATTGCACTGTGCTAGGCACTGGAGGTAACACAAAAGCAGTCCTTATTCTCAGGGAATTTGCATGAACTTGGAGGCTGATGTTCTGTGTTAGAATGTGAGTCTGATTAGTTACTAGCTTTATAACTTTGGAAGAATCATTTCACCTTTGTGACCCTCCTTTTTCTCAGCTGTAAAACTGAGGGGGTTGGGTTAGCTAATCTCTAAAACCTTAAATCTTTGATTCTAAGGCTGGAAAGGTCAGGTGGAGCCCAAATGTCTTAGGCTGGTGAAGCAGGACACCTTGACAGATGCTCCTGTGATAAGAAGCCACTCTATTTCTTAAGACAACATTTTACTGCCCATTAGAAGTTATGGTTCTGAGTGCAGCCACATTTTTTAAAAAAATCCTTTTCTTAAAGAAAAATGGATCCACTAGTTAAGGGATACTTTATCCCATTCTTACGCATCCAAAAGGGTTAGCTAGCTAAGTAAGACTTATCTCTTTTTCTGAGGGGCAGAACGTTCAGGCTCTTTTAAATCAGAAGTGAAATATAAACAATTTGGAGCCCCCATTGCTTCAGAAAAGCAGCTCTGAGCTCACATAGCCACAGTTCAATCTTGGAGGCTTCTCCATAATTGTCAACTACATATGGCTCATGTTTGCCCCCATCCAGATGCTTCTCTGAGAACATCAGACTCATAGCTCACCTCTAAGGGTATTTAATTTATTTTCTGCAAGCAATCAAGGCTACAAAGGCATTTAAGCTCAAAGCAAATTTATTATAAAGGCTGTTAAAAACACAAAGGAACTCATATCCGAGTACAGTTATTAAGGGAATAGGCATTGCCCACTTTCCAATTAATACTGTTTACTTCCTCTCTCCCCAGAGGTTCAGTCTCAGTCCCCCTAAAGTAGGGGACATTTCAGTAACCTACCTGGCCTGTTACTGCTAGTCCCAGGGCCAGGTCAGTGCCAGAAGTCTTCTTGCTTCTCTCCAGAGTATGCACTGACCTTGCTTGGGCATCCACTGCCTTTGTCCTGACGTCAGGTCACTGCCATCCCCACCACCATCATATCTGTGTTTGGCCCTGCAGCTCCTGGCTTGCCTTAGGCATCTGTGCTGTTCACCAGCAGCTGCTGAGGCTGCCACCTGTTCCATGCCCACCTGCTCACTTTTCTAATTGCTATAATCACCTGGAAGCTGTCCTGTCTACCTCACATCATTGATCCCAGTGGTCCCTGCTTACTTCTCTTTTGTGCCTGTGGCTCAGGCACAAAGCATTATGGGAGAGCAAGTCCATACCTATCTGCTCACAGGTCCTTCTTCGGATCCCTTCCTTTGCAATTACAGAGAGGTCACCTCTGCTCACTGCTCCCAGTTAAATTCTGAGGTTCTTTCACACATGCAGGCTACAATCTGGAGAAGAGTGCTCATTAGGGAAAGTTTATCTTTCTTAGAGTCTCTTCAAAGCTGAGCTCGAGGTAAAGAGAGATAACATGGGACCAAGAAAAAGGGGGTCAATCTAGCTGCCCAGTGCTGGGTAAGATGTCTCCAGAGACAAGGGCAACTTTGAACAAGAGACTCTGTGTTCAGGGAAAATATTGAGAAGCCATAGGTCCAGCGCCCAAAGGAGGCTCACTTCAACTTGAAAAAGTCAAAACAATCTAATAAGAGGTACCGAATAGCTAGATGCTATTTGAGATGTAGGAAACTGAGGCAGTCGTGGGCATCCTTCCCATACTTTCTGCTCTTGGCAAGAAGATTTCAAAGACCCAGGATAAGCAACAACCCCTCTCTACCCTCTACCCCCACACCATCTTCCTCTTCCTCTGGATCCTGTAAAAACTCATCCATCTTTCACCCAGACAAGAAGCACTTTCCTAGAGTATCCAAAAAGGGGTGAGGTTTGTCTCACAAGCCAAGTACTCAACTTTGTTTAGCACCCATTATGTATAAGGGACACTGAGCTGGGAATACTAAGATAAAACCAAAAAATAGTTCCTGCCTTCTAGGAACTTATAGTCTTCTGGAGATTAGTTATCATGTGTACATGATAATTTTCAGAGGGAGGGAATCAGGAAAGACTTCCTTGGAAAATGCAGATGTTATAAAAACAAAAACTATAATGAAAAAGATTGGTGGCCTCCTTCTCCCATTGGTGACCAAGATTCAAACTTTGGTTCTGTTGCTTAGTATTTAAGTGACCTGTAGCCAAGTCTTTTATCTCATTCATTTATTTTAGAAAGAAATTTATTTGGTCATTTGGTAGAGGAGGAAAGCCAGAATATTCAAGTCTTTGGCTTCCCATTCTCTTACCTGTTAAATGGGACACCTTATTGGCAGTTGTCCAGATCTCTGTCTTGCCACATGACTCTGGAGGAGAGAGAGAAGCTGATGACTTTGATGGGTCTGCCTCACTTAAATCCAGTGCATTTTTAGGTCGAGACGTCACCCTCCTGATGTAAGAGGGGATATTATGGTATCTTGTTTTGCTCCCACAAAAGTTTATGGGAGATATTTTACTAAGATAAAGGCCCTAGGCGAGCTAGAAAGGTAGGGGGCGTGACAAACAGCTCAGACCCTAGAGGTCACACCCTAGTCACAAGTATCCTCATTATCATGCCTCATCTGCATAAAGAGGAAATGTCGGGAAATAAAGTGAGGAATTTGAGGAATTTGAACTAATCCTAACTCTACCAGGAAGGATAGAATTGTATAACTTCACTCCAGTTTATGCATCTGTGTGGATGTGTTTGTAGTGAGCACCACACATGCTTCCTTGTAATAAACTCCTTCTTTGCCCATTCTGTTTCTGAGTTCTTTTAGTGAGTGAGGGTTTGCTGTTTTAAGGGGTCTCTCAAGTGGATCTTCCTAAGGGCCCCCAGGGAAGCAATGTACAGTGGAAGCTCATCTGGGTTAACTCCCTGACCCTGCCTGGGAAGTACTGTTATCCCTACCAGGGTGTTTCTTACAATGATATTGGTCATCTATGAGAAGAAAGGATGAACAATAATTCTCCTAGAGCAGCAGAGAAAACACATATTTCCGATGGTCTTAGGAACCAAGACACTGCTCCTCTATCCATCTCCAGGCAGGTCTGCCCACATGCAGATGCAGATACACCCACATATGAGTATCAAAGGGTCGCGGCTTTGGGAAGGTTGAGAACCGCTGTCCTAGAGTCTCCACTGTGCGCAGGTGTCCAAGCTGGACAAACTCTGCTCTCCTTCCAGATGTGCTTCTGACATTCTGGTCGTCAATGCCATCTTCCTGTACTGGATACCTTCTCTAGTCCCCACAGCACCTTCCAGCTCCCTTTTGTATGTGTCTGCTCCCATTAAATTGTAAGCTCCTCAAGGGCAAGGCACTGTCCTTTCTTTTCATTTGTATTTGTATCCCCAACCTACAGGCAAGGATGACACTGGCCTCCTTGCTTTTCCTTGTACAAGACACTCCATATTCCAACTCAGGGCATCTGAATCCCATGTCTGGAATTCTCTCCCCCCTAACTTCCCTGGCTTCCTTCAGGTCTTGGCTAATATCACACCTTTGTAATGGTAAGGGAATTTGAAGATCTTCCCTGCCCCTTCATGGGCTTCAAGTGGAACCCAACAGGAGGGGTTTGATTGAGGGGAGGCTTGTTTTTCAGGAAGGCCCACACCTTATGTTACTTTGTAATTAAGCAGTGGGTCATGAAGGTCGTGATGTCCTCTGGCCCTGAGGAAGAGAATATATATTCTGAAGTGAGGTTTTACTTTGGGGCTCACTCATAGGAAGACTTGTGTGATTTGGCCAGATGAGACTCTGGGTAGCCGTTGAGCCCCCAGCTTTAAAAACCCAGAGATGCTGGTGCTTCTCTCTCTGTTAACTATGCATGTATGCAATGGTCAGACAGCTAGAAGCCCTGTCTGTTGGTCCGTTGAATTGTGTTATTTTCTCTGTATTTTTAGTTCTGCTTGTAATTTCTGTTTGTATTTTCTGAAGTTCAGGGGGCTGACTTTTTCCCCTGAACTAAGTGAATGATATAAATATATATGTTTAAAGATTGTTGGCCCCTTTTAAGTTGCTTTCCTTTGGTAAAGCAGATCAAAGAACCTGTGCTAGCAGCCGCCCTCGGTATGCAAGGGTGCTTGCTGCTATAACCTTCTGCAGGAAACCTTCACCAATCTTCTTTAATCTTAGAGCCTTCTCTCTGACACTACCCCAGCTTATCTTGTATATATCTTGTTTGTATAAAGTTGTTTGCATGTCATCTCTGCTATTAGATGATGGACTACTTGAGGGCAGGGACTGGTTTTTGCCTTTCTTTGCATCCCCACTGTTTCCAATAGTACCTGGCACATAGTAGGTACTTCATAAATAGCTGTTACCTGACAAAGAGTAGGAACAGTCAATATTGTAGGACCTTTGGGAGGACAGGTACACTAGTACATTATTGATAGAACTGTGAATTGGTCAGGTATCCTGGGAAACAGTTTGGGATTATTCAAAAGAGGTTACTGAACAGTTCGTGCCCTTTCCGTCAACCAACAAGCATTTGTTAGATTCTGGGTTCAATGCTGGGGATATAATGACAAAAGTAAAGCAGTCCATGCTCCCTCAAACAAAGCATTTCATTGGGGAAAAATAGCATGTTCATATACAGATATACACTAAATAAATACAAGGTCATTTTTTTTTGGTGGGGGGCCATAGGAAGTTGCAAATTTAGAAAAACTTCCTGTAGAAAGTAGCATTTGAAATGTCTTAAAAAAAGCAAACCTAGAGATTCTCCATGGATTCTGAGCATGTACTCCAAGGTGATATATATATATATATTTAGCTAAAGTGTCCTTAAGATGCCTTTGCATGCCTTTGCACAAATGGTCTCTGATGTCTGAAATGCCATGTAAATAGCATGTAAGCTCACCATGTAAAATGACCTAGACTTAAATTAGGGGAGCATGGAATATTTTATCTGTCAGATTTATGGGTAAGGGAAGAATTTATAACCAAATGAGAAAGAGAGCATTATGGGATACAGAATGGATAATTTTGATTATATCAAATTTAAAAGTGTTTGCATAAACAAAACCAAAGAAGCCAAAATTAGAAGAAAAGCAGAAAACTGGGGAGGAAATTATGGTAAGTTTCTCTAATAGACACCTCATTTCTCAAATATATAGAGAACTGAGTCAAATTTATAAGAATATGAGTCATTCCCCAATTGATAAATGATCAAAGGATATGATTAGGCAATTTTTTGATGAAGAAATCAAAACTATATATAGTCATATTAAAAAAATGCTCCAAATCACTATTGTTTAGAGAAATGAAAATTAAAATAACTCTTAGGTACCACCTTATACCTAACAGACTGACTAATATGACAAAAGAGGAAAATGACAAATGTTGGAAGAGATGTGGAAAAATAGGTTCACTCATGCACTGTTGGTGAAGTAATAAAGTGATCCAGCCATTCAGAGAGAAATTTGGAACTAGGCCCAAAGAGCTATAAAATTGTCCATACCTTCTGACATAGCAATACTGCCAAAGAGATCAAAGAAAAAGGAAAAGGACCTATATACATTAAAAAAAAATTATAGCAGCCCTTTTTCCAATGGCAAAGAATTGGAGATTGAGGGTATGCCCATCAGTTGGGGAATGGCTGGACAAATTGTGGTATGTGATTGTGGTGGAATACTATTGTGCTATCAGAAATGACAGTCAGCATGCTTTCAGGAAAACCTGAAGACTTACACGAATTTTTATGAAATTAAATGAGCAGAACCAGGAAAACATTATACACAGTAACAGCAATACTATATGTTGTTCAACTGTGAATGACTTAGCTATTTTCAGTAATACAATGATTCAAGAAAATTCTGAAGGACCCATGATAAAAAAATTCTATCCATGTCAAAAGAAAGAACTGATGGAGTCTGAATGTAGATTAAAGTGTACTTCTTTTTATTTTCTTTATTATTTTTTATTTTGTTTTTTGATCTGCATTTTTTTTTTTTTTTTTTTGCTTTTTGGAGGGGGAAGGCAAGGCAATTGAGGTTAAGTGACTTGCTCAAGGTCACATGACTAGTAAGTGTCTGAGTCTGGATTTGAACTCAGGTCCTCCTGACTCTAGCCCTGGGACTCTATTCACTGCACTACTTAGCTGCCCCACTGCATTTTCTTTTGCAACATGGCTAATTTGAAAATATTTTGCATGACTTCACATTTATGATCCATATCAAATTGCTGCCTTCTCAAGGAGGCGGGAGGCAATGGAGGGAAGGAAAGAAGATGGAACGTAAAATATTTTTTAAAAATGTGAATGTTAAAAATGTTTGTTTACATGTAATTGAGAAAAATTAAAATTAAGTGCAAAAAAAAATCTGAGCTATTTACTAACTAGGTAATTATGTAATTATAATCAAGTCACAAATTTTCTGGGCTTCAGTTTTTTCATCTTCTTTACTTCATGGAGTAACCTGATTCTTTCAGAGCCCAGTTCAGGTGCCATTTCCTATACTAGGCCATTCCATCTTCCCTTTTCTGTTAGCATTCTCTTTCTCTTGAAATCATTTGGTGACATTTTGCCTGTTCTTTTCATTTAACTACTTGTACACAAGATATATCCACCATTTCCCCACCCTATAACGCAAAGTCCTTGAGAGCAAGAAAGGGCTCTTTCTTTTTAATTTTTTTGTATCCTTAGTGCCTACCTAGTATAGTGCCTGGCTCCTAGTTGGTCCCTAAAAATGTTCATTGAATTGAATATGTGATATATGACTGAATAACAACATTCAGCAAATGATACAAATCTTAGGACTCGATTTATTGTTTTGTTGATTATCTAGACCTAAGTGATGGAAAAACTGCTATTAATGCAAATTAAACTTAAACGTATGTTATGGGTAGACATCCCGTCTTTGCCCCTCTCCCCCATCACTTCTCCAACTCAGTGTGAGTGTGTTGTTTTAATTGTGTCTGACTCTTCATGACCACATTTGAGGTTTGCTTGGCAAGGATGCTGAAGTGGTTTGCCATTCCCTTCTCCAGTTCATTTTACAGATGAGGAAACTAAGGCAAACATGGTTAAGTGACTTGCCCAAGGTCACACAGCCAGTAAGTATCTGAGGTCCGATTTGAACTCAGGTCCTCCTGATTCCTCCTGTTAATGGAAAATGTGCCCCCACTGACAAAATTGCAGATCCTTTGGGACACCCCATATATGATAAAACGCAAATGGCTTGTGGACTTTCCCTTTGTTGAAGAAACTCATTTTCCAGCTTCATGATCATTGGAATAAATTGTTCTCATCTACACATTCTTCTAGGGGAAGTCTTCACATACTTGGGGTAGACATCCCCGTGCCTCCCTAACAGATCTGAGGCCTGTTGTTTAACCTCAACCTGGTTTAGCCTGTCTGCTAAGGCAGTTTTCCTGGGATATAGCCACTGTACGTACTACAGCTTCTTGAAGCTACAGGTGGGAATTGCGAAGATAAGCAGCCCTTAAAGGGCTCAGTTAGCTGTCACAACAGAGGTGTGCCCCACCAGTTTTATTGCCCAGTTGTTTGCAGTCATTTCTGACTCTTCTTGACCCCACTCAGGGTTTTCTTAGCAAAGATACTGGAGAGGTTTGCCATTTTCCTCTCTGGCTCATTTTATAAATGAGAAAATGGAGGCAAACAGGGTTAAGTGACTTGCCCAGGGTCACACAGCTAGTAAGTGTCTGAGGCCAGATTTGAACTCAAGAAGTCTTCTTGACTCCAGGCCTGGCACTCTATCCACTGTACCACCTAGCTGCCTCTCATGTAGTAAAGAGAAGACCTAAAATTATAACCTAGGCTATCTAAATGCATGGCCTGACATTTTCCATTGCATTAACCTGAAGTCTACTGTCAAAACATTCTCTTCTCTGTCTATCTCTCTCAGGTCAGCAGTGGCCCCTGAGGGGTCTGATCCATACTTTGTTACTGATCTGGGACGATTCACTGCTCCCTAGGCAGTCTAGTCTGGTGGCCCTCCGCTGCCGGGAGCTTAACACATTAACTTTATGATTAACTTTAACCCTACTGTAAAACTCCTGAACTTGAGGTCCATCAGCCTCACTCTCCCCAGTAGCAAAGACTACAGGCTGGGGCCAACATTTCCAGTCATTTTGTTCTATGCAACAAGTGGTCCAAGTTGAAAACTTTTTTGCTTTAAGACATCATGGATTAGTTCTCATATAAGTCATTAATCTCCTGTTGTTTGTCTTTCATTTTTGAAGAGGACCAGTTATATCACAGGTGATGTCTTGACTTGTGCATGAATTGGATCCAAATGAAGCAGAGTTGCTCAAAGTCATCAGCCTCACTCTATCTTCTAGGGTCATCAAGTCCAGTGGCAGGACAAAAGTCAAGATGATTGGCAGTGGTCCAGGATGTAGTGGATGACCTTGACATCTTTGATGTTTGACCAAGCTCTAAGCATTCCCCAAGGCCTGCTTCAACTACCTTCATAGCCTTTGGAACAAATTGTTCTCATTCACCTGTTCTTCTGCAACAAGTCTTCACATGCTTGGGGTAGACATCCCCCTACCTCACCAACAGGTTTGAGGCCTATTGGTTACCCTCAACCTGTTTTAGCCTGTCTGCCAATATAGTTTAACCACAGTTTTACCACTGTGCATGCTACAGCTACTTGGAACCAGAGAAGAGAAGGTGGATGAGCAGTCCTGAAAAGGGCTTGGCAAGCCCTGATACCAGAGGCATTAGTGGCCAGACAGAGGTCCTTCCTGAACACCCTATACACCCCCATTAACTTCTACTGAGTCCGAGCTAGGCAAGCCATATGAAACCTCAAGCATCATGTTTGAGGACTTTCTCTAGAGGTGTTAGAAGCGGAAGGGTTTTTATCAACAGGTATTAAATTAAATTGCTGAACTGAAAGTGCCCAATGTGCTCCCAAAGATACAAAGACAAAATTAACTTGGGAATTCAGTGCCACAGGGCATTTATTCAATAGAACAGCTCAAAGAAAGAGATTCTGCATTTACATCTATCAATGATAAAAACAAACCCAGTCTCTTGCTGGAGGACATGACCTAGTCACTAGTCAGGATCAGGAGGAAATCTCCACCCCACCCTGACAGAAACAATTTCACAACTGGCCAGGTGCATCTTTCTCTCCTGTTGAATTATTGAGCAGAGATTGCTATTGCAGAATGAATGCCAGAGGAGATAAATTGATATTTTTCTCTCGTTTAGCAGTTCCTCTTTCTCCACTAGTCTGTCATATTTATTAATGCTGAGCACTTTCTCTGTATTTTTTATCTAAAATCTCAAATGTCTAATGAACAAGATATGGATTTTTTTTTTACATTCTGATTTTTTTTACAAAAATAAGTGGGAAATAATCTGAATGGTTAAGCTTGTTGCCAACATCAGGCCTAACATTTCTGAATGTCTACAGTCAGTGCCTTCCTTTCTTCCCACTCTCTTCCTATTTCTCTGCCATTTGGCTTCCATGTTCATCATTCAACCAAAACTTTCTCCAAAGTTAGCAATAATCTCTTAATTGTCAAATTTAGTTGCATTTTCTCTGTGCTCATCCCTCCTGACCTCTCTTGCATCCTTTGACACTGGATCAGCCTCTACTTCTTATTACTCTCTTCTGAGTTTTTGGCACACTGTTCTCTCCTGGTTTTCCTACCTCACTGACTTCTCTCTCTCTCTTGCTGGATCTTCATCTAGGTTGTGTCCACTAATTGTGGATACCCCCAAGGCTCTGCCTGACCTCTCATCTTTTCTCCCCTATACTGTTTTGCTTGGTGATTTCATCAGTTTCCAGGGATTCAATGAAATATCTCCATTTGTTTCTCAGACCTATCTCTCTTTGGACTTCTTGTCTCTAATCTCCAACTACCTATTGTGCATCTCAGGCTAGATATCTTACGAACATCTTAAATTCAAAATGCCCAAAACAGGACTTAGCTTTCTTTTTCTTTTTAGGTTTTATTGATGTGTTTTGTTTTTATATTATGAACATTTACAGATTATCCCCACTTCTCTTGTAACAAAGTAAGACAATAATGACCTCATCTGAAAATCCCTGCAATATTCCACATCCATAGCATTCCTCTCTATTTGAAAAAATTATTGTTTAAGTTAATAGAAATCTATTTTCTCTCCTTCCTACCTCCCACTCCATGACAATAAGAGAAAAGACAAATTACTTATAACAAATATACCAATAAAATAAATTCTTTCAAAGACAGTATACCAAACATATTTATCTCTATCTATCTTTCTATCTGTCTGTCTCTCTGTCTGTCTGTCTGTCTATCTATCTACCTACCTACCTACCTATCTACCTACCTATCTGTCTGTCTATGTCTAATTCTGCACTTCAAATGTTACCTCTTTGTCAGGAGGTCGATAGTATGTTTCAGCATCATTCCTCCAGAATTATAGATGATCACTGTATTGATTATACTTCTTAATAGTTGTTGTTTTTATATAAATTGTTCTCCTGGAACATTTCATTCTTCACCAGTATATAAAAGTCTTCAAATTTATTTATTTTTATTATATGATGTCATGGTATAAATTGTTCTTCTGGTTTTGCTTTCTTCACTCCACATTGATTCATATAAGTCCATGTCTCTTTGAAATAATCTATTTCCTCATCTTGTATAATAGAACTCTATCTTATAATAGAACTCTTATCATATTCATGTACCATAACCTATCTAGTAATTCCTAAACTGATGGACATTTCTTTAATTTTCAGTTTTTTTGCCACCACAAAATGAGCCATTAATTTTTTTTTTGGACATACAGGATCTTTTCTCCTTCTTTGATTACTCTTGGGTATAAGGTTAGGGGGCATGGTCAGGAAGGTCGGGTGGAGGGTTTAGCCTGCCTGGAGCTAGGAAGGTTAGGGCTTGGCACCATCTCTGATTGAGGCTTTCCAGGTACCCCATGGGTATTGAGAAGCCTAAGAGAAAGGAGAATCAACAACAGCTCTTGTAGGAGGTAGTGTTTGAGCTGAGGTTTGATAGAAGCTAGAGATTTAAGTACCTGCTACGTGCTGAGTGCTGTGATACACTGTGATAAGTGCTGGGGATACAAATACAAGTTAAAAAAGACGATCACTCCTTATTGCAATTGCCCCCTGGTTGGTCTCTCTGTCTAGTCTCTTCCCATTCTAGGTCATCTTCCACTCAGGTGTCAAATTGATCTTCCCTAATATACAAGAATGTCACACACATAACCCTACTCAGTCTACTCCAGTGACTTCCCATTACCTCTGAGATTAAATATAAAATCTTCTGTTTTTGGAAGTCCTTCATAAACCGGTCCCTTCCTCACTTTCCATTCTCCTTTCACCTTACTCCAGCCTCTCCCATACTATACTGTGCTATCCAGTGACTCTGCTGTTCTTGCTGCTGATGGTATAAGGACTCTCATCTCCCTACTCTCAGCATTTTCACTTGCTGGCCTCCATGTGTGCAATTCTCTCCCTCCTCATCTCCACCTCCTGGCTTCCATGACTTCCTTCAAGTCTTCACTAATGATCCACTTCCTTTCTACAAGAAGCCTTTCCCAAACCTCCTTAATCTTATGCCATCCTTCTGAGATTCTCTCCAATTCATCCTTTCTAGATCTGGTTTCTACACTGTTGTTTGTATGTTGTCTTCTCCACTGAGAACCCAGCTAGTTCTTTACTTTTCTTTGTATTTTTAGAACTTAGCACAGTGACTGGCATACCTTAGGAGCTTAATAATTGCTTGTTGACTTGACTTAAGTAGGACAATTTAAAAGGCCCTGGAATGAGAAATAGCATGCCCTGAACCATGTGGGGAGAAGTAACAGAATAATAGAGACCTTGAACAAATGGTACAATGGAAAGAATACTAGCTCTGGAGATAGAAAACCTGGGTTCAAATAATATCTCTGACACTCAAGATTGTTTCATTCTTTATACTTATAATCACAGTGCCTGGCACATTTTAATAAATACTTATTGATTACTATCTGTGTGATCTTGGGTGAGTCACTGAAACTTTTTAGTTAAAAAAAAACAACTCAGTTTTCTCATCTGTAAAATGAAGGGATTGCAATAAATGGACCTCCAAAGTAATATCTAGTTCTGTGATCCTGTAAATTCAGTGACCTTCTCCCTTAGTCCTCCCAAGCCTAACTTGTCACTAGTGATCTCTTCCTTTCAGGACTGTTGGAAAACCATCTCCTCTTCATCAGTCCTGCATCAGCTGCAAATGGAACGACTAACAGGCAGAATGCAGACAGCTGAGCTGCCAGAAAGTGACTTACCAATGCTAGCTGCTTTAACAATAGTTTAAAATAAATCTAAAATAATAGGAACAGTAATTTGTCTCTTTCTTTAGTCTTTCATGGGCACATTAATATGGATGTGGCAAGCAAGTTCCAAGTCTTGAATTGTGCTCATTAAGTCACAGCTGGCTGGGAATACTTGTCAATCTGATTCTTTGATTTCCCTTAGCCTATTTTATAATAAAATTAAAATATGCTTCTCCTCTCCTCCATAAGAAGAGCTTCTTTGCACTCTGGGGAGGAGGTACTATGCTCTGATGATGCTATTTTCTAGAAAGAAACGCATGTCTAATTTCTGTAATTAAAACATTTAATTTGGTGATTACCCCACAGGAAAAAAAAATCCCTTGAATTAACCCTGTTTGGGAAGATTCCATCCAGCTGTTTTACCATGGGTTTCCCCCTTCCTTTCACTTCCCTTCAGCTCAAACGGTTTTCATTGAGGACATTAGTCCACCTGCTATGTGATGTCACCTGCTGGTCTCTGCCACCATTTCCTCAAATGGATGTGATACTGGACAAATGATTTTTGGTAAGGCTCAATTTTTTTTTATTTTTATTTTTTCAGATTTTTAGCTCAATTTTCTTAAGTGAAATTCAGGTTTTGATTTCAGGAACTTAAGCTTTCATTTTAATAGCATGTAAAATGCAAGGAAAAATTGTTAATTGTTCTTTTAACTAAAATTGTTCTTTTAACTAAATTTTGGTTAGAATTGATAGTGAGAAGCAACTCTAGCAGCATTTGTAATGGAAGGATCCCGAATCAACCCAAGTGACTGATGGCCCCAGACCTTTGATTGGATGCAGATGAGCTCATTCTCTATCCAGGGAAATTCACCTGGGCATTCCCCTCGTTAAGTTGGGAAATGACAAACCCAAAAAACGATGTGTAATTATGCTCTCCAAGAAGCAGCTAATTAATTCCCCCTTTCCCCCACACCTCATCTCAGCCTCCACATCCCTAAGTGACAAAGGAAGTTGCCTAGACAGCTGCCATCCCCAGAGCGGAGGAGATAGGCGTGCTGAAGGAGATAGTGATGTGGAGCGGTCCCTGTGGCTGATCATCAGCCCTGCAGGCTTGCTTGGCCCCCGTTCTGATTTAAATAGATTGCAGGAGAGTCTCAGGCTCCCAGGCAGGGTGCCTGCCACAAACAGCTCAGCTCACTGGATGGTTTGGTATCTGAATTAAAACTGCAATAAAGTTGAACTAAAGGGAAGAAGAATAATGACAAATAAACAACAACAAAACCCACACCAGAAGGCAGGGGAAGCAGTGAGTAATCTCAATGCCTGTGGAGAATACAAAAGCCGTAAAAAGGGACAGTCAGGTGCGGAGGAAAAAGGGATATAGCTGTTTGATAAAGACTGAATGATTTCCGTTTGTCTTCTTCCCATATTAAGCACAAGAACCCCATGGAACGAATGGCAGGCAGGGATACATCCAAGATCCGGGTTGCTTCCTGAAAAGAGGAGGTAGGGAGGAGAGGGGATGGCATTTCCAGATCTACGTGAGGAATCCTCGGAGGATCTAAGATCATCTATCCCCCCCGCCCCCCAGGCTTCCCTAAATGAGTCTGACAAGGAGCCCAGTTTCCACTGAAAACAGCCTCTGCAAAACTGGGATTGCTGCACTCGATGGGGCATTTGTGTTAAGTGTTTCAATCGGAGGAAATTATCAGGGGCCGCACCAGGTGTGCCTATGGCTCACGCCTGGTTTTCTTGGTGGTTTTGCCAATGCTCAGCCACCCAGTTTCGAACTTTCGAACTCTCTGAAGACACCCCCGAAAGCACAACCGAGACAAGGCACAGACCCCCAGAGGCTCTAAGAGAGTGTCATTGAGAGAGAGCGGATGTGGGAGTCAAGAGGGGGGAAATCCTTCAGAATTATGTGACTAATTTCTCAGCTCCACACCAGCCGGAGGAGGCAAGCAGAGAGAGCACAGCTTTAAAGCCTGCTGTTTCACCAGGAATAGCTTGGTGGTTGAGAGGGTGAGAGTGGGGAGTGGGTGCCAGGAGTTCGAGGAGGGCTGGAAGAAAATGGTAAATATTCAATTAATCATTCAGATTTGTGTCTAAGGAACCATATTTGCTCAGTTATGAATTTCAAGAACTAGTAAAAAAAATTTCTCCAGGGGAGAGACAGGAAGCCAATGATTGGTATAAATAGAGTGTAGATTTTCCTGGAGAAGGTTAAAATGGGGTAGGTAAACAACATGATAAAACTCAGAGGGTGACTGAGGGTGACCTTATTTGCATAAGTGAAGAAACCTCGTGGGGAATCCAGAAATAGCAGATGCTAGGCTGGACCTGAAATTGTCACCTCTCAAAGGAGACTGGCATTAGAGTCGGGCAGGCCCTGAAATCAGCACTGACATCTCCATTGGGGTTTGTGTTTCATGCCATCCCTCTGCTCCAAGCATACTTTTAATATAACAAGCAGATATAGGAGGGGTGGGCAAGGAGAAACCCATGGACCTTGAGCATTAGAAGGGCCGTCTTCTTTACTCCCTTCTAATTCTCAGAATGCAAGAGATGGACTTAGGATGGGTAGTTGGAAGGATCAATCAATCCAATCAATCAACAAGTGTTTATTAAGGGTCCTCTATTCCTCCTGTAGGAGCAGCTAGGTGACTGAGTGGATAGAGCACTGGGCCTGGAGTCAGGAAGATCTGAGTTCTAATCCAACCTAAGACTCTAGCTGTGTGACCTTGGACAAGTCACTTAACCTCTGCTACTGGAGAAAGAAAGAGCAAACCATGCCAGTACCTTTGCTAAGAAAAACTCATGTACAGAGGTCTTCAGTGTCCTGAAGAGTTGGACATGACTGAACAACAGCATTCATCTTGCACTTGATGTGCTAGAATCTGCAGATACCAAGACATAAAGGAAATAGACCCTGCCCTTAAGGAGCTTATATTCTATAAGGGAAACTATATTTACATATACTGGAATACACAAAAGAGAGAAAAAAGAATTTGAATGGAGAAGTCATTGGTGGCTAGTGGAATAAATGGATGAATGAAAAAGCATTTATTAAGTACCTATTAAGTGTCAAGCACTAAGTTAACTGTTGGGGATAAAAACACAAAAAGACAGCCCCTTTGTACGTCAAAAAACCCACACACTAATTGAGGGAGATATCATATATGACTGGCTTCAGCTTTAAGGCACATGGCAATGCCAAAGGAGTCTGGAAGGGACTAAAGCACTACTATTGGGAAGGGGACAAGAATTCTGGGTTTCCTCTGTCAGAGGTGGGAATGGGAAACCAGTGTCTGTCTAGTCAGGAGGAGACATGGGAAGGGGACATTGGGAAAGGGGAAAGTTGGGGGTGAGATCTGGGTGGCCTGGAGCAGGAAATGGGGGGGCTTGGCCGCCAAACCAGCTCTGACTGGGGCTTTCTGGGATGGCCTGAAGGGAGGGTTGGGGAAAAGTTCAGGACAAGATCCTCATTGGAGGTAGTCTGAGCTAAGGTTCGACCGAAGCTGGGAGTTCTAGGAGGAGAGGATGAGGTTCAACCTGTACCAAGTTATGGAGAGGGGAAGTGGTCAACAAAAGGGCCAATTTGGCTGGAACAAGGAGTCTGTGAAGGGGAACAATGTTTAATAAGCTTGGAAGGACAGGTTCAAGTCAGTTGTAAAGGGCTTTAAAATACCAAACAGATGAGTTTGTATTTGATCCTAAAGGTAATAGGGAGCCACTGAAGTTTATCGAGCATTACATATACCTTCAATTACTGTCATCATCACAGAAGGGGAAATTTACTCTTCAATTAATTTCAAGAAGCATTTATTAAGTAACTACTATACATAAGTACACAAGGTACAGTGTCAGGCAATGAACGGCCCCAAGGACCTTACATTCTCTTGAATTCTGTTGACCCAGTGGTGACTTTGGAAGTATCACTACCCAGGCCTTTTAGGGAGAAACGGTAGATTTATTTTTGTTTTTTTATCCAGGTGAACCTTAGATTTGGAGTTACTAAAATCCAAGTTGTCGCACTCTGGACCCACAGGAACTGCCAAAGTATCTCTATTCTTTTGTAGTGAAGGAATCCTGAAAAGTGGGTTCTTCTGCTAGCTTTCTATTGTGCTTTGCTTCAGAGGTTCAACCCAACCATTACCTCAGCCACTGGCTAAAATATTGTTTGCGTCTGCCTAGGTAGAGGGTGAAAAGGCACTGTCATCAGCCCTCCTACCAGAGTTCTGAATGCTATTGATCTTTTTCTTTTTTATTTAATTCACCCAGTGTTTACTAAGAACCCACAATGTGCATAGCACTGTGCTGGGGGCAAGGTGGAGGAGGGATGGGATTTCTAGTTCTAAATGAGGAATTTCCACAAGAGAGGAATGAGTCTGTGGTAGAAATGTGCTAGGAACAGTGGGATAAACAGAAGTGGTAGGGACTCATTGCTTTTAAGAAGTTAATGGTCCTGTCGGGGAGTATCTCAGGCTATTTCAGCAACTTGATGATTTCATCAGCTGCCATGGGATTGATTGCCATCTCTATGTAGGTCACTCCAAGAACTATATCTCTAGCCGTGGTCTCTCTTCTGAACTCCATGTCTCCGTAATCTTTTGGATAGCTTGAATTGGTTGCCTGGTAGGCATCTTAAACTCAACATCCAAAATAATACTCATTATTTCCCTCCATTTTCCACCTAAATTTTCCCCAATTTTGCAACTTTCCCATCCCTGTCAAGGGCATTATCATCTTTCCAGTTACCCAGGCTTGCCACCCCAGAGCTGAATCCTCACTCTCACTTACTCCTCATATCGAATCCATTGCCAAACCTTGTCATTTCTACATTCATAACATCTCAGACATATTTTTCTCTATTCACACGACCATGACCTTAGTTCATGCCCTTATCAACTCTTGTCAGGATTCTTGCAATATTTTTTTTTAAGTGAGAAAATTATACTTCAATTTGCACCTCTCTGGAGGTGGATGAGTCCTTTTAATCATGAGTCCTTTCAGTTTTTAATCATGAGTCCTTTCAAATTGTCTCAGATCATTGTATTGATCAGAGTAGCCAAGTCTTTCACTGTTGATCATTAGGACACTGATATTACTGTGCGCAATGATCTCCTAGTTCTTTTCACTTCACTTTGCATCAATTCATATAGGTCTTGCCATGTTTTCCAGAACCACCCCCCATCATTTCCCATTGTACATTAGTACTCCATCACAATAACATACCACAACTTAGGTCAGCCATTCCCCAATCAATAGGCATTTTCTCAATTTGCAATTATTTGCCATCACAAAAAGAGCTGCAATGAATGGTTTTGTACTTAGAGGTCCTTCTCCTTTTTCTTTCATCTCTTTGGCATACAGACCTTGAGGGGTATTCTAACTCTTCTCCCTGTCTCAAGTCCTTCTTTTACTTCAATCCGTCCTCCCCTCAGCCCTCAAGGGGATTATAGTAAGCCTAGGCCTTGTATGTCATCCCCTCCCATCCATGAGCTCTGGTGACTCCCTATTGCCCCCTAGGATCAAATACAAACTCCTGTGCTTGTCATTGTTAAGCTCTTGTTTATTTGCCTTTCTTTGAATCCCTAGTGCTTGGCACAATGTCTGGCACATAGTAAGAGCTTAATAAATATTTGTTAACTCTGTGATTTGGCTCCTTTCCAGTCTTCTTACATTACTTTTCCTTCATGAACTCTATGATTCAGCTAAACTGGCCTACTTGCAGTTCCTTGAAAAAAATATTCCATCTCTCATCTCTGTGCCTTTTCCTGGATATCCCCACATTTGGAACATTCTGTCCCCTCACCTCTACCCATTAGTTTTCCTCACTTCTTTTAAGAGTCAGCTCAATTCCCACCTATTCCAGGAGGACTTTCTGGGTTCCATCAAGCTGCTAACGTCAGAGTGCCTTCCATCTGCCCTGTATATATCTTGTATTTTCATAGGTATTTGTACGTCATCTCTTATTAGAATGCAAGCTCCTTGGGGCAAGGACTATGTTTTTGGCCCCCTAGTTCCCCCCTTTTTTTGTAGATGCATTGCTTTGTACAGAACCTGAGAAGCAGCAAGTGCTTAATAAATGCTTCTTGACTTAACTTAGAGGAAGAAGTTTCTCTCAAAAGATTCAGAAGGGTCAGTAATTGCTTAAGGAATAAGGCCTTCATTTGGACATGCTTTAATTCATACCAGGGAAGATCTGAGACCTAAAATGAAAAATCTAGGGATAGGGGAATAGGAATAGGGGCATGGGAAGATTCAGGATAAATCATCAGAGAGGGAAGCCTCATGATCTGTACCATTTTTCAGAATGATTACCCCTGAATTTGACAAATCCTGGTTTGTTTGGTTTTTTTTTAAATTTTATTATAGTTTGCATCATTCATTTCCACAAGATTTTGAGTTACATATTTTCTCCCCCTCTTCCCCCCCGACCACCCCAAAACAGCCATCCCAGTGTGTCCCCCCTCCCCCAGTCTATT
>CM053587.1:246820211-246845246 GCA_028646515.1 Pseudochirops corinnae
GAGCCCTGGCCTGAAAACAATCGCTCAGTCCCCCTGCTGTCTGCAGGCTGCGGGCAGGAAGCTACAATGCGGAGGTGGGTGCAAAACCTCTGCCTTTCGCTTTTCTGCTCTGGAGACCTTTCTGCCGGACTGCTTATCTCCCCCTTTCACAATCCCCATGCGCAGCTGTCACTAATCCACTCACCTGAGAGCTTTCTCTGCTTCTCCCACCCAGCTGCCCCCGGGGCACAGCCATGGCTTCAGGCCAGGCTGGCTTCGGTTCGCAGTGCTGATATGGTTCCTCGTATGGAGCTGACTTTAGTGGGAAGTATCCTTGGGTGCGTTTTGAAGTTCTAGGATTGGTTTAGAGTCCTATTTTATGGGTATTTTGGGGTGGCTATGTGAGAGCTGCGATATGTTGCTGCTACGCTGCCATCTTGGCTCTGCCCCCAATCCTGGTTTTTTTTAAACCTCTTTCTTATTCCTGTGTAGGATGCTTTCATTTTTTGATAGTTTGGGAAGGAAGCTGAGAGTTATGAGTTTTATAGGGAGCACACACAGGTTTTTGCTCAGGTACATGACACAGGCTTCCCAACTCTGATGTCACAGGCAGGGAGACATTAAGCATTGGTTAGGGGAGATCCCAGTTGTTTAAGTCTGTAGCACGGAAATTTTCAGAAATGGACAGACCGGAGATGTTGGGCAGGAGGAATAGGAAGTTCCAGAGCAGAAACAGCCTGCTGAAGGAGAGCCTTATGGGTGTCCAAGAGGCCCAAAAGACCATAGAAGTTTTTGGAACTACCATGCGAGACAAACTACATTCACTGTATGTATATATACAGATAGATAGATACATACACTCACATATTTATATATATACAAATATACATAAATACACACACACACACACACACACACACACACATATATATATATATATATATATATATATATACACACACATACATATATACACATACACTAATGAAAGTAGCATGGTATGATGGAACTAATATTGAATTTGGAGTTAGAAAATGTGAATATGAATCCTAGTTTTGCTAGTTGGTACCTGTGTGACTTTGGCCAAGTCCCTTTACTTCTCCTGGCCTTGGTTCTTCATCTGTAAAATATAGAGCCTGGATTATATGACCTCCAAGATCCCTTCCAGTTCTGAATCTATGATCCTTTGAAGTACATTTAGTGCCAAAATGGGTGATCCCATGGGAATTTAGATATGAGAGAAGTCATTTTATATTGGCACAGTTGTAGATGGTAGGACTTGGGCTTAGCCTTGAAAGATTATAGGATTCACCCCTGTGAGGATATAGTTCATCCAGTTCAGTCCCCTTACTTTGCAGATGAGAAAACTGAGTCCCAAAGAGTTCAAGACTTACCCAAGGTCACTTATTGTTACCAGATGGGTAGGATAATGTAGCTAGACTCTCTTTGAGGATGCAGCATGACTCAAGTGACCTCTTATCATAGTTACCCAAACTCCCTCTATCTGTGGTCATAACAAAACTTAGGTAGACCTTTCCAAGGGATTTCGTGTTCCTATTGATTGCAGAATTTGACAGTATAAGGGAGGGCTAAGTTCTGTTTTGAAAATTTCCATCATAATACCCAGAAACCTATGCATATTGAGTATTTGGGCCAGTCCAGGTTACAACTGTGACAAGAGACATAATTTCTGAGTAACTAGTCATTTTATTAATTATAACTAGTGAATAGTTAGTAAAAGGACAATCATTTGGCCATCTCTCATGAACTAAAGACCCCTCATGGGAGCCTCTTGACACTTACATGCCCTTGGAAGAGTGGGTGTTCCCAACAGGCAGCAATCAACTCTAATTGGCTAATAATTAATGAGAGAATGAATAGTATAATGAAAGGTGGGTCTATTCTAATGAGGTGCAGGGTGGGGAGGTGAAGGTGAGGGACAGGGGGGTTGGTTTGATTATGTTGCTCTTACTTATCTCTACCCAGACCACCCCCAGCCTCAGACAATCTAGATAAAAGATTTACCCCTTTCCCACCTCTACCCCCCCAAACCTGAGTAGAACACAATGGACTTCCTCAGTTGGGTGGGGTTTGAACATGATTAAGGAGAAAGTTAATCCAATCTCATTATCATCAATGTCCTTCATATATTGCCTGAATAACCTACAAGGGGCTGATTTATGAATGAGGAAATAGAAAGGAGAAAAACCTTAGTCCTAATTCAATAATTGGTTATTAATATGAGAGAAATAATCATTTCTCTCAATTCAAAGTGGAAATTTTTGGGGAAATAGGGGAAACAGTGCTATATCTTCCTCCTTTCATCTCCCTTCGTCCCTCACAAACTGGATCTTCTTTATGCCAATATCTCCCACATCCATTTCAAGAAGAAAATTGAACTCTGCAGAGTCTAGTTCCCCGAAAACCACTGAAACAATAAAACTAGGCTGAATTGGACCCAGTGTCCTGTGGGAGTAATAGCACCTTGCTCTAATACTCAAATGCCCAAATTGCGATGAGTAACCAGAGAAACCCACCCTTCTATTTTACAGTCACTGCCACAAATGCCAACCACCTCCACAGTTGAAAAGACTTTGAAAGATGGAAGATTGCAACTAAAGAAAGTTGATACTTAACTTGAACAAGAAAGGCAGAAAGAGTCAAAGGAAAACTCAAATAGCACTTTAGACAAGAAGGGCAAATTCTAAAATAATAATAATAATAATAATAATAATAATAATAATAATAATAATAATACTTAGGATAGAACTTGGAATGCCAAAGCAATAGTTCTGTTATGGATACATATAGGATCACAGATTTAGAACTAGAAGGCACCTTAGAGGTTATCCAACCCCCTTATTTTACGGTTGGGGAGACTGTGGTCTATAAAGATTGAATGACTTTCCCAAGGTCACTCAGGTAATACAAGGAAGAGGTAGAATCTGGGCTCAGGTCCTCTCACACTAATTCCAGTTTTGACTGCCACCGGTCAAAGAAACGTCCCAGGCTGTGATTCATCTGAAGTTGGATTTTATGAAGCAGAATAGGCTTCAGTAGAGTGGCTACTCAAAACCAAGATGGAGTGGGAAAGTTATGTATTTATCTCTCTCTCTCTTTAAAATTAAATTACATATATTTTTCAATTAACAAGTATCTATTTTCTTTCTCTCCCCTTACCCAAAACCAAACCAAACCAAACCAAATAGGCAAAGTCAAGCAAAAAAAAAATTTCCACAAAGGTCATATTCAAATTCAAATATATCCCATGTTGTCTTGGAATATCATTCCACATGTTTATTCCATCACCTTTCTGATAGGAGTTGGGTAGCATTGTACATCATCAGTCCTCTGGAATTGTGGTTAATTATATTTGACTACTTTTCTCCCTCATTAGGATAAGGAGAGCACTTTTTAATTAATCAATCAATCAATCAACTTATTAAGCACATACTATGTGCCAGGCACTGTGCTAAATCCTGAACTGCAGAGGATTAAATTGGGAGTCAGAAGATCTGAGTGTTAAATACTGAGTTATTGGGTTGATTTTTCTGATTTTCAATTGTCTAGTTTGTTTCATTGATCTATTTCTTCTTTTTTTAAAAACAAATAGCAGATGGTTTTGATGACTTACTTTATATTTATATGTTACAGTTTGAAGTCTAAAAGTACTATTGCGTATTTGTCTCTACTTCTTTTTCATTATTTCCCTTGGCATTCTAGATCTTTTCTTTTTCCATTTTTTATTTTATTTTATTTTTAAATTATTTTATTTTATTATTCAGTTCTCTAAAGTATTCTTTTGATAATTTGATTGATAAGTTGGTACAGCATTAAAAGTATAAAAATAACTGTGGAAGTTTTGTCATTTTATTATATTGGTACAGCCCATCTATGAGCATTTTCTATTCCTCTAGCTCTTTAAGTTATTCTTTATTTCTTTAAGAAATACTTTGTAATAGAAACTATATAGGTATTTGGTGTACTTTGGTAGATTGGCCCCCAAATATTTGAAATATTTGAAATGGAATTTCCATTTCATTATTGACTTTTGTTATTATTATGTAGAAATGCTGTTGATTTTTGAGGATTGATTTTATAGCTTGCAACTTTCTTGAAGCTGTCAAATTTGTCAGTACTTTTTATTGATTCCTTAGGAGTATCTAAGTAAAATATCATGTCATCAGCAAAATATAGTTTTATCTCTTTTTAAATCTATATTTATGACTTTTATTCTTTTCTCTTGTTTTGCTAGTATTTCTAGAACTATGTCAAATAATAGTGGGGAGAATGGGCTTCCTTGCTTTATGCCTTTATTTTTTGGGGAAGGCTTCTATTGTGTCACCTTTGCATATGATGCTTGTGTTTGGTTTTAGATAGATACTTTTTATGATATTAAAAAAGGTCTCTCTATGGCTATACTTTGAAGGTTTTTTTAAAAAAAAATAAACATAAATCAGTGTTGTACTTTGTCAAAGGTTTTTTCCACATTTGTTGATATAATCAGTTTTGAATGTTTTTGTTTTTAACGTGATTATGTTGACTGTTTTCTTAATGTTGAGCCATCTTTACATCCTTGATATACATCCAAATTGATCATGATGAATGATTTCTTAAACATTTACTGTAGTCTGGGAGAATTTAAAAATTTTTAATTGATATTCATTAATAGTATTGGTTCCAGGGTGGCTAGATGGCACAGTGGGTAGAGTACTGACCCTGGAGTCAGGAGGACCTGAGTTCAAATATGACCTCAGACACTTAACACTTACTAGCCTTGTGACCTTAGGCAAGTCACTTAACTCCAATTGCCTTCTCTTCTCCCCCCTCCAATAAAAAGCAAAAAAAAAAAAAAGGTATTGGTCTTTCTCCTGTGCTATATTCTTCCATGGTTTGATATTAGGACTATATTTGTTTCATAAATTGAATCTGGTAGAGTGACTTCTCAATTTTTGGGAATAATTTGTATAGTAGAATTGGAATTAATTTTTTTTTAAGTTTAATAGAATTTTCCTACAAACCCATCAGAACAAGAAGCTTTTTATTTTGGTAATTTATAGCTGGTTCTGTTTTCTTTCTTGAGATTAGGTTTTGTAAGATTTCTATTTGGTCTTCTGTTAGTCTGGCTACTTTATTTACACCTTCAGAAGAAGGTATTATACTACTTCTTTTCTGTTCTCAGTTTTGATAGTATATAACTCTGAACAGTAGGTTCTGATAATTCTTTTTATTCTGATTTTGTTGTGATTTCATCTTGTTTGCTATTTTGTTGATTTAGCTTTTTGCTCTTTTCTTTTTAATCAGATTGTCTAAAGGGTCATTGATTTTATTAATCTTTAAAAACCAACTTTTAGTTTTATTGATCATTTCTATAGTTTTTATGTCAATTTCCTCTCTGATTTTTAACATCTGCTCTTTTATGCTTATTTTAGGTTTGCTTATTTGTTGGCTTTCTGGTTTTTAGAAAAATGAATATTCAGTTCATTAATCCTCTCCTCTTATACTTTGTTATACATATTTGGAGAGCTATAATTTTTTTCTCTGAAGAATGCTTTAGCTACATCACAAAAATGTTGATCTTTTTATTATAAATTTTCTTTCATGCAATTACTAATTTTTTGTTTGTTCTTTGACTTACTCATTATTTAGGATTTCATTGTTAGGTCTCCATTTGGGTCTGTGTGTTTTGTTTATACTCCCTAACCTGTTCACTACTTTTACTATGTTACAATCTGGAAAGGAGGTATTGACTATTTTTGCCTTTTAACCTAATACATTTTTGTAAACACCATAAATCTTTTAGCTCTAGTTTCTCCAATGATATCTCTATTAGTTCTTTATGTTCCTTTTTGTTTCTGTTAGATTTGTTTGAGACTGGGGGAAAGGACACAAAAATCTCCTCCTATATTATTGGCTATTTCTTGTAATTCAGTTAATTCTTCCTTTAAGAATTTAGATTTTAAGGCATTCAGAACATGTGCATTTACATTGATATCTGTTGTGTGTGGTTCATTTCAACATTCTCTATTCAGCAGCTAAAGTGATTTTTCCCAAAGGACAGGTCTGACCATGTCAACCTCTACTCAGTAAATACCTATCATCTTCAAGATAAAATACAGAATTCTCTGGCATTCAAAGCCCTTCATAACTCACCCTTACCCCCATCTTCCCTTTTCCTAGTTTGCTTATACATTTCTCCACATACTCTTTGATTCGGTTCCCCCCCCAATATAAACTACAATTTCATGTCCCAGCTTTCTTCTCTATGCTGCTTCCATCTATGCCTCATAGCTCTTAGATCTAGAGCTGGAAGGCAACGCAGAGGCCTTACTCCAACTCTCCTCACCCCCTACCCCCATTTTGCTGATGAGTAAATTAAAGCCCAGGAATGTGAAATGACTTTCCTGAAGCCACACAGGTAATGTCAGAGATGGCATTTGAACCCAGTTTCTCTGACTTCAGAGCCAACCCTTTGTCCACTGTACCATGCTACCTGTAGGGCTCTTTATCACTCTTCACCTATAGAATTCCTGCCTATCCTTTAAAGCCCCACTCAAAGGCCACTTCTTCCAGGAAGTCTTGACTGGTTCCCTCTTGCTAAAGTGACTTTCCCCCTTGGAGCTTACGTAGCACCTTATTTTGCAATGCTCCGAAATAGCTGTAATATTGTACATCATACTCATTTATGTTTGAGTCTTTGTCTACAACCAAACTGTAGGGTCCATGAGAGAATGGACTGTAAATCTCGGTCTGACCCAGCCCCCGCCACAATGTTCTTCTCAGGGCTGGCATTTGCTGGGTGTTTGTTGAATTAATGTATAAATAAATGTGTGACTAAATGAAAAAATCTTTACCTGTACAGACAACACTATCAAGCAATTTCCCAACCCATATGGGCAAGATATTACTCAATACCAGACCTTTCACTCTAAGTCAAAACTTCCTTATTTCCTTTTCCTTTCTGAGCTTTCCTTCCCTTCGGCTTTCCATACAGCTCTAAAATGTTCCAGTTTCAATATATCCCATTACTTCTTTTCCATTATGCATAACCAATATCAGTCTATCATAAGCAATTCCCAGAATTACAGGCACCTTATATAATCACAGGAACTCTGTTCCCCAATGACCCAAATAGCTGGGTGTGGTGTGAATGACATAATCCTTCCTACTAGGGGTTGCTGAAGCTGGTGGCTTTTCTGGGCTCAAACGTTCTGAACTTCAGTGGATTAGGCTGATTGGATGTCTGAACTAAGTCTGGTACCCATACGATGAGTCCCTGGGTACAGGAAACCACTAGGCTGCCTAAGGGAATATGGAGCTGGTCAAAGCTCTCATCTAATCCATAGTGGGATAGCAGGAAGGAAGGAAGGAGGGAGGGAGAGAGGGAAAAAAGGAAGGAAGGAAGGAGGGAAGTAGGGAGGAAGGGAAGGAAGGAAGGAAGAAGGAAGAAAAAGAAGGAAGGAAGGAAGAGAGGGAGGGAAGAAATTATCCAATAATGGATAGGATAGTGCTAGCAGAGATGGGAATTGTCCACCCCAATCTTGCCTACTTTAGAAAGAAGCCTGGTGCTCTTGTGACACCATGCCTCTGTGACCTTTTTTTCCCTTAGATCAATTTGAGAATTACATGCTGTCTCAGGTCTACAAAAACTGTAAGTAGATGCTCTCTTTGGCAACTTAGTTCTAGAGGAAACCTGGATGTCAGGCCTTCTTCCCCCACTTCCTTTGTGGGAGTGACCTCCTTTCTATAGACTTGCTCTTTTTTGGAGTTTTAAGTACTCCTGGTGGTCATTTACTCTGCTATCACGAAAAATCCCTGCTGACTCATGATAATTTTTCACTGCCTGGACATTCTGGGTCTGGATTCTGAAGTAGTAAAGTGCCCAGTAGGTGCCATTATTTAATTAGACAAATGTGTGATCACACTATGTGCAATGGTGTCAGCAGCATCAGAGTACCAATCATCCTACCAGAAACTTTGGGGATGTTTTTTTGGCTGATCTGAATTCTATTCCATGACTACTTTAAAGTGGGGATAAAGTTTTTGTCCTGGTATAAAAATGGAAAGGGAAGCAATCATGTTGGATATTTGAATCAGGCTCCAAAGAAATCCTGAAAGGTTACCATGGTGGAAAAGGCTGATAAAATCAAATTGAGAAGAAATCAGTGTAAATTTCTATATTTGGGTCCAAAGCATCAGTTATATAAGGGCAGGATTGGAGAAGCCATTGTGTGGAAAATTTTTGAAATTTTTAGATGATGGAAACCCTAGAATGAGTCAATTGCATTAAATTAGAGCTTCTTAAACTGTGGGTTGCGACCCCATGTGCAACTTCACTATTCCCCTGGTTCTGAATACAAAACATGCACACTTTACACTGCACATGCCCTCAAGCCTTGTAATGGCCAACTAACACAGAAAGAGGTTGTGAGTGGAAAGAGTTTAAGAAGCTCTGCCTTGGCAAACCTCCCAAAATGCTAACAGTCAGTCAAGAAACACTTATTAAGCACCTACTATATGTGAGACAGTGTGCTAAGAACTGGGAATACAAAGAAAAGCAAATGACAGTCCAAAATCTCAGGTAGCTCACAGTCTGATGAAGGAGACAACATGCAAACAACTATATGGAGTGCTGTGTTCAGTTCTGGGTACAGAGCTTTAGGAAAGTCATCTGTAGGCTGGATGGAGTCCAGGAGTGCAACTAGGATGGTGAGAGGTCTGGAGACCTTGCTAATTAAAAGAAATGATGTAGTTAGTCTTGAGAAGGGAAGACTTGCGGTGGATGTTACATAACAATTTAATTCAACAATGCAATTCAATAAGCATTTACTTGGTACCTATTTTGTGTTGTACACTGTGCTAGATACTTCTAGGCATAAAAAGACAAAAATGAATGTGGTCCTTGCCCTCAAGGAGCTTACATTCTACTGATGGGAAATAACATGTTCACAAATAAATAAATATAAAATATATGCAAAGCAAATATGAAGAAAGTTGAGGGAAAATTGCTAAAAATTGGAACAAATCATGAAAGGCTGCTTGTAGGAGGTTGCTCTTTAGGGGAGTTCTGAAGGGTTGCAGGGATTCTGAGATGCTGAAGTGAAGAAAGAGAGCATTCCAGACATGGGGAACAGTCAGTGCAAAGGCTCAAGGACAGTTGATGGAATCTTGCACATGGAGAATAGCATCTAGGTCAGTTTGAGTAGAATGTGTAATTTATGTGGGAGTAATGAGAATTAGCTCTGGAAAGTCAGATTGGAGCCTGATTGTCAAAGGTTTTAAATACCAAATGGAAAAATTGGAATTTTATTGTGGATTAATATGGAGCTACTGGAGCTTCTGGAGCAACTGAAGAAGATTGTTTTGACAGATTGACTAAAGGAGAAACTGGAAGCAAGGCGATTTGGGAGACTCTTGTGATAGATCAGAAAAGGGTCTGAAATAGGATGGGAAGCAAGTGAAGAGAAAGGAGTGGACAGATGTAAAATACATGGTGGATGTAGAATTGGCAAGATTTGACAACTGAAAGCAGAAAGTTGAGGAAGACTCCAAGGCAGTAAACTTCTAGTGCCGTTAGACAAAAATAGCAAAGTTAGGAGGAGGTATAGGTTAGGGGGGAAGGTAATGAATTCTGTTTTGAACATGTTGTGTTTGAGACACCTATGGGACATCCATAGGAGCAGCTAAGTGGTGTAGTGGGTATAGCACTAGACTTGGAATCAGGAAGTCTCATCTTCCTGAGTCCAAGTCCAGCCTCACGTTAGTTGTTTTACCTTGCACAAGTCACTTAACCCTGTTTACCTTGGTTCCTCATCTGTAAAAATGAGCTGGAGAAGGAACTGGTAGACCACTCCCATATCTTTGCCAAGAAAACCCCAAAATAGGGTTACAAAGAGTTGGACACAATTGAAATGACTGGACAGAAACAAATGGGACATCCAAGAGAAGATGTCTAGCAGGCAATGTGGGACTTGGAGCTCCGGAGAAAATTGATGTCTGGACACTTAGATTGAGGACTCATTCTTACAGAAGTGGTCATTGAACCCACGAGTACTGATGAGGTCCATGAGAGAACATGGAGAGAGGAGAAGAGATCCCTTGGGGTATAGAGCACCAGGCCTGGAGTCAGGAGGACCTGAGCTCAAATGTGACCTCAGACACTTAACACTTACTAGCCACGTGACCTTGGGGAAGTCACCTTGCCTTCCCCCTTCCAAAAAGAAAAAAAAAAAGAAGTCTCAGGATATGTGTACACATAGGGGTGACTCAGCAAAGTAGACTAAGAAGGATGGGTTGCATAGGCAATTGTATTCAAGTATTTAAAGGGTTGCTATACAGAATAGATATCTAGACACGATAGATACATAGATAGATAGATAGATAGATAGATAGATAGATAGATAGATAAATAGATAGATAGATAGATGATAGATAGATGATAGAAAGATAGATAGATGACAGATAGATAGGTAGATGATAGATAAATGATAGAAAGATAGATGATAGATAGATGATAGATAGATAGATAGATAGAGGTAGATAGATAGATGATAGATAGATGATAGATAGATAGATGGATAGATGATAGATGATAGATAGATAGATGGATAGATAGACAGATAGATCATTTATGAAGCACTTACCTTTGACAGGTCCTATGTTACACTATGGCTACAACTACAAGTGAAGAAGACAGTCTTACTTACCTTCAAGGAACTTACTTTCTATCGGAGGAAGACAATTCATAAAGTAGAGCTGGAAAGCAAGGGGGGCAGAAGGAAAGGTGGTTGACAAAGAGATAAAATCCAGAGAGTGAGCAGAGTCAGGATCTCCTGGCATGAGACAGTAGTAGAACAAGAGTCAATGGGTAGAAGTTTCTTGGAGGCAGATTTAGACTTGGCTGAAAGACAAACTTCATAATCACCAGAGCTATGTGAAGTGGGCCTGCCTCAGGAAGGGATGGGTTCCCCTTCTTTGAAGGTCCTCAGTAAAAGCTGGAGGATGACTTTCTGGAAATGTTAGAGGAGGGATTATTGTCTGATATGGGTTGGACTAGGTGGCTTGGGGGATCTCCCTATCTTTGTGATTGTCTGAGATGCTATCTTCCTGGAGGTTCAGAGCTGTCATGGAGGTCATATGTAATTTCTCCAGATTGAGCCACTTGGTCTCATTCCCTGGTCTATCAACAAAGCCACAAAAACCTATCACTCTCTCAGACAGCATGAATAGGCTTTGACACAGACTGCTTCAGACAGAGGTCAGATTTGAGCAGGGACTAGACAAGCTATTGGGTGTACATTATTTGTCAACCACAGTGTGCCATTCTCAAACAAATAGACAAGTAGAATGAATCAACCAATCAATCAACCAAAATATTACATAATATCTTTGTTATACCTCAAACCAATAACAGGCCTGGGCTAGTGGGTGAGTTTGCCAAAAACAATGCTGTTTACACAAGCTTAGGCGACAGGGCCTGGGAAAATTCAACATTCTAGAAGGCATACTGCTTAGAGCCTTCACCGTTATATCAGATATATATTTGTTGTCGCTCACTTACTTAGCCTCTTTGTCTTAGGGGTTATGGGAGGGACAAGTATCTTCACAGTGAATTTCAAAAGACAGTAGTCTTAGATCTCTCTGGAAGGGACTTGGGAAACCATCTAATCCAACTTATTTTATATAAGTCTGAGGGAGTGAAGTGATTTGAGTTGCCCAAATCACACAGGTAGGAAGTATCAGGGTTGGGATTTGAACCTAGGTCTTCTGATCTCAAAGCCAACAGTCTTTCTTCTATACTACTTCTGTAAGACCCACATGGCCCCTTAACTATCATAGGGATAGGATGCCATGTCAAACATGGTGACTGATCCCCAACATCACACAAGCACCATGACATTAAAGGGCACTATCCCAAGTGGAGACGCCTGATAGGTGCAGCCTGGTGGAAATTAGTACACAAATCCAAAGTTGTAGTCCTTTGTACATAGTAAGTGCTTAACGTTTTAAAATTTATTTTCATTCATTTTTGCCAAGAGACTTTATTTGGCTGGCCATCTCCACCTAACAATGCAGTGATTATCCCATGTTTTGAATGACCACTTCTATGGGGCATTTCCCACAACACAAGTGGAGCCATAATTTATCCTCTGTGTTTGCTCAGTATGTGGTATGATCAACATGTTTCCTTTTATCCATCAGGCCCATACCCAGTCATGCCCTTGGCTTTCCCTGGACATTTAAATTCAGTGACAGTGACATGTTGTTGTTTTTTTAATGGAAAAAAAGCCCTCACATTTATTTGATTAAACAAAAGTAAAATAAACTGTCTAGGAACAATTTTAAGGTCCAAAGAGACACCAGCTTTGTTTTAAGGCTTCTGTTAGCTGACAGTGACATGTTCATTACATGTTGGTAGTCCACATGGATGGATCATCAAGAGCAATGCTATATGCAGAGAGAGCAGCAGTCTCAGTGTGCTAAATATCTCGGGGAGAACCTTGGGTCTACATCTTGCTAGTCCTCATCCCAGTGTAGTTGAGAACATAGGATCATAGGATGATAGGGTCTTAGGGTCATAGAGACCATCTAATCCCAGCCTCTTGTCTCATAGATGACTAAAATGAAGTACAGAGAGAATGAACAACTTGAGCATGGTAATGATATTAATAACTCACATTTACAGAGTACTTTTAGATGTGAAAAGTATGTCCCTTTTAGCAAGAGCTTGAAGGAGGTGGAGCAAATGCCATTGTCACTCTTTTCTAAGTCAACAATCATTTAAATGCTGATTTTGTGCCAGGGATTGTGCTAAGCACCGGAGATACAAATGGAAGGAAAGACTGTCCTGCCCTCAGGGAGCTTACATTCTAATGTCACATAAATTACAACACATAAATGCAAGCTGAAAAGGAAGGGAAAGCAGAATGAGGTTATGTGGGGCTATGGTGAAGAAAATCTAGAATTAGGAGTAGAGCTCAGAGAGGCCTGAAGATGAGGAAACTGAGAAGAATAAGAAATGGGTTGTTCAGGGTGACGCTGCTAGTCCAAGGGGATATTCAAACACAGGAATCTTAATGCCAGGGCCAATGTGTTCCCCAATGTGTATGGCACATTACCTTTCAAGTCCTAAGTAGCAGAACCCAGTTGTGATGCAGTATATCCTTTTAGATCAGGGTACATTGTTAGTGGATAGAGTACCTGGCTTGGAGTCAGGAAGATTTCTTTGTGAGTTCAAATCTGTCCTCAGACACTAGCTGTGTGACCCTGGGCAAGTCACTTAACCCATTTGCCTCAGATTTCTCATGTGTAAAATGAGCTCTTCATCTCTAAAATGAACTGGAGAAGGAAATGGCAAACCACTCTAGTATCTTTACCGAAAAAATCCCACCAAAACCCAAACAGTGTCATGAAGAGTAAACAGTTGAAACAACCGAACAAGATTTGGAACAGTTAGATGGTGCAGCAGATAAAGTGCTGGGCTTGGAATCAGGAAGGTTCATCTTCCTGAGTTTAAATCTGGCCTCAAACACTTCCTAGCTGTGTGACCCTGGGCAAGTCACTTAGCTGTGTTTGCATCAGTTTCTTCATCTACAAAATGAGCTGGAGAAGGAAATGGCAAATCACACCAGTGTCTCTGCCAACAAAACTGCAAAAGGGGTCACAGAGAGTCAGACACAACTGAAAAATGACTACACAACAACCACACATTGTGAGTAGTTTCCTTTTGCTTATTCTCTAGGAGGTGAGATTTCATACCGCACTGCTGCCTCAGGTAAGAGTCTCTGAGCTAAGCCTCTCTCATTGCAGAGTGCTGACCTGCTGGTGGCTGCACTGATACCAGACCCCATCCCCAACATCACCCAGGCACCATGACATTGGAGGACACTGTCCCAAGTGGAGATGTCTGGCAGGTGCAGCCTGGTGGAAATTAGTACTCCAATGCAAAGACACTTGTCAGCTGGAAAATAGACCTGTGGGAAGTCATATTCAAAGTGGGCAATAATGACACACAGAATGGCTACCTAGAGACCATGCAGCAAGAAGCTATTGCTGAGATACTGGCCAAGGGCAATTCTATTCAGGTGCTCTGCAGACATCAGCTTGTGTTTGAGTGAGGGTAAGCAATGGTTTCAACCTCAACATGCCAACACAGCTCCTGGGAGTGTCAGGGCGCCCTAAGTCCTAACCCTCAGAGTTGTAATTCTATTGTGTTTCTCTGAAGGTTTGTTTAGCTTGGCCAGACATCTAGAGAATATGCCCTGTGTTTGCATCTCACTGGGAAAATAGATTAGGGAAGTTCCATTAATCTTGTCTGTCTAGGACAGGAGTTCTTCACCTGGGGTCCATGGATAGATTCAGGGAATCCATGAATTTATATGGAAATATAAATATAATATTATGTTATACATAAATATATAAATTTATATAACTATGTACATATCTTTATTTTAACATTGCTTCAATTATTTTAAAACATTAGGTTTAAAACATTTAAAACTTTAGGTGCAAATAATGAATCCCCTGAAGAGATCACATGTAAGCAAATTCATTTTATTTAAACTTATAGTTGTGTAAAATATGGTAATTGATTCTCACCCAGGAGAAATATGCAGTGTGAACTGGAATAATGCAATCACTGCTTCTGACTAATGGGGACCCATCTGTATTGTGAGAAGGGGTCATACGTTTCCCCCAGACTTCCAAAGGGATCCATGAGACAGAAAAGTTTAAGAAGCCTGGGTCTAGGACTAAAGGCCCAGTGTAGTCCAGACTGGGCTTACATTATCACCAGAAGCAGGAGTGGGAAACCTGCAGGCCTTGAGGCCACATGTGGCCCTCTAGGTCCTCAAGTGCAGCCCTTTGACTGAATCCAAATTTCACAGAAGAAATCCCCTTGATAAAAGGATTTGTTCTGTAAAACTTGGACTCTGTCTAAAGGGCACACCCAAGGACCTAGAAGACCACATGTGTCCTTGAGGCCCCAGGTTCCCCACCCCTGAAGAAAATACAAATGACTAAGAGTTGCTTACTGTGTGCACCCCAAAACTGTATGTAACAGAAATCCTCACCCAAATAATACTCAGAGGCTTCTCGAGGTAGGGAGCAGAAAAGAATGGTTTATTACAATCTCGAGAAAGGGCCACTCTCCCTCTGACAAATAGGGAAGAGAAGCAATTTACAAAAGAAAAGGGTGGAGTTATAAAGCCCTAAAGCAGAATTCTCCCCCACTCCCTTTCTGACCCTTTTCTTCCATTGGCTAGAAGTCAGGTGCACAATCTAAGCGTGGCTATCTAGCTCAAGTACCAGAACAAGGAAGCAGTAGACCACCCAATGTACATGTGAGAAAGCACTTCTGTCCTTACTTGGCATATCTTATGCCAAGGTGTCACTGAGGAGAGGGGTGACTCTCTACAGCTCTGAGTTTTGAGTCCTTGTAAATCATGCGATTTCTGGTGAAGGGGAACTTGGGCCTGTTTCCTACGAAAAGCCTTATTAGATTTTAGAGTATAGTCTGAGAAGTTTTCACTTCTTTCACTCATTTCCATTTCTGGTTACCAGCTTGAAATATCTTTAATCAAAGGCAATCCTTTCCCCCTAGAGAGCTAACTGCAACAGAGAAGCTTGGCTTTCTAACAGTGGGGACCAACAAGAGAATGCTCCTATCCAAGAGAACACAGATAAGAAGTCAGCTTTATCCTGGGCCTCTTAATGGAGCGCCTGACCCTGGACAGGACACATGAAACTCTAGATCATACCCACTATCTGTGAGCGCTTTAATTCTCTCAGAAAATCATTCTGCAAACTCATCTCAGATTCTTAGTGTCAGCACACTACTGAGTAAACTCAGGGATTTGCAGAAAGCATTTACATGAAGATAATAGCCAACAGTAAGTGGGACCCATATGTTGGTTCTTAAGAGTTTCTCCTGTAATGTGAATGGCCAATTAACACAGCGGGGTCCTGAAACCTCCCACAAAATTATACCTGAGAGAACTGGGATAGGCTTGGATGGTATTGCCAAGTTTTGTTGACTCAGACCAATCATTAACCTGACTCAGTTCAATTCAATTTAAGAAATAATTTGTGTTATTTATGCCCCAGACTTCAGGCAGCTTACCAAAGTCAGAGATAGAGATTTCTCAAGGAAAACAGACAACACAAGGAAATCCAGAAGAAGCAAAGCCTTGACGATTCATTGCTCTGTCCTGGAGGCTTTAGCTGGTTCCCTCTGCCTCGTTCTTTCCCAGACTGCTCCATAACCACAGCATAAAGGGCCAGCCTATAACAACATATCATTCCAAAGCCACTTTTATTTGTTGCCTATAGGCATACTGAGGAAGAGAGGCTGCCGGCCTCATTGGGGTTACTTACCAGCAGCAGCTGGGATCTGGCTTCCTAGAACAATTGCCTTCATGCTTTTGACTGTGTTATCAGACTGCTTCCTGGCCTCTTTATCATTTAGCAACGTCAACCATGGTTACATAGGTAAAGTGGTGATAATTATAGCACCTACCTTGCGTTGTGTGTCTCAAATGAAATGATCTTGTAAAATGCTTCCCGCAGACCCTGACACAGTAATAACATTTAAAAAATAGCCAGCATTTTTATATGTGCCAGGCGCTGTGCTAAGTATTTTATAATTGTTTTATCATTTAATCCCC
Source organism: Pseudochirops corinnae (assembly GCA_028646515.1). Taxonomy (NCBI): domain Eukaryota; kingdom Metazoa; phylum Chordata; class Mammalia; order Diprotodontia; family Pseudocheiridae; genus Pseudochirops; species Pseudochirops corinnae. The sequence goes on from CM053587.1 coordinate 246,836,855, forward strand.
ACAGCAACCCTGGAGGTAGATGTTGTTATCGTCCATATTTCACAGATGAGGAAACAGAGGCAACCAGAGATAAATGACTTGCTTAGGGTCACACAGCTAGTATGTGTCTGTGATCAAATCTGAATTTACATCTTCCTGACTCCGGCTTAGGTGTTCTAACCACTGTGCTGCCCCAGAAGGCATTATATAAATACTTATTCCCTCTCCTTCCCTCCTTCATATACAGGAAAATCCAGGAATATATCTAGGTAGGAGAGACATAGACCTGCCTCTGGGCGGAGCTTTGGGGAAAAAAAAGAAAAAAAGAAATTTACCTGATAGCTTTATTATATATTTAAAAGGAACAGCAAGTTGTGTAATAGATTTGCCATTTCATGTATAGTCATCTTTTTAAATTATATTGTTAGAGAAATGCTTGTTTTATTCCATAAATCAAAAATAAAATAATTTTTTAAAATATTGGTCTGTAATTTTCTTTCTGTGTTTTATCTTTCCCTGATTTAACAGGCTGAATCTTAAGGGAAACAGTCATGTTCTTCCCTGTGCCCAAGGGAAGACTTTTGCAGGAGTTGTGGGTTTTTCTCTTACACATTTGCCCTGGCCACATGTTGTATTCCCCGCTTCACGTTTACTGTAGCCACATGGGTTCTCCTAACCACACATGCTTTCTATATGTGTCTACTCTTCCCATTGATTGTGTGTATTTGTGGGAGAGTGTGGCCCAAATTTATGGAAAAAATTGCTTTTCTAGTTACTTTTCTTTTAAGGCCGTTTAAATAACGCCTTTCTTTTTAATTGTGTCCTCTGGCTAACTAATACAGACTACACATTTTGGGGGAGTTGGGAACTATATTTTTGAGTGGATATGGACCACAGAGTACCTCGAGTCTGGGGTAGCCTGGTCTAGGGGATTCATTCTGTGAACTGGGTAGGATGTGCCCCTATGTGCTACAAGGAGGTGACAACCCCCAAAGACCCTGTCAAACTCTGATTCAGTGAGTCTAAATGTGTTTTGTGGTTGCTTCTGCAAGCACTAACAATAGCCATACATATACAAAATGGAAACTGATTCTCCTACTCAAGAAGGTGAAAGGGCTGGAGGGAAAACTCTTTGATATTTCCTATTTCTTTTTTCCTCCTGTTTTTTTTTTTTGTACCAAGGAGAATGATCATCATATTGAGAAGATATTGAAAGAATTTGTGGGTATGATTGATGAGTTGCTGTATGAAACCTTTATAAAAAAATGTGGTGAATAGGAGATATGCCACAAGACCATAGACAAGCAAGTGTCCCAATTAAAAAAAAAAAAAAGGACTATATGACATGAACTTCAGACTATAACTTTCCAAACTAAGGGCTGATGAGCTCAAGGATTTAGAAAAGGAACTGGTGGTTATTAAGAGCTCATGTGCCTTTGTGAAGAACAGATCATGACTTGGATGAAATAATAGATATCACCGTCATTAAATTTGTATATGAAAGGATTCTGGGGGGCTAGCTGACATGTTGGATAATAGAGTCAGGATCTAAAATTATCTCAATAGGCTAGAATGATAAATTTCATCTGGCAAGAGTAAATTCAATAAGGATAAATACGAGTTTTTGCTTGGGTTTCAAAAATCAACTGCATAAGTACAGGGAGTCAGTTTATAGTTAATCTAGGGAAAAGTTTGGGGGTTTTAGTAGAGTGTAAGCTTAATATGAATCAACAATAACAGGGTGGCCAAAAGTCAATTCTACTTTAGGCCACAGTGAAAAGCATGTGACTAAAGGAAGCAATGTGCCACTGCTAGGTAACATATGGATTGTGTTCAGTTCTGGAAGGCAAACTTTAGGAAGAGCATTGACCTGCTGAAGAATGTCCAAAGGAGGATAACTGGGAAAATTGGGGAATTAGAGACCATACTTTAGAAGGATGAGTTGACAGAACTGGGAATCCTAGAAGGGAGAAGACGGAAGGGGGAACAGGACAGCTATCATTTAAGTACTTGAAGAACTATTCTTAGGAAGGAGGATTAGAGTTGGTCTGACCCCATAAAGTAGAAATAGGAACAATAGATGGGAAGTTAGAGATAGATTCCTGATGGACAGAACAAAAAACTTGCTAACAATTAATTCTTGACATTTCTTGGATGCCTTTTTTGTCTTGGACCCTCTGGCAGTTTGGGAAGTCTAAGGACCCCCTTTTCAGAATAATAATTTTTAAAAATGATTATTTATTGATTTTTTTAGCATTCTTATAAATTTTGAGTTCCATATTCTCTCTCTCCCTCCCACTCCTCTCTCACTCACTGAGAAGGCAAGAAAAATGAGGTAACTCTACATGTGAAATCATGCAAGACATATTTTCATATTAGCCATGTCACAAAAAACAGGAAAAATAAAGTGAGAATTTTTTACTTCAGTTTTAACTAAGAATTCATCAGTTCTCTCTCTCTAGGGGAAAATAACATTTTTCATCATATATACTTTGGAATTGTCTCAGATCATTGTATTCATCAGAGTATATAAGTCTTTTACACTTATCATCATTACAATATTGCTATTATGGTATGCAGTGATCTCCTGGTTCTGCTCACTTGGCTTTGCATCAGTTTATGTAAATCTTTACAGCTTTTTCTGAAACCATTCTTTTCTTATAGCATAATAGTATTCCATCACAATCACATACCACAATTTGTTCAGCCATTGCCCAGCTGATAGGCATCCCCTCCATTTCCAATTCTTTGTTACCACAAAAACAACCGTTATAGATAGTTTTCTACATATAGAGGCTTTTCCATTTTCTTTGATCTCTTTGAGATACAGACCTGTTAGAAGTATTGTTGAGTCAAAGGGTATGCATAATTTTATAGCCCTTTGGCTGTAGTTATACAAATTGTTCTCCAGAATGGTTGGAACAGTTCACCACCCTGCCAACAATTCATTAACTTGCCTATTTTCCCTCATTCCCTCCAAGATTTATCATTCCGATAGGTGTGATGTGGTACATTGGAGTTGTTTTAATTTGCATTTCTCTAATCAATAGTGACTTGGAACATTTTTTCACATGACTATAGATAGCATTGATTTCTTCTGCTGAAAAATGCCTCTTTATAGCCTTTGTCATTTTTGTTCAGTTGATTTCATTTTCCACTGGGCTTTTCTTGGCAGAGATACCAGAGTGGTTTGTCATTTCCTTCTCCAGCTCATTTTACAGATGAGGAGACTGAGGCCAACAGAGATTAAGTGACTTGGCCAGGATCACACAACTAGAAGTTAGTAAGTTAGGAAGATGAATCTTTCTGACTCCAGACCCAACACTCTATCCACTGTGCCAACTAGCATGCTGTCCTTTGACCATTTTTCAATTGTAATGGCAGTTATTTTTATAAATGACTCAGTTCTCTACATATTTGAGAAATGAAGCTTTTGTCAGAGAAACATTAATTCATTGTCTATGGTAGATTTTTAGCAAAACGTAGTTTCCCCAATTATCCCTTTTAATTGTCTAATTTTGCTTTAGGGCAGCTAAGTGGCACAGTGGATAGAGCCCTGCACTTAGAGTCAGAAAGACCTGAGTTCAAATTTCACCTCATACACTTACTAGCTGTGTGACCTTGGAAAAGTCACTTAGCCCTCTTTGACTCAGTTTCATCATCTGAAAAATGAGCTGGAGAAGGAAATGGCGGACCACTCCAGTATCTTTGCCAAGAAAACCCCAAATGGGGTCATGAAGACATGAGGGAAAACTTCTAAGCAACAACATTTTTGCTTTTACTTTGTCTGAAATCATTCTATCTCTACCATTTCCCTTTAACTTAAGCTAAAACATTAGATTCGGCTCCTGTCCTTTATTTGAACTCTGTGTGTATCTTTCTGTTTCAAGTGTGTCTCTTGTAAACAACATATTATTGATTGGTTTCTAATCTATTCTGCCATCCACTTTTATTTTACGCGTGAGCTCATCCCATTCACATTCACGTTTATGATTACTAACTATGTATTTCCCTCCATCTTATTTTTTTATGTTTATCCTTCTCTCTCTATTTTTATCCTGTCCTTCCTCAAAAGTCTGTTTTGCTTATAACTACTGCCTCCTTGAATCTGCCCTCCCATTCATCATCCCCTCCCATCTCTCTTATCCCCTTCCTCTTCTATTTCCCTACTGGGTAGGATAGATTTCTATACCCATATTCTTCCCTCTTTGAACCAATTCAGAGAATAAGGTTCAAGTATTGCATACCCCACACCCCTTTTCCTCTCCAGTACAAAGGCTCTTCCTTGTGTACCTCTTTCTGTGAGAAGATTTTCCCCATTCTACTTCTCCCTTCTGCCTTCTCCCACTGCATCCATTTTTCACATCCCCTCCTTATTTTGGCAGTCATCCCAACATAATTGACTCACGTTCATCCCCTCTGTGTATATGGACTCCTCCTAACTATCCTAAGGATAACAAAGCTCTTAGGAGTTACATGTATCATCTTCCCATATAGTAACAAAAAGAGTTTAATTTTATTGAATCTCTAATGATTACTCTTCAATGTTTACCTTTTTATGTTTCTCTTGGGTCAAGTATTTGAATTTCAAATTTTCTTTTCATTTCTAATCTTTTCATCAGGAATGTTTGAAAGTCCTCTATTTCAATAAAAAGCCATTTCTCCCTCCGGAAGGCTTAAACTCAGTTTTGCTGGGTAAGTGATTCTTGGTTGTAATCCTAGTTCTTTTGCCCTCTGGAATATCATATTCCAAGCCCTCCACTCCTTTAATGTGGAAACTGCTAAACTTGTGTGATCCTAACTATGAATTGTTTCTTTCTGGCTACTTGTAATATTTTTTCCTTGATTTGGGAACTCTGGAATTTGACTATAATATTCCTGGAAGTTTTCATTTTGGGATCTCTATCAGGAAGTGATCAGTGAATTCTTTCAAGTTATATTTTACTCTTTGCATCTAAAATATCAAGAAAGTTTTTCTTTCTAATGTCACAAAATATGATAGCTAGGTCTTATTCTGAGCATGGCTTTCAAGAAGTCCAATAATTCTTAAATGATCTCTCCTTTCTCTATTCTCCACATCAGTTATTTTTCTGATGAGATATTACAGTTTCTTCTATTTTTTTTTTCATTTTTTTTTGACTTTGTTTTATTGTTTCTTGATGATTCATGGGGTCAAATTTCCAGTTGCCCAATTCTAACTTTTTAGGAATTATTTTCTTCAGCAAGCTTTTTTACTTCTTTTTTAAAAAATTTGTCTCATTCTGCTTTTTAAGGACTTATTTTCTTCAGTGAATTTTTGTGCTTCTTTTACCATTACACCAATTGTATTTTTTAAGGTTTTTTTTTGCCTTTTTTTTTTTTTTACCAAGCTATTCTTTTTTCACAATTTTCTTCCATCACTCTCATTTCTTCTCCCAATTTTTCCTCTACCACTCTTATCTCTTTCTTTAAGTGTTCAGGAATTCTTGTAGACTTGGGCCCAATGAGCATTTTCCTTGAGGCTTTGTTTCTAGTTATTTTCACATTTTTGTCATCTTCTGAGTTTGTGTCTTGGTCTTCCCTGCCACCATAGTAGCTTTATGTAGTTTTTTTGTTGTTTCCTCATTTTTCTAGCCTATTTCTTGATTTTGACCTTTATATTAACATTAGGTTCTGAGAAATTGAGGGGATGCCCATCAATTGGGGAATGGCTTAAACAAGTTTTAGTATATGATTGTGATACAATACTATTATGCTATAAGAAATGATGAGCTTATTGATTTTAGAAAAACATGGAAAGACTTGCATGAAATAACAAAGAGTGAAATAAACAGAACCAAAGAATGTTGTATACAGTAATAGCAATATTGTTTGAAGAAGTGTGAATGACTAAGTTATTTTAAATATAAAAAAAAAATCAATTACAAAAGACCTATGAAGATGCTATCCATGTCCAGAGAAAGAACTAATAAATAGAAGTATGTACATATACAGATATATGTACACACACATATATATCTTTGTCAAATGGTGGCCTTCTCTAGTGTGGGGTGAAAAGGGAAGGAGAAAAAACAAAAATAAAATGTGCACAGCAGAGAACAAAACTCAGAAGGAAGCACAGAAAGTAGGGTAGTTTTGAAAGCAATGTACAATATTTATAATAGTTTTTTTTAAAAAAGTATATGGTGTGAAATGGAGAGTCACAGTTTCATACTGAATTCTCTTTTTGTGTTGTGCTGTGTACATGGAAATGCTTTTTTATTCTTTTTGTATTTAGGTTCAAAATGAATTTTTAAAAAATTTTAAGGAATATTACATTTTTATTATTAAAAATTAATTAAATTAAATTAAATTAAATTGGGTTCTACTGACCTGGGGATAGGGAAGCCTTGTTCCAAATTTCAGGCTTTTTCATTCTACTTTTTTCAGAGTCAATTTTGAGATCTGCAAGTTTTTGGTGCTTCCAAAGTGGCATGAACTGAGGAAAAGTGTAGTCACTGCTCTTTTGGTCTATATTCCAGTCTTTACCAGAAAGGGCTCCTGGTACCCTAAGCCAAAAATACTGGGACTCCTCTTGGGAGGATGATCAGGGCCCCTGTTTTTCTGTAAACACAAGCTCTAGCGCTCCTCTCCACATTGGGACTGGGACCCAGAACTATGTATGGGCAATAGAATTGCCAATGGTCTCCAGATGTACCCAGTGCCAGCAAAGGATCAACCCCCTACAATCTCTTTCTGACCAGATGTTTGACCACCTTACTGTCTCTGGGTGGAGAGCTCCTAAAGCTGCTGCTGCTGCTGCCTCTGAGGCCCATTGCAGGTGCTTCCTTCACATGTACACTGGGTTGGCTCCCTCACCACTGTCAGACTTCTCCTGCCAACCTCCTAAATTGTTTTAGGCTGGAAAGATGTCTCCCTCTGACCTTTTGTTCGTTCTGCCACTCCAAAATTTGATTTGAGGAGTTATTTAAAGTTGTTTGGAGAAGAATTTTGAGAGAAGTAGACTGTGTTGCTGCATATCCTCTACCATCTTCATTCCTAGAATAATGATTTTTAAATGCATAAAATAAAAAACATAGGATTACAAAGAAACCAATTACATTGAAATATAGTCATAAACATATTTTTTAAAAAGAATTTCATAGACCCCTTGAAATCCATCCACATATCCCTTAGGGTTCATGGATCCCAGGTTAAGAACCCCTGAATTAAAGGTGTCTAAAAGTCAAATGGGATGTTTAGAAGAGGAACTGGTCATCATTAAGAGCACAAGTCATGCCTTAGGTGAAGGAATAGATGGCCTGTTCACAATTGCGTATGAAGGGAAGCAGGGAGGGCTAGCTAATGGGTTTCATTACAATTTCATCTTGGGCTGAATTAAGAAGCATGTAGATGAGAGAGTGGCTTCTACCTCACCAGAGGTCTTCAAGGAAAGTCTGGGTGATGTCTTGTCAGGGATATTTTTGAGGCATTTCCTGTTTAGTTTTGGATTGACAAGATGTCTTCTGGGGAACCTTCCAATTTAAAAATGTTAAGATTCTCTAACACTGATTGGGAGAATCAAGGAAGTCTTCACATAAAAGGTGGTACTTGGGCTGGACTTTAAAATATGAATAGAAATTCAACAAGAAAAAAAAAAGGAGAGAGGGAGAACAGTAGGAGCAAAGGTATGGAGGTAGAAGATCTTGGTGTGTGTTTAGAAAATAGTCCAATTTAACTCTGTGTGTGTGTGTGTGTGTGTGTGTGTGTGTGTGTGTGTGTAGTATGATGAAATGTCTGATAGGGTGGTAACAGATTATCGATGCCTTTGAACACAAGGTTAAAAGAACTAAGGCTTTCTTCACTAGCAATAGAGAGCCATGGATGAATTCTGACTACAGAAGCAACATGACCATGTCTATGACTTTATAATCTGTCAGCAGAACCACTGCAGAAGACATCTAGTCCAATCTGTACTTGAACAAGAATGACCTGTACAACACACCTCCTTTTTTTAAATTTATTTTTTATTTGATTTGTTTATTTACTTTTAGTTCACAAGATTCGGTTCCAGAATCCCTTGAGTTTCAAATTTTCTCCCCTCCCTCTCCTCTTCCAATGGCGGCGTGCAGTCAAGTATAGGATCTGCAAATACTTTCACACTGGATGTTAGTCTGGTTGTTTAGAAGGGTTGTAACCGATGGAATGAACAATGGGAAAGAGGAAACAAAACCAAACGTGGAAAAGAATGATAGCATGTAGATTGCTTCAGCCTCCATTTAAACTCTGTTCTTTCTAGATCTTTCTCTCAATGTAAGTATCTCCTTCCATCCTGAGACTTTGTAGAGTTGTCTTATAACTGTGCGTTGCTGAGAAGAGTCCAGTTTATCAAAGTTGGTCGTCACACATATGATGTGTCTGTGATTGTGTACAGATTTTTCCTGGTTCTGCTCTT
>CM053587.1:246845346-246861611 GCA_028646515.1 Pseudochirops corinnae
CCACTTCTATGATCTCTTTGGGATACAACCCCAGAAGTGGTATTATTGGGTCAAAGGGTATGCAATCATTTATAGCCCTTTGGGCATAGTTCCAGCTTGCTCTCCAGAATGGTACAACACACCTCCTAAAGGGTCACCTTAGCCTTTTCTTGAAGACCTCCCAGGGAGGAGGAATCTATTACCTCTATGTGGATCCAACCCATTCATTACTCTTTTAGAGAGCTCTAATTATTAGGGAGTTTTTCCTTACATGGAGCAGAAATCTGCCTCTCTGTCACTTACACTGATCATGGAAGGATGAATTTCTAGCACAATAGAGTGGAGGTAGAAAGATGTTTTAGAAGTCTATTGTAGTCTGAGGAGAGTGAGGGGATGTACTGGGGCAGTGGCCAAGGGTATAAAGCAGGCAGGTTGCCCCTCTGAGCTACTCCCTGCAATGAGTCTCTACTCTGGGTTTTTCCCTGTGTCTCAGTGATGTCATTCTGTTTCAGATTATTCCAATCAAGCTCCTGGAACAGGAGCTGTTCAGTGACTTTGCAAGTTTTTTTTTTTTAAAGGGCCAGCCTAATTCTGTTATAAATCCAAAGTAATATTGCTCAACAGCCATTTAACAATTATGAGCAAATAGATTTCCATATACCACATAACTCTTCCCTAGAAGAAAGTGCAGGAGAAACAAGGTTATGTTGAATTTTTAAGATAACCAAGTACCAGTGTACTCATCCATCCTCAGTTCCAAATGTGTCAAGGCTCTATGTGCTTGGATGGCCTCCAGAGTTTTAATAGCAAGAAGAAAAGTACCATGTCTTTTTTCTTCCCCTCCTTCTCTACCTATTCTGTTCTATCCCACATCTCCAAAAGGTACTGGGAATCTCTAAGCCACTTCCCAAGTCAGTCATACTGGAATCATAGTCCCCAGAACCATCTTCTTCTAGGTGTGACCCAAAGAAAAATTATCCAAAAAATTAAGTTGATTTTTTTTCATCCTATAAAAATGCTGGAGGGATTTGAGCAAATCTTTACCTAGGAATTGTGTGTGTGTGTGTGTGTGTGTATGTGTGTGTATGTCAAACACAGAACACTAGAGGAAGCTTGGGTTTTGTATTTCCTGTTTGCACTTTAAATGGGGGCCCAGATTAATCCAAACACTAAGAAGTTCTAACTAGAATGACCCAGCTTTGTGTTTTGTGTGAAAGTTTTGACCTCAGCCCATCTTCCCTGGTTTGATTTAGCAAATAAAATGCTCTTGGCAAAATGAGTGGTCTAGGCCATATGTGAAAGAGAACACTCCCTCCCCCCCCCCCAAAAATAAAAGAGAAAGAAAAGAAGAAAAATCTTTCAAAAGGGATTGGTGTGGTGCTCATTAGTAGTTGGGAGGAGAAGGAAATATCAATTTTCAAGCAGAGCTAGGGGTTTGAATCACTGAGCACCCACTTCAGAAGTAGGTCTGCCAATCATATGGTGAGTGAAAACCAAATGAATGGGAGATTTGTTGCAAGGCAGAAAATTAAATTACACTTACAGTCACACAATGTAGAGCAGATCAAACTTTGTGTGGATAATGACAGAGTGTAGCGTAGGGGTGAAATATGGCAAATCTAACTTCCAAACTGACTTCCTTTTTGTTCATTTTAAAATAGTTGCTGAATATCCAATTCTTTCTAAAGGGCCACAGATAATTTTTGAAGGGGACAAGGAGATGCATTTTGCAGAGAGGTCTCATTCAACCTATAATCTTGTGTTAACCTGTAGCTATAATTTAGACAGAAGACTTTCATTCTTCATTGGATAAACACAACAAGGTCTATGTAGGTGTGATTGGCTCTGGAAAAGATTAACAATACATAGTCATATTTTTAGCTTAGAAATGCCCTCTTCAAATCAACTGAACTACAGCAGTTGACAATAGAAATCATCCTTTTAACCTGCATGGAAAGGGATAGATGACCTTTTAGGTCTAAAATCAGTTAGTCAATACACAAGCATTTATTAAACACTTAGTAAGTATTGTGGTAGGAGCAATAGCCTAACCACTCCCACCACTCAAATTAGGCTAATTTTCACTTAATAGGTATTGTAACTATTTGAATATTGGTTGGTTTAGGCTGTTGACATCCTTTCTTGGTCAACTGAGTACAAAGCAGGCCTGAGGAGCTCTGGGCATTCTGATGCTTGGCTGATATGGATCATGATGGGTCATTCAGTAAGGTCACTTTGCTCAGCTGAATCAATAGCAGGTATCTTCCATGCCAATCCTTGTTGAATACTCTCCTACTGCTGTGGCTGAGTAAATATCTTTTTCTTAATGATTGAATGACTTACAAGCGTCTCATTTTGTTCCAATATTGAATCTAAATTACCAGGGGAATGGATTGAGTCAGGCCTATCCCAGGATAGTGTGCCAATGGGCATTATGTTAGACTCTGGCATTTTATAAAACCAAAAATAGGGGCAGCTAGGTGAATAGAGCACTGGCCCTGGAGTCAGGAGGACCTGAGTTCAAATTTTACCTCATACACCTAATACATACTAGCTGTGTGACCTTGGGCAAGTCACTTAACCCCAGTTGTCCTGCCTTCCCCCCTCCAAAAAAAAAAATTAAAAAGTCTTATTCCTGCTCTTAAGGAGCTTGCATCCTTCTCTTTTTTCACTTAAATTTTCAAAAATGTTTACATCACTTTGTTTTCTAAAAATATCTCTCCTCTCTCCAAAAGTCAGATTTTAACAAAAACTAAAAGAAAAAGGAGAAAAAAAATCAACTTGGTTAAATTAGTCAATTATATTAGTTGTTTGATGACACATGCAGTGTTTCATACCCACAGTCCCCCCACCTCTGCAAAGAGAGGAAGGAGATGAATTTTTTTCCATCCCTTTTTCAAAGTCAAGCTAGGTCATTGTAATTACATAGAGTTCATTGGTATTTTTTCGTAGTGTTGTTCTTAACAAATTTTATCCTATTAGGATAAAAAAGCATTTTTGTTCAGTTTTCAATCATGTTCAACTCTTCATGACCCATTTGGGGTTTTCTTGGCAAAGATCCTGGAGTGGTTTGCCATTTCCTTCTCCAACTCATTTTATAGATGAAGAAACTGAGACAAACAGGGTTAAATGAATTGCCTAGTGTCTGAGCCCAGAAAAATGCATGTGTGAATAAACACAAAATACATACCAAGAAAATACAAGGTAATTTTTTTCAGGTGGCATTAGCAGCTAGGGCATAAGGAAAGGTCTCATGTAGAAGGTGGTGATTAAGATAACTTTTGACAGAAGCTAAGGGATGAGAAGCCAGAACTATGTAAGGGCAATAGAGCTGTCAATCATCACTAACTATATGGCCCAGGTCCATCTAAGTGGCACAGTAAATAGAGTGCCTGGCCTAGAGTCAGGAAGACCTGAGTTTGAATTTGACATCAGACACTAGCTCTGTGACCCTGGGCAAATCACTTAACTGACTCTGACTCAGTTTTTTTCATCTGTAAAATAAACTAGGGAAGGAAATGGCAAACTCCAGTATCTTTGACAAAAAAACAAACAAACAAACAAACCCAAATTGGGTCACAAAGAGTTGAACAGGACTGAAATGAGTGAACAACAAAGGCAGCTTGATGATTCTCTGCTCTCAGTGACTCATTTAGTACAGGCACCTGATCTGCTTAGCACATTGAAGCTTAGACCTCAGGAACTCAGCCAACTCACCAGTCTCAGTCTTCCTGGTAGCAGGGATTATACAGGATTACACCAATTTTTTTTTGGCCTCACTATCGTTACTGCCCCTGGAAGTTGGATTTCTGTACATGATCTTGTAGATAATAGAGAATTATACAGCAAAGTGGTGCAGTGGATGGAGCACTGGGGCTGGAGTCAGGTAGACCTAAGGTTAAATCCTGGCCTCAGATACCTATTAGCTTGTATGACCCTGGGCAAGTCATTTAACTCTTGTCTGTCCTAAACTGTAAACTGGGGATGATAATAATAGCATCTACTGCACAGGGTTGTTGTGAAGATCAAATGAAAAAAATGTTTGGAAAAGTACTTAGAAAAGTGCCTAGAACATAGTAGAAGCTTAGTAAATACTCTTTTCCCTCCTCCATTGTGGCCAATGTTTACTTGAGTTTCCTTGGCAGGAATAAGATAATTGCTGATCAAACGTACACTGAGAGACAATACCAAATGAGAAAAGCCTGAAAAGTACTTTATGTAAAAAGTCTTTCTAAGGAACCCCTAATGATAGTCTCCCAATGGTGGGAGGTATGAAAAAAACAGGTATGAAACACAGGCAGTTGCCTGCTGTAGTTAATGGTATAAATTAGCAGCAATCAATCAGTCAGTCAAAAAAGCATTTATTATGTGCTTAGAGACACAAAAAACTAAAGAACTCAATTTTTTGCAAGTAGGGAAGGCAGTGAAGGTGTTCCAATGACCTGTAATGACTGTATTTCCACCAGAGCTCATTTATATCTATGTGTATACAAAGTCAAGTTGGTGAAAGGATTGGAGGAATGACTCTCCATTTACAATGGAAAACAGAAGAATGGAAGAAATGTTTCAAGAAGAAAACATGGAAGGAAGGAAGAAGGAAGGAAGGAAAGAAAAGAAAGGAATGAAGGAAGGAAGGAAAGAAAGAAGAAAAAGGAAGGAAGAGAGAGAGAAAGAATGAAAGAGCGAGAAAAAGAAGAGGACCTGAGCTTTTGTCGGGAGATTGGGAGGTGAAAGTCATGAAACTAAGGAAAAAATAGAAATAAAAGACTTTTGAACCTTTGAAGTTGTATAATAGGATTGAGGCTCTCTCCTGAGAGTGTGTAACCATATCCTCTGATGAGGAAGTAGCATCTCAGAATCCACAGAATGGTAATGAGAGATGACATTTCTAGGAGACATAATATTTTAGGACAGATCACAGGAAGATCAGGTAAATCTTATGTTTTGTGACCCTTAAACCTTAAAGCAATATATAAATACTAGCTATTATTTTTTTCTTTTTTGAAAATAATATTTTATTTCCCCCAACTACATGTAAAAACAAGTTTTAACTCTTTTTAAAAAAAGTTTTGAGTTCCAAATTCTATCCCTCCTCTCCCTCCTCCTTGAGATGGTAAGCAATCTGATACAGGTTATACTTGCACAATCATGTCCATATTGATCATTTTGTGCAAGAAAGAAGAAAGAAAAAATAGAGAGAGATGGAGGGAGGGAGGGAGGGAGGAAGAAAGGAAGGAAGGAAGGAAGGAGGGAAGGAAGAAAGGAAGGAAGGAAGGAAGGAAGGAAGAAGGAAGGGAGGGAGGGCTGGAGGGAGGAAGGGGGAAAGAGAGAGAGAGAGAGAATAATATGTTTGGTCTAGATTGAGATGACATCAGTTCTTTCTCTGGAAGCAGACAGAATTTTTCACCGTTTAAGTCCTTTGGGATTGTCTTGGATCACTGTATTGCTGAGAATAGTCAAGTCATTCACAATTGTTCATCATATAATATTGCTCTAACTGTGTACAACATTCTCCTTGTTCTGCTCCCTTCACTTTTTATCAGTTCATGTAAGTCTTTCCAGGCTTTTCTGAGATCAACCTGCCTGTCATTTCTTATAAATGCTAGCTATTATTAATTAGCATGAAAGTGACCATATATTGACCCAGGACATGTATCTAGAATGTAATAGTCTCTCAAGATTTGTCAAACCTAATTACCATTATCTACTTCCAGTGATTTATGTGACTATAAATGATTCTACTAGAAAGAAAAAAGAATAAATCCCCAATGACTGTGAAATTCTGAATGGGAAAACTAAAGACTTAAAGCACATAGGTGGTATTTTCATCAGAACTGTTGAACAAAGATAGAGACCTTAGAAAATAGGGGAGAACATGGGAAATGACCAAAGAGATAATGTCCAGAAAAAAATGAATTTATTTTTGGATAAGAAATCTGAAATCATGAATTCTTGGTTAGATAGAGTAGACCTATTAATGGTTAGGATGACTATATCTATCTTTTTTACAATTCATAATCATCATAGTGAGTGAAAAATATGTTGGACTCCAAATTCAGAGAAACCTATCTCCAATGTTTATCAGCTGTATAACCCAGGGCAAGTCATTTAACTTTTCTGCCTCAGTTTACTCATCTGCAAATGAGTATAATAAAAACTACCTCCCATTGTCATCATGATCAAAGAACATAATGTAGATAAAGCATTTTATAAACCGTAAAGCATTTTTTTTTAAAAAGGGAACTACTTAATCATCACTGAACTATCTAAAGGGCCTTACATTGAAAATAGAGAGAAGGAAAAAATGCTCAATGAAAATTGCTAAGCTACATACTATTAATAACAGCTATGACATTAGAAGAAAAATAGTGGTGATTTAGGAGAATATGATCCATGAAAAGGGACAACAATAAAGTTAATAGCCTCTATTTATGTTCAAGTATGTAGGTAATGAAGTGAATTAGAGCTAAGTACAAAGATATAAATTCAACATCGGAGGGCTAACAGATTCAGTGGGTTGTGACTTTTGACTGGAACATGACAATGTAACACCCCTTGAGTTAGCCTCTCAATTTATCTCTGCAGGTGAGGTTACCTGGATGACAACTACCTTAGGTTCAGGTGTTCTGTGGGTCCATACATCTAAAATTTTTGCTTGTGAGTCCAAATCAACATACTTACTTTTCAATGCCCACCTCCACCCCTCAAGGATATAATTAGCTTGGAGTGGAAGCATTTGCTAGAGAATTTTTAATAAATTAATGTTTTAAATGGGCATTGTATTTTTGTCAAAGGCCTTTTCTATATCTACTGGCTCAATTACGTGATTTTTCACTTGTAATTTGTTATTAATATAGTCTGATATATTTATAATTTCCCTGATTTTAAGCCAACCTTATATTCCTGGTATAAATCCAACCTGATTGTAATGTTTATATACATATATATATATATATATATTTGCTTTTTGGAGGGCAATTGGGGTTAAGTGACTTGCCCAAAGTAACACAGCTAGTAAGTGTGTCAAGCTAATAAGTGTGTGAGGCTGGATTTGAACTCAGGTCCTCCTGACTCCAGGGTGGGTGCTCTACTCACTGTGCCACCTAGCTGCCCTGTAATGTATAATTTTTAAAATATGTTGTACCTTCCTTGCTAATATTCAATATTTTCAACAATATTCATTAATGATATTGGGTCTACAGTTATCTTTTTCTGCTTTCTTTATACCTGGTTTAGTTATTTTAAATCATATTTGTATCACAGGAGAAATTTGATAAGATTCCTTCTTTTCCTATTTTTGCAAAGAGTTTATATGATTTTTGAATTAATTGTTCTTTGAATATTTGATAAAAGTCACTTGTAAATCCACATGGTCCTAGGGCTGGTTTGTTTTTTTTTTAATTTGGGAGTTCATTTATGTCTTTTTCTGAAAGCTTATTAAAATTATCTATTCCTTGTTCTGTTAGTATGGATATCTTATATGTTTGTAAGTATTTATTCATTTCATCTAAATTTTCAGTTTTGCTCGTATATAATTAGGCAAAATAATTTCTGGTAATTTCCTTTATTTGTTATAATTTCATTTTCACTTTGATACTGGCACTTTTGTTCTATCAGATATTTTTTAGCTTTTTTAAAAAATTGTTTCTAATTTTATTTATCAATTCAATCACCATTTTATTTTCAAGTTTGTGAGTCTCTTTTGATTTTCAGAATTTCTATTTTGTATTTAGGTTTTTGGATTTCTTGCTTTTTTTGTTACACACATAATTCATTGACCTATTTTTCTCTATTTTTGCTGATTAAAGTGTTAAAAGAGACAAATTTCCCCCCTAAAGACTTCTTTAGTATGTTATGTTGTCTCATTGTTGTCATTTTCTTTGATGAAATTACCTTTTATATCTATGATTTATTCTTTGATCTGTCCATTCTTAAGGATTAAGTAATTTGATCTCCAATTCGCTTCAATTATTTTTTTGAGGCTTAAAGATAACTTTTTATTGTATTGTAGGCAGTAAATTATATGTTTAATATTTCTGTTTTTCTAAATTTATAAGGTTTTTTATGGGCTAATACACGCTTAGCTTTTATTAAGGGTGCCATATGTAGCTGAAAAATCTATATACTGCTTTCAGTTCGTATTCAAAAATTGTTAGGGATCTAGCTAACATGCAAACCTGTAATCAGGCCCTTAACTCCTTTTTTATTCATCTTTTTTTATTAGCTCTGAAAGAGGGTACATTGACCTCCTCTACTGTTTTAGTTTTACTGTTTCTCCCTATACTTTAATTAACTTTTCCTTTAAGTAGTTAAATGCTATGCCATTTGGCATCTATTTAAAGTATTAGTATTTATTTTCTATAACACCTTTAAGCATAATGTAAGATCCCAGTTTATTTTAACCATTACAATTTTTTACTGTTGCTTTGTCTGAGAGGATTGCTATGCCCACTTTTGTTTTTAACTCATTTGAAACATAATAGATTTTGCAGTCTAGCCTCTTGTTTTAACTCTGAGTGAATCTGTTTTAAGTAATCCATCATGCCTTCATCTTTCATTTTTCAGATGAGTTCATCGTATTTGCATTCACAGTTATGGTTATTATCTATTTCTCTTTATCCCATCTTATTTTTCCCCCTCTTTATTCTCAACTCTTTTATTTACAGAGAAGAAGCCAGGGAAAGAGAAGGGATGTGTTTACAACTAGTGAAGTCATCTGTTTCTACTCTATTGCTACTCTTTTATTTCGGGGACCCAGATTGTAACGATGGCTTCTTGCCTTTATTTCCTTTTCTTTTCCTCTTCCCTTCATTATCTACCTTTCAAAGTTGGAGTTTATTTGTGTGCTTGTGATTGGTCAATGATGTCCCAGTTGTAGAAGTACTCAATATTCCTGGGTGCTCTGTCTCATGCCAACCCATGTGAATGCTTGAGAATCTGCTTCTGGAAGTCCTGATGATATGGAATGCAAATTCTATTTCAGAGGTAAATTCAGCAGGAGAATGCTATCCAGCAATTGCTTGGTTTTAATCCAGTCTAAAGATGGTAGAGGGGAGCGTGTGGTAGGGGATGTGTTTGTATCTACTATATTCTCTCAGAAATGATCCCTTTTAAGAGTTAATTTATGTTATTGACTCTTTGGTCATATTGAAGAGATATTACTTGGCTCTGGTGACAGTATTTGGGAGGAATATACTGGATTGGGGGCCTGAGCCAGCAACATTAAAAGAAACTTACTGCCCCTCAGGGACACCACTAGAATCTTGATGGGAAATATATCTAGGCAAGATCTAGGAACCCAACCTGCTAAAGCATGTGTGGATTTTTAGAATAAAGTCCTTGGCACATTTTGTTTATGGCTAATCCCTTTCTGATTATATCCTCCACTACTTTCTCCCTCTTTCCTCCTGTTTCCCTGTTGAATTTGATTGTGTGTGTGTGAGACAGAGAGAGAGAGAGAGAGAGAGAGAGAGAGGTCAACTCTACTTTGTCTGGTTCAGATGAAAGTGAAGTCCATGTGATACCCACCTCCCCATCCATTTTCCTCTGTATTTGTATAGTCTTCTTCTCATGTACACTGAGATAAGTTGCATCCCATTCATAATTCTTCCTCTTTCCCACTATATTCCATTTATCTCATCATTGACAAAGTTTAAACCTTGAATTTCTTTCTCTTCTCCTTTTTATATAACTTTGCATTTATATAATTATGTTGAATAACAGTGGGGGTAAGAAGGCATCCTTACTTTATACTTTTAAGGTAGCTTTTGGTTTAAGATAAATACTTTAAATCTTATTAAAGTTGGCACTTTGATGATTATGCTTTGTAGAGTTTTTAGGATAAATGAATGCTAAATTTTGTAAAAAGCCTTTTTCTTCATCTATTGATAGAGTTCTGTGGTTTGGCATGCTTTAAAATATGTTGTTATGTTAATTGTTTACTAAGCGTCAACAGTTCTTGCATCCCTGTTATATATCTAACTAGGTCACAGTGAAATTTTTAAAATATATACATTGCTCTTGTTCTTTTGCTAGGATTTTATTTGAAAAATTTAAAACAATATGCATTAGTGATGTTAATCTATAATTCTATTACTTCGCTTTACTCTTTCCTGGTTTAGGTATTACGATTAAATTTTTCTCACAAAAGGTACTTAGTAGAGTGTTCCCTTTCACAGTTTTTGAGTATAAACTATATCATATAGGCATCAATTTCTCTTTAAATGTTTGATAGAGTTTACTTGTAAATCTATCTGGACTACAGTGTTGGGGTTTTTTTTTCCTGTAGTTTCTTTACAATTCATTCAATTTAATTTTCTGAGATTGTAATAATTAAGCTCTCTATTTCATGTTCTGTTAAATTAGAACATTTTACATTTTTGCTGATAATCATTACTTTCTCTTGAATTCTTAATTTTCTGGCACAAAATTATGTATAGGTGTTTGTGATAGTCATTTTTTACTTCTCTGTTGTAATTTGGCTAATCCATTTTGAAAGGTAATTTTATTTTCCACCTTCTTTTTGATCGGGTTAGCTAAATCTTTAACAATTTTTTTTTCTGAAAGAACTAGCTTTTGGAGCTCTTTAGCAATTGCATAGTCTTTTTTGTTTTTACTTTGGGTTAGTTTATTGTTTCCTATTTTTTAAAAAGATTGCATATTTGATTCATTAATCTCCTCTTTTTCCATTTTGTTGATATTTATTTTTAGAGATATGACTTCCTCTGAGAACGGTTTTAGCAACATCCAGAAACTCTCGTATTTGGTCTCATCATTTTCAGTCTATCTCACATAGTTTACCATTTCTATGATTTGTTCTTTGACCCACTCATCATTCAGGATGCCATTATTAAGTTTCCACTTAGGTCTCTATTTTTTTGCTTGTATTCACAGTGTTACTATTTTTATTGTGCTGTAGTCTAAGATGGATTTGTTTAGCATTTTTGCTTTTCTACGTTGATCTATAATTTCTCTGTGCCCTAGAACATGATCTATTTTTGTACAGGTAACATGTAGCATTGAGCAATATGAATATTCTTTAATATTATTTGTTGCATGTTTAGTATTGATACTGGTTCATCACTTATAGTTCCATTAAGCATAATTTCCCTTCCATAGATGTTACATTCCTCTACCTGTCAGCTTTCTGTTAAAGGTGAGAATTCCTCTATATCTCTTCACCTCCTTTTTCTTCTATTTTCTTCTTTTTTGGGGATTAAGGAGGAGGCAATCTGGCTTAAGTGACTTGCCTAGGGTCACACAGTCATTAAGAGTCTGGGGTCATATTTGAACTCAGGTCCTCTTGACTCCAAGGCCAGTGCTCTATCTACTCTGCCACCTACCTTCCCCTGCTTCTTCTTCCTTGGAGTGATTCTTCCATTTATTTATGGAACACATCTTTTTATCTGCTAACCTAAAATGTAGAGATGAATTCTGCCAGACCCCACTTTCATTTTTTCCTCTATGAAGAAAGTCAGTTTGTATTTAGTGCGTACCTAGGTAATCAATTTAATTCAACAAGCGTTTACTAAGTTCCTACCGTGTTCAAGGCTCTGTGCTAGGTGTGTGGATGGGAGGAGAG
Source organism: Pseudochirops corinnae (assembly GCA_028646515.1). NCBI lineage: Eukaryota > Metazoa > Chordata > Mammalia > Diprotodontia > Pseudocheiridae > Pseudochirops > Pseudochirops corinnae. The sequence continues at coordinate 246,856,907 of CM053587.1, forward strand.
GGAAATAACAACACAAAAATGAAAGTCCTCATCCTCAAGAAACGTTTCTATTGATTGGATACAATACAATATATATATACAAAGAAGTACAAAGTAATTTAAAGAGGCAAAGCTACTACCTAGGTTAGGGGAATCAAGCAAGGTTTCTTTCAGGAAGAGGAACCAGAGCTATGCTTTAAAGGGAGCAAGGGATTCTAAATACTCTCTATGCCCCAGAGTCTGAAAAAATCTAAGCTGCCCTTTCCTGAATTCTTTTCTTTCTTTCTTTCCTTCCTTCTTTCTTTCTTTTCTTTCTTTCTTTTTCTTTCTTTCTTTCTTTCTTTCTTTCTTTCTTTCTTTCCTTTCTTTCTTTCTTTCTTTCTTTCTTTTTCTTTCTCTCTTTCTCCTTTCTTTCTTTCTCTCTCTTTCTCCTTCCTTCCTTCTTTATTTCTTTTCTTCTTTCCTCCTTTCTCCTCCTCCTCCTCCTCCTCTTCTTCTTCTTCTTATTCTTCTTCTTCATTCCTCCTCACCCCAGGGCTTATATTCTTATCTACTGTGCCACCTAGCTGCCCCCTGAACACTTTCCATGTGAACTTGTAGAAGTTGATGCATACTGATAAGGAGGACTGGATATGCAGAATGTCTTGCTCTGCTGGACAGTGAATGCCAAGTAACAGTTGTATTCTAGTTACGTTATGAAAGGCATTTGCATGAGATATTTTTACAGCCTGTACAGGGATTGGACACCTGTGGCTTACCTATAATAGGACATTTTCAACATCTAGTTCCCTAGGGAAGTAATGGATAAATAAGTAAGCCTGTATGTCCAGATTTGGACATATCTGGTGTACCAACATAGATTGAGACTAACTCATCTGTAAAATCTATTAACAGAATATTATGAATATGAACTGGAACTCAATGCCTGGACTATCTAGCTATCCTTGGTTTTTGTTCAGATAATTAACAAAGGAAAAAAGCTAACATTGGGAAAGAATATCAAAGGATGTCTCTCAAGAGAGAATCCAGAAGTTTGACTTGTTGATTCCTCAGTGCCTGAGGAATGGAATGACCAATTTAAGGATAAGTTCAATTTGAGGACTGGTGTTTTCATTGCACAAATAAGATGCATGCATGGAGCAATACAGAGAATCTATAGCAATGTTTCCCGATTCTTTTGAAATAGATCTCAGAAGGTATATCTTCTTGGGGTTGAAGACATCAAAAAATATTTGCAGTATCTCCAAGTCAATGGCATAATCATAGGCTCCTGCAGTTCATATGTCCCATCTAAGACAGTATGAAAGAAGAATCTTGGAAAATGCAGAACTATCAGGCTTTGAGCGAGAGAACTAAAGTATACCAACACACCAGGCTGTGTTTTCAAGATACCCTAAACTGTTTGCTAGGCAACTGGGCATTGTTAGATCTGCACAGTGGGCATGATCAGAGCCCTACTGCAGAGAAAATAAAAGAGAAGACAGTCTTCATCTGCCTACCAGGATTCAACCACTTTGAGTATATACCCTCAAGGAATCTTAAATTCTCCTGCTATTTTTCAATGATTTTTAGAAAAGCTACTAGGACATGACTAACATGGAAATATGTTTAGCATGATGTCATATGCAGGATGGGTATCATATTCCTTGCCTTCTCAATGGATAGGGAAGAAGATGGAGGGGAGGAGAAAACTTAAAACTGAAAATGAAAATTTTAAACAAAAAAGAGAAGGTAGTTGGAAACATGAATTACTGGGAAGCATACCTGTATCTGAAGCACTGCTCAATGTTCTCATTGTCTTTCAGAAGATTTTGGGAAAACATAAAGACAAAGCTAGAGAAAAAGAACTTTTAGCTGGAAGGTAATGGTCCAAAGCTATCAGTTCCTAAGTACCAGTTATTTTAAAATGTTTTATTGATGCTCTTTTTTAAACATCAGTATCATTTCCCAATAGTTTTTCCCTTCTTCCCCACCAAGAGAACTCAGGTAACAAGTAAGCTTAGTAGGAAGTTCAGAGAGAGAGACACAGAGGAGCAGAGGAGCAGGCTAGCTTTGGAGCTACCATGTTGAATTTGTTACACATTTAACTAAAATAACTACTCTATACATAACAGAAGTTCATAGTTTCATACAGAGCCTTCTTTTTCTATGGTTCTTTGTTAATGTTTTTCACATTCATGGTAATAAGAAAAATTTAAAAATACAGTAAAGCAAAGCAAAATAATATATCAACTATATCTCAAAATATTGTTTGCATTCTGGCAAATGCCGGCTCCACAGAGCTTCTGTTAAGTCCATGGGTCACCTAGTATTTTGGAAGGGATGAAAATACTGAGCCTGAGAAGATAAACACGCTTGTCAGCTGGTCACACTGGAAAGGTCTTCAAAAGGGAAAAAAGAAAGGCGATAAGCATTTATGTAGCACCTATTTTGCCAAGGCACTGTGCTGAGTACTTTACAAATATTATCTCATTTGATCTTCACAACAACCCTGGGAGGTAGATGATATTACCCCCATTTTACTTTTTGAGGAAGCCAAGGCAACAAGAGGTTAAATGACTTTTCCAGGGTTATGCAGTTAGTAAGTGTCTGAAGCCAGATTTGAACTTAGATCTTCCTGACTCCAGGATTCTCTAACAGATTCTCTCCCCAATCCTCCTGGGGAGATATTCAAACAGACAATGTATTCATCCACACCCTCCCTAGACAGATGTTCTCAAAGTTCCAAAGACTACCCTATGGCTCATAAAGTTGGCCAGTATCTTCCCTGATTGGCCCCTTACATTTTTAGTCTCTGAAATTAAAAGTACTCTCTCCACCATATTACTTAGAAGGTGCTTTTGAGCATGAAAAAATTTTTCCCCAGAGTTGAATGCCCACTTCCAAAAATTTGTTATATACTCTACCATCAAGGCTATTTTTCAGTGAACTCATTCCTGCATAATTGATTGAGATGAAGTGAAAGCATAAGGGGGAAAAAAAGTCAAGCTGACCTGATTTCTTTGGCACCATTTGGAGATATTCAGTGGAGAAATGGGAACAGGCTTATTTTAAGAACTTGGTCAGCATCTTCAGACTTTGTTAGTTTATGGGATCCTTTTTGTTACACAATGAAGTTAGCCTGAAAGGCTTAGAACCAGTCTTGTACCACGAAAGAGGTGACCATCAAAAACTGACTGAATGCGCAATTAGAGGATATAGTGACAGGGAGAGTTGCTGATTTGTGCACAAAAGGAGTTTTTGGCTGAGAAAGGCTATGACTGGTAATTTCAGAGACTATAAATGTAAGGGGCCAATCAGGGAAGAATACTGGCCAACTTTATGAGCTAGAGGGTAGTCTTTGGAACTTTGAGAACATCTGTCTAGGGAGGGTGTGGGTGAATAACACTGTCTGTTTGAAGATCTCCCCAGGGGGCTTGGGGAGAGAATCTGTTAGAGAATCTCCCCAGGAGGATTTCTGGTGCATGCTTAATAATACTTTTTCTTTTTGAGGGGACAGACATGTTCTGGTCCAGTTTCAGTATTGAATAAAGACTATTATTCGCTCAACTATTGTAGTTTGGAGCTACTCTTTTACTCTGGCTTATAAAAAGGGAGGGTTTTTTTTTTATGACTTAACCCTTTTTATCTTTTTTCCCCCCCACCCAGAGAGGTCTTGCTGAGCTAGAAAGATACCTGGGGCCTAGGGGAGAGGGAGTACAGAGAATATGGGACCTGCAAATGTTCCCATCCTTGTAGCCTGGGAGTTTGTGGAAACATATTTGCAGAGGTAGTGGCGTAATCTTTCAATTAGAGAAATGGTAATCATGGAGAAAGGAATTACATGGCCAGAAAGGTAGGAATTTTTGAATATTAGGCTTGTGGATAGAGGAGAGTGAGTTCCTGGACAGTTCTAGACTCTTAGAGAGAAAAGATCTTGACTAGAACTCTTATAGCCATGATCTGGTGGGACAGAAGAGGGTAGAGTAAAAAAACCAAAACAACCCAGTCTTTACTCTTTGCTATTATATTCAATGACTCAAGCATTTATTTTCTTATGTATTTGGCTGTTCTCTCTAACGCGGTAGATTGTAACCCATCTCTGTTTGCCCATCCTGGGCAACTGTTGTCCATTTCCTCCTGTAATTTTGCCATAAGTGAATGTTATGGGGGACTTTCCCCCATTCTCCTAATATCATAAAGATGCCAGTGGGAGGCTCAGGTTGTACACTTATCTTTTGCTTTTGCCATGTGATAGCTTGGAATTTTCTTCTTATCATACTTTTTTTTTCTTTTTGCTTTTTGGAGGGGGGGAGGCAGGGCAATAGGGCTTAAGTGACTTGCCCAAGGTCACATGGCTAGCAAGTATTATGTCTAAGGCCAGATTTGAACTCAGGTCCTCCTGACTTCAGGGCCAGTGCTCTATTCCCTGCACCACCTAGCTGCCCCCCTATTGTGCATTTTCGTGAGGACATCTTTTATTCACGTCTTCTTTGAAGTTCCTCAATTGTTATATGGTGTAGCCTGTTCATACCTACCATGCTTCTCTCTAATGCCCTATTTTAATAATCATTTCATAGTTTGTGGTCTTGTGATGTATAACACTGTTAGAATATTGGTACTGTGAAAATAGGCTTTCAGAATGGGGGCACTTGTCTAATGTTTCAGGCAGAGAGGAACGCAATATCTTTTTTTTTAATTTTTTTAATTTTTTAAATTTTATTTTAGTTTGCATCATTCATTTCCA
>CM053587.1:246862111-246878452 GCA_028646515.1 Pseudochirops corinnae
ATCTGGATCCAGGCCTCTCAATGCGAGAGCACTCGGCCTCTGAACAATCGCTTAGTCCCCCTGCTGTCTGCAGGCCACAGGCGTGGAAGCTGCAATGTGGAGGCGGGTGCAAAACCTCTGCCTTTTGCTTTCCCACCCTGGAGGCCTTTCGGCCAGACCACTTTTCTCCCATGATTTTGCAAACCTTGCTGACCTAGTTCTGAACGCTGCTCGCAGCTGCTGCTAATCTGCTCACCAGAGAGGGTCCTAGGCTCCTCCTGTCCAGGCACCCCCGGGGCTCAGCCAGGGCTTCAGGCCAGGCTGGTTTCAGTTCGCAGTGCTGATATGGTTCCTTGTAGCTGAGCTGACTTTAGTGGAAGGTATATTTCTGTGCATTTTGGAGTTCTAGGATTAGTTCAGAGTCATATTTTATGGGTATTTTGGGGTAGCTATGTGAGAGCTGCAATTGTTGCTGCTGCTACACTGCCATCTTGGCTCCAGGAATGCAATATCTTATGATCACAGAAGAGCAGAGCCCAAGTTGCTTTTCTAGGGTCAGAGGAAATGAGAGCATTCACAGTCATAGGGGAGCAGTTCTGGGGGATAGAGAAGTGCTTGTGGAAATTTGTAGACAACAGTGTGGGCCAGAAGAGCAGTTACCACATCTCTCCTTAGATCATAGCACCTAGGAAGAACTGAAAACTTTCAGATACCCAGAATTAGCTCGGAAAACAGTAACACAAAAAAACCCCCAAAGCTTGGGACAATGTCTCCTTGACCCAAGGAGCACAGCCCAACTTTAATATATAGTTAAAAGTAAAAAAATAGACTGGAAAATTGAACAAACAGTGACAACAACAAACCTGACCATAGAAAGTTACTATGGAAACAGGGAAGATCAAGAAACAAATCCAGAAGAAGAAGAAGAAATCAAAACAGCAATAAGCAAAGCCTCAAAGAAAAAATGTGAATTAGACACAAGCCCAAAGAAATTCCTGAAAGAACTCAAAAAGGATTTTAAAAATCAAATAAGAGAGGTAAGGGAAAGATTAGGAAAAGAAATGAGAATGATGGGCAAGAAAATTATTAAAAGAGAGTCAACAGCTTGATAAAAGAAGCACAAAAAAAATACTAAAGAAAATAACAGCTTTTAAAAAGCCAGAATTGGACAAATGGTATATAGATAGATAAATATAGATATAGATAGTGCAAAAAACCCATTGAATAGAAGAACTTTTTAAAAATCAGAATTGGCCAAATGGAAAAAAGATGTACAAAAGTTTGCTGAAGAAAAGAACTCATTAAGAAGTAGAATTAGTCAGATGGAAAAGGAGGTACAAAAACTCTCTGAAGAAAATAATTCCTTAAAAATCAGAAATGGGCAAGTGGAAAGCTAATGACTATGAATCATCAAGAAACAATAAAACAAAGTCCAAAAAATGAAAAATAGAAGAAAAAAGAGGTAAAATATCTCATCTGGAGAAAAACTGATCTAGCATAGATCAAGGAGAGATAATTTAAGAATTGTTGTATGACCTTAAAGTCAGGATCAAAGAAAGAGACTAGACATCATATTTCAAGAAATTATCAAGGAAAACTGCTTCGATACCTTTGAAGCAGAGGGTAAAATAGAAATGGAAAGAATCCACTGATCACTTCCTCAAAGAAATCCCAAAATGAAACCTCCCAAGAATATTATAGCCAACTCCCAGAACTCCCAGATCAAGGAGAAAATAATGCATGCAGCCAGAAGGGAATAATGCAATTATTGTGGAGCCATGATCAGCATAACACAAGATCTAGCAGCTTCTTCATGAAAGTTCTGGAGGTCTTGGAATATGATATTCCAGAAGGCAAAAGAGCTAGAATTACAACCAAGAATGATCTGTTCAGCAAAACTGAGCATAATCCTTCAGGAGAAAAAATAACTTTTTTATGAAAGAGGACTTTCAAGCATTCTTAATGAAAAGCCCAAAGCTGAATAGAAAATTTACTTTCAAATGCAAGACTCAAGAGAAGCATAAAAAGGTAAACATGAAAGAGAAATCATAATTCAGTAAGATCAAACTATTTACATTCCTATGTGGGAAGATGATACTTGTAAACTCCTAAGAACCATTTCATTATTAAAGCAGTTAGAAGGACTATATATAGAAAGAGTGGATGAGTTTGAGTTGGTTATCTTGGGATGATCTCCTTAAAAAAAAAAAAAGAAGGGATGAGAAGGAATGATGCACTGGGAAAAGGAGAAAAGGACTGAAAGAATAGGGAAAATTATCTCATATAAAAGAGATATAAAAGGAAGAGCTTTTATAGTTGAGGGGACGATGAGGGTGTGGTGAGCCATGCCTGAACCTTATACTCATTGGAATCAGCTCATGGGAGGAATAATGTACACACTCAGTTGGGTACAGAAATCTATCTTACCCAATAGGAAAATAGGAGAGAGTGGTGGGGCTGATAGAAGGGAAGGCACATATTAAGGGAAGCAGTGGTCAAAAGCAAAACAGACTTTTGAGGAAGGATAGAGTAAAAAGAAAGAAGGAAAGAAGGATAAAAAGGACAAAATAAAGGAAATACAAAGGAAATACAAAGTTAATAATCATGAACTTACCCATAAAATGAAAGCGGATAATAGAATGGATTGGAAACCAGAATCCAGCAATATGTTGTTTACAAGAAACATACTTGAAACAGAGAGAAACACAACAGAGTAAAAATAAGGGACTGAAACAGAATTTATTATGCTTCAGTTGAAGTTAAAAAAAAAAAGAAGCAGGAGTAGTAATCACAATCTTAAAGTAAAAACAAAAAATAAATCTAATTAAAAGAGATAAACAGGGCAACTACCTTTTGTTAAAAGGTACCATAGACAACAAAATAATATCAGTAACTAAAAATTTATGCACCAAATTATATAGGATCCAAATTCTTAAAGGAAAAGTTAAATGAGTTATAGGAGGAAATAGAGAGTAAAACAATATTAGTGGGGGACCTCAACTTTCCCCTTTCAGAACTCAATAAATAAAATTAAAAAAAAGAAATGAGAAACAAGTTAAGGAAATGAATAAAATTTTAGAAAAGGTAGATATGGTTGACCTCTCGAAAGAATTGAAGGGGAATAGAAAAGGGTATACCTTTTTCTCAGCTGTACATATAACTTTAACAAAAATTAACCACATATTAGGGCATAAAAATCTCACAACCAAATGTAAAAAAGCAGAATTATTAAATGCATCCTTTTCAGATCATCATGCAATAAAAACTGCATTCAATAAAGGGCCATGGAAACAGATTAAGAAGTAATTGGAAACTAAATAAACTAATCCTAAAGAATGGGTAGGACAAAGAACAAATCACAGAAACAATAAATAATTTTGTTAAAGAGAATGATAACAATGAAACAGCATACCAAAATTTATGGGATATAGCCAAAGCAGTAGTTAGGGGGAAATTTATATCTCTAAAAACTTAACACTGAAAATTTTTTTTAGAGAAACAGCAAATTGGGCATGCAACTAAGAAAAAAACAAATTAAAAAGCTCCAATTAAACACCAAATTGGAAATCCTGAAAAATCAAAAGAGAGATTAATAAATTTGAAAGTAAGAAAATCATTGAACTAATAAAATAAAACTAAATAAAATTGGGAGCTGGTTTTATGAAAACAAAAAGCAATAAAATAGATAAACCACTGGTTAATTTGACTGAAAAACTAAAGAGGAAAATCAAATTACCAATATCAAAAATGAAAAGGGTGAATTCACCACCAAATGAAGATGAAATTAAAGCAATTATTAGGAGGCATTTTGCCTAATTATGTGCCATGAATATAATTAATTAACTGAAATAGATTAATATTTTCAAAAATAAAAATTACCCAGATTAATAGGAGAAATAGAACACTTAAATAATGCTATAATTGAAAAAGAAATTGAACAAACCATAAATGAGCTCCCTAAGAAAAAATCTTCAGGACAAGATGGATTCACAAGTGAATTCTACCAAACATTTAAGTACAATTAATTCTAATTCTATATAAACTATTTGGGAAAATAAAAAAAGGAGTCCTACTAAATTGCTTTTATGACACAGATATGGTATTGATACTTTAACTTAGGAAGAACAAAAACAGAGAAAGAAATCTACAGCTGAATTTCCCTAATGAATGTTAATGCAAAAATTTTAAATGAAATACTAGCAAAGAGATTAGAGCAATGTATCACAAAAATTATACACTATAACCAGGTGGTATTTAAACAAGGAATGCAGAGCTGACTCAATATTAAGAAAATCAACAGCATAATTGAATATATCAGTGACAGACCCAACAAAAATCGTATGTTTATTTCAATATTTGCATTGAAAAAGCTTTTGGTAAAACACAATGCTCACTCTCATTTAAAACTAGAAAGCATAGGAATAAATAAAGCTTTCCTTAAAATAATCAGTATCTATCTAAAACCATCAGCAAGCATTACCTGTAATAAAGAAAAGGCTAGAAGCCTTCCCAGTAAGACCAGGGATGAAGCAAGGAAGTCCACTATTACTCAATATTGTTCTAGAAATGCTAGCCATAGCAATAAGATAAGAACAAGAAACTGAAAGAATCAGAATAGGCAATGAGAAAGAAAGCAAAACTATCACTCTTTGTAAATATGATTGTATATTTAGAGAATCCTAGAGAATCAACTAAAAAACTAGTTGAAATAATTAACAATTTTAGCAAAGTTGCAGGACATAAAATTAACCCACATAAATTATTAGCATTTCTATATATCACTAACAAAATTCACCAGCAAGAGATGGAGAAATTTTATTTAAAATAACTACAGAGAATATAAAATATTTGGGGGTCTACCTCCCAAGACAAATGTGGCAACTAGATAAATATAATTACAAAACACTTTTCACATAAATAATGTCAGATCTAAACAACTGGAGAAATATTAATTGTTCATGGGTAGGCCAAGCCAACATAATAAAAATGACAATCCTACCTGATGTACTTATTCAGTACTATACTAATCAAACTACCAAAAAATTGTTATCTTTGCTATTTGTGATTAGTTATGCTAACTGATTTCTTAATGTTGGCATATCCTGGTATCCATATTATGAATGCCATTGGTGATAGTAAGTATCTTCTATACATATTGGTGAAGTCTTCCTATGGAGATTTTGTTTAGAAAATTCACATCAGTATTAATTAAATTGGCCTGTGATTGTTTCCACCATTTATCCTTCCCTTGTTTATTTATCAGACATATATTTTCCTCATACAAGTAATTTGATAGATTTTCTTCTTTTCCTAGTTTTAAATTTTTTTTTATGGAATGGGTATTAATTGCTTATCAGTTCTTCATAAAAATTCTCTTCCTCTTCTTTAACAGATCTTGGTATATAAGCTGCCATCATTTTTATGTTGTTTATTTTGTACTTATCATCAGTTCTACTGCTTTCATCAAGGTTATTCTCCATAAGTGTGTAGATGAGTCCCATAAAATTTTTTTTTTATAAAAAGTAGGCATATAGGTCAGTAGTTGTTTACTTACTCAACTTTTTCAGTAGTAATAAGGACCAGGAATTTTTCCATGCCATCTGGGAAAGGTATCTAGAAAATCCAAATTTGTTTTCCTTCCATTGTGAATCCAAATGACAGGGCAATAGCAAAAACTCCTCTATGAGTCTTTGGAGTATAAAATGAAAACCACTGGAAAGAGAGTATGAGGGGAATTGTCCTACTTACAATCCCAAGTTTATTTCCTTTCTGAGGGAGTTCTGAAGCACAAGGCTGTGTTATGAGTCTGGAAGACTCTAGAATTCTGAGAACTATGGGACTCTTCAGACAAGGTAGACAACTGTATTGATTTTTAGGGGCTATTATGAATCTTTTATCTTTTTTTTCATTTTCTGTGAGCAATAAAGGCTATCCTGCACTGAGTATATACATTGTTACCTTGAATGCATGTATGGGATCTAAGGATCTTTTTACTCACATATGTGCAAATCTAGACATACACGTATTCATATTACAGTCTGAGTTTTCTCATAGGCAACTTTCAGTAGGGACAGGGCATTATAAACCAAAAAGAATAATTTGGGGTATAGTTCCCAAAATTGAACCTGGTCTGTTTAAGCAGAAAGTTTTGGAAGGAGTACTATGTCACAGAGCTCAAATGTAACTGTTCTGCAAATAAGTCACTGATATGTTCTTATCAACACTAGGTTTGATACTGCTTACCAGTAATGGTTATTAGAATTAAACAAGATCAAGATGCATTATCAGTCAGAGAAGGCTGATGCTGTACATAATAAAATGGAGCGGATACTGACTCTGGAATCGGAGGACACAGGTATAAATCCTGCTTCTGATATTACTACTTGTGTGACTTCAGGCAAATGAACTAATTTCCTTAGGCCTCAGTTTCCTCCTTTGTAAAATGAGACTATGAAAAGAGCAATGTCTACTAGGCTGGGATTATTTTTTCCTAAATGGCAAGAAATATGTCTTTGAGCCTTAAATGGTGCAGTAGACAAGGCCTTGAGCTGGTGATATGTCTTTCCAGTTGCCTTGGGAATGAAAAACCCATAATTATTCAGGGACATTCAGACTTGATGGATATCCTACTGCCATATGAGTCAACAGACTACTCCTGACTCTGACCAAACCTGTTTCTCTATGGAGATGAAGAAGGCTGCATCTATCTACTAGAACTAGTTCTGTATCCTTCCTGAATATCCTTTCTAAGCTATTGCTAAGTAAACTTATTGTTAAATGATAGATAGCCTGTGAATGTCACATTCCTTTGTAATCCTGAGTCTGAATCACCAGATTGGCCTGAATCAAGCATGGCCTAGAACCTATAAAGGATCAAACTAAACTACATGGTCTCTGAGACCCCCTCCAATTATAGATCCATGAAGATGGATGCATATGCTTTACCTGTAGGCCACATCATTCTGAAAATATGGTGAAGAGATCCGTGGAAAGCATAAAAACAATCTATGAAACTCAATCAGGTGAGTCACTATCACATCAAAGCACACCTGAAACTCTGGGAATTTGACTAGAGAGTGTCCATTATAGGTAAACATGAACTTTGTTTTGTTGAGCATTCAATCTTCCTTGACTGTCCTTGGATGACTAACACTGGAAACAACTGCATTATGAAGATCTAGGAAAAGTGATACAAGCCATGAATCAAGGCATGAGCTTGAGGACTCCAACTTTGTTCCCCTAGGGGTCACCAGATTGTTGAGAAACTGGTAGCAGTTGGAGTTATGCAATTGAGTATCATACTAGCCTGTAACTCATTCCATAAAAGGTGCCAAGAAGTAGTAAGTGCTACCAAAAGTACTATGCTTTGTGGTCATGAAAGATTATATTGGACATTTAAGTCAACAATGCACACTGCAGGTAGTACAAAACAGGTTTTGTTGATCGAAGATGGCAGCAGATGTTTGTGAGAAGTGTGACATTTGTTCTCTGTGAATTCAAAAGATCAAGTTTTTCAGCTCATTCTGTATACTTGTAGAGTGTAAGAATTAGAAAGTCTTTGGAACTTGTATGTGCAAACATTTTAACTTTGGAAAGAGACAGGGAGAAACTAAGTAATGTCTTAGTGTGACAGGTTTTATTTTTCTTGACTTTTCAGTGGGTGGAGAAGGGAAAGAATTCAGAATTGAAAATAAAATAAAATAAGAAACTTATTGCATCACAGGACCTTGGCTCTTAGCTCTGGTCCTGTGAGACTCTCCTTATCATTTTATGGATGAATAAATTGAAGCTTAGGGGAAGTGAAAAAATTTGCCCAACATCACAAAGGCAGTAAGCATTAGATACAGGATATGAACTAGGTCCTTAGTGATATTGTAAATGTCTATAAGCACTATTCTCTGAATGAGACTGCTATTTTTTTGTCTTTATTAATTTGTTTGTTTGCTTTTAGTTTACAAGATTCAGTTCCACAATCCCTTGAGTTTCAAATTTTCTCCCCTTCCCTCTCTTCCTCCCCCCTCCCCCACCCATGGCGGCATGTAGTCAAGTATAGGATCTGCAAATACTTTCACATTAGACATCAGTCAGGTTATAAAGAAGGATTGTAATGGATGGAATGAACAATGGGAAAGAGGAAACAAAACCAAACAAGAAAAAGAGAGCAGGTAGTTGGCTTCAGTCTGCTTTCAAACTCTGCTCTTTCTAGTTCTTTCTCTGAATGCAGACATCTCTCTCCAACACGAGTCTGTTGGAGTTGTGAATGACTGCTATTAAACAAAGAGCACTCTGTTTTTTGGTTTTTGGCAGAAGGGCACCAATATTTCAGAGCCTAAAGCAGCTATGGAGGCAGCTGGGTGGCTCAGTGGAGAGAGTGCCGGGCCTGGAGTCAGGAAAACTTGAATTCAAATTCAGCCTCAGACCCTTTCTAGCTGTGTAACACTGGGCAAGTTACTTAATATCTGTTTGCCTTAATTCACCGGAGGAGGAAATGGCAAACCATTCTAGGATTTTTGCCAAGAAAACCGCATGGACAATAATGAGGTACTATGGTCCACGGGGTCATAAAGAGTTGGCCGTGACTGAATAACAACAACAAAGAAGCTATGATACAAAAGATTTCCCCAATTTTTATCCCACTTTGACTGTAGTAAGGATTCTACTACCAAAGAATTTTCAGAGTTAAAAACAAGCATTGTATGTGGGACTTTGGTCTTGTTATAAATCTGAAATTCTCATTGAATTTGTCTTCTAAGAATGTGGTGAAGGAATGTACTCTGATGACTCTGATGCTAAGGTGCGAGTCGGCTATAGGCTGGTAAACTGAGGCCGCCACTGCTTCCACTAATTCCAGTTCTATCTGTTAGATTTATAAAATGGCAGTCTTCCTCCCCAATCTAACTGATAACAATAACTAATATTTGCATAGTGCTTTCTATGTGCTAAACACAGTGCTAAGCATTTTATTATTATTATCACACTTGAGCCTCACAACAAATTCCCATTTTACAGATGAGAAAACTGAGATTAAGTGACTTGCCCAAGGTCACACAATTAGTAAGTTCCTGAGGCCAGATCTGAACTCAAGTTTTCCTTACTCTAGGCCCCATGCTCTATCCACTGTGCCACCTAGCTGTCCCTGAAGCTTATCTTAGATAATGGCTATTATTTAATGTTTAAAGTCCTCCAATATTGTACCCTGGAAGCTTTAAGTCATTTTAAGACACAACCAAAAAAAAAAAAGATAGGACAGAGGAAGAAAACAGACAGGTCCCAGTAGAGAACCAGGGGACAGAATCTTTTACCTTGCCCAAGGTTGAAATTAGATAGACACTGGGGCAGCTAGGTGGCGCAGTGAATAGAGCACTGGCCCTGGAGTCAGGAGGACTGAGTTCAAATCTGACCTCAGACACTTAACACATACTAGCCATGTGACCTTGGGCAAGTCACTTAACCCCAATTGCCCTGCCCTTCCCCCTCCAAAAAACAAAAAATTAAAAAAAAAGAAATTAGATAGACACCAAAGCAAGAAACTTTCAGAGAGCAGGTAATGGTTTTACACTTATATGCAGAGTCACTGAGGGTGTACACAGCATTACTACAGACTCTAACATATACCTGTCATAAATAGGCATCTTCGAAGCCCAGAGAACTGTATGGGAATACAGGCAGAGGCTGGGAATTTACGCATAAATGCCTAGCCTTCCAGAGGAAGGGGCATGGGAGTCCAAAAAGAAGAAGAGAGACTATGAAATAAGTCAGAAGTGAGAGGGCAAGTGGGATATGAGTACCATAAGCTAGGGTACACACACGAGGTTTCAATCTGTGAAAGTTAGACATAGTGATCAATCATTATCCAAATGGCAGATGTGAGTCCAGAGAGAAGCTTCTGGGCCTACTGCAACAGTCTCAGGGGCAACTGAGGTAAGGGGTTAGGTAGGTCTTGTAGAATGAGGTACAACAAATACCCCCCTGCACTGGGAGATAGGAGTTCAAGAGTTTGACTCTGCTGTAGCTACTAAGAGATCGAAGATAAGAGTAGAACTCTAGTTATAGGAATATCAGAGTTTAAAGACAGAACCCCAATAACTTCAGAGACAGAGATCCCCTAAGACTTCAGTCAGATTAGGACCTGACTTGATGCTAAGCTGGAGAAATATCACAGTATTTGCCCTATTGTATCCTCCCTGCATATGGTTCAGAGCAGGTCCTAGAGAACAAGGCAAGGTCAGGGAGTCATGCAGATGAGACATACCTGCCAGAGTCAGATGGATTCGGGGACAGAAAGACAAGCAGACCATTACCCACAAGCCCACTGTGACCAGGAAGCACACTTAGGCAAAACGCACCAAGGTGAAGCCTGACGAGGGTGGAAAGGTGGAAAGAACATGGAGAACTTCCAGGACTCTGAACCTCAGGAGCATGAAGGGCAGCTCCGACCCCAAAAGACCTTTTCTAGAGACAATGAACTAGCCATTCAGTTCACATGGTAACGGAGACTATGACATCTTCAGTGGGTGGTGAGGTCATAGAATGCATGCTATAAAATAAGGGAATCATGGGGGTTTCCTTTATCTTTAAAAGAAACTCCTGAGAAGAGCTTAGAACAATTTTTTCCCCTCGAGTGCCAGTTTACAAAGGTACTCACCAACGAATAAGGTGTGACTGTAATGGCTGCACTAAGTTGTCTATTGGACAGTGTAAGAAGGGACATAAGAAAGGTGGACAGAGAACTAAGGCAATTGAAATGCCTCGACGAATGCACACGTTGCCTCTGCGACTTGTATGTGCATCCCTATTGCTGTTGTGACTTACATCCATACCCGTATTGCCAGTGCTATAAAAAGTGCACACGCGTTTGTGGGCTGTGTGATCTATATCCATATTGCCTGTGTGATATCAAGCTATTCTGTCTTCAACCATCAATCAGAAGTTTGGAGAGGAAAGCCATTAAAGCCATTCTGGATGAAAAGAAAGAACTGATCAAGTAAACCTCTTCTTAGCTATTTATAGTTGCTAATATTAGCCTGATAAGATAGGATAAGGAAAGAGGTTCAATGATTGTTCTTGCACAAAGGTGAAATGATGCGTGGGAATAATAAGGCTTTAGCAAGGAGAATGAAGAGACAACGAGCTCATGGAGGAATGGAGGTAGTGAGAGTGACTGTATGATAGGAACATAGGTTTATGGTAATACCATTATTATTGTTATAATTAGGTTTGAGGAAAAGAAGTGTGGGGTACCCAATGATCAAAGGCAACAACTCAGCATCTTTTCCTGCCTGGGGGACAAGTGAATTGAGTCTATTTGAAATTAGAGAAATGATGATGGGGCAAACTAGTGATAAAAGATGTCTTAATGCAGACTCTAAGTTTTGTCAGCAGGGAAACAAAGATGATGCAGGCAGTAACAATTTCCCCCCTGCAAAAGGCCAAATGATACCTTGAAACTAGTATTTATTTAATTACTTCCTTATCCAAGAATAGTAATGTATCTGAAGAAGGAAAGAAATCTATGCTAGGGTGGAGAGAATTCTGGCGTTGGAGTCAGAGTAACTGAGTTCAAATCCCTATTCTATCACTTAACACCTGTGTCACCACTCAGTTTCCCCATCTGTAAAATGGGAGGATTGGACCAGAGCGGTATCAAACTAAAATAGAAACACTACATGTTAGTGTGACTTAGAAAACCACAAATTAGTCTTATCTGTATAGTATTTGATTGATTTCATTAAATATTTTTAAATTATGTTTTAATTTGATTCAGACAGCACTCTGAAGTTTCTGGCTGCTTGTGGTACAGGGGAGTTTGACCCCTCTGGCTCTCCAGGACATATTTCTAAGGTTCCTTCTGGCTCTAGATTCTATGGAGCTGCTTTAAAATCACTGCTTGTTTTCAGACTAGACTCCAAAATATTTCAATTTTAAAAGGTGCAACATTTTAAAGCATATTTTTAAAAATGTCTTTTGGGGAAAGTTATATTTTTCTTTTTGCTCAGAGCAAACATTCCTTTGTAACTTTTTTTCTCCTTCTGTCCATTTGATTACAGTGTTAAGTTTAGCTGTTCCCATTGATGAAATTAGTGCTTGAAGACCTCTCACTGATAGGAGGAAGTGTAGACAATGCTGCATTACACATGCGGACAGAGAGAGCACCATTCTCCCATTGGCATGGAAGGAGGAAGTGTAAACAATGCCATGCCCCCTGGTACTTGGAAGCATCATTCTCCCATTTGTTGAAGGCCTTTTGTGTGATCCTTTCTCATGTTTGACACACTTCAGGATATGGGAGAATAGAACTCACCACATTTACTACAACAGGAAGGTACAAGAATTGAATGGTGATGAAGGTGCAAGAGAAAGGTCCAGTTCTGAGAGACTCAGAAATGTTCCTTTAGAAAACAAAAAAACCGCAGATGTCATCAAATGAACTTGTTTTTGAAAAGATAAAATCATTTAGCACATTCTATTTGGTCATATTATTTCTTTTTTCCCCCACTTTTTATATTACAGAAAAAATGTGAAAGCATAAGTAATGTAAAAATAGTGGGTCAGATCCATGCATATTCCATCAGCCCAATATTATAATGCTTTCAGAGGGTCATGTCCAGTCTTCTCTTGCCATTGGACCCAGATAGCTCTGGAGCAGAGAGTGAGGCTGGTGACTTTGCACAGCCCTGCCCCACTTAAATCTAATTCACTTGCATGTCATGGCTTCACCTCCTTGATGTCATGGTCCTCCTTGAGAATGAAGGACAAACAACAGCAATGCTTTGACAACAGCGTCAAGGGATGTTTGCTGGAGGCCTTAGTCATCTTTTATAATCTATCCGAAAAGATTAGGACATCCTTCCCCTAATAACTCATTCTCACTCATCTATGAATTTATCTAAACCCTTCTTGGTTTCCTATTTTGAAACCTCTTGGAATAAAAATCCCCCAAATACCTATTACCATCATAAAGAGAATCCTTATTTTCTTTTTTCTGAATTTATAAGTGTCTCATTTAAGTCTCAAGGAGTGTCCCTCCAACATCAGTTCTGGCCTTCCCAATTTTATGACAAGTCCATATTCACTGATATTTTTGGTGGGGCGACAGGAAGGGCAGACCCATGAGTTTCATCAGCGTAAAAGATTCTCTATGTGCTCCTCAGCAATGCAGACCTGCAACTCATCCAGAACTTGGCAGTACAGCATTAGTCTTTGTTTTGCTAACACACTATCATACCTAGTATGTAATACAGGCTTAATATATAAATGTTCATTGAGAGCTGCCTATGGGCAACTTGTCCAAAGTCATCCGGCTTGTCTGTGTCAGAGGGAGAACTTGAACCCAGATCTTGAACCCTAATCCTCTCCTCACTAGACCTGGCTCTTGGATACCTTTATGTAAGATGCCCCTCCTAATTATGATAAACTTTGACACTTTGCCTTGGTCTTCCCAGGCTACATCCCTGTTTTTCCTAAGTCCCTGCTTATGAAGAAGCATCCCCATTGTCTTGA
Organism: Pseudochirops corinnae; assembly: GCA_028646515.1. Lineage (NCBI taxonomy): Eukaryota > Metazoa > Chordata > Mammalia > Diprotodontia > Pseudocheiridae > Pseudochirops > Pseudochirops corinnae. Next base: position 246,875,591 of record CM053587.1, read on the forward strand.
TCTCTAGCTTTACTATGTTCTTCTTGAGGTTCAGGGATTAGGTCCATGTGCTGTATTATTATTATTACCTGGGGTGGCTATCCCATGATGTTATATGTAGCAGGCTCATGATTTCTGCTTTATTCTGTTTGTGATATTTTAAGAATGCGCAGCATGTTGTTTGTTGTTGGTCCTTTTGAGCTACAACAGCCCAGTCTACAGTAACTCCCAGTTCCCTTCTTGGGTTCATGGGTGATATTTTCGGTTGATCAGTTTACAAACTATTTTTATTTATTTCTCAATTATTTTACCCCAAATCCATTACCTGGCCCACATAGAAACTCATCTTATACTTCCTTACCTGTTCATCTCTGTCTTTGACATTGTGGCATTTCACCAAGTAGAAAAACTTGGTATCACTCACAGATCTAGTTCTTTCACTTTCCTAAGGCATTGAAGGAAAGAATCAAATAAAACTGAACCTATCTCCTATCTTTAGAAAAAAACTCCTCCCCCTGGCCCCAGCAAATACTCCTTTTAAAGGAATATGTGATTAGTCCTATCCTAGTCTCAAAGGATGACCAAACAGACCCCACAGGTTAACAGTTTTTAGAATAGCTTTTGATATAAAACCTTCTTCAATGGCATTTTAAAAATATAAGTCAGTCCCATTCACAGAACTGCCCAATTTCAGAGTGGGAGGGGTCCTCATAAGTCATCTAGTCCAAACCTGTATTTTAAAAAGAGTCCATGTTCTAACATGTCTTAAAAATAGTCAACCAACCTTTGCTTAAAGATGTTTAGTGATGGGGGACCTATTGCATTTCTTGCCCATTGCTCCTAGTTCTGCACTCTGGAACCAAAAAGAGTAAGTTTGATCTAGATTCCACCTGATGGCCCTTAAAGCATTGGAAGATAGCTATTATGTCCTTATCTGAATCTTCTCTCCAGGATAACATCCACAATTCTTTAAACTAATCCACATATTACATGAATTCAAGGTATTTCACCATCTAGGTCTCCTTTCCCTGGATGCTCTCCAAACCATCAATGATGTTGTTCATCCAGTCATGTCCTATGGACTGTAACATGCCAGGTCCTTCTGTCCTCCAGTATCTTGAGAAGTTTGTCCAAGCTTATGTTCATTGCTTCCATCACATCATCTATCCTCTCATTCTTTGACTTCCCCTTCTCTTTTACCTTCAGTTTTTTCCAACATCAGGGTCTTTTCCAATGAGTCTCATCTTCTCATAATGTCGCCAAAGTATTTCAGCTTCAGCTTCAGCTTCATTATATGTCTTTCCAATGAGAACTTAGTCTGAATTAATTTTTAAGTATTGACTGCTTTGATCTCCTTGCTATCTATGGGCTCTCAAAAAGTCTTCTCTAGCACCACAGTTCAGAAGTGCTGATTCTGCAATGCTCAGCTTTTCTTATAGTCCAACTCTCACAGCCGTATATTACAACTAGAAAAACTGTAGCTTTGATTATAGATAGGGACCTTTGTTGGCAAGGTGATGTCTCTGCCAGACATTTCTAATGGAAAAACCATAGCTTTGACTATAAGGACCTTTATATGCTTTTTACTGTGCTGTCCAGATTTGCCAAAGCTTTCCTTTCAGGATGGCTGCAGTTGCCATCTGCAGTGTTCTTTGAGCCCAAGAACATAATATCCAATACTGCTTCCCTTTCTTCTCCCTCTATTTGCCAGGTAATGATGAGACCAGTTTCTATGATCTTCATTTTTTTTTTAATGTTTAAGCTTCAAGCCAGTTCTTACATTCTCTTCTCCTCACCTTCATCAAGAGGATTCTTAATTCCTGCGTCCTGAACAGAATACACTGGATAATGGATCATTAGGCTGTATTTCCCCTTATAGAAGCCATCTTACCTCTCCCTGCAAAGGGTGTTGATCAATCATGTAATCAACAAACATTCAACAAGCACCTGTTATATATAGGCAGGCACTATATTAAGTACTATGAATTAAAAGCCAAAGATGAAACAATTCCTGCCCTCAAGGAGCTTGCATTCTATTGGGGAAGGCATATAAATACAAGGTAATTGGGGAAGAGGGAGGTCAGGACTGGCAGAGGGAGTATAAAAGGTTTCACATAAAAGATGGTGCTTAACATGGGTTTGAAGGAAATTAAGGACTCTAGTTATGCTTAGGTATTCAGTGATCTTGCATTTTTATTATTAACCGCATCATTTTGTCTCTAGTAGCTTCCAGAATGCCATTGGCAGCATTTGTTCTGAATGGTTAAGCTTCTTAGACAAATACCAAACCCACATTAGGATGTTTTGGCATGTGTGGTCATTGAGAATAGCCCTCTGATACTCCTAGACATGGGGCCTCTGTAACAGATTGCAAAGGATTTTTATCAAATAGTTCATAATTTTTTTCATGAAATTTCTTCAGAAGTCCTAGCTCAGCGTCATCCCCTCCCACTGCTTTATAACTATCAGTCTATCTATCTGATTGTCTATCTATCTCTATCCATATACATGCATGGTGTATGTATACTACATATACATAATATATACATACACACTTATATATATAATATAATGTATATCATACTATATATTGTATCTGCATATGTGTATACATATGTATGTATACACTTATATATGACCTCACATACATACATACATATATAAATGCATGTGTATGTTTGGTTAGCTGGATTGAGAAGATCTGTCTTTACCCTCATCTGGCCTTTTTGGTCTAACCTGTGACTTCAAAAGATGATTGGGAAGTGAGCCTCTGTCTCCTCAATAGAAAGTGAAGCAGTAGATTCTCTTACTATCATTCACCCCCAAAAATACTTCTCTTATTCCTGAGTATCAAGCGATGTTGCCACTTTTCCTTTGCTATGA
>CM053587.1:246878552-246904844 GCA_028646515.1 Pseudochirops corinnae
CACATACAATACCTATGTATACACATACATATACATATATACATACATGTGTATAGGTACACATGTACATGCACATGTGTGTCTATATGTGTATTGTGTATATGTGTGTATACATATATATGATTTGAACCTTGAAGTAAGAGAACCTGGGTTCAAATCCTCTCTCTAGTGTTTTTATCTGTGTGACTTTTAGCTGGTCCCTTAAACTTCCCAGGCCTTCTCATTTGTAAAATGTGGAGGTGAAACTAGGTGGACTTTGAAATACCTTCCATCTCTATTTGTGTATAAATAACTCTGTTATTATGTAAGGTTTGATAACGCTACATAATAAGGAAGGAATTATGGCTAGCATCAACCTGGAAAAATGAAACATGGCACCTCTTATTTATCAAATATCCCCAAATAGGGTATTTTCCTCATTGGGATTAACCCCATTGAGTCTATCATTTCCCTAGCTGACCTCAAATTCAAGCATAAATTCATTCATTCATGTAAAAACTGTTTATTAAGCACTTTTTCTTAAATTCTTAAACTGTCTGTTGTCTATTTTCTATGCAAAGCATTGTTTTTTGAGTTTTAGTAGAAAATTCTCAAAAATGTTAGGCACCATTATTTCACAGCCTTGAGAAGCTTCCAATTCCCCCCTGCCAAATTCTCAGTTACCTCCTTCCCCTCTCCCACCAACTTTACTTTTGGTGGAGACTGGTGAACAATTAGTATTATGAGGGAATAAATAATGAGAACCTTTGGATCCCAGGTACCTAGTCCCCAATCTACTCTACATTTAAGGTTTATATTGAATCAGGTTTGGGTTTTTTTAGAGGGGATGAGGGAGCTATAAAAATATAGTAAAGTAATACCAGATGGCATTCTTCATGTAAATAACAGAATTACTAGAGCTCTGCTTGCACCCAGGAAGACATGGGTTCAAATCTTGGCTCTAATAATTACTGGTTGTCTGATTCCATGAGCAAGTTACTTTCCCATCCATAAAATGGGAGTTAATACCAATTGTACATACCCTACGGGATCATTGAGAGGATGAAATAAAATAATGTAGGGAAAGTGCTTTTCAAGTACTTCAAAGTGATCAAGGCTACACAAAAGTCGGTTACTATTTATCACATGGGATCTCCATTATCAGAGCCCAAGGGTTCAAAGCGTGCAGGTTGGTTTATCAGAAACCTTCAGAGTAAAGTCTCCAAGTCAAGCTTAGGATGGGGTGAGAGAATCTACCTTCTCACACCCAGGAGAGCAGCAAGGGCGATGTCCCCAGCAGAGACAGGCCATGCTCTGCACCTTCCCATTAGTCCTTTCCCACCCTCATCCAGCCACTCAATGGCTGCACACAAAAAAGAATTGTTTCATGCCTACCAATTTTAGTTCCAAATCTAGTTCCATTGCAGTTTGTGCTATGACCTTGCAGTTTAGAACAGTACTCATCATCACCTGACCTGAAGACTCCTATACAGGCCATGTTGATTGGTAGCTGGTGAGTCAGATTACAATCTCTCTGTAAGGCTTCAGATGGTGCTATTAAAAAAAAAGACCTGGAACAATTCCTCTGCTCGACCCCTAATCATGCATGCCTCCCCAGTGCAATGTTTGCTTAGATACCATTTTGGGACTTGGGAAAGAAAGAGCGGAGAGAAAAAGTAGAGGAGAAGAGACAGAAGGGAAAGTCATAATAGACCTTTAGAATAATTTAAATCTGCCAGGAAGTGAGGGAATAGGGTTAAAATTTCCCTTCCCCAAAAGAACCAGGGCTGGCTAGATGTCACAGTGAACAGAGCACTGGTCCTGGAATCAGGAGGACCTGAGTTCAAATGTGACCTCAGACACTTAACACTAGCCATGTGACCTTTGGAAAGTCACTTAACCCCAATTGCCCTGCCTTCCCCCCTCCAAAAAAAAGCAAAAAAAAAAAAAAAAAGAAGCTTTTGGTCCACTCTCTAGACCCCCTGATTCTGACCCCCAAACCTCAAATTCCTCCCCTCGTAGATTTGGCATCATCTATAGCGTGGGACAGTCATTAGCCCTAGAGGGAGAGGAGGTTGATGTTTAGTCATTTCAGTCATGTCCTACTCTTCCTGACCCCATTTGGGGTTTTCTTGGCAAAGATACTAGAGTGGTTTGCCATTTCCTCCTCCATCTCATTTTATAGATCAGTAACTGAGGCAGACAGGGTTACATGACTTGCCCAAGGTCACACAGCTAGTGTTTGAGGCTGGATTTGAAATCAGGTCTTCCTGACTCCATGCCCAGAACTCTATCCACTAGATGACTTCAAATTCCACCTCAGTCCCTTAGGAGCTGTATTAGGCTGAGAATGTCACTTAGCCTCTCTCTTCCTTATCTATGAAATGAGAGCACTGGTTGGCTTTAAACTACAACATTATGGAATGGGAGGTAGAGGGAGATGCAATATCATTTTGGTCCTCTTCAGGAATGAAGGACAACCACCACTACTTCTATCCCCAGAGCCTAGACAGTGCATGACACTTAGTAGGGCACTTAACAAATGCTTATTGATTAATTGATTGATTGAAGCAATCATTGTAGTTTTTCCAAGGTGTTTGATTGGGAAAGGGAGGAAAAACAACTATAGCTTGAGACAAAAGCTTGAGGGAATGAAAAAGGTCCAGGGAGGGTTTTTGTTGTTGTTGCTGTTATTTGTTTGTTTATGGGCTTATATGTAGGTGCAGGAAAGAAAGACTACAGTAGAGACATTGAAGATTAGAAGGATGAAGGTAGTTGGCATTCTTCCAGTGATCCAGGGCATATCTTGTCCTTTTTGCATTTTTCCCATTAAAGAGAGGGAGCTCAGTGATCTGAGGTCTTGCAAATCCTGTAGTGTAGTCTGGCGTCTTAGGGCTTTTCCCTCTTCTAAGGAGGAGAGGAACCGGGGCCTTCCTAACTCTAGCCTGGCTTAAGAAACTGTGAATGGGATTGGCATCCTCTGACTCTTCCTTCCCACATAGTGGGTCCCTTCAGGGATGTACAGGGACTGGAGATCCTATCCCTCAAAAACCATGTGCTTAACCTTGAAAATTTTAGCCTCGGTTGCTCCCACCAAAAGAGACAGGAACTTGTCCCTTTCAAATCCTCTTCTCAAACCCAGGAAGCCTAGTACCTGGAGCGTCCAAGCTGGCCAGGCTCCTTGTCTGAGCTATTCCCTATCCACACTGGGTATCTGTCAGCTTTTTTACTTACTAGCCCAGCAGCTTCCTTAATGGTAATATTTATGCCTGCCTCCTACTTCCCCACAGGCATGCTTTCTGCATCTGCAGTATTACTGACCCAATTTCCTTTCTCTTGCTGTCCCCCACCTCCTCAGGGTGGCATCAATATGTGTTGGAAAGAGAAACTGTCTCTCCCTATGTCCAGGCTTAATGCCATGCATTGTTGCAGCATCTATAAATCAGTATCTGACTTGACTCCTTGCAAAAGAGTAAATGACCCAGGGTGAAGCAAGAAGGGGTTTCATGGCATCCTTTTTTTTGCTTTTCTTTTTTTTTAGTGGGGGGAAGGTAGGACAATTGGGATTAAGTGACTTGCCCAAGGTCATTTGGTTAGTTTTGTGTTAAGTGTGAGGTCGGATTTGAACTCAGGTCCTCCTGACTTCATGGCAGCTGCTCTATTCACTGCACCACCTAGCTGTACCAATGGTATCCCTTTCATATTAATTGCAGATTCTACTAGTGGATTTCTCCTCAGTGGCCAAGAGATGTATCACTAGAACTTTGGTGGGCTCAGAAGAGAAATTAGAGCTTCATGCCAATGAACCTTTTTCTATTCTGAGGTCCTTTGTAAGAAATGAGCTTTTTATGTCAATGTCTGACTTAAAGCCCTTTGGAAACAAGAGCTATTTGGCTGTTTGTTACTTAACAGACCAGGGGCTTGAACTGTCTGCAGAAAGATTTAATTGCTCTGTTTTTAGCCATTTAAGTTCACATGAGAAATGCTCTTTCCATCAAAGTGTTTTCCTTAAACCAGGCCACTTTTTTTCAAAGTATTTTTTAAAAGAAAACAAAAAGAAATTTCTAATATACCTAAAATCAGAATATCTTTCAAATTCTGAGGCACATGAAATACATAAATGCAGAATATTCCTTGTCACCAGAGAGGCCAGTCTATGCAGGGTTACATAAAGCCATATTGGAGGCACAATTTTATTTCTTTCTAAGGACTCACACAATGGAGTTGTTAAGTGGTATTAACCTGAAATAAAGAAGACTTCAAAAACAGAAAAAAATATGGTCTTTTAACTGAGGCAAGAGAATTGCAATCCAGGGTTACTAAGCATACCAAATACTGGTGTATCCGAGAAGGGCAGGGTTAAACATATTTCAACAGGGAGGGAGTCTCAGAGGAGACACAGCCTTAAGAAGCTGTTACATAAGTTGTTTTGTTATAGATGAAAGTTCATAGAGAAGACTGAGAAAGGCTTGGAGAGAGGGGTGACATCTGGTCAGAACAGCAGGCTTGGGCTCCAGGTGTAGCAACAGGAAAACTGGTTCAGACCTGCTCCAATCATAGGGCAGATGAGATCAAAGTCAGGTAGCCCCTTCTGAAGTCTAGCTTCAACATTCTTTTTTTTAAACTGGTTTCAGTAGCCCTAAGGCAATTCATAGCTCTAGGATCAAGCAAGGTCAGTAGTTGCATTCAACATCTCCTTTTGGTCAAGACATATTGCATTGCTGACCAAGGAAGACATTGAGAGTTCAATGAGCTGCTGGACCATGACAATATCAGTAACATGGATCCTAGAACAAGAAGGGACATGGAGGCAACACCTAATTTCCCTCCCAAAAGAAACTAGCTACAGAACTATGGGGGATAAGAATAGTGCAAGGGGAAAAGGAAAAGAGATTTGATCAACACATTGACAGGAGCCTTTGGGGACAGTCTCCTACCACAAGCATGACTTTCAAAGAATAACTGCACATGGGGAGGAAGTGAAAGGGAAAAATAACCCACTCTCACTGTCCATTTCATTAGTTCATCATATCTTAGGGCTCAGATGCCTCATGTAGCTGTCTGGTTTCTGAGAACATCTCTTACTGCAGTCATCTAGTCTTCTGGAAATCTCCCCTTTTAGACATTCTGAACACTGTTAACAACAAGTTGAAGGGGGAACCCAGAAGAATCTATGAGAATCTATTTCGTGGAATAAAATCTATTACCAAATTATCAAAAGGAACAGATGACTCTTTAACTTTTTGCATATGTGTATATGTGTATATATGCAAAACTGAACCCCACTGTTTAGCACAGTACCTTACATGTGCTTGATTTTAAATTATTGTAAGGCACTCAGTGAAGAACTTAATGATCCATGCTGTCAGCAACATCAGTTATAGTGTTTTTGGACTGATTGAAATGTCTTGATGGCCTTTAAATCATTTGGCATTGGTACATAGAGCAGTAGCGAATGTTAATCTTATGAGCCATCTTGATTTAATTAAATGTATGGTATGCTTTTAGCATCCTCTTTTTACATTTTCATTAGAAATTAATTGTAACAGTAATCACCAGAAATTTCTCTAGTACTTACACATACTACCAGGACTGCTTATAAATATTTCAGTATGGGGTAGACTTAAAGGTACTTAATTACCTTTCAGAGAAGAAAGAAAAAAAATATATAAACATAAAAGTTCCCTCATTAAGGTTGGATCTAACATAAGTCACTCTTGGTAAGAAAATGGTTTGCCTAAAAATACCATAATAGTGACAGAGGTAAGAAAACATTTAAAAAGTAGATAGATAATAACTAAAGACAGAATACAGGTTACCAAAGTTCATAAACTCGGCAATGGGACAAAATAATATTAATGGACGGAAAAGGAATAAAATAGTATAAATGTGCTTTAAAACAAAAAAAACACCAGATAACAGTAAAACAAATTCTGGTCAGATATCCTATTGTGAAACAAAACAGTCTTTCTAAATACAGAATGCAAGGTGCCTAATTTGTAATACTCTTCTGTGTCTGTTACTTTAAAATTTTATTTTTGATAAAAGATATGTTTTACCAAAGTGCTTGCTCAAGTACAAATCAATGAAAAACATCAAATAACTACACAGAGCTATCAAAATATTTGAATGTGAAGAACATGAAAACTCAAAATGTCTGTAAAGCTTACAGGAAAAAATAGGACAACTCATTCCCTTCTTAGGAGAATGAGGTGCAGCTAAGAATCTAATAAAAACACCCTTTGTAAGTAGGTGATTTCTATGCCTATGTTTAATGGTCACACAAATGAATTCACCCAAAAGATGCTTATTTTTAAAAAAAAGGACTGTGTTGGAGTGTTCAAATAGAGTAAATAAATAATTCCAGATTTTATCAAATGAGTTGTCTACAACCATGATCAAATGAACTGGATATTATATCCACACCACCACTACTCTTAAATTCTTTTTCAAATCCTTGTGCAATTTCTTTTCATTTCAGTGCATGCTCTACCTACAAATGTTAATCCTACATTAAATAATAAATCTTAGTAAAAAACAATTAGAATTCCCTTTGAGATAGCACAGGATAGTCCAAAAGTTATCTTTTTTAAAACTTTATTTTTTGTTTTCAACATTCACTTCTATAAGTTTTAAATTTTCTTCCCCTCTTTTCCCTCCTCGCTCCCCAAGATGGCATGCAATCTGGTACAGGCTCTACATATACATTTCTATTAAACACATTTTCACATTAGTCATATTGTATAGAAGAATTAGAACAAATGGGAGGAACCATGAGAAAGAAAAGAAAACAAACAAAAAGAAAATATTCTGCTTCATTCGGCATTCATATTTCATATTTCTTTCTCTGGATGTGGATGGCATTTTCCATCATGAGTCCTTTGGAATTGTTTTAGGACCTTGCATTGCTGAGAAGGGCTAAGTCTATCAAAGTCAGTCATTACACACTGTGGCTGTTTCTGTGTACAATATCCTCCTGGTTCTGCTCATTTCACTCAGCATCCGTTCATATAAATCTTTCCAGGTTTTCCTGAAGTTTGACTGTTCATCATTTCCTATAGCACAATAATTTTCCATTACATCAATATACCACAACTTGTTTAGCCATTCCCCAATTGATGGGCATCCCCTCAATTTCCAGTTCTTGGTCACCACAAAAAGAGCTGCTATAAATATCTGGACTATCCTGTACATATGGGTCCTTTTTGAATTTTTATGGTCTCTTTGGGATACAGCCCCAGAAGGAGTATTGTTGGGTCAAAGGGTATCCACATTTTTATAGCCCTTTGGGCATAGTTCCAAATTGCTCTCCTTAATGGTTGGACCAGCTCACAATCCCACCAACAAAGAATTAGTGTTCCAACTTTCCCACATTTCCAACATTTGTCATTTTCCTGTTTTGTCATGTTAGGCAATCTGATAGGTGTGATGTTGTTTTGATTTGCCTCTCTCTAATCAATTGTGATTTAGAGCATTTTTTCACATGACTATAGATAGCTTTAATTTCTTCCTTTGAAAACTGCCCGTTTATATCCTTTGACCATTTATCAACTAGGGAATGACTTGCATTCTTTTAAATTTGACTCAGTTCTCTATATATTTTAGAAATGAGGCCCAAAAGTTATCTTTTAAGGTTAAACTTTTCCTTTAAAACAAAACTGAAGATGTTTTGTATTTAACTCTGAAGTAATTAATACATATATGTTGTAGTACCACAAAAATCTTACATCATTATCTAATTATTCCCACTGCATTTTGGAAAATTTAAGGACCTTATCATAGACATGAATATATAACAACAGACAGGCAAATGACAAGGTCAAATACTTATTTACTTAGTTGTTCAGGGTATGGAATGGCAGATTGAAAACAGCAGGGATTGCTAAGTTATTGCAATAACAATTATATGAAGATGGACTTGCACTGGTTATAGAGATTGTGCTAGGAGAGGGAGAAGCAGATCGGGACCACTAGAGTGGCCTCCAGAAGGCAGCCCAAGAACACCCAAATAATTAAAGTATGCTTAGTTCCAATTGCTTTCAGGTGAGAATAAGCATAAGCAGCCAAGTGTATGATACTAGAGACAAGCTCAGAATTAACTAGGTGGGAAGATTTATGGCAAACTGAGTTAAGAGGGTCCTACCTTATCCTTTTCAAATTTGCCCTCCCAACCTTTCTCCTAGAAACAAATATCTACCGGCTTTAAGCCACAGACTTCACTCCCATTGAGCTGCTGCCATTTTCCCTGGAGCAGTGAAATACTGACTCAAGGACACAAAAACTTGCAAGTGAAGTTCAAAAAGAAAATTCACAGTCCCAAAAGGTTTCACCTCAGACAGCAAAGTCTCACTAATCACAATGGGGTTGGATACAATTGTTATCAATGCTGTCAAGTTGTTGCAATAAATTAGCTAGCAAATAAAAAGCTATCAGGACTCCAAAAAATCATATAAAATATTTTGTGTAACATTGTTTTCATCTAGTATTACCCCTTCTCAAATACAGCTTAAAATTCAACCTGATGTAAAAAGACAGTTATTAGAATTTAATAAAGTTTCTAATCCTTTAAGATAAAAATATATTTCTAAGGCTATAGCCTAATAAGACTAAGTTATAGATATAATATCAGCATAGACTATTCCAGACATAAATTGGTAATTCACAATAAAAAGTCCTATATGATAAACAAATTCCTGCTTACTCTCCTCCTCTCGTCAAGGAATGTTTGCAGTGGGGGAGGACAATCAGTTTTCTAAGTGGAGCAATGTACAAATTCTTTCACAGAACTGCACAATTTTTGTAAGTGATAGATTTGAAACTCAAAACAAAATCCATTGCCAGTCAGTTGACCTCAGTGCAGCTGAATGCATTTCCAAATTACCTTACATAGAAAATCACACTTGACTCTAATACAATGGAAAAAATTTAGGCAGAGCTTACTTCCTTCAAAAATAGAGGTTTCTATGATAGCTTGGCTGCCACGAAACATTCATCCCTGTGGTAACTTTTCTGATACCTCCTGCATAAAACCCTAAAGATTAGTGGGTGAACAATCCACTGCTTGATGAATTCTGCTTCACAATGCTAGGAATAGCCAACATCGAAAGATATCTCATAGTTTTCAGGTTCAAACATTATAGAACTTAGGTCATGTCACCTTTACCACCAGAACTGAAGCAAACTTTAACCATGTCAAATAGCAAGTCTTACCAGGTCTCACAAGATATAAGAATGAAGAGATTTTTGAATACGTTCCAAAAAAATAGTTAGAGCTTTAAGACAATGCTTCATCAATTGTCAAATATCTAAATTACAAGAGAAGCCATTCTTCTAAGTTTCTAATTTTTACCAAATTTCAGGCTATAAGCACATAGTTAATTTTTACATTGCAATTTTCACAAAGAGAGTTATTTCAGTGAACAGAGCACTGAAAATCACAAGGAACAAACATTTACATAGTACTTGATATGTAATATGATCAAGGCCTGATATCCAATACTTTATAAACAAAAGCTTCTTACAAACCTTCCTGAAAGGTGGGAGGCAGGACCACTATATGTCTATCCAGCCTTTTCTTATTTCTTCAAAGAGCTCTATCAATTCTTAGTCTCAGGCCTCATTTTCCCTATCTCTGAGGCTTTCCAGATAAGTATAAGGAACAGCTTCCCATCCCCATTCCCCAGCATCAGAGTCTAGAAATTCCAAGTGGCATATCACAAAAAATAGTCACATGAAGTTTTCCATATCTTTTTTCCTTTCTATAAAATCAGAAAACTTCCTCAAATCTATCTAAACATACTTTAACTTTCTTCTTGATCTCCTCCCCTCTACATACACACACACAACATATTATATACAAATACATATACACATACATATCTCCAGTGACTCACACCTTTCTTATTTCCTTTTTTCTTCATCGAATCCTACATCTCTCACATTTCAATCATATCCCAGACCTATATTCACTCTGCTGAATATTTCCTTTATAATTTTAGCACATATTGTTAAAGAAAACTAAAGACTTTTTAAAGACTTTTGCTCTTGAAGTGCAATATTGACTATCAGTATACCTGTACCAATTAAACTGTTGAGTTATGGCTAACCAAGTATAATTTTCTTATTCCCTAAAAGACAGAGGCACCAAAAACCCATTAAAAGGTTCTTAGCAGTTATGAAAACTTTTTAACAGTTTATAAAAACTTGAATTATTCTAATAGCAATTAAGTTTAGGCATATTTATTCACAGAAGTAACACAAAACATTTTTTAAAATAAATATTATGTACATTTCAAGTTGCTTTCTTAAATAAGCTTCTCTTTTTTGTGTGTGCAACAAGCAAAACAATTCTCAAGAATTTAAATACATTGTCTATTATAAAAATTGGTGGGAATCATATAAATTACAGCAAAATTTCTAAGTCAAACACACACACACACACACCAATTCAAAAGTTATTTCTAAATTGATTTATGTCACTAATTTGTAAAACTCCAAAATTAAAAACTGTTTGGTGGCTGAGACACCAGGTAATTCCTCAGATTCAATTTGAATATAATCTACAAACCTTAATTTTGGGGTTCAATTAAACCTGGATTTACAATTTTTCTAATATCCAAAATCAATTCCCAATTAAATTTTTAATTAGAAACAAATTAGTTAAAAGCAAGTAAAAAAAAAAAAAATCAAGCTGTTTTCACCCTCTATCTGCTCCTCTGAGTAAATTGCCTTTCTGGCAATTCTGGCTCAGTCGGTAACATTATCAAAGGTAAGGAGCTTATTCAAATTAATTGGTTAACGAGGGAAAAGGGAGCTTCTGGTGAAAAAGCCATCTCAAACTTTTTCTTTTTCACTGATAATTTTGCCATTTTTGTCTTCCATTACATGCTATTATCACACCCTTTCCCTCCTCCATCTCTGACCATGAGGGAGAGAAGGAAAAAAATCCACTGACTTTTTACTCATGAACATATGCATAAACACGCAGAGCACACTTAACATGTTCCACAAAGAGAGGCAAAAACACAAAACATATAGCCAGCAGGTATCCTTTTAGAGGGACCTGTCAAGAATGACCTCATATGGTTCATAATTACAAACCCAACAGCCACACTGGAATGGACCCAAAATTACCCATGTGTCTTTTAACAAATCCAAAAAGGGGTAGGAGTTCAAGAAATGTGAGAGACTCACTTACCCAGGCGGAACCACTGAGTCAAACCTGGACTGGAACATAAGAGGTCTTTGTTGTTATTGCGCACCTGAGATTAAAAGCAGCCGTTGGCTGGGCAAGAGTCTTTGAATCCCACTTCCTGACATAGACATGTCAACCCAAAATAAAGAAGACTGCCAAAACGGCACAAACTAGGGTCTTTCAACCAAGGCAAGGGCATTGCACTCCAAGACTCCCACATAGCACCAAAGCTGTTGTACTGCAGTGTCCAAGAGAGGCAGAGGAGGGGAGGATTAGATACATTTCAATTGGGAGGGAATCTCAATGGAGGCTGAGCCTCAAGAAGCTTTTACATAAGTTCTTTTACATAACAACTAAAAGTCCGTAGAGAAGGCAGAGAGAGGCTTGGGGAGAGGGGTGACATCTGGTCAGAAAAGCAAGCTTGGGCTCCAGATGTAGCAATAGGGAAGCTGATTTAGACTAGCTCCAATCATGGGGACAGTTGAGATCAAAGAAAGTCGAGGAGCCCCTTCTGATGTCTCCATTCAATATCCTTTTTTTTTTTAAAACCTGGTTTTGATAACCCTCAGACAATTCATAGCTCTAAGATCTGATAATGTCAGCAGCTGATTCATCAGTGGCAAAGAGCTAAAGACATCCCTGTCATGTTAGGGGTAACAAGTCAGGGATAATACTAGGTGATCTGCTGCCCCGGGGTGAGACATAGTGGGTGGGACACAGATTATTGCCAATTTATATCAGTGAAATTTTCAGTAAACCACCCACCCTTCTCCAAAGAGTGACTCGCACTCATTTGGAGAGAATGGGGAGGTACAGCAGCTGTAGCTATAGATTGCAGAGTTGGGGAACCAGAAGCCTTGAGGCCACATGTGGCCCTCAAGATCCTCAGGTGAAGGGCCACACTTGAGGACCTAGAAGGCCACATGTGGCCTCGAGGCTGCAGGTTCCCCACCTTTGGATTAGCCTTTAATAAGAATGAAGAGAGAAATAACTCGTCCCTGACTCAGAGATCAGAGGCCCCTTTAAATTCTATTTGACAAAGTCCAGGACCTGAGCAGTCATACTATATACAAATACACCATTGGCTCTGCATAAACTATTCTGAGATAGGCAGCCATTAAGACACTCACCTCTGAGTAATTGACAGTTTTCTTTGTGAGTCACTGAATGGGACATCAGAAATCATATAGTTCCATTCTCTCATTTTACATATAAGAAGAGCAGTGCCCAGACAGGTTAACTGATTTGTCTAAAGACATCTAGCTAGTTAGTAAGTGGCAGAGCTGAGACTACAAGCCCAGGTCGCCTGATCCCAAGTCCCATATGCATTCCATAACATCCAGAATGCCTGCTTTATCCTTATTCCCACCCCCCACTTAAAATGACATACTGCCTCCCTCTTAAAGTATTATCTGGTCTGAGCTACCTTTTTTTATTTTTTTAATTGCAGACTAAGAAGAACAACAAACAAGATTCTGGCAGCGTCCTGTTGCAGTAGTAACTTACTAGGGTCAGTGAATGTGTGCGGCTTTGAGCCCGATCAAGTCAGAGTCAAAGTGAAAGATGGAAAGGTGTTTGTGTCAGCGGAACGTGAGAATAGATACGATTGCCTAGGATCGAAAAAATACAGCTACGTGAACATCTGCAAAGAGTTTACCTTACCCTCATGTATGGATGACAAAGACGTAATTTATTCTTACGGACTTGGCAGTTGTGTGAGCGTTGAAGCCCCTTGCCTTCCATGTGGTCCTTGTGACCCTTGTAATCCATGCAACCCATGCAACCCCTGCAATCCTTGCAACCCGTGCAACCCGTGCGGTCCGTGCGACCCGTGCGGTCCCTGCGACCCGTGCGGTCCCTGCGACCCGTGCGGCCCGTGCGATCCCTGCGGCCCGTGCGATCCCTGCGGCCCGTGCGACCCGTGCGGCCCGTGCGATCCCTGCGGCCCGTGCGGCCCGTGCGACCCGTGCGGCCCGTGCGATCCCTGCGGCCCGTGCGATCCCTGCGGTCCGTGCGACCCGTGCGACCCGTGCGACCCGTGCGGCCCATGCGACCCCTGCGGTCCGTGCGACCCGTGCGATCCGTGTGACCCATGCAGCCCATGCAGTCCGTGCGATCCCTGTGATCCCTGCGACCCGTGCAGTCCATGCAGTCCGTGCAGTCCGTGCGATCCGTGCGATCCGTGCGATCCCTGTGATCCATGTTATCCATGCGGAAGCCGACTTTCTTACCGGAAGATCATAACGTAGAGGGGTACAGACGGTAGACTGGTTAGTAGTTATTCGTTTTACCGTTAAGTCAGCTCTTCCAGTGTTTCTCTTTCCCTGCTTTCTGAAATACATAGGCTCCATAATACATAACTGCAAACCTGTTGGTGTTGTGTGAGAATCTTTTGGTTCTGCCCGCTGCTGAGTGGGGTTGGCCCTACACAATTCCTGGGTTCCAAGAAGTGGTGGGAAAGAAAAATGACACGGGAGATCTGTTCACAAAGAGCCAGGCATGGATTAGTCTCATAGGTAGCCATAAGCACCGTATTTCCAAAAGATGGTCCTTAGGAGCCCAAGCCAGGAGCTAAGAGAAGCGGAATACTTGAAGGGCTCCAAGTCATGAAGACAGACCATAGTGTGTATTGGCTACCTGGAAAAAGACCAAGAAATAAATGAAAAGGGACGCACTTGGGAGGGGCTAAGGAAGCAAGTTGTTGGTTCAGCCCTGTCCCTTGAAGACATCACAAGAACCACAAAGTTGGCATTATTAGTATCTTTGCTGACCAGTCTCAGTTGTGATATAATGGGCTAACCAGACCCAGAATGTCTTCCTAACCTGAATATCTCCTGGCTTCTCCTTCAGGTCCAGGATTGAGGAACGTTGGTGTCGACACAACAGTTGTCTTGAGATGTTTGTGCCCCCTGTGCAAAGGCTACCAATTTCCCATTCATTTTCTGTTCTGACTTGCCTCCCTTCATAGTCTTGCCTCTGATGTTGACCTCATATCCCACCCTCCACCTGCAGTTCAACAAGGTGCTCTCTGTCTTGAATCCATTGCCCCCTTGTCATAGGCAGCTGGGAGGCTCGGTAGGTAGAGTGCTGATCTGGGAGTCAGGAAGACTCAAGTTCAAATCCTACATCAGACAGTTACTAATGGTTGTTGTCCTTCATTCTGGAAGAGGACCAAAATGACATCACTATGCTAGAGTCAAGTTACCATGTATCCAACTGTGCTGATCAGACCAATATGAGTTCGGAATGCTCTATCACAAAATGGTCCTTTTGAACATCTGGGGTGGAATCCTGGCAAGTCCCTTAACCTTTCCTAGCTCCAGTTTCCTGATCTGAAAAATTAAGAAATTTGGACATGATAGCTTCCAAGGTCCCCTCCAGCTCTCCAGCCCTCTCCTCTCCTCTCCTCTCTTTCTCTCTCTCTGTCTGTCTGTCTCTGTCTCTGTCTCTCTCTCTGCTAACTCTCATCTTTCCACTGTTCATGCCTTGCTGATGTTCAACTTTTGAGTACCCTCTGTCTTCCACCTTCTCTGATCTTGCTTTAAGATATTAAACTCTGTTGGAGAAAGTCACAAAACCTGTAGACTGATTCTACTACAAATTAATACTATCAAACCTTAACTGGACCCTTCCCATTGCATGGCAATCTTTTTACTCATCTCTTATTGACTCCTTGTTATAGTAACCACAGCAGCTACTCCAGGGTTTCTTTTTTCTCCTCAAGCCCCAATTCTATACTCATATCTTACTCAAAGGAGATTATTTCTCTTCCTACTTGACTAAGAAACCACACATACTGAGTTCTCTTATCTCCCCTCCTTTATATACCACAAAATCCCTCTGTATTTTTATTCATTCTCTTCTAATTTGCTCCTGGCTCTGAAGATGAGATGAGATTTCTTCTTCTTGCCAAGTCCAGCCTCTCTGTACTCTTGATTCGCATCCCCTTTTGTTTCTTCCTTGGCCCATCAACCTATAAACACGCTCAAGTCTTCCTTACCTTTAAAAAAACTTTTCCTTCAAGATATCATTCTTTATCTATTTCTCCCTTCCACTGCTAAAGGCCTAGAAAGAACAGTCTATGTTTTCTGTCTCCACATCCTTACTAACCATTCACTCCTTACCTCTTGTTTCTGACCCTGCTGTCCTACTGAAATTTTTCTTTCAAAGGTCCTAAAAGTCACTTAAAGCTAAATCTGATGACCTTTTCTTAGCCTGCACCCTCCTTGATCTTTCTGCAGTAGTCAATGCTGTTGACCAACCCTTCCTCCAAGATCACCTTCTCCTTCCTTCACTGCCAAGAATTGTCCTCTTGTTCTTTTTCCTGTTTGGCTGTTCCTTAATCTTCTTTGATGGTTCATCCCCTTTTTCCTACCTACTTAATGTATTTGTCTTCCAAGATTATGTTGTAGACCAGCTCTTTTCCTCTCCTCCTATTTCCTCTCCTGTCCTCCCTTCTCTCTTCTCCACTTCCTAAGCTTTCTCCCTTGGTGATATCATTTGTAACTGGCACTTTAATGATCACTTCTACATGAGTAACTCATAGTTCTATATATTCAGTATGAATCTCTTCTCTGAACTCCAGTTCCATAGTGTCTCTAATCTCCTGATAAACTACTACCTGGATGTCACGTGGGCATCTCAAACCCAATAGGTCCAAAACTGTCATTAACTTTCCTCCAAAATTTCTAGCCATACTAGATTCTAGGGTATCACCATCCTTCCAGTCATCAAAGATTAAGACCTTGGAATAATTTTTGACTCATCTCTCTCACCTCACATCCCATTCCATCAGTTGCTGTTATTGCTTTCTTCATAATATTTCTCACATCTGTCTCTTCCTCTTCCCTCAGGTGGCTCCCAGTTTAGTTCAAGATCAGATCACTTCTTGCCTAGACTCTTGCAATAGCTTCCTAATTGATTCCTCTGCCTTCAATTTTCTCCTTCCCAACCCTTCCTTTACACAACTGTCAAAATTGCCTTTCTATTGTGCAGGGCTTACTATGTCACTGTCCTCTTCAAAAACCTTCAGTAGTTCCCCATTTGCTAAAAATAGCAAAAATTTAGTGTGTCATTTAAGACTCTCCAAAATCTGGCTCCACCCTGCCTTTCCAGGTTTATCTCATACTATTTTCTTTTACACACTCTACATCCTAGAATCCTAGTTATCTCTCAAACCAACATTCTACCTCCCTTCTCTGTGCATTTATTCAGGCTATCCCACAGTCTGGAAGAGCAGTCTTTCTTCGTCTCTATTCTGTCAAAATCCTCTGGAAGAACAGTCTTTTTTCATCTCTATTCTGTCAAACTCCTAATATTCCTTCAATGCTCAACTCAACTATCAACTCCTCTATTAAGCCTTCCCTGATCCCCTTGTATGAAAGTATTCTTTCCCTCTTCAATTTTCTTTGAACAAATTGTCTGGAGCTCTTCCCCCTCCACCAATAACACTATACCCTGTGTTATACAAATTTGTGTACATGTCCTATCATCTCCCTCCCGCCCCAGTAGACTGTAAGCTCCTTGAGGGCAGGAACTGTTTTATTTTGTCTTTGTATCCCCAGTACCTTGCACAGAGCCTCGCACACAGCAAATGCCTAATAAATGTTTGTTGAATTGAATTGGAGGTTTAGGAGTGCTTTTGGATTGCAGCCTCTCCTTCCAGTCAATAGAATTCTACTGGTGAATTAGGTCCATTGTACAAACAGGGTATGAAGATGAGGACCTGCCTGAAGCTGTCAGAAATGTGTGTGCATGTGTGTGCATGTGTGTGTGTATGTGTATGTATGTGCATGTGTGTGTGAGGAGGTATGTGTGTGCATAGTGGGTAAGGGGCTGCTATTGATCTCTTCCCTGCTCTTGTTTGCAAGTGAATAGGAAAAGAACATTTCATTATCCTTATCAGTCCCCAGATTGCATTGTTGACATCACTTTGAGGGTGAATGATCTAGGGAAACTGGGTTACTGCGCGATGAGGTCAGGACTAAATATATGCTTTTTTGGTGGATAGTTAGATACGTTGGGGTCACTTCTAATCACAGAGAAATAGACTTGGTCGATCAATAAACCATTATTGAGTGTCTGCTTTGTGCTAGATCTCATGGGGAATCTCAAAGAAGAGCCCTCCCAAAAAACCTGTAATCTAGCCAGAGTGAGAAGACTGATACACACGAAATTATTAGAGAGCAGTACAATTGTCTTTAAAATATGGAGAATTTGTGTCCAGATTTTTACTTATTTCCCCAAGTAATAGCTGTCAACTGTTACTGCAGGGTGACAAATAGCACCTTTCAGAGTATATCAAAGGATGTTTTCAGGCAACCCAATGTCACTGTTTTTCAATTATTTTTCTTCTGCCCTTTGTAAATTTGCACATGTATGTTTAATGAGGTTAGCAGAGACACAACTCCCTATGACAGGGAGCTTTAACTTTGTTAGGTTATGGCGCCCTTTGGCAATCTGTTGAAGCCTATGAACATCTCCTAAACAATGAAGCAAGAAGCATTTGTATAGCAACTCAAGGCTTATAAATCTTTAAAATATTATCTCATCCTCACCACAACCCTGAGAGGTAGGTCCTATGATTATTCCCATTTTATAGATGAGAAAACTGAGGCAGACAGAGGTTATGTGTCTTGCTTAGGGACACACAACCAGTAAGTCTCTGAGGTCTTATCTGAATTCAGATCTTCCTGACTGCAGTTAAGGGTTCTATCCATTGCGCCATCTAGCTGCCTGGAATAAATATTGTTTAGAACAAATAGAATGCAGAATTAGAATATAACTAATAAAGAGTTAGAATTTAGACACCATTTAGAATAAATATTCTTCCAAATAAATGAAGGAAATGCCAAATTTCAGTTAGATGTCAATGAAAACAAAAATGATTTTCCCCCCCTAAGTTCACAGACCCCCTGAAATCTATTCAGGTTAAGAACTCTGATCTAGAGAAAGGGGAAGAGGCTAGGGCAGCCTCCCTTTATATTTATTAGCAAAAGTTTTTAATTGAAAATATAGCCGTCTTCCATCTGACCTTCCAAATCTCTAAATGAACACTTTTCAAAAAACAAGACTACACACAAAATTATCTGATACAATAGCCTATGTGTCAGTGAGGGTTCTAGCACATTGATCACTCTCTCTCGCCAGAGATTTGTTTTCAGTAAACAACGATATTCCTTTCCCCTTCAATGTAGTAGCAGTAATAATAATAGTAGTAGCATTGTTGGCAGTAATAATGATTAAAACATCTCTCATTTCACCTTTGCTAGCTTTTGGTTTTCTCATTCTCCCTTGTCTTTCAAGAACTGCTTTTTCTCCCTGTCTTCTCCTCTCCCTACACCTGCCCCCAAATCCCCAAGACTACATTTCTCCTTAGCCTACTCTTCCTGTGGGGTCACCATAGATCTCATGTCCACCATGCAGGCTTTCCTGATGACCCCATCCAAGGGTGTGCTACTAAGTGTTTAAAAATGGACTCTCTGGGGGAAAAATGTATGCAGGACATACTTTTAAGTGTAATTGGCATGATTAACATTTTTTCTATTTCTTGAAGTCTAGACAATCAACAAAAAAATAAATCAAGTCCTGATTTATAGTGTTTGCTAATTTCCCAGGCTTAATTATGCTCACACTAAAATTTTAACAATTGGCTCTCCTGAGATGGTATGACCTGGTTCCAGCACATGCCTGATTCTACCCCACATTGACAAGTCTTTCTGACAATTTGTTCCCTTCTACCCAATTTAATTCTTTGTTTTATCATTATACAGTAGTGACAGAGTCAGCATGGTTGAGGGGATAGACGGACTTGGAGTTAGGAAGACTGATTTAAATTCTGTTTCTGACTCTGTGGCCACTGGCAAGTCTCTTGGCTTCTGTGCCTCAGACATTTGTGTACTAAGTCATAACAGATTTGTAGTCCACATCAGTGAATTCACAGCTCTTTCATATATGTAGGACTTCTTGCCCACTAATCCTTTCACATTCACATGTGCTTGGTCTCCCCCCAAAAAGCTAAGTCATCCTTTTTCTAACTTCCCACAGAACCTAGTATAGTGCTGAACTCACAGTAGACACTCAAAAAATGTTTATTGATCTATTCAAAAATCACTTCATAGGCTAGAATCTTCCACCAAGCCAGATAGGTTATCTCTCTCCCTCAAATACTGAGCTTTATAAACAATGGCCCTGTCCTGGGAAATCCTTTTTCCAATAACAACCAATAAATTTATGCAAATTCTTACCACCGCTGCAGGCTCCATGGTAATAAACTCCCTGCTAATTTCCCAGAGAACATGACATCTCCAAGGGTTGACCCTTGGTATAAAGAGTTTTCTAGAAAAATCATGGTGTGCCTTATGCAGGCCTGACCTCATTTACTTAGTTCTCCCTCCCCACAAATATCGTGCTTTTTTGCGTTTTCCCTCCTTTGCCCCAATCACTAATCTGATTAATTTATTGTTTGATTGTTTTTCAGTCATGTCTGATTCTTGGTGACTCCCATTTGGGATTATCTTGGCAACAGTATTAGAGTGGTTTGCCAATTCTTTCTCCAACTCATTTTGCAGATGAGGAAACTGAGGCAAATGGAGTTAAGTGCCTTTTGCAGGGTCACATAGTAAGTGTCTGAGGTCAAATTTGAACTCAGGTCTTCCTAAGCCCAAGTCCAGTTCTCTATCTATTGGACCACCTAGCTCTCCAAGCTGATTATTATGTAGCCTGAAATTCAGCTCCTACATTTATTCCTCTGGCTAAAGCAGACTTCTCCAAGAGCGTTCTTCTAGAATGCAAATACTTTTAGGGGAGATAGCACTTTAATGGTTCATCAGTCATTGCCCATTAGTGTGAATTGATCAGTCTGTTTTCATATGCTACAGTTAACTGATATCAAAGCAATGCAGGAATATAAGTTTCTATGTTGGGAGCAGGAAGGGAATGGGAACAGGAATTAGTCATTTTGGAATCTGAATCACTACCTAGGGAGGTTAGGCTTGGGAGGGAGTTGGAATGAAGGAGTAGAATGAAGGCATCAAATGCCTAGAGATGGAGGGCTGGGCGTGAAGGCGGGTTTTAAAGGAAATAAAGAGGTGGTGAAGGCCACTGAAGACAGATTTCTCCTACTTCAAAATGGAATTACAGAGCAAAGAGCTAGACTGACCTTTTTAAAAATATATGTTTTACTGATGCTATTTGCCTTTGCATCAGTTATTTTCTACCAAATTCCCTGCAGATTGAACTTTCCCTTGTGATGAAAAAACAAACGAACAATTGAAAACATCCATTACAGAGCCTGTGTCTGACAATGCATGCAGTATCCCATCCTAGTAGTCCCCCACTTCCATGCCAAGGGAGGGAGAGGATTTCACTGGCAAGATCTTCTCTTGTCCTTTCTAGCTCTTCCTCTCTCATAAATGAGGGCTCCAGCTCCGTTTAGGGGTCTGCTCATTCACATTGCTCTAAAGAGGGGATGTGCCTTTGCCTTGTTGCAGAAAAATCCGGCAGGGTTTGCCTTGGTGTAGAGTAAATCTAATAAATGTAAACACAGATTAAGTAAACAGACCCTGACTAACAAACATGCTGGGTAAATCTTATGGAATTAAGGGTGGAAAAGAAGTTAATTACATAATTCTATGAATATTGAATATATTCTAGAGCTTAAGGGGTATTTAATTAATGGTATCAAGAGAAACTTCTCCACTTGAGGACCAGGCCAAATCAATACCAACACCCAGTGGTTACAAGGGATTAAGTTTGTTTTGTTGTCAGTCATTCAACAAACATTTATTAAGTGCCTGCTATGTGCCAGGCACCGTGCTAGGTACTGATGATAAAGAAAGGCAAAAACACATTAGTGTGCTGCTCTCAAGGAGCTCACAATCTAATTTCTTAAGAATCATGGAGCAGATTAGGCACAAATACACATTTTGAGCCATATCTATGATTCTATAGATATAGGGAACTCCTAGTGAGGAAAGTCCCTCCACTAAAGCAGATTGTCACCTGCTCTGAGTTAGTCTTAGAGAGTAGTTTGTGAAGTTAAGTGACTTGCCTAGTATCCCACAGCCCCTGTATGAGAGATGGAATTTGAACCTAGTCTTTCTAGTTCCAAGACCGGCTATCCATATCTGGGTCACATTTTCCTCTCTCCTCCTTTTTCCCTACCCTGCCCGACAACTCTCACACACACGTGTGCTATCCCTAATTGTATGGTTATAACTATATCTATAGAGATAGATGTATCACGGTTCTAGTGCACATATAAATGTGTTTGGTCCAGACCTGTGATCTTACTCATTGATGATGAGTAAGGAACTCCCTCCCTGATGCAGATCCAAAAGTCTTCTGTGATTTATAGTCCTAGGGAGTTGTCCCAGAGTTATTAAAAAGCTAAGTGACTCACGTGTGGTCACACAGCCAATATGAGTCAGAAGGAGAACTTGACCCCAGGTCCACCTGATTCTTCAAGATCAACCCTCTCTATTCTACCATGCTGTCTTTCTATGAATATATTAGTCCTGAATTATGATAACTGTAAATGGAATCATTTTGGTTTTCATGAATTATTTATTTATGCTTTGTTTTTCCTCAGATCTGGCTTATATAACCCTTATTCTCTCCCTTCCTTTAGCCATTTGGGCATTGCCTCTTCGTCATAGAGCATGATGATTGAGTTTAAAACTTTGGACCCATGTCTTGCACTTAGTAGAGACATGATACATGTCACAGACCCCAGAATCTTTGGGCTGTAATACTATGCAAGATTTTAAGCCCAACACTAAATCTGCATCATGGGAGCTGCAAATTAGGAGCCAGAGATGAAGCCAAACTTAGGATTCTAGGGTTTTAAGACCATCATCATAACATATTGCCCAACAACTCCCCAGTGAGTCCCATGGTGTACGATCTCAGGATTGACACGTTTATTCATAAAAGTGGCCTCATGAAGCAACTTTTTTTTTTTTTAAGACACTGGAGCTAAAGCTTGTACTTGTCTTTCCAGTCTTGCTTATAAATATAAGCATGTGGGGTGGTTTGTTTATATCAGACTCTTAATTCTTACTAAGCCTCCCTTGCCTAGGCCCCAGGATATATAATGACAGCCTCAAATTAGGTGAGTAGAAGGGAGTACTCTTCTTTCTCACCTACCCCACCAATTCTTGGTCCCTGAATCAGTCACCTAAAGGTGACTAAAGGTCAACCAGACAGGTCCAGGCTTCATAGTCCTGTGACTTCTTCCAACTCCTTTGACCTCCCATGACCTTTATTCCACTTTGGCCACCCACATGTAAGGACACACATTGGACCTCCACATCATTTGGAACTGTTCCACCTCCATAGCTAGGAGCACCCCCATTCCCTATTCTATCTCTCCCATTCCTCACTCCAGCTGTATTTATCTTGAGCTCCAATCCCTATGCTCCCAGAATCATGGAATCTTGGAGTTGGATGGGGCCTTGGAACCTTGTACAATCTGAACAGAAATCCCCTCAATAAGTGTCATCCAGATTCAGTTCCAGAAATGGGAACTCACTGCCTACTGGGGTAATAAAAATAATAATGATGATGTAATAATAAGGATTTATATAACGCTTCCATATTTTCAAGGAAAATATTTCCTTTGATCCACTCAACAACCCTAGGAGTTAGGTGCAGATGAGAACATTGAAGCAAACATTGTTTAAGTCACTCAAGTTTGCAAAGCTAGTAAGTGTCTGAGGAAGGATTTAAACTCAGATCTGCTTGACTCCAAGACCACTGTATACAGATAGACAAGCATTACTCAGATAGCTTATATATTTTTGGAAATATTTTTTTAAAAAATACCTTAAGGGTCACCTCGAAAGCACACTTTGATTACAAGTAATGACATGCCTATAGACAATGGAAGCAAACTCATTTATAAAAAGAGAATCAAGCTTGCAAACTGCCATTGGCAGCAGGGGATAGAAAAATAGGAAATGTCAAGAATTTTTTTTTTTGGTCCCTCCAAATTGACAGAAGATAAAGTGGAATGAAGAGTGTCATATTTACCACCTACATTCTGTAGCCCAGGAGCATTCACCAAGCTTGAGGTTGGACTCCTGATGTAGTTACTGGTGCCTCCAGTGTGTTGAATGCCACTGTGCCCACCGAATGTCAATCCCACCACCCCAAAGGCAATCCCACCTGTTCTCTTTTTCCCACACACTGGTCCTCTTCAAAAACAGAGGACCAACAACAACAGCTCCTGCTCAATTCTGGACCTAAGTCATTGTTTGCTATGTCTGTTCTAGATAGATGGACAGCTAGGTGGTACCATAGTGCAGAGAGTGCCAGGCCTGGAGTCAGGAAGACTTAGCATCCTGAGTCCAAATCTAGCTTCAGACACTTATTAGCCGTGATCCAGAGTCACAGCTCTGTCTTGGTCCACTTTGTGTCCAACAACTCTCCAGACTGCTGCCACTATCCTACTGCCAAAAGCATAGTTTTGTTTTTATCTTTTTCCCCTGGAGAAAAGCTCAACCTTTTCAGCCTCTACTCAAGCCCAGCATACTATAAGATCTTGTGCTATCTAATCCCAATATGTTTAAACACTTGCTCCATGGTACCTTTAGTCACTTTCTCCTGACCTACAGGTAGAAGGGACTACATCAATATCAAAAGTAGCAGCTAAAGGAAGGCCTTCTGACTTTAGATTCCGTGCTTTTCCCATCCTACTGTCTGCCATATATTCTGTGATGGGCTGAAAGGCTGGAGTTTTGTATTGTATTGTACAGAGTTTTGAATGATCATGTTGGAAGTCACACTTTATTAACTAGATAATGAGAAAGTCATTGAAGATTTTCGGGCAGAGGAATGATATGAGGAATAAATTAGAAAGATTACTTCATACTCAAGTGTAAAGGATGAATTGGAGAGGGGATAAAGCCTAGGAGGCAGAAAATCCATTTAGGAGGTTATGGTAATTGGCCTGGTAAGAAAAGATTAGGACCTGAACTAGATTGGTTGCAGTAGGAATGAAAAGAGGAGGCACATAGATACAAGATACTGTGCAAGGAGAATTGGCAAAATTTAGTAATTAATAGAACATAAAATATGAGGAAGGAGGAAGTCAGAAATGATTGGGAGGGTGATAAAAACAGAAGAATTAGAAAAAGAAGCTGTTTTGGGGGGGAAAGTGATGAGTTCTGTTTTGGACTTATAAAGTTTTAGTATTTGGAAAGGTATGTAGGTAGAAATATTGAAAACCAAGAATAGAGCTCAAAGTAGACAGGTTGGAACTGGAGGTGAAGATCTGGGAGTTACTTATGTACAGGTGATAGTTGATTTCTTGAGAGTGGTTGAAATGACCAAAGAAGAGAATAGAAAGGGGGGAAGAGGAAAGAAAGGGGGAAAGGAAGAGAGGAGGGGAAGGGAAAGGAGAAGAAGGGAGAAGGGGAAAAGGAGAAGAGGAAAGGGAGAAGGGAGAAGAGAGAAGAAAGGGAAGGGAGAAGGGGAGAAAGAAAGAGGAAGAGAGAAGGGAAAGGGAAAAGGAAAGAAGGGAAGGGAAAAGAGAAAGAGGTGGGAAGGAAAAGAGAGAGGGAAGGCAAGAAACGGAAAGGGAAGGGAAGGGAAG
Source organism: Pseudochirops corinnae (assembly GCA_028646515.1). Classification (NCBI taxonomy): domain Eukaryota; kingdom Metazoa; phylum Chordata; class Mammalia; order Diprotodontia; family Pseudocheiridae; genus Pseudochirops; species Pseudochirops corinnae. Next base: position 246,903,323 of record CM053587.1, read on the forward strand.
AAAGGAGAGAAGGGAGGAAAAACCACCCAACTTCTCTTAGTGAAATTTGAGATGATGTGTAGTATATTTGTTCTAGGAATAGGGACAGACCAAAGTGATAAATATCACAGATGATTGAAGGACCAAAGCAATAACTATGTAGAGCAGAAGGGAAATGCTATATGTAACAGGGCCATAAGCAAACCTGGGGAGGATACAAACTTTAATTAATAGAATGCTACACTTTAAATTATGTAACTGTCTAAATAGATCTTGTCAACCAAGTGGAAAATGTTCCACTATGTCTAATTTTTTTCAAGAAGCCATTTTGAAAATAGCAAAATGGAATCCGTGAGAAGTTCTGCATTAATAGACATTTTCTAAGTCATCACTGCAAAACATCAGTCCTTTCAGAAACTAATGTGTTGTGCATAAATCGCATTGCTTAAAATGTATGTGGAAAGGATATCTGATCCAGTCAAGCATGGAAAATTTTGAGCCAGCCTGTTCATTCTATTTTTAATCATACTGAATCAAGTCTACAGGTTACAGGAGCACTGGCTGCAAAACCTCCTTTGGTGTCATGTTCCAGTGTATAAGTTTGCAGCAAATGACTTTTTCCTAAAATTTCCCATAGTATAATCTAAAGGACAGTGACTGGCGTGAGGAGAACTGAAGTTTGAGCTCAAGTTTCGACCGTTAGTAATTGTATATGTCCCAGCAAGTCATCAAACCTCTTTGAATCTCAATTTTCTCTTATGTAAAGTGGGATGATAATCGTTGTACAACCTACCTCCCAGGGTCGTTGTGAGGAAAGTGCATTGTAAACCTTAAAGTACTAGAGGTATGTGGATTTTACTGCAGAGCTAAAGAACAGCTAGTTGGCATTATCTCTATAGTCATTTTGAATAATGAATATTTTTAGAAACTAAATATCTAACTTGGTAAATTTCAATACCTTCGTAATCTCAACCCATGCAACAACTTTCAATGAAATCTACCCAGAATGACAAAAGTTATGCCCATTTGGAAAAGTCGTGATAGTTACCATTTTATTTCAAGATGGTGGGCTGAACCGTAAGCCAAATATTAAATATGTCCTGATATCTTTATAAAGGTAGCCAACTTTGTCAAAATTTGTGAAACGTCTTTGAAAAATTATAATGAGAGTGTCATATAAATGTGAATTGCTAATTGTATCAGAAGATTCATTAAGTTTGAATAAAAAAGGTGGGGATTGGGGCCTTTAATTAAAATTGAATTAGTCTTTTTTTCCAGTCTTTACGCAGCTAGGTGGCAAAATGGGTAGAAAACTGGGCCTGGAGTGAGAAAGACCTGAGTTGAAATAAGTCTCAGATACTTATTAACTATATGGCCCTGGGCAGGTCACTTAACCCTATATGCCTCAGTTTCTTCATCTGTAAAATGAACTGGAGAAGGAAATGGCAAACTACTCTAGTATCTTTGCAAAGAAAATCCCAAATAGGGTCATGAAGAAATGGACACAACTGAACAACAAAATAATTCCTACCCATTCAGGTGA
>CM053587.1:246905344-246924083 GCA_028646515.1 Pseudochirops corinnae
AATAAGTCTCAGATACTTATTAACTATATGGCCCTGGGCAGGTCACTTAACCCTATATGCCTCAGTTTCTTCATCTGTAAAATGAACTGGAGAAGGAAATGGCAAACTACTCTAGTATCTTTGCAAAGAAAATCCCAAATAGGGTCATGAAGAAATGGACACAACTGAACAACAAAATAATTCCTACCCATTCAGGTGAATGTCCAGTCTGAGCTACCTAGAGAAAATTGCAAACAAGAAAAGAAAAGTGAGCATGCTAGTGGATTATGCAAAAAGTAGGGATGAGAGCTGGAGATAGGGGAAGATGAGATCAAGGGTATGTGCAGAGAGGGTTGGACCTTCCTAACAATAATGTTAATAATTTTTAGCCATCTGTGGGGAGAGATTACAGTTTTTGGTGGTGACAGGAACCTAACACCCTATTTCCCATAGGTTCGATGTATTAACATTTCATTTTAATGTTAACTACCCACTACTCCAGAAGAATGGTGGTGCCCTCAGCATTAATTGGGAAATTTCAAAGAAAGAACAGTTTTGGGGGAAAGATAATGAGTTCAACTTTGGACATATTGAGTTTCGGATGTCAAAAGGACATCCAATTTGAGAAATCCAAAAGGAGATTGGTGATGTGGGATTGGAACTTAAGAGACTATGATTAGATAGATAGATCCAGGAAATATCTGCAGAGAGAGCATCCCTGAACCTATGTGAGCTCACCAAATGAGGTATTATAGAGGGAAAAGAGAAGACCCAGGAGACAAGCTTGGGGCTTGCCCGCTGGTTAGGAAGTGTTTTCTAGATGATGATATTCCCAAGATATGATATGTTGTGTAAACATAGAAAGGAGGTAGGATCCAAGAGAGAGAGATGGTCAATAGTATCAAAGGCAAAGAAGAGGTCAAGGACGATGAATATTGAAAAAACAGAATTAGGTTTGGTAGTGAATAGATAATTGATAACTTTGGAGAGGGCAATTGCAGTTGAATCATGACTATGGAAGCTGGATTGCAGAGTGTCTGGAAGGAAGTGAGAGGAAAGAAATGAATGAATAAATTACACTGAGCTTTCTCGAGGAGTTTAGCCAAAAAAGGGAGGAGAGATATAGGATGATACCTTGCAGAGATATTATGATCCAATGAGGGTTTTGGTTTTTTTTTTTTTAAGGTCAGGAGAGACTTGTCTGTAGGCATCAGGGAAGGTTCAATAGGTAGGGGGAAAGGGGAATAAGCATTTGCTAAGGACCTACTTACTGTGTGTCAGCCGCTGTGCTAAGTGCTTTACAAATATTATCTTATTTGATCCTCATAATAAACCTGTGAGGCAGATGCTGTTGTGAACTCCCTTTTATAGCTGAGGAAACTGGGGTGGAGAGAAATTAAGTGACTTGCCTAGGATCACACAGCCAGTGTCTGAGACTAGTTTTGAACTCAGATCTTTCTGATTTTGTGACTCCAGGTGCAGCACTCTGTCCAGTCTGAGCTACCTAGAGAAAATTGCAAACAAGAAAAGAAAAGTGGGCATGCTAGTGGATTATGCAAAAAGTAGGGATGAGAGCTGGAGATAGGGGAAGATGAGATCAAGGGTATGTGCAGAGAGGGTTGGACCTTCCTAACAATAATGTTAATAATAATAACTAGTACAGTAACCCTCAACATTCCCATGTTTAACTTTTGAGATTTCCAACATTCCCATGATTTTATTAGTAACCTCATTTTCACTTTTGTGTTGGCAACCCAGCACATTTGGGGCGATGCACAATAGAGGAAAAACTGAGTGCAATGACTAGTTAGATGAAATGGCTCAGGAAAGTCTTTAGGACAGCAAAGATGATGATGACAAAGAAACTCGCAAAATTGTGCTATTCACACTTTCCAAGCTCCAAGGGTAGCTTGGAATAATCAACCAGCTGGCTAGAGACAACAAGGCTGCCAATCCCATCATCTATAGTAGCTTCAAGGTTAACAGTCAACTCACCTCTGCTATGCTCTCATACTCTGAGACCTTTAAGTATCTCCAATAAAGTAGGCATCACTCATGGATTATTTCAAGCTGGTACATCCTTCATGATCTACTATGCCATTCACCATCTGTGAAGGACAGAGATGATGTCAAGACCGTAACCTCACCCTTGATTTTCAGGGACCACGGTAGAGAGTTTTACAGCAGTGTGGTATATAATACAGCACCCTCGTACCCTTATCTGACACAGGGGAAGGTAAGATGCAGGTTAAAAAATGTTTTAATTGTAAGAATTGTATTGGTTTTATAGTATTTGTGGTACTCTATTGATTTATTATGAAAAGTGAATATAGTCATAAATCAATGTGTTTTTTTTTAACTGAGGTGTTAGCACAAAAGGCTACAGAATTCTAGGGAAATACTAGTGAGAAAAAATGTTTTGCATGTTACCAATTTTATTTTGTATACTGCATTTTATGGGTTATTTCATGGTAACTGTGTTAGGAAAAGTGCACATTATTAGAATTAATGTTTTGTTAAAAAGAACTGTATGCAGCAAAGTATATTTTTAGCCATCTGTGGGGAGAGATTACAGTTTTTGGTGGTGACAGGAACCTAACACTCTATTTCCCATAGGTTCGATGTATTAACATTTCTTTTTAAGTTTTGCACAGTTTTCTAGAAATGTAACTCTTACTAAAGTTGAGGATTGATTGTATTTACAAAGCTTTTTAAGGTTTGCTAATACTTTGCAAACATTTTCTCATTTGATCCTCACAACAGACCTGGGAAGTAGGTGCTATTATTATCTCCACTTTACAGATGAGGAAATTGGAGTAGACAGAGGTTAAGTGACTTGCATAGGGTCACACTGCTATCTCAGGCTGGATTTGAATTTAGGTCTTTCCCAATACTCAACATTGTCAAATATGGGCATGGAGTATTTCCCTCAAGATACAAGCAAATAAATTAAAGCTGTCAACAGGAAAAACTACAACTTATAGAACTGAAAAGAAAAATTTCTTTGGAGTTTTCCAGTCCTACCCTAATTCCTTAGCATGATCTAGAAGTAGCCTGAAGGTCATTTCTATTGGATGGCAAATTTGGGAAGGTCTTCTCCCCCTTCTCTTATCCCAGCTCCTCTTTCTTCTTTTTTTCCCAATCTTCTTTAATTCCTGTGTACATTGTCTTTCTGGTTCTGTTTACCTCACTTGGCCTTGGTTCATATGAGTTCCTAAGCATCTCTTTTATTCATCATATTCAGCGTTTCTGAGGATACAGTAGTATTCTGTTACATTCACGTACCACAACTTGTTTAGCCATCCCCCAACTGATGGCACCTCTTCCTTTCCAGTTCTTTGCCATTATGAAAAGTGCTGCTATGTGTTTTGGTGCATGTAAGGAGGATATCCTTGGGTTATATCCCTAGTATAGGAATCTCCAGATCAAAGGACATGGATATTTTAGTCATTTTCTCTGCCTAATTCTAAATTGCTTTCCAGAATGGTTGGACCAACTCACAGGTATACCCACAGAGAATTAAAGAGGCTTCTTTACATAGCGTGCTATTTCGTGGAAGCATGACTCTAGACCTGGAAGGAACTTCAGAGTCCATCTAGACTAATCCTCTTCATTTTACTCATTAAGAAACTGAGGCCCTAGGAAGTCAAGTGACTTGTCGAGGCGAACCAGGTAGTAAGTGACAGTAGTCTGAAGACAAACTTGTCTTAGTTGGCAGAGGCTCACCATCAGAAGTTTGGCCACTGGGTAATGAATATTTTTCAGACATAATAACTCACAAAGACTACCTACTAATGTACGGAGAGACTACTCTTATTTTCAGGAGAAGTACAGCCATGCAGAGGTGATTGCCAAGCTTTATGGGAATAGATGAAAGAAGACTGTACAAGGTGCCTTTCTAATTCTCTGTCATCCCACAAGAATCCTACCACTAGGTGGCGCATGGTTTTTATGAACTAAACATCCCAGTGGAGTTCTTAGGGTTTTCCCTGGAATCCGGTAGTCAGACCATTAACAGCAAATTGTCAGACTGAGCTGGTGCATAGATTACATTTCAGCTAGCACTTCTAAACATAGTTTTTAACCATGGGACAAATATAAATAATAAAACCTGTTAGTTGGCATCAAAAATGATAAAGCATTTTTAATTTTAGCTTTTAGCTCTTTCTAAAGTGATTCATTTAGGGGGGAAATGGTATTAACTTGCCTGGTTATGGAATCATTGGGATCCCTAAAAAACTACATTATCATAAGAGTTTATTAATATATAATAGGCTATGAGGGACTCTAAACGAATGGTTCTTGTTTTAGGATGTCTTCTGATTAAGGCACTGGAGTGCATGTGAGAAATTTGCTTCATTGCAGTACTATTATTTGGACATAAATGTAAAATATGTTTTACATTAACTTCTCTCATAAATATTGCATGGTTTTGCTTCGGGTTCGTTAGGGGGTGGGGCCTCTTAGTCAACTTGGGCTACGGTGGCCCTAGGGTAACCTGCAGTCTAAAGGATGATAGGAGGTTTTCAGCCACCATCTAGTGGCCAGCTCTGTTATGGTCTTGATCTTCTGGAAATCTGATGCAATGTGATGTTAAATGGTTCAGTGATGAAACTGAGATCGTAGGAGCAGAGATTTAAAATTGTACATTTATTTCTACTCTCTTACTTTGTACATGAGGAAACCTGGTGTGGTGGAAGGAGGGCTTGTTCTAGAGACCAAGGATTGGAGTTCAAATCCCACATCTGATGAGTGTGTGACCTTGGGCAGGTCACTTAGCCTCCCTGGTGCTCAGTTTCCTCATCTGTAAAATGAAGGTCTTGCAGTCAATCTAATTCTTCACTATTTTTTATGTCTTGGATCCCTTTGGCCATCTGGTGAAGCCCATGACCTCCTTCCCAGAATAATGTTTTCAAATGAATAAAGTTGAAATACATAGGATTATGAAGGAATTGTGAATTATGGAATTATGAAGGAAACCAATTTTATTGAAATAAGTTATCAACAGCTGAAAAAAAAAAAGGTCATGGACCCTTGGTTAAGAATTCTTGGACTAGGAGTGACTAGGTGGCACAGTGAACAGAGCACCGGCCCTGGAGTCAGGAGAACCTGAGTTCAAATCCAGCCTCAGACACTTAACACTTACTAGCCATGTGACCTTGGACAAGTCACTTAACCCCAGACTAGGTGGCACAGTGAACAGAGCACCAGCCCTGGAGTCAGGAGAACCTGAGTTCAAATCCAGGCTCAGACACTTAACACTTACTAGCCATGTGACCTTGGACAAGTCACTTAACCCCAATTGTCCTGCCCTCCCCCCTCCAAAAAAGAAAAAGAAAGATTTCTTGGACTAGATGGGCTCTAAGGTCTCTTTCAGTTCTTAAACCATGATCCTATGAGATCTATCAGCACCTATCTCCTAGAGTTTGTTATAAGGATTAAGTAACATATAACACATGCGATATATTTAAAATACTTTGCAAACCCTAACAAATTATATAATTCCTCATTCTTTTTGTTCTTATTCATTCACTTATTCTTCTGAGTAGTGTCCAACCCTCCATAACCCCATTAGAGGTTTTCTTGGCAAAGATACTGGAATCTTTTGCCATTTCCTTCTCCACCTCATTTTACAGATGAGGAAACTGAGGCAAACAGAGTTAAGGGGCTTGCCCAGGGTCATACAGCTGGTAAGTGTCTAAAGCAAGATTTGAACTCAGGAAGGTGAGTCTTCCTGATTCCCCTAGAGGAGAGACTGAAGAGGCAGTGGGATAGGAGAAGGGAAGTGGGCAGGGGAAGAGAAGTTTGTAGAGTAGCTATTACTGTTTTAAAGACTTTGCTATTTGGCGCAGCTAGGTGGCTCAGTGAATAGAGCACTAGCCCTGGAGTCAGGAGGACCTGAGTTCAAATTTGGCCTTAGACACAACACAAAACTAGCCACGTGACCTTGGGCAAGTCATTTAACCCCAATTGCCCTACCTTTCCCTCTCCAAAAAAAAAGGAAAAAAAAAGAAAAGACCACGCGTGCTACTTAGTGGAGGATACTATAATAATAGTCCCCTACCTGACTTTATCTTGTCTTCTTTCCCTAGTCTGTTATCCCTCCTCTTGTCCTCCCCAGCCCAGCTTAGTGATAGCTAGGAAAGGTCAATATTGTGTTGGAATGACACAGGAAATCAAGCAGATCTCAGTGGCTAGTTTTGCCACATAGATATCTTCGAGGTTTTGGATATCTGTCATATGGAATAGGCTTTACCTTTGTTCTATGTGGCCCCAGAAGGCAGAGCCTGGAACAGTTAGTGGAAGTTACAAAGTAGCAGATTTAGGCTTAATGTAAAGAAAACCATCCTAATTAGTCAAAACTGTCCAAAAGCAGAATGGCTTGCCCCAGAAAGCACTGCAGTTCTCCAATTGTATGTAGTAAGAATTATCCAGTTTATTTTCTGTGACCCTCTCTATCACTTGTTTAGTCATTAATGCTCCCCCTTTCTACAGATCTGAAAGGTAGTTTCTTCCTTGCCCCTCTAATTTGCTTATGATGTTACCCTTTATGTTTAACTCATGTAACCATTTGGAGTTTATTATAGTATATGGTGTGAGATGAAGGTCTATGCTAAATTTCTGCTAAATTGCTTTCTAGTTTCCCCAGAGGTTTTTGTCAAATGGTGAGTCCTTATTATAGTAACTGAGGTCTTTATGTTTATCAAGTGCTGTGCTATTACAGTGTTTGTTTACTTCAACATGATGCACACCCAATTTGTTTTGTTATATGATTCTTCTTCATTGTTTTAACCAGTATTGTTGTTCAGTCATTTCAGTCATGTCCAACTCTTTGTGAATCTATTTGGAGTTTTCATGGCAAAGATACTGGATTGATTTGTCATGTCCTTCTCTAGTTCATTTTACAGATGAGGAAACTGAGGCAAATAGGGTTAAGTGACTTGCCTAGGGTCACAACTAGTAAGTGTCTGAGGCTGAATTTGAACTCAGGTCTTCCCAAGTTCCATGATGCTCATCGCTCTATCCATTACACAACCTAACTGTCCCTGTTTTGACCAAAATATTTTTTAAATTACTGCATTTTAATATACTTAGAAATCTGGTACTGATGGACCACCTTTTTTTCTCCATTCTTTTTTCATTATTACACTGAGAGTCTCCACATAAATTTTATTATTATTTTTCTATCTCTATGAAATAATCCTTTGGTAGTTTGAATAGTATGTCACTGAATTAGTAAATTAACTTCTTGGAGGGGAGGGGGAATTCTATAATATTTTATTAAAGGGATGTTTTGTGAGTACTTAGTAAAGAATCGTGGTGACCCTTCTACTTCTGCATTGATGATAATAGAAAGTCAGAGATGGGAGAATAGGATGATAAGAATCATCTACTTTCCAGATTATTCATTTACATTAATTAATTGTTGGTACTAGAACTAGGAGTATCAGGCGGAAGTTGTAGGGTGGAAGATATGTTTGATGTAAAGGAGAAGTTCCTAATATTTAAGAACTATCCAGAAGTATAATGGACTTCCTTGGGAGTTAGCTGACTCCTTGTCACTGGAGGTTTTAAAGTACAGATTGAATGACCGTTTGTCAGGGGTTTATAAAGGAAATTTTTTGCCTAGGCAGAGATTGATTTCTAAGACCTCTTAGATTCCTTCCAATTCTGACATTCTATGAATCTATGATTTTGTTCTAGGGAACACTGGCCTTGGTCCTGTCATTTTGAGTCACCATCTTGAATTCACTCTCTTTTATCTTCCCTTTAATTATCTGAAAATATCCATCATGTTTTCATATCACTGCTCATCTTAGAAGCAACAGTCCACTTGAATACAATTTAATTCCATGCAGCATGGATAAACATATATATATATATATATATATATATGTATATATATATATATATATATATGCACACACACATACACACACACACATAATGTATGTATGTATATATCCTAATACATACACTCAGTACCATCATGGAGTCCTTACCAAAACCTTTATAATCATAAGGATTCTGCATTTACATTTTAATATATACCCCTTGCATTCACAACCTTGAAGAAGCCATAATCTTTACAATCACTTTCCGGTGAGGAGTGTCTTTTGTCACACGTACATAGGCCCAAGGCCACCTAAACCTGTCTTCTTTTCCATATGGATTGGCAAGGCCACAGGCCTTGCTTCTCAGGCTCCATAATGCATGGTCTGAGCTCTCAATCACTATCAAACAACAATGAAAAGGCCAGATTAAGTTGTTTTCTGTAATGTGCAATTTGGGACATAGAAACTATTATCGAATGTAAGTGGGTTTTGACCTTTGATCCAGCAAAAGCGCTAGTAGGTCTGTATCCCAAAGAAATCATAAAAAAAGGGAAAAGGACCCACATGTACAAAAATACTGATAGCAGCTCTTTTTGTGGTGGCCGAGAATTGGAAATTGAGGGGATGCCCATCAATTGAAGAATGATTGAAAAAGTTGTGGTATATCGATGTAATGGAACACCATTGTGCTAAAAAAATGATGAGAAGGCAAATATCAGAAAAACCTGGAAAGTCTCATATGAAATGATGCTGAGTGAAGTGAGCAGAACAAGAACATTATACACAGTAATAGTAACACTGAGCAGTGATCAACTATTGATTGACTTAGCTCTTCTCAGCAAAACAATGATCTAAGACAGTTCTAAAAGACTCATGACAGAAAATGCTATCCATATCCAGAGAAAGAACCATGGAGTCTGAATATAGATCTAAGCATATGATTTTCTATTTTTTTTCTGTTTCTTGTGGCTTTTCTCTTTTGTTCTGTTTCTTCTTTCACAACATGACTAATGTGGAAATATGTTTCCATCATTGCACATGTATAACTTATATCAGATTGCTTGCCATCTTGGGGAGGGGGGAGGGAAGGGAGGGCACAAGGAAGAAAAATTTGGAACTCAAAATCTTAAGAAAATGAATGTTGAAAACTACTTTTAATTGAAAAAGTAAAATACTATTTACAAAAAATAAACTGAAAAAATAAGTGCAATAAGCAAACAAACTTCAAAAATTATTTTTATTTAGACAAGTTTAGGTATTGTTTATTTCTTTTCAGAACTTGGCAATTTCTAAATAAAGTATTTACCTGAGGCAGAATAAAGGAAGTGGGTTTTGATATGCTAACCTATTGAATTATATTTCTTATCTGCAGTTTGATAAACAGAGAGTGATTGGCTTGCGGGTGGGGGTGGGGTGGGATGAGTGGAGAGGAAATCATGTAGTCTTCCTAATAGAATAGAACACTTTAACTATATTTTAAATCAGAGTCTTTGTGGAGTTTTCCCAGCATTTTGCACTTTATGTCTCCTCTCCCCTTTGATGCTGAAATATACACTCTAAAAATAATGGTGAATGGTTCCTACAGATGCGTCCTTGAACATGTGGTGAATGTAAAATATTGATGAAGTATTAATGCTACCTGGGAGAGTAGTGTACTAATTAAGGTGTAGGGGCATTCTTTTTATTGGCCCTTGTTTTGGGGTACTTCCATAGAACTGTTCAAATTGCCCTTTAAGCTCAAATGTCTCATATTTATTCTTAGCCCAAAAGAAAGTAAATCATGGGAAAACTTAGAATTTGTATATTTTGGGGCATCTCAACAAGGAAAACAAGTTTTCCGTTCATTAAAAATATACGTGCATATAGATACAAACATACCTATGTTCCTATTGCTATAGCCTCCCAGTTTGTCTTCCTACACCAAATCTTCTCCATACTCCAATATATCTTCCACACAGCAACCAAAGTGTTTTCCTAAAGCATGAGTCTGACCATGTCACTATCATGGTGAGCAAAGTAGTATTTTGCTGCTTGTTTCAGCTATTCAAGTGCCTTTGAGCCTCACCTTCGATTGTGTCAAGACTTTGTTGGAAACAGTATATACTGTATGGCCCTTCATCTGCCTAAGGAAGTTTGGAGATTTTTCCTGCCCTTAATAGGCCTAATGACATCATACGGAGACCATGGTGGGAAATAACAGAATAGGAAAGGTGGAACAGAAAGGGTGGAACAGGAAGGAGCAGAGCCAATAAAAGCTCAAACACATTTGGGACCAAGCAGAACTGAGAGGGAGAGTATTTATGATTTCTGGTATTCTGTCTGTCTGTGTTGGTATTATTTTGTCAGAATGAAACAGAAAATTCTGTCTGCTGAAAGAGGACTTTAGCAAAAGCTCTGAAAGAGGACTTTACTGCTATTTACAGAAATCTTAAAAGAGGGCTTTACTGCTGTTTACAGAAGTCCTGGTACTTTACTGTTGATTTGTGTTTGATTTCTCAGACAGAAGCTTTGTCTGTTGGTTTGTGTTAATTTGTCAGAGAGGAAGTGAATTGAGATGATAGTGCTGGCAATGTGTGTAAATATTGTAGTTCTGTTAAGCTTTGTCTTCCTAGAAACAAACTGTGAAGGGCTTGGAGTGGAGCAATCTGTATGAAACAGGAGCAGAGAACTGCCTATGTGTGAGTCCAGGCAAGAGTTGGAAGAGCTGCCCGCCTGTGAATCCAAGCAAGAGTCCGATGAATCTGGCCAAGAGTTGGAAGCAGTCAACCTGTGGAGGAGGTGCCATGGGGTTTGGAAGCCAGCCTCCAGTCAAGATGAAAGAGAACTTGGGCACACAATAGTGACTGATGATATTGTCACTTACTGTAACCCTAGGGGTAGATAGCCTTTGTATTTTCTACTACCCCATAAGGATGATTGGTTTAAGGATGATTGGAAGCCAGTCTCAAGTCAAGATGCAAGAAGACTTTACTTGAGTACTATATATTGACTGATGGGATTGTGACTTACTGAATGATATGTTTTGTTTAAGACTGTGACCACCTTAGTAAAAAGTTGTTATGTTATATTGTTGTGAATGTTGTGCTTTAGTTTCTTGAATGTTTTGCTTTTGTTTATTGCTGAATAAATAGAGAGTTCACTATACTATGCAATTAGGTCCTTAAAGTTATTCACAGCACCAGTCCTCAGGAAAGCTGCTTGGGATTGGCTTTATAGTCACACCTTTACTCAACAAATTCTGTATTTGTGTCTCTGTATTACCTCCAGAAGCAACTCTTGTGAAGAGTTACAACTCTTCACAAACTATCACCTTCCAACCATACCACTCTTACACATTATTTCCCTTTACCCCTTGTGCAGTCTAGTCATACTGACCTACGTGCTATTCCTTGCACAGCAAGCTCCAAGTGCTAGGAATCTCCATTCCTTTGCACTGACTATCTCACCCCTACCCCCACAACCAACCCTAGAATGCTCACCCTCCCAGCATTGACCTTTTAAAGTGGATGAAAGGAAAGAAGGAAAGAAGGAATGAAGGAAGGAAAGAAGGAAGGAAAGAAGGAAGGAAGGAAGGAAGGAAGGAAGGAAGGAAGGAAGGAATAGGAATCTGGAAGAGTCACTCCCCTTGAAAGGGGGTAAGAGTTAAGGAGTAGGTCAGTCACTGGTTATCTGTAAATTTACAGATTTTTAAAATACATTTTATATATTTTATACATTTATACATAAAAAATACATATATATTTTTATACATTTACAGATAAATGAATTATGAGCTAGAAAGTATTCCTCAGAAATGAAGCAGGAATTTAGTGGGAATTTAAGAGAGTGAGAAATCTGAAACTGAGAGAGAAGGCTAATGTGTTTATCATTGGAGGACATTGATGATTATAATATTGATGGTCTCCAGAGATAATGGTACTCATCCCCAAGGCCCTTTGGCTACTACTAGTCATACATAGGTTCAAAATATAGCAGTAAAAGCAAAAAATATAGGTAGGGCTGTTACCACATAAATCATGTTAGCCAATCCAATCTGCTACTAAAATGCATTTACTCTCAAAATACTTCTGTATCCTATCCAGATTGCAAGTAGCCTGTGCTCAGTTGGCCTCTACTACTCTGGTCTATGTCCTCCTGTAAGTTCAATACAAGGGGTCTACCCAACTTGCTGGTTCATCTTGATGTCACAAACATACTACTTTCCATCAGTTATGCCTTGCTCTCTTCGTGTGACCATCCCATCTTCACAGGATCATAGACTTAGTGCCTGAAGGGGCCTTAGAGGCGTTTAGTCCAACATGTTTTACAGGCTCATAGAGGTCAAATGACTTACCCTAAGTTACATAAGTACTAAGTGCCAGAGGCAGGATCCAAACCCAGCTCTTCCAACTCCAAAGACAACGATCTTTCCACTGTATAATGCTTCCTGTCTTCTTTTTCCACTACATTTCTTCAATGACATCTTTTACCCTGGTTTATGTTCATAATTATTTGCTTATAATGTTCTACAGCTTCCTCATACCCACAATGTACCTCCATACTACCCATAAATGATGCTTATTTTTACTGCTCCAGGGGCTATGTTGTTCCATGATTCATTGACGTACAACAAAACTAGTAGAATCCTGTTGTTAAAAAGAGGAGCCTTTGTTTTGGGGAGAAACTTGGGGTTATTAAAAGAACTTTATAATCTCCCAGTGGCAACCCACCATGTTCTCTCCTCCTATTCAGTTCTGGACATAACACATTGCTTATTTACAGCATGGAATTACCTTAGGATAATTATCTGTACCATGCTATCTCATGCATTACTATATTTTAAATTAGTATTTTTTCTCTTTTTTTATCCAATAAAATTGGTTTTGCAAAATCCTCATGTTCTCTCCTCCGAACTAAGGGGAAAAGGAATTTGTCCACAGCCTAACTCAAGAGAGTCCAGGGAGATAAGAGTGTCCCTAGAGGTTAGAGGTGGCAGTAACATATCAGTTACCTGAATGACCCAGCAGAGCTGGAATAATTAAGAGGCATGAAATCTCAGGATGGGAGAGCTTGGGAAAGGTATGATCACTAATCCCCTCACACCTCAGAGTTTCCCTCACACACCTCAGAGTTTCCCTCACACACATTCCCTAGAGTTCTAGCTTTGTCCTTATTATCTAGAGCCACAAAAGGAGATATTTTCTTAGCAAGTGCAGGAAATGTATAACATTAACTATAAAATAATCAAAGGGATAGGGGAAGGAGACAGAAGTTAATTGTTTCAGAAGGACTAATTAACTCTTATTTTGTGGGTGTGGCCAACATTAACTATTGATCCAGTCTACCTTCCAAGAGACAGAAGGCACAGTGATGAGTGTTGTCTCTAGAATCAGAGGAGATGGCTGCAAGTTCCAGTTCTGCTACTCACTACCTATGTGAAATTGGGCAAATCCTTTCACTTCTCTAGGCATCAACAAAATGAGGGAGTTGAACAACTAGGTCACTTTGATGTCTCCTCTAGCTTTCAGCCTCTGAAGATCCATGATTACACAAGTAATCCTAATTATGGAGCTATTCAAAATCAGAATAGGCTATTTCTAGAACCTTTAAAAGTAAATATTAGTTGACCTTTTTTTGAAGATATTGTAAAGGAGACTTTTGCTTAGATACTGAATGAGATGATCTCTTCCATGTTTCTATGTAATTTACTTTAATGGAATCTGATATAAAAATCCATTTTATATAAAAGGTAAATTTAGAGGCTTACCTTACAAATGGACTTACTATAGAGATACTTTCAATAGGTTCATACACTCACAGGCTAAAAGAGCTAAAATGGACCTTAGAAATCTAGTCTAACAATGTCTTCCCCCAAACAAATGGATTTGTCCACTTTTCAGAAATGCATTTGTGAAATGAGCAAGATACATCAATACACACTGAGAGGCCTGGTGCCATTCTCTGCTTCATTTCTTACCTAGCCTTAATCACTAATTGGGTGTTGCCTTAGTCAAACTGAAACCTGTTAAAGACCTTAGCTTAAAAAGGCCAAGGTCTCCCATTGCATCCAGAGCCATCTCTAGTTATCCTGATCTATATCTTGCCACTGGACCCAGATGGCTCTGGAGGAGAGAGTGAAGCTGGTGACTTTGCACAGCAGCCCTCCCTTGCTTAAATCCAATTCATTTGCATGTCATGGCATCACTTCCCTGATGCTTTGTTTCTCTTCGAGGAAGGACAAACAACAACAACAAAAATATTCAATCAATTTAAGAGTCCTCAAGGTAAAGCAAAATTCAGATCTTTCCACTCACATTCTGAAAATGGAATGTGTTGATTTGCTTGTTGCGTCTTGGCTAGCCTAATTTTTTTCAGCTTTGTGGATCAACTTCTGTTCCACATTTGATTTCACAAGGTTGACTAAGTTTAACCTGCTTATCTACTAAAATCTTCTGCCAGTATCTCTGTTCATGGTCACCAGAGAGTATCTCACAGTTCCAATTATTTCTTTTTAACTTCTTCATGTGCTTTGATTACTGCTTGAGCATCCTCTGGAGCTTTAGTGCTAGCATGGCACTCTGTATCTCCTAGCACATCGACATAAACAACTTCAGATATCACTGCCAAGGTTGCCTAGAGGTGTTTCTAGCTTGGCAGGGGCTCCATGCTAATGATCTTCACAATCAATCCGCTCCAAAACTAGGTTTCATTGTGTTAACAGTCTCAGGAGGCTGACAGTCTTCAGTATTTGCACGGATGTTTTTTATTTCAGGGACTCTGTCCATCTGCCCTAAATTTTCAGACTTTACTTAGGATATATTTTTAAAAGAAGCCATACTGGCTTTCTGCAGAGCCAAATAATTTTTTTTTTCCACTTCCATCTATTCACTTTTGGATAGTACGCCCAAATGGTATGACCTCCTGTCCCATTTTGTTATCTCCTTATGCTTCTTCTGTTTTCTTTTTTATTCTAAAAGTGATCCATCTTTCATATCTCCAGCATCTTTCTCCTCTTCTATACAGACTTCTAAGTCCTTATAATCCTTTGGCATTTCAGGTTTTGAATGCTCATCTTTGGCACTTTCTTCCTTCAGAGACCTTTTCTCCAGAATTATTTCTCTCCTCTTCCCTCCTCTGGCTTCTTAAGGTAAACCCAACACTTCAGATCCTACCTTTTTTTCTTCTCCTTCTTACAGGGTGGCCTTTGGATATCTGAACTACTCACTTCTGAGCCCTCCAATGTTGTGCTGTGCCTTTTAAGGTTGTTTAAACGTTATAAATGTTCATTAGTGGTGTCTGTCATTGTTTGCTTGGGCTGCACTGCCACCTGAACACCTTTCTTTTTTATTTTATTTATAAATAATGAGCTTTACAAGCTCCAAAGCACTACATAAATGTTAGTTATTATTACTATCATGTTCTTCTCAACTTTTTTGATGGAATTTAGTTAGAAATAGGACAAGTCCCTAGGTGGCTATTATTTCTGTATATTTGATGTCCTTCAGACTACTGTGCAAAAAGATAAAATGATTGCTTTTTTAAAAAAATAAGATTATCAAGATATAACCTCACCTTCGACAAATTTACTGAAAACATTTTTGGGACTTTAGCAGCAGGTAGGATGACAGGCATGACATGTATCTCATCTTTTTTTCCCACATGAGTTTAATTTCTTCTGTCAGATTTATATATTTTGAAAGTTTTTGATTCCATGCAGGTTGAAAATTATCAGTATTTTACATGGTACATGGTAGTATATATTAAAAGTATTGTTCTTAAATTATTATGACATGCTCTTTAATAATTTCTGATGGGAATGATCTGATCCTGAATCACTATTATAACTGCCTCTGTTGTTATTAATTAATTAATTAATTGCTGAAGTCCCTTTTTGGTCAGTGAGCAAAAAAGCTTAACAGAGACTTCAAATTAATTGCAATTGGTCTCAGGTTCCCCTTTATTTAACCTTCTTTTCCTTGAACATTCCACTCTTTATAGTAAGCTCTCACTCACCAGTTTATCTTTATCTGGAAACAAAAAGTATAGAAAGTAAATAAACAAGGCTTAAATGGAATGGGGAAACATCAGAAGGTAGTGATGCCTATTGCCATGCATTAAAACACAAGGAAGTGGAGAGTATATAACTTTACCATATCCCACAGCATGGCAAACAGAATATTCTGAACAGGCAGATTACTCCTTAAGTGAATAAGATAAGACTCCAACTGCTTATAATTAGATTCATTCCAGGGTAGCAGAACCCTTCCTTGCCAATGGTTTATCACTAATGTGCATCTGCCCTGTCTCTCTGTCCTCACTTAGGAGAGCAAAAACCTCCAGGCTTCCCTTGTCTCATCCACAAGGCATGATCCTGTAATCCCTCATTCCAACTGAGAAAAACCAATTTTTTATCCTGTGTATTCAGCATAGGATTTAGCCAGGCACTACTAGGCAGGGTCACAGGGACTGGTGTCTAGTCAATCTGTGTCCTTTACCTGCCTTCATGGTTTTCTCTGGGTTGGTTGCTCTGAGATTGCTTATTGTCTCACTAGAAGAATTAGTGTCTCAGCGCTTCCATTCCACTTTGGCTCTGGTCTAAGGAGTCCTTCTCAGCATGGGAGAAAAGGGTTTGGAGAGAGAAAGTTAAGAAGTTGTTCTGGGTACAAACTTGAAGCAATTATTGAACAACCCACTTTAATCTCACACTGGGAGTACAGACAATACTTTACTGCTAAGTAATAAGGCTTCATAAAAATAATTACAATCTATTGAAAAACAAACACTCGAGCCTCACAGGGATGTTTGCAACAGAGCTGCTCGTTGGTTATTATTTTACATTTTACCTCCACTGAGTATAGCTTCCATTAAAGCTAAATGTGTTCTTCCTTTCAGTGGTTTCTCTGTCTTGTCAGTGGTCTCTCTGTCTTGTCCAGTCCGCAGCAATTGCAACCACTTCTGCTCTGTAAGCAATATCCCACTGCTCAGATGCCTACAGTGGGGAGCAGGGTGGGCGGGAAAACACCAGATGTCTTTTGAGATCTTAACAAGGCCCTGTTCCAAAAGAAAGAAGACACAAACAGCAAGCAATTTTCATCTCAGACAGTGGACTGTCTAGGGAACTTTGTGCTTATGAGACCAGATCCTATGTGGAGAAGGGCATCCCCGCACAAACACAACCAGAGCTCAGAGAAATATCCTTATACTTCAAGACTGAAAAGAAGTTGGCCAGAGGACTTCCCTTTAATATATCCACAGAGCTCTGGTTGTGACCAATTAAGCATCATCATGGCTGATAGTCTATAAACATTTATTAAGTACCTACTATATGCCAAGGCACTGTGTTAAGCATTTTAAGACACAAAGAAAGGCAAAAGATAATCCCTGCTCTCAAGGAGGTCATAGTCTAATGGGGGAGATAACACATAAACAATTTATGTACAAAGAAGCTACATACAGGATAAATTAGAAATAATCTAGCAGGGGTGGGGAATCTGCAACCTCAAGGTCACATCAGCCTTTGACTGATAAAGGGCCGCACTTGAGTGCCTAGAGAGCTACATGTGGCCTTGAGGCTGCAGGTTATCCAGCCCTGATAGGGTCACATAACATATTGTCTTGATGTTTGACTTTGTCTTTCAATTGCTGAGTGAGTCTACATTAGAATTTCTCTTTTCTGGATTCCATTCTGCGTGATCTTTTTTCAATTGCTTTTAATTGGGTTATAGGTCATTCAAGTTTTCTACTATTCATATGTGCCAGATATTAATGTAATCTTCCAGTACCTTTCCATGGAAAATGAGTTCAAGCCCGGTGGTTTGCTTCTGATTTGTTCTGGCATATCTTTTCTTTTTGTGATAACAATGAGAAGTAGCCTTTATATAGCTCTTAAGATTTGCAAAGCACTTAACAAACATATAAATTTTATCCTGACAGCAGCTCTGGGATATAGATGCTATTATTCTGCCTGTATACAAATGAGGAAACGGAGGCAGACTGAGGGTAAGTGACCTGCCCAGTCAAGAAGCTGGTAATTGTCACTGGTTGTATTTGAACTCAGGTCTTACTGAATCCAGGTCCAGAATTCTATCTACCACTCCTCTAGCTGCAAAGAATTCTAGGCGCCTAGCTGGTCCCATAAAATGAAGTTGCAATACTTGCTCTGTTGTCCTCCATGTTAAGAAAATCATCTTGACGGTTTGGAACAGAGTCGTCCTGCCAACCTATCCTACTCCATCCTATTTATTTGAGTTCTAGAAGCAATTGCCTTACACTGATGAAGGAGCTAGTCCAATAAGTGATATCTTCAGAGCCCAATTTGCCAGTGTCTCAAGATTCCTAACAGACCTTCACAGCTCCATCACAATGGCCGGTATTCCTCAACTTTGCTATCGTTTCCCCAAATGTGTGGACAATTGGTTTGACTTTGAGTAGAGTAATTATTATTAACACTAATATATTAATTATTATTAATATTAATATTATTGGAGAAAAAGAAGGGAAGTGTTGCTTAGGCAATAGAAAAAAACTATTTAGCTATGTTTTCCAGGAAAGCAAAAAAGCTGAATTTTGGTGAAAGATTATATAATAACCAGGATAAATAATCCAAATATGTGTATACCAAGTTATTGATATAAGGAATTCTGAAAAGAAAATGCAAAAAAGAAATTAATCTATTTCTTGTAAGAAAAATAAATTTTAATAGTGTTGCACTAAAAATCTACAATAAAAAGAAACAGAGGCACAAAAGTCCAAGCAAGATCTGTTTATTAGCAAGGTTAGCAAATGCCAATAATAGAGGTCAGTGGCTGTAACAGCAAGCACCCTAGCATACCTAGGGCGGCTACTAGCACAGGTTCTTAGATCTGCTTTTCTAAAGGAAAGCAACTCAAAATGGGTTAACAATCTCACTTTAATCAAACATATCATTTACCTAGTTCAGGGGGAAA
>CM053587.1:246924583-246954686 GCA_028646515.1 Pseudochirops corinnae
TCAACCCTCCCCCCCCCCCCCGCCCTTCCTCCCTCTTCCTACCTCTCATCCCCATTCCCCCTATTTTCCTGTGTGGCAAGATACCCAGTTTAGAATTTATGTCATTTCTTCCCTAAGCCAAAGAACATTTCTATAGTATTTAAGTTTATCAAGCACTTACCTCAAAATAACATATTAAGATAGGTAGTGTGTATAATATCCTCATTTTAGAAGAGAAGAAACTAAGGCTCAAGAAAGGTTGAGTGATTTTTCAGTGGTTGCACATCTAGGAATTGTCAGTACCGGGATTTAATCTAAGATTTGATGACCCTCTTTCTGTGTTTCTATACTCTTTCTGTTGTATCCTTAGGCCATCTCATATACCCCAGATACTTCAATTATCTCTGAGCAGATGCTTCCCAAGCATATGAATACAGCCCTAATCTTTCTCCTGAACTCTAGGCTTGCATTTCTAATTACCTGTGGGCATCCTTGGAAATCCTTCTTATCAACACTTTGTACCAAAGGAAATCATCATATTTTCCCCTAAACCTCACCTCCTCTCTACCTCCTTATGACTGTTAATGACATCACATCCTCCCAGTCACACAGACTTAAAATCTTGAAGCAATTTTTAATTCTTTCCTGTCTCTTACCCTCCACAAACAGTCATTTGCCAAATCAACTAATCAAATGAATTAGCACATGTACGGTGCTTTGCAAACCTGAACGCATTATAAAAGTACGACTCATCATCATCATTATTATTAAATCTGTCCATTCTGTCTCCACAAAATTTAGCATACCCATCCTCACCTGTACTCATATTGCCACCACCCTAGTTCAGTCTTTCTTGCCTAGGCTATATGATAACAGTGTCCTGTCTGGTCTCCCTACCTCCATTCTAGCCAATCTCTCCTTGATACAGTTGTTAAAATAATCTTACTAATGCACAAGTATGACCACATCATTTTTCTGATCCAAAACTTTAGTGGCTCCCCATTGTTTATAGGATGAAGTATAAATTCTTTGTCCTGGAGTTCAAAGTCATCCACAATTGGACTCCAACCTGCTTTTCTAACCCCTTACTTCCTTTTATACACTCCACATTCCAGCCAAACTGAATGACTAGCTAGTATTCAAGCCATATTCTCTTACCTCTTATTGAAAGGCACTTCTTTCAAACTTCCACCTGGTAAAAACCTCTTCCTTCAAGGTCTGTCTCAGTTGCCTTCTCTTATCTACCCATCCAAAAGTGATCTCTCTCTTGTGGCTCCCTGGTCCCCAGGAGACAATTCCACCCTGAACCTGACTCTATGATTTGTGAGTCCCTGGATCATGAGAAGGCACAGCCACAGTCTTCTCACTTGTTTCCTCACTCTGCACTTCCCATTCACTCTCTGGCCTGTTTTATCCCCACACTTGGTACCTGCCTATCATTCCTTCTTCCTAGCTCCCTCCTTTCCAGTTTCCCATTATGTTTTATCTTGCCCTGTTAGAATATAAGTTCCTTGGGAGAAAGAACCATCTTTTTTTTTTCTTGTTTTGGGATCCCTAGCACCTGGCATACAGTTAGCACTTATAAAAGCTTGCTCTATCTATCTATCTACTTATCTACCTACCTATCTATCTATCTATCCACCTATCTATCTATCTGTCATCTGTCTATCCAGTATCTATTATCTATTTCTTTTTTTTTTTTTTTTTTTTTTGCTTTTTGGAGGGCAATTGGGTTTAAGCGACTTGCCCAAAGTCACACGGCTAGTGAAGTGTCTGAGGTCATATTTGAACTCAGGTCCTCCTGACTCCAGGGCTGGTGCTCTATTCACTGTACCACCTAGCCACCCCCTATTATCTACTTCTTATAATACTTTACCCAAGCTCCTTATTATATTTTACCTTCATTCACACTTATTTCTGTAAATTTCTAGTTCCACTCCCCCCCATTCCATTCTAAAAGCCCTGAAGGAAGAGTTTTATTTTTACATTCTTTTAAAAACATATTATCCACAGTTTAAATGTTTATTATGTTTTCTTTTTGTATCACATATGGTTCCCAATGTATTCCTCCTCTTTCTCTGCCAGAAATCCATCCTTTATAACAAAGAATTAAAAGTGGGGTGGGGGTGAGGGGGAAGAATTCCATAAAACCAGCCAAAACATCAAGAAAGTCTGACGTTATTTGCAGTGTTCTACACTCATGACAGATATGAAAAATTCAAAGACTTTCGGGAAGCCTTATTTGAGCTAATGCTGAGAGAGGTGAACAGAACCCCAGAGAAAAACTTATACAATGACCACAATAATGTAAAAGAAAATAATTGAAAAATTTTGGAACTTAGATCAATGCAATGATCTATTTGACTTCATAGAGTTGACAGAAAAACATACCACAGCCAGCCAGCAAACATTTATTAAGACTCTACTATGTAGAGGCAGTTAGGTGGCACAGTGAATAGAGCACTGCCCCTGGAGTCAGGGGGACCTGAGTTCAAACCCAGCCTCAGACACTTAACACTTACTAGCTGTGTGACCTTGGGGAAGTCACTGAACCCCAACTGCCCTGCCTTCCCCCCTCCAAAAAGACCAAAAAAAAGAAAGTGCCAGGTTCTGTCCTAAGATCTTGAGATACAAAGGCAAAATATTGTCTCTTGCCCTCAAAGAGCTCGCAGTCCAATGGGAAAAGACAACACAGAAAAATAAACTGAAAAGATGGGAAGGGGAAGGGAGAGTACTTGTCTTGAGAGTATGATGAAGTCCTGCAGCCAGGTAGGAAATGATGAAGGCTCTGCTCTGGGACCACTTCATAAACAGAGGATCTGGGAGGAGCTATCTAATGTCTACTCTCGGACATCTCCAAACAAGAGTGAGGAGTCCAAAGGGCAGGAAGTACTGAAGAGATGTGAGTTTCAAAAGTCAAGAACAGTCATGTACCGCCACCCATGGAATAAAGACTTACCTGTGTGTCAACTCTTTTTGAAAATTTCATCATCATCATCATCATCATCATCATGTTGTGCTGTCATAGCTAACATTTATATGACACTTATTAAATGCCAGAAACTGTGCTTTACAATTTTTATCGTGCAGGACAATGAGTTTCTGGAGACAATAGTGAAGTCCAAGTAAGTAGCCAAGTGGGAAATGAAGTCAGCCAATTAAAAAGTATTTTTTTAAGTGCCTACTATGTATCAGATATTGCACTAAGCTTTTAGAATACAAAGAAAAGTGAAAGACAGTGCACTTGCTCCCAAGGAGCTCACAGTGCAATGGTTGTGCAAACAACTATGTACAAACAAGATCCATACAAGATAAACTGAAGATAATCCAATAGAGGGAAGGCACTACCATTAAGGGGATGAAATTCTAGTATAAGGAAAGGATTAAGTATAAGATGGGAAGTATAAAAGGAAAGTATAAGGCAGGATTTTAACTGGGTCCGGAAGGGAGCCAAGAGGCAGAGATAAACTAATTACTTAGCATGCCAGAATCTCTGCTCCTTATCAGATTTAATCAGACAATAGCTCCCCAAGAACAGCCATGCACCACCACCCACGGAAGAAAGACTTATCTGTGTGTCAACTCTTTCTAAAAAGGTGGTGGACTATAGGTATGGAATGATGTGGACATTTTTAGCCACAGCCAACATGTTCTTTTTGTGTGTGTGTGCTTTTTTTGGAGGGAGAAAGGTAGGGCAGCTGGGGTTAAGTGACTTGTCCAAGGTCACACGGCTAATAAGTGTTAAGTGTCTGAGGCTGCATTTGAACTCAGGTCCTTCTGACTCCAGGGTGGGTGCTCTATTCACTGCACCACCTAGCTGTCCTCCAACATGTTTGTTTGCTCCCCTCCCCAACTTGTGTACCTTTACTCTCTTCTTTCCACTCCTACTTTTTTATGTGTTATCTTTCCCCATTAGAATATAAGCTCTTTGAGGGCAGGGATGTCTTTCTGTTTGCTTGTGTTTGTATCCCCAGTGCTTGAGCACTGTGCCAGACACATGGTAAACTCTTAATAAATATTTGATGCCTATTCTTCATTGTTACAAAGTATTGGGGTGGGTGGTGTGTGCCTGTGTGTGAAGTGGAGATACATAGGGAATCATTAGGGTGTGAGAGCAATGTGAAAAACCATCGATCAAGAACATCAACCAACAAGTATTTCTCAATTTTTATTTTTACTTCATAGAATATTAGAGCTGGAAGGGACCTTAAATATAATATATTCCAACTCTTTATTTTGTGGAGAAGGAAACTGAAGTCCGGAAAAGAGAACAATTTGTGTAGGGTGACACACTGACAGAGCAGATTCCAAACTAAAACTCAGCCCTTCTCATTCCAAATTCAATGCTTCTCCATTCATATCCCAGACATTTCTGAAAGGTGCCATACAGAAGTAGCCTGAGAGTGACTGGAAGGGGTAAAATAGGGACACGGAGTGCTGAAGAAGAGGAGGGAGGATAACAAAAATGAATCTCGCTCATTACTTTACTTTTCCTAAGGCTGTCTAGACCTGGCAGTAAGACTCTAAGTTGGCAGCTTTGAAGGCATACCAAGATTATACTCTCTCCAGACTGGGAGCCTGGGGCAAGGGTTGAGGTCACCATGTCCTTGGCATGGTTTCTTGTGTCCTTGGCATGGCCCAGTCTAATAAATTCTGTCTACCTCATTAAATGGCTGTTGAGTGACTGAGGTAAGACTTTGCTGCATCATTCTTCTCCTTGTGTCTCACTGCCAATAAGGGCTTCATCGCAGAGGGCTACAGTGATGTAATTGGCACTTGGTTGAAGAGATGCAGTTTAACTATGAAACTGTGATTTTGTTCTATAATACACCTTCTAAGAGTATGTTGGCTTTTTTCCTTAAAAAAAAAAATCACTAGAATCATTAAAACCAAGGGTGTGTGTGTGTCTGTGTGTCTGTGTGTCTGTGTGTCTGTGTGTGTGTATGTGTGTGTAATAGATCTTTGACCAGGCCCGGGCCCCAAAATTAGCAGGTGTCAAATGAACTACAATCTCCTCCTCAGCCCTTCAAAGGCTTCTCCACAAAGTTTTTGATTCACGGAAAAGCATTCACACTTCATAAAGGGATCAGGTTGCTTAGTTACATCTTTACAAATATCTCATTAATCTGGTGATTACATATAATCTGGACTTTCTGTCAAAGACCAACTCCTCTACCCTAGCAGTGGTGAAGTGGGTTGGTAAGTAGGGTTCTTTGCCCTCTTACTTTACTACTGAGTCATTGCCCAGTTGGGTTTCCTGGTATAAACACTTTTTTTTATTCCTTTCATAAATTATGACAAAGAAGCCTATAATTCTTTACCTTTTTTTTCTAGCTCTGAGCTCATAGCCCAAGACAGCACTATAGCAAGCCCCTTAGTATAAAATCTATCCCTCTTTCTTCTCTAGAGATGTCTAGCCTACTCCCCACTATCTCTTCCAAATAGCATTCCCAATAAATTCATCCAGATTAGCCAAAATCCCAGGTTGACAGTGTTTATCTAGTCAAAGCAAACATTTAAAACAAAGAAATATAAGCAGATTTCTCCCCTGCTTAGAGGGAACTTATCCAGGATTCCAGAAGAGAACCTGAAGAGAGAAGGGGATCTGCATCCCTACTTGGGTCCGTTGTAACAAATCTGCCATTCTGACAATGAGCTTCTCAGTTCTGGCTCCTTGGTGTGACTGCCTCTGCCCACATTTCTACTCACCTTCCCAGGCATCTGAAACACAGGAAGATGAGGGCTCCTTAACCTGGGACTGGCAGAAGCCTTCCCAGATCTGCTTCCTTGGGGTGTTAGCTCTGAAGCCTGACACCTTCCAAGCAAGAGGTTGGAAAGCAGAACTATTTAATGCCTTTCAAGGCTTTCTTTTCAAGAACTGGGTCACCTAACTTATGGTGACTATCCAGTACATTTTTCCCAAATCTTCATTTCTGCAAGCTAGGCCATACCCAGGCAAAGGGTATTTTTCCAAGAATCATCAAACCTCTATGGGTTTCAAGGCTGCCCTATTTTTAAATCTCTTAAATCTCTCCTTTTTGTCCACATAAATGAACAAGGAAAAGTACTTCAGCAATCTATGCCCAAGGAAAATCCATTGAATCTGGCTGCCTAATCCACAGTTTTCCTGGACTTTTCATACAGAAATAAGCTATTCAAAGTCTGAAATCAACTCAAATCTTAGAGGGGGTTAGCTTTTTTATTCCTTCACCCCCTAGTTGATGTAATTACATAGTTAATAAGGCATTGATATATTAATAAGATGTTACCTTTAAGAATCTAAGGCCTAATTTGAATTCAGGTTTTCTTGACTCCAAGTGGTCTCACTGATGGGGTACAGGTTTTGGGAACCTCCTTGAACTCTCTTTGAATCTTCCCACTGGATCTGGCATTTACCTGAGGCCGTAAGCCTTCCATTATCCCTATGATTGAATCTCTGTTACCCTTAACCTAAGGTAGCCCTCCCTGTCTGTTATCTCCAGATCTAGATATCTAGAGATGTCTAGCCTACTCCCCACTATCTCTTCCAAATAGCATTCCCAATAAATTCATCCAGACTAGCCAAAATCCCAGGTTAACAGTGTTTATCTAGTCAAAGCAAACATTTAAAACAAAGAAATATAAGCAGACTTCTCCCCTGCCTAGAGGGAACTTATCCAGGCTTCCAGAAGAGAACCTGAAGAGAGAAGGGGATCTACATCCCTACTTGGGTCTGTTGTAACAAATCTGCCATTCTGACAATGAGCTTCTCAGTTCTGGCTCCTTGGGGTGACTGCCTACCCTTCTTTGAGTGGATTAAAGCCCATTGGATTATCTGTTGTTAGTCTTTAGTTTCTCAAAGACCTTCCAGAGATGTCGATGTCCAGTGACAGGACAGAAGTCAGGATGGGAGGCCTGCCCAGAATAAAGTAAATGACCTTGGCCTCTTCAGTATGGACCAAGCTCTAAGGTTGAGGTTTAGGGTTTAGGGGTACTCAAGACCCCAAATGCCCATAAGCCACATCCTGGTGAATGAATCAGACTCTAGCCTTCTCTCAGTCAAAGTAAAACAAAGGTTATTAAAGATTTGCCATAATGGGTAGACTCTTACAGAGCTTAAGTATTTGTGAGGCTTGTATTGACAATCGGGCCAAGAACAATCTGACATAGACAGTGAACTGTATTGGATCTCAGCACCTTCATGGAGGCAAGATGGATCTTATATACAGAAAGACTGTGGGAGGGTTCTAGGGGGTGGTCTAGAGGAAGGGTTTGGGGAGGCTCTTGAGGAGGAGTCTAAGGAGGACCTTGACAGGACTGAGGTCAGACTCCAGGAACCAAGAGAATGGGATTTTGATGGGATCAAGGATGGGAAACAGCTTGAGGCAACAGACCAGGGGTAGCTAGGCTATTTTAAGGGTAACAGATTTGGTCATAGATATTTTTATAGGATCAAGGGTGGGAGGTAACTGAAGGCTAGATATCTGGAGATAAGAGACAGGGAGGGCTACCTTAGGTTAAGGTAACAGAGATTCAATCATAGGGATAATGGAAGGTTTATGGCCTCAGGTAAATGCCAGATCCAGTGGGAAGATTCAAAGAGAGTTCAAGGAGGTTCCCAGAGCCTGTACCCCATCAGTGAGACCACTTGGAGTCAAGAAAACCTGAATTCAAATTAGGCCTTAGATACTTACTAAGTGTGTGATCCAGAGCAAGTGACTTAATCCTTCTTTGCCTCCATTTCTTCATCTGTAAAATGGGGATAATAACGGTACCTACTTCCTAGGGCTGTTGTGAGGATGAAATAAGATAAAAATTGGGGCAACTAGGTGGTGCAATGAATAGAGCACGTGCCCTGGAGTAAGGAGGACCTGAGTTCAAATCCAGCCTCAGACACTTAACATACACAAAAAAACTAGCCGGGTGACCTTAGGCAAGTCACTTAACCCCAATTGCCCTATCTTCCCCTCTCAAAAAACAAAAAAACAAATAAGATAAAAATTCAAAAGGGCTTAACACAATGCCTAGAACATAGTAAGTACAACATAAATGTTAGTTATTGTTACTATTATTACATTGAATCCAAAGGGACCAGTGGGCATTTTACCTCATAACAACTTAAATTTGTCAAGTTGATGTGGCAGTTTTAACAAAGAAAACAAAACAAAAACAATTGTTGAATTGATTAGGCCCAGAAAAGGAATAAATCTTGAAGGTGAATTATACTTTAGACGAATATTTGTTTCTTGTTTTGATTCCCAGGTGCAGCTCATTTAGTCCTTTAGTTTGTACAAGGAAATTTTCATCAATAAATGTCACAGACACCCTGGATTGTATTTAACCAATTCTGAGCCCTTGAGAGGAAACTTAGCTTACGTGTGTTGGATTTAGGATCAAAACTGGCGTTATCTGGAGAGGGAAATGGCCAATCACTCCAACATCTTTGCCAAGAAAACCCCAAGGACAAAATGGTCCATGGGGGTCACTACTGAGCAACAACTGACACTATTTCCTCCAGCTGAGATTGTCACGCTCCAAAGGTGTCCTTGTTAAACTATCGCTGAAGCGTGTGGAATGAACGTACAATGTGAGGTTGGATGAGAGGGTGTCTACGGTCGTCTGAATCTATAAGCTATAGATCTTCGATGGGTGAGGGGTTCGAGATGCATAAGGTTGTATATATTATCAGTTGACATATTGGTTGGTTTTGCTGAACTGCTTTTTTTAGGGTAATCTTTTGTACAAATGAAGACTTGCTAGATAAGGATGTGTGACGGGAACATTTGTAAATGACTGACATAAAAACAAAACATCAAGAAAAAATAACAAAAAAAAAAGTAAGGAATGTTGGACTTGAAGTCAGAATTCTTGAGTTTGAATTGTTTCTAGGACTTACTAGTTGAGCAAACACAGGCAGGGCACTTAAATTCTTAAGTATGGAGTTGTTGTTGTTTTTTTTTTTTTTTTTTTTTTGCTTTTTGGAGGAGGGACGGTAGGGCAATTGGGGTTAAGTGACTTGCCCAAGGTCAAACGGCTAGTTTATGTGTTAATGTCAGGCCAGATTTGAATTTAGGTCTAGGGCTGGTGGTCTATTTGATGTGGTTACCTACAAAGAAGGTTAGGGTTGCTCTGGAGATCCCAAAATATCCAGACGCCAGGTCCTGCCAAAAGAATTCTACTCAAGTCTTCTCGGCCAAAGAAAAACAAAGTTTACTGAAGTTCACCATATGGGGTAGACTCTTAAGGAGGAAGTCTATGCTAGGTCATTCTATGGTTCTCTCACACCACATGGAGGGAAGATGGGGTCTTACATACAGAGAAATCTAGGAGTGGTCTAGGGGAGGAGGTTGGGGAGGGTCTTCGATTGATATTTTGATAGGCTCAAGGGTGGGAAGTAGATGAACAGTTGAGGGCTAGGCTAGTAACAGAGGTTTGGGCCCAGCCACAATGAAAAACTTATGGCCTTTGCAAGTGCCTCATCAAGTGGGAAGATTTAATTAGACTTCAAGGGGTATCCCAGAGCCTGCACCTCATCATATTCACTGTGCTACTTAGCCACCTCTTGAGGGCACTTAAATTCTTTAAGGCCTGGGTTTCTCATCTACAGAGCTACTATAAAATACTTGAAATATTTACTTCATTAGGATTGTTCAAGGGAAGATGTTCTGCAAACTCACAATTTCCTTATCTGTAAAATAACAGAGTTGTAAGGTGCTTTTTACCTCTAAATCTATGATAGAGGTAACATCTGTAGTGGAAACAGTGTAGGGTTTGTTGTCGGACAATCTGGGTGTGAATCCTCCCTGTCACTTACTACCTATGTGCCCTTGGACCAGTCAGTTAATAGCTTTGTGCCTTAGTTTACTTATCTGTAAATTGAGTTTCCTTCCAACCCTGAATCTATGATGTTACAATGATAATATCAATATTGTAGAGGGTGTACTCAGGCCCTCCTGAATTCCTCTTGTGTTTTCTGAATAAAATGAAATTCCTTTGACAAAGTTACCAGTTTGGAGAGAATCTCTTCAGACACATGTGAGCTCTGCTTTCTTGCTGCTCTAATAACTTTCTAGCTACTGCAAGTATTTCCCTTTGATATGGGGCTAGTAGGAGTGGCTCTCAATCACAGAGCAGATCTTTAAGAATAGAGGATACGCTAGTCCAAGGGTCATGCTCTACAGAAATAATCTTTGCTCTCAATTTAGCCCAAGCCCTAGTTTGCTGACCTCTGGGTTAGATCATTGGGAAAGAAAAAGTTGTCTTGTCTGTACCCTCCAGAGGGAGTCCTTTGTGTTTTTCTAGGAGTTAAATAAAACCTCCCCTATATTTGATCTCTTGCTAATTGAGTGCTTTCAAGACAGTTGAGGGCCTTTTTCCCCCTCTGTTTTTGTAGAGATCTCCTGGCCTCAGGGGAAGTCCTGGGTAGGGCCATAAGTGAAAGTCCATGATGGGTAAGAAACTCCTAAAATTAAACCAGGTCTTTGTATGACTGGAACTTTGGTATTAGACCAATGGTTTTATCATTACATGTACTTTTATTCCCATTGAGGAAACAGAGTCAAAGAGTTTGTAACTTGCCAGCTTCAATTACCATCCCTTTTCTACTATACCAGTAATTCTTCACCTTTTTTGTATTATGGCCCCTCTGCTTCCCCCCTCCCCCTGTTGCCTCTTTGGCTATCTGGTGAAGTCTATAGACACCTTTCATGTTTTTAAGTTCATGGAATAAAATACACAGGATTTCTAAGGAAACTAATTATAGTTTTTATAGGTATCAAACCATTAAAACAAAAATCCAACCAAGTTCACACACTCTAGGTTAAGAACCCCTATACTTTTGAATTAGATACTTTACAACTGTGGTGCTGGAGAAGACTTTGAGTCTCTTGGACAGCAAGGAGATCAAATCAGTCAGTATTTAAAGAAATTAACTTTGACTATTCATTGGAAGTGATGGGGTGCTTCAGTGCCTGTGCTTGAACCCCAGTTTGTAAAATGACATTTCTCTCTAGCCTCAGAGCATTATCTCTGCCCATTTCTCCCTATGCTAGTACGCTGCCTAGCAATCATTCATGATCAAACCCCAGCCAAATGTTTATCTCCCTTTGGTGTAATAACAAGCTGTACCTATTAATCTTTCACTAGATTATCTATAAGTAACTCCCTAGCTAATTATATACATCCTGAATTCCTCATTATGTATGCCTTAGGCTTGGGACATATGCATACTCCTAACATCCATATTGTCAAACATGACATTGATGGGTGGAAGCTTGGTCAGCCCTGACCACTAGCTGACTTAGTGACATTTCATGCCTACAACCATACCTCCATGCAGCCTCCCCACAGGCTATTTCCCAGTGAATTCTGAGTAATGTGTCTGGGCAGTAGATATTAAAAGTGCATGTTTCTTTAAGAACTGACCACTCCCTAACCATTCCCTAATCCCTCCCTGATTCACCTAATTAGCATGTTTGGCACAGGTTATACTATAGGATATCCTATATAAATTTTAGCTGTACTCCTCTAAGGTTGTAGGTTCCCTAAGAACTCTTACCCACTGTACAGCATAACAATAAATCTTTGCCACCTTGACTTAGAGAATGCTTGAGTCCATGAATTCATTCCAGAATGCTTTCCAGGGACTCTGGTTATTAGGGCTTCTGGACTCCCTGAACTCCTTGACCCCTGAGTCATTTCAACCAATACTGAAGCTGAAGCTTAAATAACTTTGGCACGTAATGAGACGACAGGACTCATTGAATAAGACCCTGATGTTGGGAAAGATTGAAGGCAAAAGAAAAAGGGGAGGGCAGAAAGTGAGATGGATAGATACAGTCAAGGAAGCAATGAACATGAACTTGAGCAACCTTTGAGAGAAGGTGAAGGACAGAAGAGCCTGCGTGTTAAGGTATATGGGGTCAGGAAGAGTCAGACAGTCCAAGGGTACCTAATATAGTGCTATGCACATAATAGATAATTAATTAATGCTTGATGTATATGCAAGTAAATGCCAGGAAGGACATCCCTCTTTGATATTCATAGAAAATAAGGAACACATGTTTCTAGGTTTCAACACATAAAACCTACAGAGACTTTATATAGGAGCTTCTGAGCAACCTATTAAACTCAAAATCCATTTTTTCTAATCTCTACTCTGTTATTCTAATTTCCTGGGCTTGGCTTCCTTAGACCATTATTCTTTAAAATTGAAATGGTCCTAGTGTTAAGTTTTGGAGTAAGGGATGCTTGAGACCCCAAAATACCAACATGCCAGGTCCTGCTGAATGGATTTGACTCAAGCCTTCTCTCAGCCAAAGTAAAACAAAGTTTATTAAAGATTTGCCTTAATGGATAGACTTTTAGGGAGCCTAAGTATGGGCAAGAACAATCGGACACAGACCGAATCTGAACTAGATTGAATCTCAGCACCTTCAGGGAGGCAAGATGGATCTTATATACAGAGAGATTGTGGGAAGATTTAGGGGTGGTTTAGAGGAGGGGTTTGGGGAGGGTCTTGAGGAGGAGTCTAAGGAGGATCTTGACTACTGAGGTCAGAATCCAGGAATAGGATTAAGGATGGGAAGTAGCTGGACTATGGGCCAGGCTAGGTTTAGAGTAACAAAGATTTGGGCCCAGGGATAATGAAAGACTTATGGCCTCAGGCAAATGCCTCATCAAGTGGGAAGATTCGGGGAGTTCCCAGAGCCTGTACCCCATCACTAGTATATAAAAACCATTTTTTAAAATCACTGATTTAATTCAAATGTGGTCAAATTTATCATTTTACCTGGACTTGAAACACTAATCTTCAGTAGGAAAGATAGGTCTCTCAGGAACCTTTTCTTGATTCTTCCCAACTGCTACAGCCCTCCCTTCTTTGTGTTCTTTTGTGTTATTCAGTATAGATTTACACTGTATATGTTGTTCTCTCCTCCTTTGAGATCAGAAACAGCTTCATTTTATCCTTATATCCCCAGCATCTACTTCAGCATTTGGTCCATAATAGGTGCTTAATGAATGTTTGTGGATTAATTTATTAATTAATTTCCCATTTACAGAGCTATTTCTTCCAGAAAATTTCTCTGTAAGTAAAGGAAGAGCTTTGTGAAAAACTAGGAACAAAGCCTAGTTACTTAGTTAGTTCTAGGGTTTAGGACTCTAGAGCTGACACTATATAATTGGGCTTAGAGCCCAATAGAGCACTGAGCTTAGAGTCAGGAAGACCTGAGTTCAAATCCAGCCTCAGACTCTTACTAGCTGTATAACCCTGGACAAATCACTTAATCTTTCTTTGCCCTAGACTCTTCAACTGTAAAATGGGGATAATAAGAGTACTTATTTCATGGAGTTGTTTTGGAAATCAAATGAGATATTTGCAAAGTGCCTGGTATGGAGTAAGCACTATACTTCCCTTTTTGGTGGTGTTTTCTGACAGTAAAACAACAGCGATAATAGCTAGGATTTACATAGCACTTCAAGGTTTGTTGAACACTATACATTTATTGGAATTTCATACAGTGGGTCATAGTTCGGAGTTCAGAGAAAATCTGATCTAGGCTTCTCTTAGGATTTTTTACTTACAGGGATGGGGAACCTGTGGCCTTTTAGGTAATTAGGTATGGCCTTTTGACTGAGTCCAAGTTTTACAGAACAAATCCTTTTATTAAGAGTATTTGTTCCATAAAGTTTGGATTCAGTCAAAGGGCTGCACTTGAGGCCCTAGAAGGTCACATTCGGGCCTTGAGGTGGCAGGTTACCCACCCCTGTGTCTAATGTAATATATTCCAGTAGTGATGGAGCAAGAGAGCTCACTAGTGGAAGGGCAATAGTTTTGCAATGACAAGAGCTTGCCTCTGGCCCCTGGCTATCCATTTGAAGTTGGACCACACAAGGCCAGGACCCTTCAGTTGTTTTGATGTTGTTTTCAGTCTTGTCTGCCCCTTGGTGACCCCATTTAGAATTTTCTTGGCAAAGATACTGGAATGGTTTACCATTTCCTTTTCCAGATCATTTCACAGATGAGGAAATAAAGAGAAACAGTGTTAAGTGATTTACCTAGGGTTGATGGGGTTATGGGACCTGAACCCTAAAAGAAAAAGACCATGTCTTTGGGACCTGGACCCCTAAAAAGCCCCTGAACTTTCCCATACTGACATAAGATGACATTTTTGTCTTGAACTTTCTTATACTGGCTCTCACCTGAGGTATCTGGCCTACCTAGGTACTCAATAATCCTTTTAAATGTCCTTTCACTGTGGCTCTCTTGAACCAGCCCAGACCATTTAGCTCCTTTCAAAGGCTCCACCTGGCCCACCCCAGACTACTTGCCACTCCTTAAACCCATTTAGATCTTTTTATAGTCTTTTTTGTGTGGAAGTATTGGTCCCATACTCATCAAATTCACAGATTTTATTGCCTGCCTAACTGGTGTTATAATAAAACCTTACTACTTTGACTGAAAGAAGGCTTGAGTGGCCTAATTCTTTCAAGGTGGACCCCTTGTACCCTTGCATTTTTGGGGCTCCCAGAACCCCAAACTGCAACAGGGCCATATAGCTGGGAAATGTCTGAGGCCAATTTTGAACTCAGAAAGATGAGTCTTCCTGACTCCAGGCCTGGCCCTGTGCCACGTAGCCACCCTTGTTTGGAGTCCCATGTTAGCTCTTAGTTATACTAGCATGTCTCCTTAAATTAGGGGTCATTTTAGGATAAGAATTCTATATCTGGGCAGTTCTTGTGCTCTGTTTTACTTCCTCCTAGTTATGAATAAAGTCCTTGTTTTTATGAGAAAGTTTTTTAAAAATTGCCTTTTTGTTTTGCCCAAAGAGACTTTACTTTTGTTGGAAAGAAGAGTTTAGGCCTGTAATTAAACCAGGAGATTCTGGGAGAATTACAGCTTCACTGAGTTAGAGAAGCAATGTAGCATAGGGTTAACACTGGACCTGGGTTCAAATTCTACCTCAAATAGTCCTTAACCATGATACTATTGGGAAGCCATTTACTTCCTCCAGATTTCAGTTCCTTCATCTGTTTGAAATTTGAAATAATATCTGTAGTATCTACATCACAGTATTTTGTGACGTCAAACAAAATAATGTCTTTTAGGGGCTTGTTGGCTATTGTCATTATAGCAAAATCATTCCACTCTTGTTCAATAGAGTTTACATAGAAATATCTGGGACAAGTCACTATCTTATTAAGGACTAGATAGAATGCAGGACTTGGAGTCAGAAGACCTGAGTTCCAATCCTGCCTCAGACATTTAGTAGCCACATGACCCTGAGCAAGTCACTTAACTTTACTCAGCCTCAGGTTCTATATTGGAATAATAGCCTTTCCCCCTGATGAGGTGTAGGGTCTGGGACCCGCTTTGAGCTCTCCTTGAATCTTTGAGGTACAGGGTCTGCGAAACCCCTTGAAGTCTGATTGAATCTTCCCACTTGATGAGGCATTTGCAGAGGCCATAAGTATTTCATTGTGGCTGGGCCCAAACCTCTGTTACTAGCCTGGCCCTCCATTGTCCATCTGCTTCCCACCCATGAGTCTATCAAAATACCAATCCACTCTTGCATTGACCTTGTTAACTCCTCCTGAAGACCCTCCCCAAACTCATTACTGGAGTCTGACCTTATTACTCCTCCTGAAGACCCTCCCCTAACTCCTCCTCTAGACCACCCCTAGATTCCTCTGCATATAAGACCCCATCTTCCCTCCATGTGGTGTGGGAGCGCCACAGAAGGCCCTAGCACAGACTTCCTCTGTAAGAATGCCATAGAGGTTTTTAGCACAGACTTACTCTGTGTCCAATACAGGCGAACTTTAATTAATAAACTTTACTTTTCTTTGGCTGAGAAGACTTGAGTGGAATTCTTTCTGCAGGATCTGGCATGTTAGTATTTTGGGGTCTCAGGCAACCCCTAACCCTCTTAGTGGGTAAAAATCTCTTCACCCCCAGGGGAGTAATGAAAATCAAATGAGTTCATATATGTAAAACTCTTTGCAAACTTTAGAGTGCTATATCAATGCTAAATACGGTTATTGTGGCTGTTGTGTAGAACTGGAAGGGACATTAACGGTCATCTAGTCTAGTCCCCTTATTTGATAGATGAAGAAACTGAGTCCTAGAGAATTTTTCTCACCTCGCCTAGGGTCATACAAGTAGTAGAAGGTCAGCAGAAAAGAGCAGAGTCAACTATTCCCAACAGTCCTAGGGTTGGGACTAATAGAAAGGAATCAGAAAAAGCACAGGGAAGTCCTGAATTTGAAACCAACCTCAGATACCAGCTCTGTGTCCCTGGGTGAGTCATTTAACCCCATTTGCCTCAGTTTCCTCATCTGTCAAATGAACTGGATAAGGAAATGGCAAACCACTCCAGTATCTTTGCTAAGAAAACCCCAAAGGAGGTCACAAAGAGTCAGACTCGATGACAAAGGGAAAAACTTCAGCTAGACCTTTGGTCATGAACTTGCTTGTTTGTTCCTTTCTGCCTCCTTCCTTCCTGGAACTATTTCTTTGCAGAGGGGGTTGAGAAAACTCAGGGCTGAGTACACAAATCTCCTGTGAACAGTCTTGTTTCTTTAGCCCTAGGCCTAGTTGTTCCGAAACAGAGGTGCCAGTGCCACCCAAGGGTTTGTGATTGGGCAATTATCCAGTTAATCTGATTCATTTAATTGTTCCTTTGATCCTACTAATCATTCAGTTTGACAGCTGATCCAGATGTCTTTGTGATATAAAGGTTTATCAATACTGCTCAGATTAGCCAAATAATGACCAATAGTGTTATGGGATGAATTTTTTTTTTAAAAAAAGGATCTAAATATGAGTCATTCAAAGTGCAGTTTTTTCTGGCTCTTCTTATTGTAGCTTGAGTTTGGAACTCCTGGGGCGGGGCAGGCTGGGGGTTACACTCCCCTCTCCTTCCCCCACACTCAGTCCAGAATTTCCAGGTTGTACCCTCCCTGCCTCATTCTTCCCCAAGCTAAAGGATTTTGCTTGAGCGGCCCATTAACACTCAGACCAGGAACCGAGACATCTGTGTACTCTTAATATTTAACTTCACTTAACATAAAAATACCAGGAGCCATAGGGACATGGGTACACCCTGCATTTCAGAAGAAGCAAAGCTCTGCGTCACCATTTCACCTTGAATGCAGCTGGTGGCTGAAGAGATTGTGCTCTTTGGGTCCTACAGTCTATGGTCTGAGTTCTTTACCCTTCTGAAAACCTGTGCAGATTTCCCAAGATAGCAATGTTTGCCTCTGGGTCATGTGACACATCTCCCCCATCCTCTCTCTTTGGCAATAAGCTCATTCTGTAGAGATAGGCTCACTTTGACTCCCACTAGCTTTGTTCTAAGAAACCCAGGCACACAAGACAGCTGAGTGTTATTACTGGTGTACACCCTAGCATAAGACCTCCCCAGAGGGCAATCAGACATTTGCCAAGTGACCTAAGCAAGGAGAGAAGGAGAAGCAATAATTCACTATCCCTCTTATAGACCTGGCATTGTATGATTGTGCCTGACTCAGGTTGTTGAGGTAGCCTTGCCCTGCCAATCTGGGCAGTTTTTGCATTGTTCAAGTTTTGTTATAATGCTCTCCACTTTGCTTCCAAATTCTTTCCTTATACTGAATTTGGTTTTAATGAATGCATTTCTAGTCATCAGATTTTCTTCAGTGAATTAGCAACTGAAAAGAACTATGAATAAGTAAGGGAAGGAAAGAGCACATACCAACGTTTTCATACTGCCACCTTTCTTCTTCATGTTACCAGATATTTATGTGTCATTTTTGTAGGAGGTTTGGGAATTTAGACTAAATTTCATTCAGGGAGCTGAAGAAGAACAAGAAAAACTGAAGACTTTTGTACCTAGAGGCATGAAGGGTGACTTTCTTTTGATGAAAACCTACAGAAAGCATTTGCTGTACTAGATTATTTTTATATGTAGCATCAACTTCCAGAGAGGATTGCCTGGACAAGACTAGCTCTGGATCAAGGTTTCAAACTACTTGGAATGAATCCAGTCAAAATGACAGCTCACAACATCCCCCAATATTATCTTCTTTGATTGTTAACCAAAGGTCACAATTAGTTTAAAGCAAAGGCATTTAATAAAATAAGTGGGAGATAGCATTGTTCAGTGGAAATATTCTGGAGCTGGAGTCATAGGACCTGGGTTAAAATCCCAGCTCTGCCTCTTACTACCTGTGTGACTTTGTATAAACCCTAAGTGTGCAGACACACACATACACATATATGTATACACACACACACACACATATTCAACAGTTGGAGGACTTCCAATAAGGAGTATGAATGGAGGAGCACACATTGAAGGATTCTTATGTAAGGAAGGGGCTTCCCAGGGACAGGCCTTGGTTAACTTCCCTCTAGGCTAAGGGTAAGCATTCAGTTTTGTTGCTGTTGTTCAGTTCTAACTCTTCATGACCCCATTTAGAGTTTTCTTGGCAAAGATACTGGAGTGGTTTGCCATTTCTTTCTCCAGCTCATTTTTACAGATGAGGAAACTGAGGCAAACAGGATTCAATAAGCCTCCCTAATTTTTTCTGATAGATGACTCGATTCTCTCTGGCCTTATTGCCCATCTTGTCACTACTCTCTGGACTCTCAGCCGCTCTCCATCTACTAGAACCTTGGAATCAACCCTTGGGACCCCTAAGTCTGGAAGGTCAGCCTTTTTCTTACTGGAACCCAGGCCTCCAAGCCACCTATCTTCTCACCATTCTCCTCTGTAGGTCCCCCACAAACCTACCTTTCAACGCTCCTCTATGCATTACCTTCTTCTAGTAGAATGTAAGCTTTATTGGCAGAGCCTGTCTTAGTTGCTTGTGTCTGTATCCCTGGCACATGGTTGATACTTAAATGATTTATCCCTCCATCTCTATCTATTTTCTTACTTAATATTTGGGGTAAAGGGATGGAGAAGTGAAAGTGGTCTAGACCTGTGAATTCACTGGTATAGAGATTTTTCAGTGAGGAAACCCTTTGTGGCTCTACCATTCAATTCATAGTCTTAAAGGGTTGTTTGTAGGCACTGTAAGGTGAAGTTAGTTGCCCAGGATCTGCTGCTCGTATGTGTCAGAGGCAGGCCTCCAATGTAGGCATTCTTGACCCTGAGGCTTGTTTCTGCCACTCTGTGCTGCCTCTTGAGACCCAACCTATTAGAATTTAAATCAGAACTTCTATGGCAATATTAGCTTATTTTATTTCTTTATCATTTTCTTTAAGATTTTACTTAGCTTTATTTCATCACCCATTAAAAAAAGCCTTGTTTCATTTCCCTTTGTGTTGTGGAGGTTATCCTGGATTTTTTCAGCCTGGGTCAACAAGACAGAAATTCTGGTTTGTCCTAACAATCTGGAGAGGCTCTAAATATGGGCCTGGCATCATAATGAATGGCCATGCCCTTTGAGGAGAAACCTAGACAAGTTCAGAGAGGTTCATCCCCAAAGGACTGGTTGCCATGGAATGGCACAAGAACTAATGAAGACTCTTTTTCTGTCTCTGCTGTCTTTGTCTCTCTTTGCCTGTTTTTCTTTTTTTGTCTCTATTTCTCTTTATATATCTCAGTTTCTTGGTCTCTTGTCTTTTTTACAGGTGTGGAGGGGGCCACAACCTGTTTTGTCAAAAAGAGTACCCACACTAATAAAATCACTCGTAGTATTTAAGAATTTATCTGCCCCAGAAGTCAGAAAGACCTAGATTCAGATCTTGCTTCAGACACTTTCCAGCTGTATAACCCTGGACAAGTTGCTTACATACTTTAAGCCTTAGTTTCCTCATCTGTAAAATAGTGGTGATGATGATGATAATAATGTCTATCTTCCAGGCTTGTTTTGAGGATCAAATGAGATAACATGTATAGTACTTTGAAAACCTTAACTCAGGTAGTAGCAGCAGCAGCAGTGGTAGTGGTAGTAGTAGTAGTAGTAGTAGTAGTAGTAGTAGTAGTAGTAGTAGTAGTAGTAGTAGTAGTAGAAGTAGAAGTAGTAGTAGTAAGAGGAACAAGAGGAGGAATGGGGCAGCTAGGTGATGAGTGACAGACTAGAGTCAGGAAAACTCTTCTTCTGAGTTCAAATCTGGCCTCAGACAGTAGCTGAGTGACCTGGGGCAAGTCACTTAAACTTGTTTTCCTCAGTTTCCTCATCTGTGAGGAATTAGTAAAGGAAATAGCAAACTACTCCAGCATCTCTGCCAAGAAAACCCCAAACAGGGTCATGAAGAATCAGAAATGACTGAACAACAGTAGTGGTAGTAGTAGTAGTAGTAGTAGTAATTAAGTTCTAGTCTTGGTCTTTAAAGTGGGGATATTAAAAAACAAAACAAAACCAAATTTTAAAAAAACCCAGAAGAGAGAGATGTCCTCTGAGATATTCAGTGACAATACTGATCTGCCTCATGAACACAGGACGCTTTTGACTTAGTGATGCAGAGTCACAGGTACCTGGCATGAAGAGTGACCTTAAAGAGAATTTTGGCAGGGAAAGAAATGAGAGCAAGAGTTCAGGGGACAAACATGCCTAGCACTGTCAGCCACAGTCTAATTTCTAAGGGGGTCAGGAATTTCCCTCCATTGACCAAAATAGTCAGACAAGTAAATCACTTGAAATTGAAACTGCAGTCAAAGGTTTACGAAAGTTCACAGATTCCTCCTACATGCCAAGAGCTGGCAGTAGTATAGTTCTCAAGAATTGTACCACTAGGGGTGGCTAGGTGGCACAGTGAATAGAGTGCCCACCCTGGAGTCAGGAGGACCTGAGTTCAAATCTGGTCTCAGACACTTAACACTTACTAGCCATGTGACCTTGGGTAAGTCACTTAACCCCAATTGCCTTGCCTTCCTCCCTCCAAAAAGCAAAAAAAAAAAAAAAAAAAAAAAAAGACCCAAACAAAGAAAAAGAATTGCACGACTAATTAAAATCCATAGATATTCTAAAAATTCCACTTCAGTCATTGCTTTCAACTTGTTTAATTGAATTGAATTCTCCATTAATTAAGCAGTGATTTTACTGGTACATTTAAAGGGGCTCAAAAGGAGCTAGGCTACTTGAGCTCACAGATCAAAATACAAATATAACAAGCCTGTCTCCATGCCAGCCCTGCCCTTGTCTGATCACATATGGACTTCAGTTCTGGAAGATACACTTTAAGGAGGACACTGACAGGGTGGAATTTATCCAAAGGAAGGAGGCCAGGATTTCGAAGTAACAGCAACGTTGTAATGATCAACTGTGAAAGACTTGATTACTCTGATCAATACAACAATCCAAGAACAGTCCAAAGGACTCTTGATGAAAAAATATTATCCACCTCCAGAGAGAGAACTGATGATCTCTGAGTACAAATTAAAGTGTAATTTTCTCACTTTCTTTGTTGAAATATGGCTAATATAGGAGTATGTTTTGCCTGATTTCACATGTATAACTGATATCATATTGCTTGCTTTTTCAGTGCATGGGAAGAGTGTGTAAGGGAGAGAGAATTTGGAATTCAAAATTTAAGAAGAAAACAACATTAAAAATAAATAAATATAATTTTATTTTAAATATTTTTAAATTAATAATTTTAAAACATGATGCATCTGAATTCATGCAAAACATATTTTTCTATTAGCCATGTGCAATAATTCTTTAAGCTTGTGCTGGGAATTGTAATGATACTGGGATTTGAAGATCTTCCATGCCCCTTGAACTTGCTGACTTAGCAGGAAGAGGTGGAGCAAGAGAACACCGGAACCAACCTTGTCTCTATGCGGTGCTGACTGGAAGCAGGTGGCAGTGGCTGCGGTTGCGGTATGAACTCCTTTTTCTTTGAGCCTTCCAGAATCTCTGCTAAGGACTCCTGCTGAGGACTGCCAGGGATGGGAACTGTGGGGGCTGGAGCTGCTGGGAGCAAGCTGTCTGGATGCTGAGCAGTTGTCCTGAGTGAGGAGGATCTTTGCCTGAGGTAG
Organism: Pseudochirops corinnae; assembly: GCA_028646515.1. Classification (NCBI taxonomy): domain Eukaryota; kingdom Metazoa; phylum Chordata; class Mammalia; order Diprotodontia; family Pseudocheiridae; genus Pseudochirops; species Pseudochirops corinnae. Next base: position 246,946,516 of record CM053587.1, read on the forward strand.
CCTGTCCTGTTTTGAAGGCTTGAGAATGTGGGTGTTTACTACTTTAACTACATGTGCCAACTTCATAACTACTGTGTTGGCTTTGACTTTCTGGTTTGGGGACTCAGTTTTCTGGTATTTAAATGACTGCTCTAGCTATATTTCTTATGTAGAGAGCCTGTTACATTTTGTGATTAATAACCATATCAGCACACTTATAGTTACTGTAGGCATTGTGAATTCTGCATTGCTGATACAGGAACTTATAACCCCAGATCTAGAAAGGACTTTATAGGTCAGTTAATCCAATCCCTCTCAGTTCCTAGATAAGGAAACTGAGGTTCAGGAAGGTTATTAAGGTGACTAGGGTTAACACACTTTGTTGCTGTTATTGTTCAGTTATTTTCAGTCATGTCCAACTCTTCATGACTCCATTTGGAGTTTTCTTGGCAAAGATACTGGAGTGATTTGCCATTTTCTTCTCTAGCTTATTTTACAGATGAGGAAACTGAGGCAAACAGGGTTAAGAGAGTATCTGAGTAGTAAGTATCTGAGACCAGATTTGAACTCATGAAGATGAATTGTCCTGATTCCAAGCCTGGTGCTCTATTCAATGTGTCATCTAGTTGTCCCTAACAAATTTGCCTGTAGCTAATAAATGGCAGAACCACAATTTGAACCCAGGTCCTCCAAATCTTTAAGCATCACTTTTTCACTGTGTCATGAGTTAGCCACAATAAAATATGTAGCCTTGCAATGCTACCCAGCCTGCAATCAAAGACAGGAAAGGAGAAATGCTTCCTCTCTGACATAAGCCTGACAAAACTCAAGTTCTATAGCCTGAAAATTGAGGGAGTAAGATTCTGATTTCTTGACTTTTACAGAAAGCCAGGAGGTCCAGGAGGGTGGGGTTGTACTTCCTTCCAGTAGGATCCTCCTTAGCCCTGGGCCCTTGGGAAGTGTGGCTAGTTAAGTACAGATCAGCAAGGAACCACCCACCTTCCTATTTCCTGCCATCCAGGACTGTTTTCAGGCAAAATGATGAAGAAAGCTGGCACCAATACCTATTCCTCCCTTCCTCTCTCCAAATCTTTCATTGAAATGATGAGGTGTAGGTTCTGGGACCCCCCCTTGAGTTCTCCTTGAATCTTTGAGGTACAGGCTCTGGGAAACACCTTGAAGTCTGATTGAATCTTCCTACTTGATGAGGCATTTGCAGAGGCCATAAGTATTTCACTGTGGCTGGGCCCAAACCTCTGTTACTAACCTGGCCCTCCATTGTCCATCTGCTTCCCATCCTTGAGCCTATCAAAATATCAGTCCACTCTTGCATTGACCTCATTAACTCCTCCTGAAGACCCTCCCCAAACTCCTCCTCTAGACCACTCCTAGATTCCTCTATATGTAAGACCCCATCTTCCCTCCATGTGGTGTGAGAGCACCATAGAATAGCTTAGCATAGACTTGCTCTGTGAGAGCGTCACAGAATGCGCTAGCACAGACTTGCTCTGTGTCCAATACAGGCAAACTTTTAATAAACTTTACTTTTCTTTGGCTGAGAAGACTTAAACCGAATTCTTTCTGCAGGATCCAGAATGTTGGTGTTTTGGGGTCTCAGGCAACCCTAACCCTCTTTGGGGAAACCTCTTCAGAAGGAGTTGACAGTGATCTACCAGGCTTTTGTTGCTTTATCTATTGTAAGGTATAATCCTTTAGGAATCCTAAATAATCAGATACATTATCAATAATGAGTATTTTGACAGGGTTTTTCACTTTCTAAAACTATTTATCATTTTCTCTTCCTGACAAATTAGTAAACTGACTGGGAAGGTTAGAAAAAGGTATGCTGTTATCAGGGGCATAAAAAATAATCATCTCTCCAAAAAATGTGAACACAATACATGTTTAAGCTTAATCTGCATTAATGAAATTTTCTCCATCATTTTCTTACATCTAGACAATCAACAGAACAATAAAGCACACTGGTTTGTAGCATATACTGATTTCTGAAGTGTGTATACTCAGACTGAAAATTTAACAACCAGCATATTGGAGCTGGTTCCAGCACACCTCTGATTACTGTCCTCTTTAACACAAACCCAGAGAGGGAGAGCAATTTACACAGAGTCATGCTGCTGTTTTAGTGGTACGACCATCCTGAGTCCTAGCTTATTCAACTAGACCCCCATGGCTTTTCAACTGTGCTAAATGATAGAGGGATACAGGAGGCATAGCAATAAAAGAGGCAGCTAGATGGCTCAATGGATAGAGTCCTTTGCATAGAGTCAGGAAAACCTGAGTTCAAATCTAACCTCCAATATTTACTAGCTCTATTTCCTTAGCAAAGTCAATTAACCTCTACCTCAGTTTTCTTGAATATAAAATAGGGATAATAACAGTATCTGCTTTGGAGGATTATTGTTGAGTCTCAAATGAGATAATATTTATGAAATGTTTAGCACAGTGGCTGACACATAGTGGGCACTATATAAAGGCTAGCTAGTATTACTCATCAGAGTCATACACAGAAAGCAATAGGGCTAAATGAATTGTCTTCTTTCCACTCTTGCTGCCACTGCCCTTGTTCAGGACCTCTTTGCTCATCTCCTTGGATTATTACAATATCCTTTTAACTCATCTCCCTGATTTACCTTTCCCATTTCCCATCCTATCCACTGATATCAAAGTGATATTTCTCATGTACAGATCTGATCGCATCTCTGGATAATTTAAGCCATTCACCCACTGTTTAGAAAAGTAATGAGGCTTTGAACTTACTGTCCCAATCCACACAAGTTAGCAGGTCAGGTCCCCAGGTTCCTCTTACTCCAGAGACTTCTAGGGGTACCTCTGAAGGGCAATGGCATTTCCTCTAATAATATTGGCTTGAATCTCCATTCCAATGTTCTCCCTGTTATCAATCATCTAGTGCCTTGATGCCAGTGACTAGAACCCCACAATCCATATAATAAAATTGAATTCTCCTCAATATTGGTTAATCAATGAACATCAATTCATTTTTACAAGAATATTTACTAAAAAAAAATGTAAATACAAAAAAGTACAAAAATATTCCCTCTGAATTGGGGCACAATCTGCCCTCTATCACTGTGGTCCCTGGAGAGAGTGGCCTCATAAGTGATAGCTACAAACATTCTTCCTACCACTAAGTTCATCTCTTAAAGCAGAACAGATGAATTGCTTGCAATTCATGACCTTGCTTTCAAGACCTATTGTCTCAACTGCTGGCTGCTGGACTAGATCAAGCAAGTAATTCCTCAGGGTTGGTTTCTTCTCAGTCTTGGTCATTAGGTTTCTGGTGGTTCTTCTAATTTTTCAGAGTTCTTACAAGGTCACATACCTAAAGAAAGAAGACGCAAACAAAATGCAGACCCTTCCCAAGCACAAGCTTGCCTAGATGACAGTGTGCTCATAGGCCAGCATGGAAGGAGCAAGGGAGTCATCATTATACCTCATGGCCAGAAAGTGATGTCAGATTCTCCTGTTGGAGCCTTTTGTGTGCACATTTAATTCTGACTTAGTAGCCGGTTAAAAGCTTTTCTTTCCAATGTGGTTATTAGACAGGAGATAACTAGCATCCCTGTGAATGCTTTCTTCCTTCAAGGTTAGTACAAATAAAACTTCCTACATTAAATCTTTTCTTATTCTCTCCCCATCTTTCCCACCCCAAATTCAAAATGATCCCTCTCTCCTCAAATCTCTCATGTAACTCTTGTTTGATACCTCCTAGCCTTGGAATTTAAACACAGGAAAGACAGATTCCAGTCTCAGCTTTGATATTTTTTAGCTGTGTGACTGGGCAATTCACTTACATTTTATGAACTACTTCATCTATAAAATAGGCATAAAAATAATTACTGAAAATGCTTTACAAATCATACTTGAGAGGGAGGGGTCAAGATGGCAGAATAAAGTCAGGGACTCCCCGGAGCTCTTCCAAATTCTCCTCCTAATAATATTAAAATAACACCTCAAAATAAATTCTAAAGCAGAAGAACCAATAAAAGGATGGGATGAAACAATTTTCCAGCCCTAGAAGGTGTGGCAGGAAAGTCTGTCTTAATAGAGTGAGAGTGGAGCACAGGCCAGGGTTGACTGTAGCAGCACAGGCTGCAACCCAGCAAGGCAGCAGCAGACCTGAGGGCAAAGGAATCTGCACCAGTGACTTCCAGTGCTCTCAACCCACAGACAGTAAGGGGGTCAGACAACTGGTCAAAAGGAGATTGAAGAGGACCCTTTATTGGCACTGGGAGCAGAACTCTATTGTATCACTCATAGTCAGTTCAAGGTCACAGTCCCAGGGTGAGGAGGAATACTAGTAGGAGTAGAGACCCTGAAGACAGTTCCAGGTTGGAAAAGAGTGCATGTGATCACTCACAGACCAGAGTACAGGCCAGGAAGTCAGTGACCACACCACTCCTTAGAACTTACCACATTGGAAGAAATGAAAACATATAGACCTCCAGGACAACCTCTGAAAATAGCAGTACAAAAAACTTGAAGCTTGGGACAGTAGCCCTTCATCATAGGAGCAGAGCCCAACTTTAACAGGAAATTAAAAGTCAAGAAATAGACTGAAAAATGAGCAAACAGCAACAGAAAAATAATCTGACCACAGAAAGTTACTATGATCACAAGGAAGAGCAAAACACAAACTCAGAAGAAGACAACAATGTCAAAAGAGTTACATGCAAAACCTCAAAGAATAATGTGAATTGGTCTCAGGCCCCCAAAAAGAATTCCTAGGAGAGCTCAGAAAGGATTTTAAAAATCAAATAAGAGAAGTAGAAGAAAAATTGGAAAAAGAAATGAGAATGATACAAGAAAATAATTTTTTAAAAAGGAGTCAACAGCTTGTAAAAGAGGCACAAAAAATACTGTATAAAATATATCTTTAAAAATGGTAAAAGAGGCACAAAAATTCACTGAAGAAAAGAATTCCTTAAAAAGTAAAATTGGCCAAATGGAAAAGGAGATACAAAAGCTCACTGAAAAAGAATTCCTTAAAAATTAGAATTGGGCAACTGGAAACTAATGATTCCAAGAGACATCAAGAAACAATAAAACAAAGTCAAAAAAATGAAAAAAAAATAGAAGAAAATGTGAAATATTTCATTGAAAAAACAACTGATATGGAAAACAGACCAAGGAGAGAAAATTTAAGAATTAGTAGACTACCTAAAAGCCAAGATAAAAAAAGAACCTACACATTGTCTTTCAAGAAATTATCAAAGAAACCTTGATATTCTAGAACCAGAGGGTAAAATAGAACATGAAAAAGTCCACCAATCACCTCCTGAAAGAGATCCCAAAATGAAAACTCCCAGGAATATTATAGCCAAATTCCAGAGTTTCCAGGTAGAAAGTGTTGCAAGCAGCCAGAAAGACACAATTTAAATATTGTGGAACCACAATCAGGAGAACACATGATTTAGTAGCTTCTTCATTAAAGGATTAGAGGGCAAAGGAGCTAGGATTACAATCAAGAATCACCTGCCCTACAAAACTGAGAATAATTCTTCAGAGTGAAAAACGGAGATTCAATGAGATATAGGACTTTTAAACTTTTCTGATGAAAAGACCAAAGATGAATAGAAAATTTGACTATTAAATCCAAGACTCAAGAGAAGCACAAAAAGACAAACAAGAAAGAGAAATCATAAGGAATTCAGTAAGGTTACATTGTTTACATTCCTACACCGGAAAATGATACTTGCAGCTTCTAAAAACTTTTTCATTATTAGAGTAGTTGGAGGGAATATACATAGACAGAAAGCATGGGTGTGAGTTAACTATGATGAAATGATATCCAAATAAAATAAAATAAAATTAGGGGTGAGAAAGAAGGATGCATTGGGAGAAGGGAGAAGAGAAAGGTAGAGTGGGGTAAATTATCTGACAGAAAAGAGGCATGAAAAATCTTTACAGTGGAGGGGAAGATGGCGGTGTTGGTGGTGGACAACACTTGAACCTTACTCTCCTCAGAATCAGGAAGGGTATAACATGTACAATCAGTTGGGTATAGGAATCTATCTTATCCTATGGGAAAGTAGGAGAGAAGGGAGACAAGAGGAAAGGAGGGCTCGTAAGAGGTTAGTTTGAGGGATGTGGTGATCAGAAGCAAAAAACTTTCAAGGAGGGACAGGATGAAAGGAGAGAGGAGGATAAATAAGGAGGTGGTAGTGAAATGGATGGAAATACACAGCTAATAATCATAATTGTGAATGTGAATGGGATGAACTCATCCATAAAGCACAAGCAGATAGCACAGTGGATTACATGATTTAGACATAAAGAATGATACCATAAGCAAATTAGAGAAGCATGGAATAGCTTATCTGTCAGGTCTATGGATAAGGGAAGAATTTAGGACCAAAGAAGATATAAAGAGTATTGGATGGTATAAAATTAATAATTTTTTATTACACTAAATTTAAAAGCTTTTGCACAAACAAAACCAATGCAGTCAAGATGAGAAGGAAAGCAGAAAAGTGGGAAAATTATTTTACAGAAAATTTCTCTGATAAAGGCCCCCTCATAGAAAATTGAGTCAAATTTATAAGAGTGTAAGACATTCTGATATAATAATAAATGGTCAAAAGATATGAAGAGGCAATTTTCAGATGAAGAAACCAAACTATCTATAGTCATATGAAAAAAAATAGTCTAAATCACTATTGATTAGAGAAATGCAAATTAGAGCAATTCTGAGGTACCACCTCACACCTGTCAACTTGGATAATATAACAGAAAAGGAAAATAACTGATGTTAGAGGGGATGTGGGGAGATTGGGACAATAATGCACTGTTGGTGGAGTGGCAAACTGATCCAACCACTCTGAAGAGCAATTTGGAACTATATCCAAAGGACTAAAAAAACCTGTGCATATGCTTTGACCCAGCAATGTCACTACTAGGTCTGTATCCCAAAGAGATTTTTTTTTTTAAAGGGAAAGGAACTACATGGACAAAAGTATTTACATCAGCTCTTTTTGAGGTGGCAAAGAATTGGAAATTGAGGAAATGCTCATCAATAGGGAAATGCCTGAACAAGTTGTGGTATATGGTTGTGTAATGCCACGCACAATCAGCTTCACAAAAGAATGCTACTGTGAATAGCTTTTAAAGTTCTGATTACACAGTCTAGTGAATACTCCATTTATTCCATAACAAATCAAGGCAGACATTCGCAACAAATCACAATATAATATTCACAACATCACATCTTATCACAGAAAATCACAATATAGTGTTCACACAGTTTAACATTAGAATGACCACATAGTTTTCACCAAAGTGGTCACAGTATTTAGAACAAGAACAAAAGAACAATCATCTGGTGTCCCTAAGGGGGAAACCCTCCTTACTTAATCATTCAATCATTTCACAATACAAGTCAGTCTTCCACTCATGGGGCAATTATAGATTAACTTAATCAGTCACTTATCTAGCAATCAGTCACTAAGTATCATTAATCACTAAATACAATCATTAGAAAATTACACAAACCCTCCACCCCTCGGTGTCTAGTAAACTTCAGTTTCATCACACATTCAATATCCAAGGAGAGGCCTTTTCTTCATCTTGACTCAGGATGGTCTCTCAGATTCCCTGGATCCCCTTCCATGGTCCCAGCTCCTACCTGAATCCACCAAACAGTCACCTGGATTCAGAGGCAGATAGCTCCCAGATTCTCGTCCAGTACTCCAGGCAGTTCTTGCTACACACTGAAGTTCACAGGGTCCAGCACATCTCAAAACCTTCACCACTTCTCTTGCTGGGAACTCAAGGATCAACCAAGCTACAAACAAAGTCTTATCCCAGTCGTTCTTCTTCAGTTCTCTAGCAGTTCAGCTGGCCTTAGGACCCATAAGAAACCTCAGCTTTCCAGGTGGCCTTCTTGGCAGCAACTTCAGCCTTCACCAGATTCTGGTCTTATAGAAAACTCCAACTCAGTTCTCAGTCCAGTAGCAGCCTAGCTCTCAGATGCTGGGACAGTTCTGTTTCCTCACAACAGTTTAATGTTTTTAATGTAATGGTGTAACAGCAATCAGTTTAGCAGATACTTAGCCTTTAGTAACTTAGGGCTAAGTATGGAAGGTGTGAGCTCAGTATGGAAGGTGTGAACTTTGTCCCCTGTTGAGAGGACGTGAATTCCCATGTTGACATGG
>CM053587.1:246954786-246967826 GCA_028646515.1 Pseudochirops corinnae
AGAGAGAGGAAGAGAGAGGAAGAGAGAGGAAGAGAGAGGAAGAGAGAGGAAGAGAGAGGAAGAGAGAGGGTACTTTCAGTACCTCAGTACACAGAGTACCTCTGTGAAAGAAACAGGTGTGAACTCTGTCTCCTGTTGCTGACATAACAGGAAGAGGTTGACTGAGACAGGAAGCCAATGTGTGTGTGTGTATATAAGAAGAGCCCCAGAGAGAGAAGTCAGAATCAAGAATTTTTTCTTCTGGCGGGCATCAATTTTCATTTTTAAAAAAATTATTTAAGTTGTTTTAATCATTGTGTATAGTTCTTTCCTGGTTCTTACACTTTGCAGCAACTTCTTTCCTGGTTCTTACACTTTGCAGCAACTTATATATGTCTTCAAAGGCCTTTTTTTTTTAAAACCCAGAGCAGATAGAAGACTGGGATAGTTGGGAGTGGTTGTGAAAAACAGCAAAGGATTCTTTCTTTCTTTCTTTCTTTCTTTCTTTCTTTCTTTCTTTCCTTCTTTCTTTCTTTCTTTCTTTCTTTTTTTATTGTTGGAGGCAATCAGAGTTAAGTGACTTGCCTAGGAGCAAAGAATTTTAAAAGACACCCTTTAATGCCTAAAGGCTTGGTCTGGCTCTGAAGGACTGAGAGACCACTACACCAATGGGGACACAGTTATGCAACACCCAAAGACCCAGCAGATGGAAACAGAGGGCAGCAAAGAACCTGAAGAACAGTCACAGAGGATCAGAAGATGTCAAGAGAGATCTTCCTTGACCAGAAGACATCAGTAGATTTTCATAAGGAAAGTATCAGGTTAGATAGAGAGAAGTTTTAATTGAAATACAGCTCTAGGAGCATAAAAGAAATATAGAGACGAGGTGGCATAGTAAATAGACAGAACCCTGGACTTGAAATCAGGAAGACCTGGTTCCATAGTCTGCCTCAGACCTTTATGCAAGTTACTTAGATTCTCTAGACCTCAGTTTCTTCATCTATAAAATAAAGGGGTTGGACTTGACTTCTTTGGACCCTTCCAGCTCTAAATCAATGATCCTGACTATGGGTTGCCTGGGCTATCAATGCTCACTATGCATGGACCTCAATATCACACATGTTCCCTGCGACACATATTCCCTCTCCCACCAGTACGGGAATATATAAAAGAACATCCCCCATGTGTGGAGGAGGAATTTTGCTTGTCATTTACTATGCTCTGCTTTTTAATTAGCTGTCATTTGCTTTGAACTTGATGTCCTCTCATTGTTCTGGTTTTAAAAAAAACCATCAGTGGGTGCTCATGATCTGGGGTTATAAGTGGCTGCTTAACTAAAATGTGCCTTGAATACAGGGTAGAGTTTTGGTGTTGTTGTTGCTTCTTTGTTTTGTTTTTAATGAAGGGCTCTGGGCTACATTGCTTTCTCCAGGATTGCTCACAAAGGATATCACCTTGTAGTCTTTTAACTTCTGTAGTTTATAATAGGATCTGGAGTCTGAGGACCTGTTTTTGACCACAATTTTGGGCAAGTTACTTGATCTTTCTGCTTCCATTTCTAGGCTCCTGTAAAATGGAGGAGAGTAGCTGTTCTTATGACTAAGGGAATGACTGTAATTAACCTATTTTCCACATGTGTTATCATGGTTGTTGGCTTTTTTCAATGGGAAACACTCACAAAATATTGTATGTGTATATATGGCTATATTTAAGTATGTTTATATGTGCATATATGTACATGTGTATGTATGTATGTATGTATAAAAAGATAATGTCTATAAAGCTCTTTGCTTTCTCAAGAGTTCTTTATAAATGGCATCTTTTATTGGTGGTGATGATGGTGTTGGTGGCTCCTGGACACTACAAGCTTACATACATGTAAAGACACTCCTGATTTTGCTTCTCTTAACAATGGGACCAGTGATGGGATGTAATAGGAAACAAAGTGAAATCCTGTCTGTTTCCTGGCCACTAGATTATGGGGTGTTCTGGCTTTCTATTTAGGCCATTAACAATTTTTCATCTTTCAGTTGAGCCCTTGACCTCTCTGATTACACTAATGTGCATGAAAGTCTAATTTGCACATAACTGAAGTGTGTGATTGCTACTCTGAAGGCTATAAATAGTCTTGTTTTTCCCAGATGAAACCCACATGCTCCAAGTTCATTCTCATTTTGGTTAGAGTTTTCCTGATTAAAATTGTTGCCTAAACTACCTTTTCATTCCTTCTGTCTGAGGCCACATTTCATTGACTCCTATCTCTCGGGTCCACTGAAAAAGAAAATTCATCACCAAATATTACATTATCTTGGACAAAGCTTTTCTCCCCTTTGGGCCTTAATTCCTTTGCTTGTAAAATGAAGAGTTTGGATTAGATGATTTCTCAGGCTTCTTCTAGCTTTCATGGTCTAATATTCATGAAAAAAAAGCGTCCTAACAATTAGGGAGATTTAAAAATGGAATTGCCAATCTTGGAAGGCAGCAGATTTCCCTTCAGTGGAGATCTTCAATTAAAAGTTGGACGATCGTTTATCAGATATATTATAGCTGGAATTCCTTGTTGTCTGTGGGGTAGAAATAGTGACTGCTTAAGTCTTGCTCTGCAGTACTCTTAACACATGGACTCCCAAGTTCAAGATACTACATACAACTCATCCATTCAAAAGCATAGTCCATGAGCTCCCACTGATATGTTTACTTTATTTCTAGTTGATTAGAGGGTAAAAGTAATTTAAAGCAAAAGCATTTAATAAAATAATATTATAAGAAAAGTCACAGTAGAACTTTCCATCCATCATCCACAAATACATAGTTAAGAGAATGGATATCCTTAGGGTTTTGAATAATGAGCATACATGTAGGGAGCACATGTGGACAGGGTGCAGGCACGAAGAGGCAATTCATGGCTCTGATGCGATTGGCCTACTAATGTCTTCTAGTGGTATCATTGTACTGCTCTGATTATTACCACAGTGTAGTTTCATCAAGGTTTGATACTTAACTGATATTATGGTGACAGTTGGGTATATAATCACTGCTGTGCTACCTGCTACCAGCTTTTGAGTTCATCTCTTTAGGGCTATGCCAGTCATCTCAGCTGTAGTCTGCTTTACAAACTTTGAAGTGTTATATACAAATGTTTTAAATTTTCTTGTTATTGTTATTATTTATAGAAACTCTCCCCAAGATAAAAAGCTAAGAGAATCTTTTTTTCTTGTCTTCTTGAATGGTATGTCTTTTGTGACAGAGATCAAAGCCCTCTATTACAGAGAATTATCCAACTTTGAGCTAGATATTCGGAAGATTCTCTGGGCTTACTATTAAAATGGATTTAAGCTGGAATAAAAGATAAACCAAGAAGCCAAAGTCACTGTTCTCCATCCTATTAGACCAGTTCCTGAATTTATTATGTATGCATGTATTTCAGCAGCAAAATTCTAAAATTTTTTGGAAGGGTATCTTTTTCTTTTCTTTCTTTTTTCTTTTTGCTAGGAAAAAAAACCCTTGTTATCTCTGTAAGCTAGAATTCAATTTGAGATGTGGGAGCTGTAACTCAACTAAAACAGTTTTCTTCCAGTAAGAAAAAAAAGTAATTTGTGTCCATTGTTTTAGTTTTTGTTGTCTGTGTTCCTTAGTGTAATTATTAGAAGATAATTAAAAACCACTCACATTTATATTATATGACCTTGTCAGTGCTACAAAGAGCTGCATGGAAGTTTTTTCAGCTATGGAGCATAACTTCCTAAGACTCTGGGTGTCAGAGGTGGCAATGTACGTGAAGCAATGACCAATATCACTGGATATTTTTGAGGACAACACGTGCATACATATATACATTTTTTTCAGTGAAAATAGAATTCAAATCAAAGTCAACAAAAACAACAGGGTAAATATGTTCCAACTGATAGTGAATATAGGATAGCAATTATTTAATATAGTATGTGCAAATGAGGCAAAATTTCTGTTGGCACAGTTCGTGTTGTCACGATGGGGATAAGCACAGGGTTGCAACACAGATGAGTTGTGTTATAATGCTGTTTTTTCATTTGAATGTGAATTGTGTAAACTCAAAATTCAACCATCTTTGCATGGCAATTAAAAGTATCTTATGTTATAGAATAACATATTATATGTTATATTAAATAATAAGTTATATTATATGATTATATAATAATAAAAATATGTTATATTTTCCAACATCAGTCATGTTGTAGGTACAATATAATGAGCTAGATTTTTTTAACACCCTGCAACTCTTAAATAATTGAAATTACTTGAAAATGTTTATAATTATTTTAACTTTTCAATAGTTAAATTTATCTAAAAATTTTTCTTGCCTCATATTTTTAAAAAGTGAAATAGCATCACTTCATGACAGTTAAAAAAATAACCAGTTTGAAGAAAAAAATCCTTTGGAGCAGCAAAAATCAATGTAAACAAGGCAAGAGAGACAGTTTAAGCAGCAGAAATAGAGAAACAGAAAGAAATAATCTTAAATCCAGAAACCACTACCCGTCACTCATATCTTTAGGATTCCCAAGTACTATTATTGATGAAGAAAAAAACCAAACTGATATGTTTCCTTTGTGTGAATGGCTTAGCTACAGATAGTGTGAAACCTAACAAATTGAAATTACATCCTTGTAAAAGTATACATTCAGAATAATTGGAAAGTCAACAGAATTTTTCCAGGGAAAATTAAATGGTGTTGTTAATCAAAAGACAACTTTTCAAAAACCTTATTTGTGATCTCCAAAGAATTCTTTGCATCTTACAAGGTTGTTCATAGAATTGGTAAGTGAGGAAAAACCCCAAATCATTCAATATACGAAACATTGGTGCTGCAGCAGCTATTTGATACATTAAAATTATATGCTTAGCAAACCAGATGCAAAGCAGTTTTGAATGTTTTTACCTTTAGACAGATAATATAGTAGTAAGGTTAGCTGTCCATATGTCTGAACACCTTTGCTGTCAATTAACTGTGTAAGTAAAATTTTCCTACTTTGCATTTCAAAGTAGACGAAACAGAAGTATCTAAAGATGCTTATTTGTGTAAAGGGGATAGATGAGGGAAGCCCCAGTTCAAATGAAGGATTTTTCTGAACAATCTGATACTATTATAGGGTATAGCCTTCTGAGCTTTTAAATAATGGGGGATCTGGGACTATTTTCATTAGTGTGCTAGCAGTGCTCCTAGAATAGCCAACAGCATTGTCTGCCAAGTACTGACTGGATGAGGTGAGGTAAACATATTCGTGGTTTTGGGAAGAGCCCAACAGAAAAGCTACACCTTTCATAAGGAAGAATATCTTAAAGATTCCTACAAAAGCACTTCCAGGAGCTGTAAATTGCCTCTTTGCTAATTTGTTCTCTAAGCTTAAACCCACCTTTCCTAGAACTCTGTATTTATTGGTGGGGATATGGTTTATATCAACTCTACCACCATAGTAAATTCTTATTTCTAAAAGGTAATTAACTCTGGCTAATTTATATCAACAGATAATTATGGAAGAGAAGTACTTTGGTGGGGCATCATAAATTATACTATTAGAAGATTCCTTTGCCCCAGTGGAGTCTTAAAGGGCTTATACATACGTAGCTACAAAAAATATTGAAGAAGGCAACAGATTTGGAGACATGAAACAGGGTTGAAGTCTTGAGTCTGATAATTACCAGCCTTGTGACTGTAAGAAAGTCATACAACATCCCTGAGACTATCTCCTCATCTGTAAAATGGGGTGAGAGATGTTGTTGCATATGACATAGAGGGCCAACCTTGGAGTCAGGAGAACTGGGTTCAGGTCCTGCTTCTGCCACAAACTACCTAAATACTCATGGGTAAATCCCTCATCTTTTGACTGAATCCCTTTAGCATCAAGTAAAGGATAAGAGGCTTTGATTAGCTCATTTGCATATGATAAATCCAGCATACTAGCTCAGCAATCAGCAGAAACAGTAAATTTGTTCCTAGGGCCCAGAATTTCTTCTCCCCACAAATTCATTTACATGGACTAATAAGAAAGTCTTTGAGTTTTAAAAACTGAGAAGCCCGAAACCTCATAGCTGGTTGATGATTACTGAGCACATGACTGTTTCCTAGTTGATGCCTGGACTGCAAAGATGACTATTTAGAAAATGTACTAGAAAGCACCATAAGTTAAGGTGATCCAGCCCAAGAGTGTCCTGAAGTAAACTTCAATGGCTTTTGAAAGCAAATCTACAAATCAAGGCTTGATTTATTATTCTATTGATTGTCCAAGCATGAGACAGGGATGGATAAAATGTTCATAAAGTCGATTAAACTTAAAAGTATGCCGTGTGTATGCTTTTACCCCCAGAGAGCCAACTGATAAACATTTACCAACACTAAGCCCAGTACTGGGAAGAAATGCTGGAAAGTAAAGACTTAGCTTAACAATGCTACATTAGCTTGCCAGGACAACCCTGATTTCCCACATCCTGCTTGGATAGTGGCAGGTTTCAGACCTATGACCACAAAGGAGCAGAACTGGGAAGGCTCTATGAGCCTAGGGTAAGGATCCATTCTCCTTCATAGCACCTCAGCTGGGGATTTGTTCTAGTGGGTCTACACAGGATTCATACTTGAAGAGGAGCTCAAATGATTTTGAAGTATATGTTAGATGCATGCAGCTAGAGAAGGAGAAGCCACAAGATGCCACATGAACCTTAAAGAATGGAGTCCTGTGCAGAGGGAACAGGGCCAGCACTGAAAGAAGCTGTTTGAGGCTATCAAACATGAAGAGTGTCAGAAACTGCTGCTGAAATATTCCCAGTATACAGCCCCAAGGCTGTATATCTGTATCTCCTTTCTCTCTAGTCCCACATGAAATCTTTTTAAAAAGTTTTTCTGGGCAGAGAAAAGTCTGTCTTTTTTATCTCTGAAATGTTTGCTTTGTCTTAGTAAACAGTGTTAAACACAGGTCTTTACTAGTCTATATATACCTACTAGTTGGCTGGTTGTTGTCCTGCATTCTTGAAGAGGACCAAAATGACATCATTATGTTGGGGTCAAGGTACAGTGTATTCAACTGTGGTTGATCAGATTGATATGAGCTTGGAAGGCTCTACCAGAGGTCAGACAAAAAGAGTCCATAAGACCATTTGGAGAGGAGTCTTCCATCCATTCCACCAGGAGAAGTTTTCACATGCTTGGGGATAGACAACCCCTGCCCCAACTCACTGACAGGTTTGAGGTCCCTTGGTTACCCTCAACCTGCTTTAGCCCATCTGCTGAAATAGTTTGCCAGGATGTGGCCACTGTGCATGCTTCAGCTTCTTGGAGTCACAGGTGAGAGTTGGGTGATTCAAATGGACACCAAAGGAGAACAGGAAAGCAGACCTGAGAAGGATTTGGGAGCCCTCACACCAGAGGTACTAGTCTTTCCTGAACAGCCCATATTCCATACCTACTAGTAATAAGGGGACAATTGATGAAGCAGAAACCTCAGAAGAGAGTGAGAGACAGATCTAATGCTCAGGTGTATTACCAGGGTGCTATGTCTGGATAGGGGCTTAAAGCTACAGAACATAGAGAGAATTGAAATGAATTGAATTTGAAATGACTTCCCAAAACCAGAAAGAGCATTGATATCAGGAAACCTACCTGGACAATGAATGAGTAGCAGGGTGAATGGGGCAACTCGGAGTGGTTCAAAAATTCTAATTACCACCCCACCCTACTACTGCTACCCACACATTCCAGGCATAGGGGATGGACTGTACAAAAACATGGAAATAGGAGAAAGAATGTCATACATGTGGAATGGCAAGTAAGGCCAGTTTAGCTGGAAGACGGAGTACAATAAAGAGGAATAACATATAGTGAGGCAGATTGGAGCCAGATTGGGAAAGGCTTTGAATGTCAAACAGAAGCATTTGCATTTTCTCCTAGATCTTCTTGACCAGAGGATAGATATAGTCAGACACATACTTGGGAGGGCAGGGATGTGGTTGACAGTGGCTAGTGATAATGCAAGAAGAAAAAAATATATAGCAATAATGAAATATTTTAAAGTACGAAGAAGAAATAAAAAAGAAATTCAAAAGGAGAAACAAATCAGATTTATTATGTTAAATTTAATATATACTCTTTTAAAAAACAAACCATGGAATAGAAGTTAATGGTTTCACATACACAATCCTGTTTTCGTTATTTGTGTGCTGAAATATTAATAATTGTATGCAATTATTAAGTTCAAAGTAAGTAAGAAAAATTTTAAAATATCACTTTGGCAACTGTGAGGAGGAGTGAATGGAATAGGAAAAGGCCTGAAATAGAGTCCAAATAGGAGGCTATTGCAGTAGGCCAGAAGATGAGGTCTGAGAAAACACATGGACATTGAGGACATTACAAAGATAAATATACACATCGAAGACCTCTGAGAAAAGCAACCTAATTTTCCAGAGTATTAAGTATTTAAAATAATTTGTACTTCTCAAATCAAGATAACCCAGTTGTTAGCAAAATGAGAGAAACTTCAGAGTTTGGTACTGGACAAGTTAGAAAGTTATTTTGGAGAAATCGAGTAAAATAAAAACCAACTAAAAAGGAAAATGGATGGTGGTGGCAGGGAATCCCCAATCAAAAATCCTATCTTTGATTCTTCATCATTGATAAAGGAATGAAGTAGAAAGTAGAAAAGTAGAAAAACCTATAGAGTTGTTCATATGACAGAAGCACTTTGTCTAGAGTTGTTTTGTTGTGTCTGGATTAATACTACAGATAACAAATTTGTAAAGTGTGTATTCCCTTCTAATAGAATATTTGAATAAAAGAGAGCTCTATTAATTGTAATGCTAAATGTAAAAATACTAACCTTTCCAATAAAGTGAAAAAGATGCAGTGCAAGAATAAAAAACAAGATTCTAACAGTATACAGTAATTGTAGCAAATATTTAATACAGAAAAAATTAAATAAATGTAAAATAAGAATCATTTAAAATTCATCATGTTACTGATAAATCACACAAAAAAATTGGTGACAATATCTGACAAAACTTAATTCAAACCAGAAAGTACTAAAAATAAAAGATACACGAAGACATTTTTTGCTGAAAGTTTCTGTTCAAAATGAGAGTATATTAATTTTAAGCATATATTTTGCACCTGCATTGCTATAGAATTGAAAGAATCAAGCAGAAACTATTTGAGGTCAATAGTTCAGGATATTTTAGAACTTGGACTTCTGGGGCTATATTTTTGGGAATCTCTGGGAAAGGGGAGCCAGAGGGAGAGAGATCAAAAGTTCACTCTCAATCTTGGTGCCATTTGTGCTGTGCCAGGTGTCTGGACATATATTCCCCTGACATTTTGTTTTGAGACTTTGAGAAACTCCCACTGCTTCTACTGCTGCTGTGCCCTTGCTGTTCTGGGATAATAAAAGTGGAAGGGACTTCTGAGAACTGAAAGCAATGTTTGGTGAGAGCCCTTCCAAAACATCTTTCCTCTTCTCCCTTCTCCACTCCTTAGGGAAGGAAACGGTTCCTATTAATTGCCCAATTGGGGAAAGGATCTAAAAGCAGAAACTGATTTCTGCTCTTCAATTAGCAGTATGAGTACTGGCAGCTTTCTATCCTAATGGACTGTTTCCCTGCCCTTTACTCACTTTATTCCTGTTAATATAAAAGAAAATCTTGGAGCTATTAATCCTTATTGTGTGATTAATGCTAGTATAAGGATGAGGGCTCTATTGATTACCCTACCCCTACTTAAATTAAGTGATAAGCCATGTTCTCATACATTTATCATATGAGAACAGGTTTCAATCAGTTAAAGACTTTAGCTTATGGGAAAAGAACTTGGACGAACTGGAGTAACCTTGATAGAGTATTCAGTTTGGCTGAAGAAACTTGAACACTCCCTGTGGGTCATCTCTAAAACAGAAGACTGATTTGGACCCCAAGTTCTGAGCACTGAATCGTAATTCTCTTCACCAATGAAAAAAGTCTTATGAAAATGCTCCAGGCTTGAAATATGGATTATATTTATATAAAAAATGGAAATGAGGGAAGGAAAATTATATAGAATGAAGAAATCAGAGTCAGAACAACCATATGCACATTGATTATGAGCATGTAAAATAATAATGGTAATGATATTAGAAAAAGGTGAAAGAAAAAGAGAGAGAGTATGTAGGAGGCAGGGGTATAATGATTACTTTTAAAGTTAATGTATTCTTTAACAAATTTAAAATGCTTTGAAGCTTGTGTTTTTATATAATCAATTTTATTGTTAATTTGAATATTTGCCTTTTTCAATGTGACAAAGTTCTGAATAAGGAGAAAAAAGAATAATATACATAACCTTATAGCACAGAGTGAGCTGGCACTGGTAATGAATGCTAAGAATAATTAATGAGCCTCTCTTTAAACTATATTGTGGTCTAGTGGAAGACCAAGCAAAGGATAGGACTGCTACTCAAAGTGGATGGGTAGACAATGGAGAAAAGGCAGAACTATTATTTATTTTACTTCTGTTTTCTTTACCAAGGAGAATTGTCTTCAGGGTGGGGAGAACACAACAAAATAGTTGACAGAAAGTTGAAATCTTGGGAGACATTATAAGAAAGCAGTTGGTGGCCCTCAATGTGGCCAGAGGAACTAAATACTGAATTGGCAAAAACCAATATTAATTATCTTTGAGAAATTTTGGAGCATGGGAGAGATACCACAGTCAGTCAACCAGTAAATCAATAAGCATTTATTTATATGCCTACTCTGTGCCAGAAGATGGGCAAATGTCATCTTAATTTAAAAAAAAAAAAGACTATAATCTTCAACTATTGACTGATTAGGTTGACTTTAGTTCTTATCAAAATCCCAGAATAGAATGTCAAAGGATAAGATCATAGATTTAGAGGTGAAAGGTCCCTTATGTATCAATGAGTCTGACCCCCTCATTTTACAGATGAGGAAATTGAGGCTGAGAAAAGTCATACCACTAGTAAGTATCTGAGGTAGGATTGTCTTCCTTTCTAAGTCTTCCTATCCACTAGAGTTTTTCAGCATTTGGAAAAGGAAGCTGTAATCACTAAAAGTCAGCAAGTTTTCATTAAGAATTTTATTCCATCCAACAAAAGTTCATTAAATGCCTGGATGGGTAAGACACCAAAGAACAGTTAATGGAATTAGAGAATCTTAGATTTAGACTTGGCAGAGACTTCTTTTTTTTAAAGTTCCTTTAAAAAAATATTTTATTGATGCTTCTTGGATTTTTCATTATAGTCATTTCCTAATATACCCTCCTCATCCCTGATTTGCATCTTCCCTTGTAACAAAGAAAAAAATTAATCAATAGAACAAATATAGCTGATATTATATGAGATAATCCACATCTGTAGTCCTCCACTCTTTACCATGAAGAAGGAAATGTATTTCATTATCCATTTTCCAGGGCCAAGACTGGTTGTCATCTATTCATTCAACACACAACATAATTCATTTTTACGCCTTTGACTGTAATGCTCTTCTTCCTTGTCTCCAATTCCTAGGTTCCTTCAAAATTTAGTTCAAATTGCACTTTCTGCAAGAAGACTTTCCTGATCCTCCCACATCCTTCCCTCGTTCATTATCTCCAATACACCTTGTATATATCTTGAATATACATCATTATCTACCTCTCCCCCTCCCCACCATCCACCCTTAGAATGTTGGTGCTCTTGAGCGCAGGGTTCATTTTTGCCTTTTCTTTGTATCCCTTCTACTTAGCACAGTGCCTCACCTAGTAAATAGGTGATAAATCCTTGTTGATTGACTTTCTTTCTTTCTTTCTTTCTTTTTAATGGTTATTAGATTGGAAGATCCAGATCAGGGGAATATTGAATATATAATATACCTAATTTTCAGTGACACCTTTGACTGTATTGTCCTTGAGAACACAGTATAGGTAGATACATTTCAAAATGGTTGAAAGACTATACCTTAAAAATAATCATTAATGACTTGATGTTAATCTGGGAAATATTTCTAGTAAAGTGACCTAGAGCTATGTTCTTGGTCCTTTATTGATCCACATGTTTGTACTTACCATATTTGCAAACAACACCAAGATAGATGGGATAGCTAACATGTTAGATAATGGAGCCAAGGTCCAAAATGATTTTGACATACTACAATAATAGACCTAATTGAATAAGATGACATTAACAGGGAAATACACCAAGTCCAGTACTTGGGTTCAAAAACTCAACTGTATAACTATCAGATAGTGGGAGGGATATGACCAGACAACAGTCAGTATGAAAAAACCTAAGGGTTTTAGGAGAACATAATAAATAGAATCAATAGGGTGACATGGAAGTCAAAAGAATTAGTGCAATTTTAGGCTGCACTAAGAGAGTACAAGAATAGGGAAGTGCTAATTCAAGTGTATTATACTGTAGCACCAATGCAATATTTATAGCGCCCATGATCACAATAAAGACTGTGACTATAAGTATTGCATGACATTAGATCGCAAAATATACCAAACTCTCCAGATAGAAGATAGAACTGAAGCATTTATTTAGACACCAGAAAACCCAATTCCAAAACCAGTAAGCTGATTCCATCATAGTACCAAATATATTAAGAAGCCATAATAATACTGAGAGCCACAGCATCTTTTAGTCTTCCCACAAACCAATACAACACCAATATTTACTCATAAATCTCTCTATCTCCTTCCCTTAACCTCCTCTCTCTCCCATCATCTCTCTGGCTCTTACTAGCTTCCTTGGGCTCTGCTTCTGTTTAGCAAATTCCCTCCATCACAGGCTCCATGTGATTACATTCAGCCTATTAGGGGGCAGAGTTTACTTTCAAAGCAGGGGAGGTCTTCAAACTCCCCCCTGGGTCTATTAAGGGGCAAGTAAAAAACTTCAAATTCCCATTCCCATTACAGATGTATTGGTCAGATCTCATCTAGAACAAAGTTCAGCAAACTACAGCCCATGGGTCAAATCCAGTCTGTTGCTTATTTTTATATCATTGCAAGCTAAGAATGGTTTTTGCATCTTAAAATAATGATTCAAATAATTTAAAATTTGTGTAAATAATTA
>CM053587.1:246968326-246986620 GCA_028646515.1 Pseudochirops corinnae
AAAGAATTGGAAAACAAGGCGATGTCCATGAATTGGGGAATGGCTGAACAAGTTGTGGTATATGAATGTAATGGAATACTACTGTGCTGTAAGAAATGAGGAGCAGACAGACTTCATAATAACCTGGAGAGACTTATATGAAGTGATGCTGAGTGAGAAGAGCAGAACCAGGAGAAATTTGTGCACAATCACAGACACAACGTATGTGTGATGACTAACCTCAATATACTGGGCTCCTCTCAGCAATGTAAGGTTATAAGACAACTCCAAAAGACTTATGATTGAAAGAGATATCCACATCCAGAGAAAGAGATGCAGAGTCTGAATGCAGATTGAAACAAACTAATTGCTCTGTTTCTTTTTCTTGTTTTGTTTTGTTTCCTCTTTCCCACTGATCATTCCATCAGTTATAATCCTTCTTCACAACCTGACTAATGATTAATGTGAAGATAATTGTAGATCCTATATTTGAGTGCATGCCGCCATGAAGGGAAGGGGGAAGAGGCAGGGGGAGAAAATCTGAAACTCAAGGGACTATGTAATTGAATGTTGTAAACTAAAAGTAAATAAACCAATTTAATAAAAAAAAAAAAAAAGAAATATAATGTTCCAAGACCTGTGGTCTTTTAGTGTAGAAGCTGCTAGGTCTTGGGAAATCTTTATTGTTTTTCTGCAAGTATCTAAATTGTTTTTTTCTTATTGCTTGCAAAATTTTCTCTCTAACCTGGGAATTTTGAAACTTGGCTATGCCATTCCTGTAAGTTTTCTTCCTAGGATCTCTTTCAGGTGGTGATTAATGGATTCTTTCTATTTCTACTTTACCTTCTTGTTCTAGAACTTCAGGGTAATTTTCTTTAGCAATTTCTTATAATATTGTATCCAGATCCTTTTTTTTTTAATCACAACTTTCAGGTAGTCTCTTTGATCTGTTCTCCAGATCATGTTTTTCTAATGAGATGTTTCAGATTCTCTCTGATTTTTTTCTAGTTTTATTATATCTTGGTATCTTATAGTGTCATTCAATTCCACTTGTCCAAGTCCAAGAATAAGAACATTATCTTTTCATATGTACGTTAGGCCTGACTGGGAAACAGCAAGAGGTCCTTCAATCTTCCCTCACTCAACTTCTGTTGTTCTTTAGATGAAAGTGTGTGAGGTAAAAGTTCCTGAGGTGAAATCTCTTGAGGCCATGAGTGAGGAGAAAGTTGAGGTGAAATTTCTTGAGGCCTAGCTGCTTCCCTCAGGGCCCACTGTTTGTTGATTCAGCCGAGCTGGCCTGGAGGTGTTTACACTTTATGCAAACCAAACTTCGGAGGACAACTACGTTACTCCTTTATTTTTGCTGCTCTACATTCATTTCACAGCAATTTTCTGTTTGTGGAGGAAGCCTGGAGAGCCTGGAAATTTCTGGCTACTCCACCATCTTCCAAGAATGCCTACTCACAGTCTTCTTACACCTTACTCACCAAAACACATTCATTAATCCAATGACACAGCCCTCCTGGATCTTCCTCAAATAAGACACTCTATTTCTTGGCCCCAAGCATTCTCTCTGGCTGCCCCCTGGAACACTCTCCCTCCTCAATTTCACTTATCGACTTCTCTGGCTTCCTTTAAATCTCAGCTAAAGTCCCATCTTCTACAAAAAACCTTCCCAAACCCCTCTTCATTTTAATGTCTTCCTTCTCTTCATTACTTCTATTTATCCTGTTTATAGCTTGTGACTTTTTCTCCTTTCTGCTTTTCCTTTTCCCATATTCTAAACCTGTGATGTCCTCCCTGTTTGTTGCCCTAAAAATCACACTTATCCTTTAAGGCCCACTTTAAACCTTTCTTCCTTTTATAAGTCTTCTCTCTTAATCAGTGAGTATTTATTAAAGATCTACTGTGTGCTGTGGGCATTCTTTCTGGTTGTCCCTTATGCCAAAAACATTTTCTCTTCTGTTCTTTCTGCTGACCTCCCTGTCTTCTTTTAAGTCTCAACTTAAATTCCACCTTTCATAGAAAGTCTTCCCCAATCAATCTCTAGTTACTTCCTCCTCAAAGTTCCAAGATGGACCTTGATAGATTATCAAGGTACTAAATCAATCAACCAATGCAATAATTAATCTAGTGCTCTGCACTGTGCTAGATACAGGGAAAATGTATGAGTACAAATCATTGTCCCCTATCCTTGAGAAGCTCATGATTGAATTGGGAACAGCATGGCATTGATTTCCTGATGACCAAGGGGGGGCCTTTGGAAGTGATCTTTGTGACCTCAGCCCAGTGATAGCTGAAACCATCAGTCATGAAGTACATGGACATGAACTTGGTGAGACCAAAAAGGTAGGAACTAAGAAAAGTTTTAAATCTATTCCCACAGAGACCTGGATAATGTGGGGGAGAGTATACCCCTGAGATGTTGGGGGACAGGGGGTTGTAGAGTAAATCTTTTTACATTTGTTCTAGTTATGTCTTTGAAATAAATAACCTTTTGTAAAAGCTAACTGAATCGTTGTCCAGTCATTTCCAGCTGTGTCAAGCTCTTCATGACCTCATTTAGGGTTTTCTTGACAAAGATAATAGAGCGGTTCGCCATTTCCTTCTCTAACTCAGTTTTACAGATGAGGAGACTGAGACAAACAAGGCTAAATGACTTGCCCAAGATCATACAACTAGTAAGCATCTGAGGCCATATTTTAACTCAGGAAGATGAGTGTCCCTGACTCCAGACCCAGCACTCTACCAACTGTTCCATCTAGCTGACCCAACTAATAGATAGTAAGTGTGTAAATGGCACTGGAGTCCTAGTTACTGGCCCCTTAAATGTGGGGAACCTATCTTGGAGGGGCTCAAGCCAATAGCAATACAGAAGAAATACCTTCAAGCCTGTCAGAGAGATCCCTGAGAGGGAAATGTAACCCACCTGTCCCAGAAAGAGTAAGGCCAACGTTTAAAAGCTACATATGCAATAGGCGTTGGGAGAAATGAGAAAACGATAGATTCAGGGTAGTCAAGAATGGCTTTATGAAAGGGTCTTTCTTAGATGACAGATTAGATTTGATAGAAAGAGGAAAAGAGCATTTCAGGAAAGTGACAGTAAGAGCAAAGGTACAAAGATCAGAATTTGCATGGTTCAGGATTACACTGAAAACAACCACAACAGAGACAAAATTCCAAGCTGCTCCTAGAATGGTTCTCACTTTCCAGATTGGACCTAGCCCTGGTCCAGTATGCCTGGAATCCCTTGAATGAAGATTTTACCTGGGGTCAGATTGTATTCTCTAATACCAACAACAAATCTCTCTGATCCACCCTTGTCCAATCCAATAGGTACCAGAAAATTCAGTGCTGATTCAGTCAAACTAAGTTGAGACTCTGAACCAATAATCTATTCTTCCATTTATTCTAGTTGGCCTGTTACCAAGTTCAAGTGCATTGAACCAATTCAGTTTATTTCATTATTGTTATCATTATTGTTGTTGCTGTTAATTCTATTATATCTAAACTTCTTGCAACTAAGAAAGATTAACTATACTGTTATGGGGGCGGGGAGAACTATACTGTTATTGAAAGAAAAAAACATGGGAAAAACCATTCAGTTCCGTTAAAGAAAAACACAGTTCAGTGAAGTCAAAAAAATATATTATTTGCATTATTAATAATATCAATTACAATATTACTATAATCTCATCAATGTGGACATTTTCTCCAATGTGCAGATTGCTACCTCTCCATACTAATCTACCCTGTATGACTCTTGTTCACATTCTCTATGTTTAGTTCTCTGGGTGCCTTCTTTGCTTATTTATAAAAGAAATACCAAAGAAACACATACGTCATCCACTAGTTAACCCTTGTTCTTGCCTTATAACCGGTCCAACTTTTTGCATCATACATGTCCTTTACTCCAGTTTTTAATAATTCCACATTTGGTATATGTTCCAGCCTGCTCATACCTACCATGTGCCTCTTCATTGCCCTCTGAGTGATATTCATCTTCAATTCTTCAGAGACTGTAATATTCTGTGACTCACAGCTATATAATCCTGGTACAATATTGGCACACAGACCTTAGGTTGTGGCGTAAGTTTGCAATCATTAAAGCAACACTGCAATTTCCTGAAGATAATCTAATTCACTCTTCTCCTCCCATTTAATTCTGTGTCCAACCTGTCCATTTGCATTGCTTGCCCAAGATATATAAACTCATGGCCAAGTTCTGAAGCTTGCTTATCTAACTGCCTCTCATAATCTGTACAGTGTATATGGGCGAGGGGGATTGGTCCCCACCAACTGGTTTTTCCCCTTCTCTGGTGCCCAAACACGTAGTCACAGATGAGAAAGTATTCATATATTGAAAAGGTATTAACACCCTGTTATCCCTTTATGAATTATGAACACTTTTCTCTAATGAATTTAGAGGGATTAAACAATTATTGTCATACCCCCATGGAAGGCATTTAAGTGACTAAGCCTAGATATAGTTAGAAGCTAGAGTTTGGGGATTGGAGGCAGTTGTACTAGAAACTCATTATTATGGAGGAGACTCTTGGTGGGGGCAAGGGAGGAAAGGATTTCTGTCTCCTTTCCTGTCACCCAGGAGACACTGAATTCACCAATTCCAGAGTTCATCAATTTGAGCGAGTTTGAAACTCATTTGAGATACATCTAGTTGAGGATGCAGGAGCACATACCAGACAAGACACAGAGGTGGAGAGAGAGTCACTGAAGTCTAAAAGCAGCTTCAAAGAATGGAACCGTTGGCAATAGAGAAGAGAGCTAGCTATGAACTCAAGAAAGAGTTGGTCATTTCTGGGTGTAGGATGGTTAGGCCCAAAGTAATTTTAGACCCCTTTCAAGAGGCTTCATCTGTTCCAGGGTTTCACACAACCCACATCATCTGGGAACAGCAGCATCTGCAGAACCTCACCATCCACAATGAATCCCTCTTCAAAATGAACTCACCTCTTCATTTTTCTTACTACTTGTATCCAATTGGTTGCCAAATATTGTAGTTCCTACCCCATGACATTTTTCCAATCTGTCACTCTCTAGTCACATGACTACTATCCTAGATCAAGCCTTTATCATGTCTTCTGTAGCCAAGCAGTTCTTAAAATGTGGTCCCCTAGGAGGCCCTGAAATCCTTTCAGGAGGTCTATGGGATCAAAATTATTTTCATAATAATTTGTTGGTTTTACTCAGTCATTTCAATTGCATCTGGTATTTTCTTGGCAAAGATATGGATTAGTTTACCATTTCCTTTCTCCAGTTCATTTTATAGATAAGGAAACTGAGACAAGTGAGGTTACATGACTAGTCCAGGGTCACCCAGTTAGTAAGTTTCTGAGGTCACATTTGAACTCAAGTTTCCTGCCTCTTTCCACTGTGCCATCTATTCATCTATTAAAATACTCTTCCTTATTCCAATTACTGACCTTTGCAAGATTAGATTTGCTTTATATACTTCAACCAAAACAACATAAACCAACAGATTGAGCACAGAAACAGATATGAGAATACTGCTGTTTTCTATTAAGCCAGACAGTAAAAAAATTTGCAAAAATATGTAAAAACAATGCTATTTTTCTAAACTTAAAAAAGCTATTTTTTCTTAAAAATATTTTATGTTAATATGTACTAGGTTTATTATTGTTATTTCAAAAGGAATTAATAAATATTTTTAAACTATCAGTTTTAATTTCTAACAGTAGATAGATATCAATAGGTATAACTTATATTAACAAAAGCTCTTTGGAGTCCTCAATAATTCTTAAGCATGGGAACTCATTCTTAGACCAAAAATGTTGAGAATTACTAGGTTAGACCATTTCTTTGTTGTTGTTCAGTCATTTTTCAGTCATATCTGACT
Organism: Pseudochirops corinnae; assembly: GCA_028646515.1. Lineage (NCBI taxonomy): Eukaryota > Metazoa > Chordata > Mammalia > Diprotodontia > Pseudocheiridae > Pseudochirops > Pseudochirops corinnae. The sequence continues at coordinate 246,974,184 of CM053587.1, forward strand.
CTTCATGATCTCAATTGTGGTTTTCTTGGCAATAACACTGGAATGGCTTGTCGTTTCCTTTTCGGCTCATTACAGATGAAGAAACTGAGGCAAGCAGGGTTAAGTGACTTGCTAAGTGTTGCACAGCTAATAAGTATCTGAGGCAAGATTTGAACTAAGGAAGATGAGTCTTCCTGATTCTAGCCTCCCCCCCCCCCCCGCCATTCTATCCCATTGCACCACCTAGATGCCCCATAACTATTTCTATAGCCTCCTAAATGCCCTCAGTACCTCTGATCTTTTCTCTTTCCAATCCATTTCTCCAACAGTTGCCAAATTGATATTCCTAAATCAAAATGGAAGTGACTATGTTACTCCAGTTCTCACAGTGGCTCACTATCACCTCTAGGAAAAAATAAAAACTCTTCTGTCATTTCAAGCCTTCCCCATCTGTCTCTAGGCTACTGGAGTATCAGGCTTATGACACATGATTCCCATCCACAGCCTCTGTGTCACATCAGACTGATCTATTTGCTCGTCCTCATAGGTGACGTTCCTTTTCCTGTATATCTGCCTCAGCACAGACCATTCCGCTTGCTTAGAATGTTCTCCCTGCACACTTCTGTCTCTTAGAATACATAGCTCGCTTCGAAGCTCAGCTCGGGTGCCACCTCCTACATAAAGGCTTCCCTGATGCTCTCAGGTGTTACTATCCCCTGCTCCAATAACTTTGTCTTTACTAAAGTAAATATGGTTTTCTATGTAATTATCTTTGTACATGTTGTTTCTCCAAATAGAAAGTAAGTTCCTTTAAGGAAGGGATGGTTTCATTTTTGTTTGTGCTCTGGGTACTGAGTATAGTGCCTGGCATATAGTAACAATAATAATGATGATGACAGTAGTAGTAGTAGTAGTAGTAGCAGCAGCAGCAGCAGCAGTAGTAGTAGTAGTAGTAGTAGTAGTAGTAGTAGTAGTAGTGGTAGTGATAGTAAGTAGTAGTAGAAGTAGTAGCAGCAGCAGCATTTGTATATCACTTTAAGTTTTTCAGAGTGCTTTATATATGTTAAGTGATTTGATTCTCACAACAATCCTGCAACATAAGTGCTATTATTATCCCCACTTGATACAGAAGGAAACTGAGGCAGACAAAGGTTAAATAATTTGCTGGGGCCACATGGCTAGTAAATGCCTAAGGCAGGATTTGAATCGAGGTCTTCCTAACTCCTAGTTCAGGGCTATATCCACTGAGTCAACCTAGTTGGTTAATAAATGTTTATCAATTAATAGATCATTTCTGCCTGTGATAAGTGTCTTTGATATCATTCTATATATGTCTCTTTGTTTTATTTATTCCTTGCCTAATATTTATGATCAGAGAATCAGTTATCAGGTTATCTCTGTTTCTATTTTGTTTATGGAATCTTGATTTATGCATGGGGGATGTCTTGAGAAGCAGCATCATATAGAGTCCGTCTTGGTATATAGAAGACCTGCCTGTGACCCATACCAACTGTATGTGGGCAAGCCACATAATTTTTCAGGACCCAGACAACTCTCTAAAATGAACAGTTCTGGATGAGTTGCTGATCTGCATTGGTGAGGGGTGATTCTACACCAAGAGCTCCCCATGCTGATAAAAACATTCATATTTATATATAAAGATCTACAAAATGTTTTTCTCATAATAGCCTGGTAAGGGAGGTGGTATAAACTTCCTGATCTAGTGGACTTGGAGATTTGACGTATTTGGCTCTAGCACAGTGCTAATCCCCTTCCTGTATTGTAGTTCAGTCATGTCTGACTCTGAATATTCCCCTGGACTTTGTCCATGGGATTTTCTTGACAAAGATACTAGAGAAGTATGCCATTTCTTTCTCCAATGTCCCCATTTTATAGATGAAGAACTGAGGCAAACAAGGTTAAGTGACTTGCCCAGGATCACACAGCTATTAAGTGTCTGAGGCCACATTTGAACTAAGATCTTCCTGACTATAGGCCTGATACTCTGTCCACTGTGCCATCAATGTCCTTATCTGCAAATTGAAGGGGATAGGATTACAGTATGTATTCTTAACCTTTTTTGGGTAGCAATTCATTCTTTTGGCTGTGGTGAACTCTTCACAGAATATTTTTTTAAATACATAAAATAAAATGCATAGGAAACCAATTATATCCAAGTTCTGATAGCGAAATATCTAAGAGTATAGTGGTTCGAGCACTAGACGTGGAATCAGGAAGACCTAACTTTAAATCAGGCCTCATATACTTACTAGCTGTGGGACCCTGGACAAGTCACTTAACCTCTTCTTGCCTCAGTTTCCTCAAATATAAAATTGAGATAATTATAATGTCTACCTCCCAGGGTTGTTGTGAAGATCAGACTAAAACTCTATATAAACACTTACCTAGCTATTACTAAAAACACATTCAAATACACTGCATTAAGAATGTTTGGAGAGGGAAGATCTTAATCCTGTGAATATCTGATATCTAATTTATAGATAAGGAAAATGAAACTCAGAGAGGTTGAGATTTGCCCATAGCTATATAAGTAGTATGTATGAATAATAATTTTAAAATAATAATAGCACAAAGTATTGCTGGGGTGAGGGAGGCATACTCAGAAGTCTTATAATGTTAAAATATAAGGATAAGCTACCAGCATCCTCTCTCCTTCTTCCATATGGGAGGGTCTTAGATTTAGAGCTGAAATAACAATAAAGGCCCACATTTGTATGGCACTTTAAATACACTCCCTCATTTAGGACTTTGGCAGTCTCCAAATCCAACCATCTTGTTGTATAGATGATAAAACAAAGGCCCTGAAGTGATAAGTGATTGGCCAAGGTCACACAGCTAGTGGGTGGCAAAGATGAGATATGAATTCCTGTCTTCCAAATCCAGCTCTTGATATGTTTTCTGCTATATGATGCCTGCTTACATGGAAACTGAATTTCCTTGGTTTAATCTCTCCCCTTAGTTCCTCTAAATTGGTTAGATTCACAAGAGCTTCTCAACAAACACACAAATTTGAGGACCTCTCCAAAAAAGTAGTATCTCCAAAAGCCTTCTGATAAAATGAATTTGGAAAGGGGAACACTATTAACATACTAGTTTCCATGAACATATTAGCATAATGAATTTTAAAAGTAAGCTTGTCTACATCTAGATTTAATTTTTAACTTCTGCAAGCAAAGATGCATGTTACATGTTAAGGCAGAAGGTGACAATTTAGGATAAGGCAATCAGATTATCATTATAGATGATCACAAGCATAGAATGAACAGCATTTGGCTGATAAATGTACAAGACATTTGTTGCAAGTTGTCTTAATATAGACTCATGGAAGTTTGGAATACCAAAGTCCTCTGTTTAGCAGATTTGGAGAGGTGACTGTGCTCCTTTACAAAAGTATAATTGAAAGCTGGACTACTTTGGTTTCTGTGGAACTGCTTAGTGAGAAACGAAGGCAATTAGCACTAATTATAGGATCTCAAAGCTGGAAGCAGTCAGAGGCTGAGTAGGCCATCTACCTAAACTGAGATTCCCCTCTACAATATTTCAGACAAGTGTTCATCTACTCCCTTGCTTGATAAAAACCTCCAGGTTTTGGAAACTTGTTTTCTCCCAAAGTAGCCCACTGAACTTTGGGGTAGTTCTAATTGCTAGCAAAATTTTTTTTCCTTCTATCAAAACAAAAGTTTATTAAACTAAGTTCTTCAGAGGACAAAGTTTGTGTCATTTAAATTTTAGATTTTCCCAGGATCTGCCAGAATGTTCTGCATGCAAGAGGAACTTAATACATGCTAGAATGAATGAAACGTGAATAAAGTGAGTTAATGACAAATTCATCTGGGCTTTCAAAATGATGATAACTTGTAAGATAATTATATTGGTATGGGTTTTCTACATGGATAAATGCCTGGCTTGAAGGTAGCATAACTAGATAGCTCTGGAATCTGCTCTGTCTCTCTCTAAGAAGATTGCATCTTTCACCCTGAGAGGGGCAGAAATTAGGATTGTTACTGGGTGCTTTCCCTCACTGATTTCCAAGAGGGTTATCAGACTAGAATTATATCTCTCTGTCCCCTCAAATATTTCTGGTCTACAGGTAAAAGAACAAAAGACATTTCCCAGGTCGCTTTTTTTTTTTGGAGGGGGGAAGGAAGGGCTGTTGGGGTTAAGTGACTTGCCCAAGGTCACACAGCTAGTAAGTGTTAAGTGTCTGAGGTTGGATTTGAACTCAGGTCCTCCTGACTCTAGGGCTGGGGCTCCATTACTGCCAGGTCACTTTGAAGGAGATAGGTAGTCCCAAGCTTACATATCTGTTGGCTTTCTTCTTCCCAACAAATGCTAGTTATACAAAAGACCATCAAAAATAGAAATAGCAAACCTAAACAAAGCAAAACGACACATAAACAAACAAACAGAAAACACCAATGTATTTATTTTAAGTGCCTACTATGTGTCAGGCACTGTGCTAAGTGCTAGGGATATAAAAGGAAGCAAAAGACAGTGCCTGCCCTCAAGCAGAGAGAGACAACATGCAAACTTTTACGTACATGGCAAGCTCTATATAGGATAAACAGGAAATAAACAGAGGGAAGGGACTGGAATTAAGAGATGTTGGGAGAGGCTTTCTGTCAAATTAAACTCATTAGAATATAATAGAAACTGCACAAAAGCGAATGAGTGCTTTAGATAGACGTAGGATAAGACGCCTGCAGCTTCTAAAGTATTTGGAACTAAGGGGTCTCCCTCTCCCAAGAAGCCCTGGTACTAACTCTGCCCCTGATGCAGAGACATAGCCCTACTTTAGCTTTTTCTCCACCAATTAGAAATCACTATAACCACACCAAAATGCCTGGAGCTGAATTGGACGTCTGGGTTCCATGCTTTTATAGAGAGTATTCAGACTCTCAAAGCTTTCATATCTAACTCTGTGTATTAAATAAAATAGATATTAGCCCCACATTTTTTTAAACAGGTGAGATGGAGTAGTGCATTGGAAAAATGCTCTGGTCCAGAGACAGAAAACTTTTATATGAATCCCTGTCTTTCACTTCCTACCTGTGTGACTTTGGACAAGTCCTTCAACCTCTTCAGGACTCATTTTCCTTACCTGTAAAGAGGGAGGGATGGACTAAGTGGTTAAGATCATTTCCATCACTAGATCTCCAAACCCATAAAAATGAAACACAGATTTTTAAGGTAATTATTCCAAGGTCAAACATATTTAATGGCAAATTTTGAGGTTGGGGAAGGTTAGGCCAGTGTTAAAGGGTCATGTCCCCTTTTCATCAACTATACTATTTGGATTTGTAGACTACCTAACTGGGAAAAGAAACCCACAACCAAATAGTTCATGTATTTTTGTTTTAAGTAAGACTATACAAGCTAAAAAAAAATGTTGAAACCAATATTCTAGTCTTGACTGATATAACCAGATAAATATGCAGCTGCTATCAAAGGGCACCCCAGGATCTTCATGTCCTCATTTAACATTTTGGGGGAAAGTCACCTGTTACTTTCTTCCCAGAGTCCTTCAGGAGCTGTCCCTGATATGAGCCAAGCCTGAACTTTGATAGGTTGAATTACAGTTTTGCTATTCCAAGAGAATTAAAAGGAAAGTAGAGAGCTAGCCTCCTTATATTCCTGGATTTTTTAAAAAATCTCTTTCCTGTTAGCCAGGTCAATTCAGGTCAGTCCAGGATTTCTGGCAGCCCTGTGGCAGACTGCCCTGAAATGTGGAACTTCTGCCAAATTCAGGATGCCAACTGGCTGAGGGAAGCTCGAGACAAGAGTAGGCCTCATTTAGTTGAATCGCTTCAGCTGGAACAAGCAAAAGATGAGAGGGTTGTGGGTTATTTGAAATTCTGACTTGGTCAACCTGGAGGCTCTTGAATTGTAAGGGCTGCCCACCTGGTACAGGGTTACGTGGCCAGGAGATCTGGGATGGGGCTGGGAGCTAGAAGAAGTCCCTTGTACTAACTGCTCTTTTCCCGGTTGCCTCCAGGACACTGACTTCTCTGTGGCCCAGGGTGTGTCTACTTACCATTTTTAGCTTATGCTTCAAAGTGCTCATGATATTAGGCACTTTATCATGTATTAGCTAAGCTTTGGGCTTGAGAGAGACCTCCCAAGGTCGTTGCAAGGAGATGAAGGAGAGTCAGGAGAAGATGAATGGTATAATCATTCTAGTACAGAGCCCTCATCTGTGCAAACTTACCCTTCATAATCAGATAAATGATTATCATTTGTAAAAAAAGTTGATTAAAAACAAACTGTTTAAAACCACTACTATGTATGGCAGTGTTATTTGGCTATATTACCCTCTGCTTCTTCCTATCCCTTTCTCCCATTAGGTTAACGTACCATCCATGAAATTTGTTTAAAAGGAATCACTCCTTAGCCTACCCCATCTCTCCAAAAAAGCAAGTAGGTAGGGAGTATGGGTACTGTTGAGATTAAAATTCCCCCAATTAGCCCTTTTCTAAGCGGTAGTAGTCTATACCTCAGAGTAAAGTAATAGTCTATGCCTCTCTCCAGAACATGTATGAGAGCTACTTTCTGAGTTGGGAAGATATGCCCAAAGTGCTTCAGCTACCATATTTCCAATCATTGGCAAAGATACAAAAGTTGATAAAATACATCCTTTGCCCTTATGCAGTTTATAATCTTAATTTGATAAAGTAGATAAGAGACAATGCATACTTCAATGAGTCCATGACCTCACTGGTATGTGCGTTCACTCCAGCTATGCAGATTGCAACCCATCCATTGACACAGGGGGTCAAGAGGTCAGGGGGTTCAGGAACCCCAATAACAAGAGTCCCCAGGAAGCAGTCTGGAATGAATTCACAGCCTCAAGCATTCTCTAAGTCAAAGTGGCAAAGATTTATTGTTATGCTATACAGTGGGCCAGAGTTCTTAGGAAACTTGCAACCTTAGAGGGCGTATGTTATAGTTTATATAGGATAACTATAGTAAAATCTGTGCCAAATATGCTAACTAGCTGAGTCAGGGCAGAATTAGGGAGGACTTAAAGAGTGATCACTTCTTAAAGGAACATGCACTTTTAATATTTACTGCGCAGACATATTGCCCAGAATTCACCAGGGGTTGTTGCATGGAGGTGTGGTTTTAGGCTTGAAACATCACTAACTCAGCTAGTGGTCAGGGCTGACCAAGCTGCCACCCATCAATATCATGTTTGACAAGATGAATGTTGGGAGTTTATATACATATCCCAAGCTAACGAGGGATTCAGGATGTGTATAATGAGCTAGGGAGTATACATATGACTGAATCTAGGATATATATCATAGGTATGACCCAGTACAAAGCTGCTTCAGCCAGTACACAGTTGGGTCAAACTACGAAATTCTATAGATACAGCTGACCACTTTTGTATCAGGAAGAGAGCTAAGTATTTTGTTAGGACATGCTGCCCTAGAGCTACAGAGAAACTGCCTGAGACAACGTTTTGAGGCTAGGGAGAAATGTGATTTTACAAACTGAGGTTCAAGCATAGGCACCCAAGTACTCCATCACCATGATTTGTCTTTCTGAAAGATTCTTGTCCATTTTGTTCTTGTTCAGTTGTATATGACTCTTTGTGAGGTTTTCTTGGCAAAGATACTATAATAGTTTTTGCTGTTTCCTTCTCCAGCTCATTTTACAAATGAGGAAACAGAGGCAAACAGGGTTAAGTGACTCGTCCAGGATCACACAACTAGTAAGTGTCTGAGGCTGAATTTGAACTCAGGAGGATGAGTCTTCCTGACACTGTGTACCCTTCCTGCACAATGCTTCTTAACCAAGGGTTTATAGATTCCCATGCAGTTTGGAAATTGGATGGAGGAAAAGAGCATATCTTCATTTTCACTGACCTGTAATTGAAATTTAGCATTTCCTTGGATTATTTAAAAATATCATTCTGAGAAGGGGTCCGTGGGATTCACTAGATAGTCAATGGGGTCCGTCACATCCCCAAATAAGGTTGAGAACCTCTAGATTAGAGAGAAATAATATAGTACTCTGACATCAGAGGATGAAGGGTTCACATCCCATCTTTGGTGATAACCTTTTTTTCACTTTACCTTAGCCTCAGTTTCCTTATCTTAAAAAAAAATTGAGGGGTTGGACAGATTACCTCCAAGTTTCATCCTAGCTCTAGAGCTATGTCCCTATGTAACATGGTAGGCCTTCTTCTAGATTTCCAAAAATATTTGATCAAAATTACTAAAATAGCAAATGGATATGGTAAGTCCACAAGAAAAGTATTAACATGATGCAATGACACTTCCTAAGAGGGAGAGGCTATTTCTAACTGAGAGAAATCAGGAAAGACTTCACAGTAGAAGTGGCATTTGGTCTGGGTCTTGAAAGTTGAACAGGATTTAACTTATGTTTTCTCTTGCTCCTACAGACTGGGAGTGCTTTCCTAATAATAGACTAATTATAACAATTCTTCTACAAGGAAGAGATCTGGAGACCTCCAGAATGGAAGGCAGCTTAGTTCAATGATAAGTATTCAAAACTTGTCTCTCCATTTTCTGCCTCTTTCATCACTGACTCAACACCAATTCTAAGTGGAGCTACCTTTCCCCCTCAGACACCTTTCTTCATGTTTGTTGAAATTGGCATGTTAGTGTCCCTGGATACCGTTAGGGGTATGACTAGCTTTAATGTACTGTCTTCCTTCCAGTAAGGAATCTCATACTCTTCTTTGTTATTTGATTTAATGTGTAAATGCTTCCAAAGCAATATGATCTGATTATTATCTAGAAAGTTGCAGGTTGAAAGACCTATATATGATATAACATCATAGACTGAGAGGCAGAGAGGACCTTAGTGGTCTTTTGTTCCAGCCCCCTCATTTTATAGGTGAGAAAGCTAAAACCTAGAGAAGTGAAATGACTTGACCTCAGTCACACTGATAAAAAGTGTAGATTAAACCCATGTCCTTTGACTCAAGAATCAGTGTTTTTTTTTTTTTATCCCATATCAGTCTGTAATCATCTGGGCACATACTACATTAAGGAACAAAACCAATTGTTTCGTATGATACAGAACCACATCAAGAGTATACGGGTGAAAAATTTATTGTTACAATGGGATTTATCAATAGGTTGGAAAGAAGAGGCAGCTTTTTCTTTAGAAAAATAATACTATCAATCAATAATTATTTAGTAACCACCTTTTATGTGCCAGGTCAAAAATGAATCTTGAGAAAGGTTTTAAAAAAAAAAAGATAGAAAATAATTTTGGTCTAGGAACCTATTTAGACATGAGTATGTGTGTTTGTGTGTCTGTGTGTTGGTCTGAAAACAAAATACTTCTGTGTTGGGTTGTTTTATGAGATCCATAATACTGCTTTCAACAAGTGTTCTGTCTCTTAAATACCTCTTCCTTAGCATACCTCCTCTAACCCTTTTCTAGAAACTTCCATACCTCATGCTTACAGAGTGAGGGGACTTTTCTACCCAATCCCAGGTACCTCTCTGAAATGGGAATCAGTTAGACACATCCGGAGAAGAACCAGCCTTCTCCATAAAGATTCCTGGCCTAGCTGTACTGGATATGGAGGTGATAAAGGATCCAGGCAACCTCCATATCAAATAGAAAGAGTAACAAGAAAAAGTAGATATGCCAAGATCCAAGGGTGGCCTTTTCTAGGACCATTGTTGACTTCCTTTTTCCTCCTGCCTAGATACTATTGTACCTAAAGCCTAGTGATCTACCCATTTGGTGACTCAGAACCAATTGTAATCTTTATTTTTTTTCCACTGAGACACAATGATAACCTTTCTTAATTTGCCCTTGTTCCTTTATGCCCTGTTTCCTGAGTATACCATATCAGACCTTCAGTGTTTCTTTGGTCATGAGGCCCTTCCTGGTATCCTAGTTGCTAAGGCTTTCTTCCCCTACCCCTAAGATTATCTTGTCCCTCTTTTGTCTTCCTCATGAGAATATAAGCTGTTTTGCTTTTGTCTTTGTATTGGTAATGCATCACACAGGGCCTGGCACAAGGTAGGCACTTTATAACTATTTGCTAATTATGTGCCCACTTACATTGTAGAGAATAAAAACTGAGAAATTTCATGAAGAAGTTGACAAAATTCTCCAAAGCAAGTCATGGGACCATAGGATCATGGACATTGATACTTGGTGGGCACTAGAAGATGGACATAAGAAGAACGGTAAGATTACATCTTAAAAACGTTTAGAGGTTAAGAAATTAAATTGGCCAAAGATTTATAGATTTCTCAGAAACCTGCATATCATCAACATTTTATTCAGGAAGAAAGCTGAAAGTTGTTGAACAACAGAACACACACATACACACACACACATCAGATCTCAGAACTTTTTTTCCTTTCATAGAATTGTAGTTTTACAGTTTGAAGGAAATTTAGTGTTTCGCTACTCCAGACCCTTTCATTTTACTGAGGAGGAAATTGAGACCAAAGATATTAAGACTGCACAAACATAAGCAGCAGGCCTAGGATTTGAACTCAGATCCTGATTCCAAATCCAGCAATTACTCCACAGAACCATGACTTTCATGTATTATTTTATATTGGAGTTGTTTATGTCAGGTCTTTCTACCAGATTCTAAGTGCCATGAGGACAGGGAGCCTATCTTAACTAAACTTTTATATTCCCCAATACCTACTTAGTATAGTGCTCTCCATACAGTAGGTAGGTCCATGATGTTTGTTGGATTGAATTTATTGACATTTTACTTACTTATTTATTTAATGTGATTGAAGTAAATTGACATTAGTAATGGAATGACTGGAGTTTTTTAAATCAACTATATAAGCACAGGAGGATGAAAAGCAGCTCATGGGGGAAAAATTCTTGAGATTTATTTAAAAACTAAAGGAAAAAAAACAACTAAAACCCACATGCTCAATGTTGATCAACAAATGTGACATAAAAGCACAGAAAGTAGGTAATTTTAAGCTGTCTTAACAGAGATGCAGCATACACAACCAAGAGAAGTGATAATCCTGTGATATTCTGCCCTGGCCAGAAAATCTAGAGTTGTGGCCACTCTGGGCCCCATATGTTAGAAGGGATGTGAATAAGTTTGAGGACATGAAGAGAAGAGCATGGATACAGGATGGTCAGGAAGATTAACCATACCTCATGAGGACGAGTTGAATACTTCTCATTCACTAATTGAAGGAACTGGACATTTTTACTGTGGAAAAAGAAAGCTTTAGTGGGGACAAGACTACATTTTTGAAGTCCTTGGAAGATGCAGTAGATGAGTTGTTTGGCTACAGAGGGCATGCATTTATTCAACAAATATCTGTTAAGCTAAGAGCTCTCCGTGTGCCAGATACTATGGATATTGAGACAAAAAGGAAGTAGTCCTTGCCTTCAAGGGATTACATTGTACTGGGGAGAAACATCACAAACATGATGAGGCTGATGTAAGTTATACAGAAAGTAATTTGGGGAGGGAAGGGCATTAACAACTGTCCAAACTAAATAACATCAGGAAAGGCCTCAGATGGATGACCCTTGAGTTTAGCCTTGAACCTGAAGATGCTAAGTGGAGTCACAATGGAATGTATGAAGGGCAACAAACCAGTGCACATGGATATAGATTAGATGTTGTGCAAGAGTTAGTAAGTGACTGACTGGAATCCAGAGTATATGAAACAGAATAATATGGAAGAATTTTAGAAAAATAGAATGGGGGGGGTGGAGCCAAGATGGCAGCATAGAATCACGAAAACTATGAGCTCCCCCCCATAACCACCTCAAATACCTATAACATGATTCTAAACAAATTTTAGAGCTACAGAGCCCACAAAGTGATAGAGAAACAAATCTCCCACTGAAGGCAGGTTGGCAGGAAGGGTCCATCTCAGCACACTGGGAGCCAAGCCCAGCCCTGTGTGAGCCTTTGGTTTTAGTCCCAGGGCGGCCCCGACCAGCAGATGCCGGAGCAGATTTCAAGGAGAGTGGATCACCAGCAGCAGTAGAGGTTTCCAGAATTATCAACCCATAAATGCCAAAGAAAAAGTGAGAGGTCAGTGTAGAACTCTATTGGAACTGGGGGCAGGGGGATGGAGGGGTAGGTCTGGCCCCTGCCCCCAGAGCTAGAAGTGATGGAGATGTGGCGGCCCTGCAGCCACTTCCACATGGCTGCTTCAGAGCTCCTGGTCTACAGATCGTAGGGTGGCCAAGTAAATGTTCAGAGGGTAATTGCTCTTGCTTTAATCTGCCTGGATCTGGATGACAGTCTTGGGCGGTATTTCTGAAGTGTGTGACCAGTGAGCCAGAGTTTGTGGGGGCTGTAAAGACAGCACCATCCTAACAGCTCTGGCAACTGTGAAAACCCCAGCGATTTGGGACAAAGCTGTCCCCTCTGGAAGCAGAATTCCACAGAGCTAAAAAGTCAAGTAATTGACTTTTGGAAAATTGAAAAAGTC
>CM053587.1:246987120-247067695 GCA_028646515.1 Pseudochirops corinnae
TGAAGACTCCAGAACCGAGGCCCAAGACCGCGATCCAGATCCAGGCCGCTCAACACGAGAGCTCTTGGCCTGAGAACAATCGCTCAGTCCCCCTGCCGTCTGCAGGCCGCAGGCGGGAAGCTACAACGCGGAGGTGGGTGCAAAACCTCTGCCTTTCGCTGGACTGCTTATCTCCCCCTTTCGCAATCCCCACTCGCAGCTGGTGCTAATCCGCTCACCTGAGAGGCTCCTCCGCTGCCCCCGGGGCACAGCCGTGGCTTCAGGCCAGGCTGGCTTGGGTTTGCAGTGCTGATATGGTTCCTCGTAGCCGAGCTGACTTTAGTGGGAAGTATCTTTGTGTGCGTTTTGGAGTTCTAGGATTGGTTTAGAGTCCTATTTTATGGGTATTTTGAGATGGCTATGTGAGAGCTGCGATATGTTGCTGCTGCTATGCTGCCATCTTTGCTCTGCCCCCCTCTTTATTTCTTTTAAAAAATTTAAATTTTATTTTCAATTCCAAATTCTCCCCAACTTCCTCCCCCAATTCATTGAGAAAACAAGAACTATAAGATAAAGGGTATAGATTTACAGTCTTACCCATAGATTCAAAAAATAAATTATACTAGTACAGAATGGGAGAGGTAGCTAGAAAGCAGTTCATATGAAAAAGACCTAAAGATTCTGGTGGATCATAACTAATAGAATTTTAGACAGTATTAATAAAAGTATAAGGTTCAGGCAGGAAGGTAATAGCCCTGTTGTACTTTGTCCTGGTAGGATCCAAACTACAGTATTACATACAGTTCTGGGCATCACATTTTAGAGGGAATGTTGACCAGCTGAGAGTATGCAGAGTAGGGTGAATAGGAGGGAAAGTAGACTAAAAATTATGTTTAGTTGTAAGAACTGGGAATGATTACCCTACAGAATATAAGACTATAAGAGACATAATAGCTATTTTTACTTATGTGAAAGGTTATCTTATGGAAGACGTTGTTTTTCCTTGGTTTTCAATGAGGATCAATGATATCACAGGGTGGTGTCTTGACTTATAACTGAAAAGGATTTAAATGAGACAGAATTGTACAAAATTGTCAACCTCATTCTCTCTTCCAGAGTCATCAAAGGCCAGTGGCAAGACAACTGGAGGTGCCCTGGGATGCAGTGGGTGACCTTGGTGTCCTTAGTGTCTGACTAAGCTCTAAGTGCTCCACAGTACATGTTTTAGCCACTTTCCTGGCCATTGGAACAAATTGTTTTCATCTGTCCATTTGACTGGTGAAGTCTTCACATGCTTGGGGTAGACATCTTCCTGACTCACTGATGGGTTTGAGGCCTGTTAGTTACCCTCAACCTGATTTAACCAGTCTGCTGAGATGGTTTACTGGGGATGTCCACTGTGCATGCTACAGCTTCTTGGAGCCACAGATGAGAGTTCAGTGAATCAGATAGATCCCAAAGGTGGATGAGCAGCCCAGAAGAGGGCTCAGTAGCCCTCACACAAGAGGGTCTGGTCCTCCTGAATACCCCATGTGCCCCTATGGAAGATCTAGCAGAGAGAAGAACTAGGACCAGTGGCTGGGAGTTACAGGCGCACATATTTCAACCCTACGTTAGGGAATATTTTCTAATAATCAGAGCTGTTGCATAATGGAGTGGGCTATGTAGTAATATCTCCTTTGAGCAGAAGTTAGCTGATCTCTTATCAGGAATATTATAGCTGGGATTCATGAATTGAAAAGAGTTGAGCTAGAGCAGTGGTTCTCAACCTTCCTAATGCCACAACTCTTTAATACTCGTATGTGGGCATATCTGCATGTGGGTGGACCCATCTGGAGATGGACAGAGGAGCCGTGTCTGGGTTCCTAAAACCACTGGAAATATGTGTTTTCTGATGGTCTTAGGTGATCCCTGTGACCCCTGTGAAGGGTCATTTGACCCCCAAAGGGATTGCAACCCACAGGTTGAGAACCTCTGAGCTAGAGGACTGCTAAAATCCTTCCCAATTGTCTCCTGTCTTCTTACACTTTCTTGCCCCAGCTCTTTTATTTCCATCTGAACTGTCATCATGCCATTTGAACTGAGCACTCCTGCTAGTTGCAGAACAGTGGTATTGCCAGCAGATTATCTCTGGGTGTTGGTTCTAAACCAGACCCCACTCAAGGTAGTCCATTGAGTCAGATTTGAGAATGTTACTGAATAAGACACTCATAAGCCATATAACATTTTACAAAAGGAAGTTTGCTTAACAAGAACATGGGAAAGAAGGAGGAAATGGTTGGTTGGTTGGTTGCTGTCCTTCATTCTCAAAGAGGATCAAAATGACATCATTATGTTAGAATCAAGGTACAGTGTGTCTGACTATGGCTCATCAGAACAACATGAGCTCAGAAGGCTCTACCATAGGTCAAGCATCAATAGCCCATGTGAGCATTTGAGGTGGATTCTCTAAATTTTCACATCTTGCATTTCTTTTGAGCTCCTTCAATTCTGCTTTGCTCTTAGAGCACAGCATGTTCTTTGATGGGGGCATGCCATACTGGGTTGTCCTATGCCAGTGTCTCTCACATCTCAAAATCAATTCCAAAGTTCTTCAGGGAGACCTTGTGAGAGTGTCCTTGTATCACTTCTTCTGACATCATGTGAGCACTGGCCTTGTGTAAGTTCTCCATAAAATAGTCTTTTAGTCAAGTTTGGTATTTAAATAATGTGCCCAGCCTATTAGAGTTGCACTGTCTGCAGGAGAGTTTGAAGGCTATAGCTTGCATTTGTATATGTTTGTCTGCATATTGTCTTCCCTATTAGATTATAAGCTCCTTGAGGGCAGGCACTGGTTTTTGCTTCTTTTTGTATCCCCAGTGCTTAGGGGGCCTGGCACATAGAAAGTGCTATATAAATGTTGGCTATTATTATTATTGTAAGAATCAAGTGAGGTAATGGATGTTTAGTGTTATAGTGATATAAATGTAAATGAATACATAGTATTATATATATTTTATATACAAATTTTAAAATAAATCAACATACTTGGTGGTTTAGCTTGAGAAAGGACCTCAGTGTCTGGTACTTTGTCCTGCCAGGTGATCTTCAGAATCTTCCTAAGACAATTCAAATGGAAGCTATTAAGTTTCCTGGTATGACGCTGGCAACTGTCCAGGTTTCGCGGGCATACAACCATGAGGTCAGCACAACAGCTCTACAGACCTTTAATTTGTTAGTCAGTCTAATACCTCTTTTCTCCCACACTTTCTTTCAGAGACTCCCAAATACTAAACTAGCTCTGGCAATGCATTCCTCAACCTCATTGTCAATGTGTACATCCCTAGAAAGCATACTGCCAAGGTAAATTAACTTATCCACAGTATTCGAGCCTTCTCCATTTGCTGTAATCCATGTTTCTGTGTATGGATGGTGTGCTGCTGGCTGTTGGAGCACCTGTGTTTTCTTTGGTGTTAATTATTAGACCAAAATTAGCACAAACAGCAGAGACTCAATCCGTACTTTTCTTGCATCTTAGCTTCAGTGGCTACATTGAATGCACACAATCATCTGCAAACAAAAAAAATTTATGCACCAACTCTCCCTCCACTTTAGTCTTGGCTTGTAGCCTTTTGAAGTTGAATACTTTACCATCAGTGGGGTAGCTGACAAGAACATGGGAAAGAAGAAGGTAATGAGCATTACTGTATTCTAGACACTATGCAGAGCAGTTTTTACAAATATTATCTAATTTGATCTTCACAACAACCTTGCAAGGTAGATGCTATTATTATTCTCATTTTATAGTTGAAGAAACTGAGACAAACAGATGTTAAATGTCTTGCCCAGGGTTACATAGCTAGTAAGTGTCTGAGGCTGGATTTGAACTCAGGTCTTTCTGACACCAGGCCCAGTGCTCTACCTCCAGGCATCAGCTACCTCAAAGGGAAAGACATTCAACTAAAATAGAATATAGCCAGGCCATACTTCATTTCCCTTCTGGCTATGCTTTTGACTTGATGATTTTTGCCATTGTGACTCAGCCACATTCTCACCCTGGAATCTCCTCTCAGCTCCTGGGACCTTCTTACCTTGCTTCTCTCATTGCTGAGCTCTTCCCATGGGTGTCCATTTTGAGACCAGGCTGTCCGTGCTTCATTTCACTTTTTACTGTGTTTATGACTCTGTGGACTTCACCATCATTCCTACAGCCAACATCTTCTCCAACCCCTATACCTCTTTTTAACTCCCTCCTGTGTATTGTCTTTCTCCATTTAAATGTAATTGAGATTCCTCAGATCCCAGGGGTGCTGGAGGACTCTAGAGAAGGGAGCAATATTAACAGACTTGGCCATGAGATAGTGGGACCAGAGTGAACACATGCTACATTTATTTTTGATTTTCTATTCACAGGTTTTCTCCTTAATAGAATGTAAGCTCCTTAAAGACAGGGGCTATTTCTTTTTGTCTGTGCAGCCCTAGGGCTAGCAGAATGCTTGACATATGGTGGATGGGAGCTTGATAAATGCTTGCTGACTTGAATTAAAGTCCTAATTCATCCTTTAAGCCCCAGATGAAATGCCATCTTTTCTATGGATTGAATTCACAATCATCCGCAAACAAAAAATCATGCAGCAACTCTCCCTCTATTTTAGTCTTGGCTTGTAACCTTTTGAAGTTGAATACTTTACCATCAGTGAGGTAGCTGACAAGAACATGGGAAAGAAGAAGGTAATGAGCATTAATATTGCACCTACTATATTCCAGACATTATGCTGAGCAGTTTTTAACAAATATTATCTTATTTGATCTTCATAACAACCTTGCAAGGTAGGTGCCTCCTACAGCTTTCTTCTGTAATTCTGATGCAGTCATCATGTAATATTGCTTGTTATAGCCCTCTCTGTTAGTGTCCTATCTCCCCTTAAGTTCCATGAGTGTGGGGATGTAATGGTAATTAATTTAAATTTGTAGACTCCTTTTTGTTATGTCAAGTAAGCAGGTACTTAGCCCTTGGTCAAGCCTCTGTGAAAGAGGCAGAGGGTGTGAACTCTGTCTCCTATTGCTGACATAACAGCAAGGGTTTGGCTGAAACAGGAAGCTAATGAAATGTGTGTGTGTGTGTGTGTGTGTGTGTGTGTGTGTGTGTGTGTGTGTGTATAAGAAAAGCCCCAGAGAGGAAGAATCAGAGTTTTAGTCCTGGCAGGCTCCTGGTGGAGAAAAGAGAGTTTCTCTCAGCGAGCATCTGGAAGTTGACTGGGAACTGAGAGAAGATTTCCTTGTGACCAGAATCTGGTGAAGGCTGAAGCTGCTGCTGAGAAGGCCTCCTGGAAGGCTGAGATTTCTTCTGGGTCCTAGGGCTAACTGAACTGCCAGAGGACTGAAGAAGCATGACTGGGATGCTATTACTTCGTTTGTTTGTGGCTTGGTTGGTCCTTGAGTTCCTGGGAACAGAAACTGTGAAGGTTTCGAGATGTGCTGGACTCTGTGAACTTCAGTGTGTAGCAGGAACTGCCTGGAGGACTGGACAAGGACCTGGGAGCTGTCTGCTTCTGAATCCAGGTGACTGTTTGGTGGATTCAGGGAGCAGCTGGGACCATGGAAGGGGATCCAGGGAATCTGAAAGACCACTTGAGTCAAGATGAAGAAAAGGCCTCTCCTTGGATATTGAATGTATGATGAAATTGAAGTTTAGTAGAGACCGAGGGGTGGAGGGTTTGTGTAATTTTCTAATGATTGTATTTAGTGATTAATGATACTTAGTGACTGATTGTTAGATAAGTGACTGATTAAGTTAACCTATGATTGCCCCACAAGTGGAAGACTGACTATTGTATTGTGAGATGACTGAATGATTGAGTAAGGAGGCAAAGCTCCTTAGGGATACCCGATGATTGTTCTTTTGTTTTTTGTTCTAAATACTGTGACCACTTTGGTGAAAACTATGTGGCCATTCTAATGATAATCTGCTGTGAACACTATATTATGATTTTCTGTGATAAGATGTAATGTTGTGAATACTGTATTATGATTTGTTGTGAATGTTTTCCTTTGATTTATTCTTGAATAAATAGAGTGTTCACTATACTGCATAATCAGAACCTTAAAAGCTGTTCAGAGTAGCATTCTTTTGGGAAGCTGCTAGTGCAATGGCATTACAGGGGACCATGTCTGACCTAAACTTGGTGTCTCTCCTAGAGCCTAGCATATTGCTCTGCACTCAGTAGGTGCTTTTCAGAATGTTGGTTGTAAGCACAGCTCTGTGGTTCTTTGAAGATTGCTATTACCATGAAGCCAGCCTTTAGCTTGTACCAACCTAGCAAAGCTGGAATATTGATAATGCAGACTTTTATCTAGCTTTAGAACAAGTCATTGGATATTTCTGGCAGTTGATTTATTGTCCCAGTCATTTTTCATTTGGAATGTAGTAAAATTAGCATGTCCTGAGCCCCTACCAAGTAACAAGGAGTATCAGAAAGAGGTAGTTGTCAATTTTAATTCTGCCTCTCTTGGCCACTAACCAGTTGTGTGACCTTGGACAAGTTATTTAATCTTTCTAGATTTCAGTTTCCTCATCAACAAAATGGGAGAGGGTGAGTGGAAATGAAAAGCCTGTCAGTAGTGAAAGTTTAACACCATTAAAATTTGAATTAGCCACATGCTATACTATTTAAATTCTGAAGCATTCTTTTTTTTTCTTTTGTAGGGGGTAAGGCAAGGCAATTGGGATTAAGTGGCTTGTCCAAGGTCTCTCAACTAGTAAATGTCAAGCATCTGGGGTGGGATTTGAACTCAGGTCCTACTGACTCCAGGGTTAATACTCTGTTCATCTCCCCACCTAGCTGCCTATGAAGCATTCTTAAGGAGCTAATCTTGGATTAGTCACTTAGGCCACTAGGTGGAGCAGTGGATAGAACACTGGGCCTAGAATCTGGAAGACCTGAATTCAAATCCTGCCTCAGAACCTTAGGCAAGTCACTTAACCTTAGTTTCCTGAGTAAAATAGGGATTATAATACTATTGACCTCACAGGGCCCTTGTGAGGATCAAATGAGATAATATTTGTAAGCTGTTTAGCCCAGTTCTGGCACACAGTAGGCACTTAATAAATGCTCTTTCCCTTTCCTTTTTTTTCACCTTCCACTATTGGGAAGACACACTGAGACTTTGCAGCACTTTTTGTGCAAGGAAATTCAATTCATACTCAATTCAACAAGAATTTCTTTTTAGTGCCTACTGTGTGCCAGGTATCGTACTAAGAGCTAGGAAAATGAATTAGTAGGGGACTATCAAGGCACTGTGTTTTGTATATTGCCAGCAATGGTCCCTGTGCTGAGTGTCTTTGCTTAATTATTTTTGTTTGTTACAAGGAGAAAAAATTATTTTTAAGGAGTTATATCCAGAAATGACTGGGATGTGAAAAGCAAGGTCTCAATAAAAGATTTTGGTTCTTTTAAAAATTTATTTAAAAAGTTCTAGGGAACAAAAAAAAATCTAAAGTTATTAAGTTCTTCACACAAAGATATGATCTTGCCTTGATGCAGAGACTTGGACCAGAAGAACTTGCCTGTCTAAGATGCTGTGGTTAAACACAGGCCAAAAGGGAGTTGCAACATGCTCCATGAAGGTCTAACTAGTATGTGATTAACCAGCACATTAGTAGGTGAAATTTAATCTTGAGAAGAAGTGATTCAAAGTATTGTCTGCACTTGTTGGGCTTGGGGTTGGTCATAACCTCTTGAAATGAAAGATGAAGCATCATTGGAATGAAAATACTTGTTTAAGTATGCCAGAGTGACCCCAAAAGATCTATGACAACTCATGGCAGCCTGCATTGACTGGGACCCACCTTCCCTAAGTGAGTAAGCTTCCTCTCCCATCATCTTTCAGTTAAAACCGTGCTGCCCTCCCTTCCTCTTTCTCCTCTCTCTTCTTGGTCTCTCTGTTTCTCTGTCTGTTTGCTTCCTAATTTCTTCTTTTCTTCCTCCTTTTTTTCCTTCTCTCTATTTCTCTATCTCTTTCTCCTTCCTTTTCTCTCATCCCTTTCTATTTCTCTACTTCCCCTTCTCCTTTCTCCCTTCCCCCTTTCTCTTTCACCCTGTGTCTCTGTCTCTCTCCCTCTTTCCTTCCCTCCTTCCTTCTCTCTCCTCTCTTCCTCCTTATCTCTTTTTTTCTCCTTCCCCTCTCTCTCTTTCACCCTCTGTCTCTCTGTTTTTTTCTTTCTCTGTCCCTCTGTCTCTCTCTTTCTCCCTCCCCCTCCCCCCAAGTCTATCTTTCCCTTTTCTCCTCCAAAAGTAGGAGAGCAAGAGGAGATATGTGCCAGAGACAACATACTTGGCACTTAAAATAGCACCTTTTCTATGTGATGTTCCCAGAACCCTTCTTCGCCTTGTCATAATCACCACAAAACCCTGTGAAGCTCATCATTATGGGGAGCTAGCTGAATTTCCTGGCAGAGGGAAATGAGGCCCCCAGAGTCTATAGCCTGCCCCCAAGGCCCTGGGAAAGATGGAGGGGGGGGCTCTGAGACAGAGCTGGAGTGAGAGCCCAGCCTTGAGCATGTGAAACTCTGGAGGCTTCCCCTCCCTCCCTCCCTGACACTGCCAAGCCTCCCTTCCTCAGTGTCCCCAGAACACAGGGAGAAGCTTCTGAAGGCAAACGAAATGCTATGGGCTTAAAACCCACCCGCCGAGGTATGGGGGAGTGGTGTAGGAGGAGGTGGTGGAAATCACTGAAAGGAAGCTCTGTATTCTTTCATACAACATGTAATTAACTCTCAGCAGAAGATGCCATAGGTTCATAATGAAAGCAGACAGTGGGGGAAGAACGACTCCGACAATCATTCGATTTCTCATTTATCTATCTAGTCTTTATTAGGTTACTTATTTGTTCATTCATCTATCTATCTCTCTGTTTATTTATTTGATACTCAAAACATTCAGACCCTTTACTGACTCAGCCCACACCAACAGACCAGGCCAGGACACATGTCCTGGTACCATGAGTTGGAATTGGAGGCAGAGATCCCAGGTTTAACTGCCACTGTGCCCTTAAGCAAGTTCATTCATCAGTCTGGTTCTTAGCTTCTTCACCTATAAAATGCTGTGAACTGGACCAGATGACCTTCTAAGGTCCCTACCTTTCAGTTTTAAATCTAGGATTCCCTTTTCCCAATACCACCTAGTTAGCAGTTGCCTGGGAGTTTTCCCCAAGCTCTCCTCTCCTCAGCTCCTAAACTGTCCCCTGCCATCCTCCCACCCCCCCCAAGAATGGCAGCTCCTGTCCCAGTGCAGGACAGCCTGGCAGTCCCTAATCAGCTCATTCCCTCCTGCCTGCTACAGCTTCTTAGCCTGGGCCTCCTGATCCCTTTTCTTCTCCATGACAACGGTCTTCAGAGACACCCACTTCTCTGCATCAGTTACCTCTTAGGGTCATGTTTTCTGGCAAAGGAAAGAAAACCTGTTTCCTGAGTTCTCTGCTCTCTGTGGGGGCTGTCTGCATCCTGGAGAGGAAAAGTGGGGCGGTGGTTGTGGGAGGAAAGGTGGAGAGCCCTGGGGTGGAATGATTGGTAGCTCCCGGAATTGGTCAGGTGAGCAGAACCTGGGCATCCAGCCAGAACAAACGGGCAAACCCGAGGCAAGGCACAAAGAGCCCTGTGTGAAGTGAAACTCGTAGCCCCAAATCCAGGTCAGCTCATGTTTCCTAACACAAAAGGGACCGATTCCCAGGCCGAGCTGGGTGCGGTTTGTGGGCTGTGCCCAGCTGGGAGAGCCAGACATGGGGCTGGGAGCTTGGACTCCCAGTGACCCAACTCTGTGGATTCAGTTCTCACTGGAATTTCTCCCTCAGCCGGCAAATGGGCAAGTTGAGAAAAGGTCTGGGTGGGCAGGTTACGCCCTGCAGTGAATGCTTTTTTTTGCTGCTTCTAGGCCCCTCTTTTTCCTGTGGGAAATGACTCCCCTGGGCTGTTGGGCAGTTTCAAAAATAATAATAATATAGGAACTCTGAATGATAGAAGATTCCTCAGCCACATTAATTTAGCCAACTCTGCAGATAAGTACAGGCTCATGGTCTGGGATAAATTCATGTAGGCTCCAAATGAGTCAGGAGACAAAAGAGATATCGATTTAGAAGGAGACCCTGGGTATATTCTTCAGGGCATAACGTTGAAGTATAATCAATCAGTCAATAAGTATTTATTGTCTACTACGCTCTATGCCCCATGCTAAGAGTGAGGGTATAAAGACACAAATGAAGCAGTCACTTCCCTTCTGTTAGGTGAGACCCCATGTAGACAGAGAAGTACAAAATAGAGACAAGATAACTGGGGTGGGGTGGGGGGAGAGACCACTAATATACTCAACGACGACTTGGCAAAGATGAGGAGAATGGAGAAACTGACTGGTAGAAAAGACTGCCTTATAGACAAATTTAGGTAATCCATATTGACTTTTCATTTTTGTCAAATCTCAGTATGGCGTCATCCAGTAGAGACTCTCACCACATTTTGAACAGAGGGAGAACATCTGACAAAAGGCCATGTTTCAGTAGGCTTGGGTTTGCAATGGAGCAAGGGTATGACCTTGGACAAAGTCAAAAGAGTTTATGAAGGACCCACTATGTGCCAGGCATTGTGCTAAGTCCTGGGTATACAAAGAAAGGCAAAAATAGTTCCTGACATCAAAGACATTCAAATGGGGCAAGATAATATGAAAACAACCATGTATATCTAAGATCTACCCAGAATAAAAAGATGGGAGGTAATCTCAGAGGGAAGACGTTGGGAGATGAGAAGGAAAGAGAGAACTCTTGCAGAAGGTAGGCTTTGAACTGAGGCTTAGAAGAAAGCCAGGGAAACCAAGAGGTAGAAATATGGAGAAAGGGCATTGCAGGCATGGGGGACAGTTAGTGAAAACTCACTGAGTCAGAAGATGGAGTGTCCTCACCTGTAAAGTGAGGAAATTGAACTAGAAATTGATTTCTGATGCTAATATCTTCTCATCTTTTGATGTGGAGTTTAGTCCTCCTTGTAAGAGCTGTCCACTCTGTAAGAGATGCACCCACCAGTGTTCTGCAGCTACCTCACTCTTTTCATAAGGTTATCTCTTTCACTGGGAGCTATTTTTTCCTAAAGCTAGCCTACATTGAGCTTGTGCTGTGTTCCATGTAAAGCATATGAACCCAATGCTTGTATTTTATTGATGAATGAGTCCCAGAGAAGTTGAATGACCTACCCAAGGTCACAAAGGTAATATATGTTAGGATGTGAACTCAGGTTCTCTGACTGTAAACCCAGTCCTTTTTATAAAAGCATATACCTTAGCCTAGTTCTACCCACCCTTAGTTTTCACACTCTCTAGTTTGTCCTTTACATAACTGCCAAAGTAATGTTTGGTAAGACACTTGGGTTTACTCCTCTAATTCACACTAGCACTGACGGGTTGGGTCCTGATGCCCTGCCTCAGTTTCTTCGGATAATGTAATTGTCTAGCTTCCTACTACTATAGTTCACAAGTCCCTACCAGTGCTTCTGCTTAATCATCTACTGTACTTAATTTTAGAATTTAGAACAATTTAGAATTTAGAGCAATTTTAGAAAAGGCATATGGTATAGGCAAACAAGACAACTTTCAAAGTTACCTGTTGAATTTATTATGTACTTTAAAAAGAAAAGCAAGCTCTATATAATAAAGATTTGTAGTTTTCTGTGTAATCTTTTCATTTGGTGTTTGTTAAATTCAGAATTTTTTAAAATAATTTTTTTAATGGAGAAAAAAGGGCAATTGTACAAATAAATTTTGATTTAAAAACAGTCATTAATTTAAATGTAATCACAAGAATCTGTTACAAAGAATTTCCCATGAAAACCTGAGGCATATTCTCCAACTAATACACAAGGAGCCTGGGGAAGAAAGAGTAGGCACAAGCTTAAAGCTCCCAGAGCCTGCATCTCATCAATAGGAGTGATGCACATATGTAGGGAACACATTTGGCTAGGCCAACTTTCAGCTCTGGAAGAGCAGAACCTCAATGTCTTTACTTTAGAAAGTCCTAAAAGTGTATGTTAAAAATTGTCATTATGTGTTACTGGGGAAAAAATAAAATATTATTTAAAAGAAGAAAAACTTTAAGTAGAAAATCTTTACCAAATTAATTAGGTGAAGCAAGGGGAAGTGGGTGGGTTGATGTCAGGGATGTATGAGTCTCTCTACTATTTGGCTGAGCTGGCTCCTCACAGGTAACAACATCTCATTGAGATGGATAAACCCATCGCTGGACTGGAGAAAGCAGGTTGTTTAGCTACTTCTGATTGGACTCCTTACCAGCTTTAGCTGAAGTTGGATGGATCAGGTTGCTTTGTCCAGACTGAAGCCAAGACAGGAATGGGTGGGGGGACAGGTCATGTTGCCGCTAAGTGGAGAGAGTAGGCAAGGGAAGTCACTTGGTGGTTGGGCTGCTGCTGGTGGTCAGAGTCAGCAACCACTGGGCTTTTTACAGAGGGCAATATTTCTTCTGGATAAATTAATCTGCTGGACTCCCTGATATCACTTTGATGGGCAACTACAGCTTTCTCTACTTCCAGCCTCTAGCTCTTCTGGGCTTTATTAGTACCCTCAGATGAAATTTTGCATTGCTCTTCTCAGCAAAGGCACCTTAATTTAGGATTGACAGAAGCCTCTCCTCCAGGGAGGAGATAGGAGAGGTCTAACCTGCTTGGTTTAACAACTCTCTGTAGTTCAGAGTAAATTCCTTTTCTTTTTTTTTTTTGGACTAGGTAATAGAGGCCATTCTCTGCCTCATTTCTTACCCAGCCTAAATCACTGAATGGGTTTGCCTCAGTCAAACGGAGACCTGTTAAAGACCTTAGCTTAAAAAGGCCAAGGTCTCACATTGCAGCCAGTGCCACACCCAGTCATCAGGATCTATATCTGGCCACTGCACCCAGATGGCTCTGGAGGACAAAGTGAGGCTGGTGACTTTGCACAGCCTGGCTTCACTTAACTCCAATTCACTTACAAGTCATGACATCACCTCCCTGAGGTCATGGTCTTCTTCCAGAACAAAGGACAAATAACAAGAACAAGTTCCCCATCAGCTGGCCACATTTTCCAGATTCCTGGTGGGGTGTTCTGCTTTTGACTGGTTGGAGACCAAGGTATGGAGGCTGTCTGGGCCCAGGGGGAAAGATGATTGTTTCTGCTGGTCTTTTCATAAACATTTGACTTATTTTAGCCCCAAATAATTTCTAAGGTGTGGTGCTTCATTTACATATGAAAGAGTTCACTTTACATTTCAATATCTCTATCTTTTGACCATATAAGACCCTCTTTACACTTTCTAATTGATAAGGTTCTAGGCATCCCCAGTTGAAAGACCTTTAGTAGCTCCCTACAGTCACTTGCTAGGTTCTTTTAAAACATGCAACCTAGGGGGTGGGTAGGTGGCAGCTAGGTGGCAAGAGGATAGAGCAATAGCCCCGGAGTCAGGAGAACCTGAGTTCAAGTGCAGCCTCAGACACTTAATAGTTGTGTGACCCTGGGCAAGTCACAGCCTCAAACACTTAGCTGTGTGACTCTGGGCAATTCACTGAAGTCCTATTGCTTCCTAAAAATAAAATTAAAAAACAATAAAACAAACAGTATAAAATATAAATTCCTTATGCTTGCTTTTAAGACTTTCCACAATCTAGCTTTAACTTGCCTTTCTTGTTTTTCTTTATGTATGAGTGGGGTACACTCTCTGCACCCTCTGTGAGGACTCCTCAGCATGAGAAGGGAGGGAAACTATCTGGAAACCAGAGAGAGACTTTTGTAAGACTGGACAGACCTGAGTCCTAGGTTCACACAACCTAGGACTCTTCCTCCCTTCCCTTGTTGTCATCAGCATTAGGCCCTTTTTCAGGAGTTTTTGATCTCCACCCTTGCTTGTGACCTTTTCCCTTCCCTTGCTTTGACGTTTACCAAATAAGGACATGGATGACACCTTGGCTCCTTGTCCCGCCTCCCAGTCAACAGGAGATAGTGGAGGGCTTCTTTGTTATCCACCACTGGGTTAGATTTCTTGCCAAGACTGAGAGCCCACCTCCCAGCCAATGGGAGAAGGGCAAGCTGGGGGAAGGGGCTTGATTGTGTTGGGGTATAAATTCTTGTTCTGTCTTTTGTAACAGGCCTCCTCTCCTTGATCCCCCTCCATGGAGAGAACCGCCCTCTTCCTGCTGGGGAAGAGAATAAAACTTCCTGTTCCTTCCTCAAGATACCTCTGACTTTTGATTTTTCTTGGCTAGAGGACTTTTAGGGTACTTGTACCCCACACATGTACAACTCCCCTTCATTCACTTTATGGCCTACCCAAGCAACTTACTACCTATTCCCTCAACTTGTTCAGCTCCCTCTAGGTCTAGAATGCATTCCTTCCTCATCTCTTCTTCATTTAAGACTAACTCCAACTGCCACCTCCTCTATGAAGCCCTCCTCTATTTCTCCAGCTACAATCTATCCCTTTATTCCCAATCTGTCATCCATCTATACTTGATTACTCCTAGCACATGTTTACCTGGCATAATAGGAATTTTTTTAGAGGTCTTATCTCCCTCTTAGCTTATAAAATTGGAGAGAGAGAGAGAGAGAGAGAGAGAGAGAGATAAAGAAAGAGAGAGAGAGAGAGAGTTTATTTTTTAACTTAGAATTTCCAGCTTGCCACAGGGCACTACACATAACAGCTGCTTCAAAAATGTGTATTAAAAGGAATGCCAGGTGGGAACATAGGCAAAAGCATAGAGAAGCAATAAGTGGTATGGGTACCATTGAGGTGTTCTGAACAGCAATGAGGATTCAAGGTGATGGATAGTGGAATAAAATGTTAATTAGTCAAGAACTGCTCAAATTAAGTAAATCTCTACATATCAAGGAGAGACTTTATACTTTATTTCATTTAAGGAAGCACCCAATTCTAAACATCAGTTTTTAACAAATTTTTTAAAATTACAAATGAATTCAACATTAATTGGTGCTTTCAGACTGTTTTCAAATGAATCTAAGTGTAGGAAGTGGGGACTATACCTTAGGCTGCGTAATACCCATGAGATCTCAGTCAAGTCACTTAATGTGACTTGTGTCTTATTTTTCTCATGTGTAAAATGAGGGACTGGATCTGATGGTCTCTGAGGTCCCTTCAGGCTCTAGAGCTATGATCCACTTAGGCTAATTTGTTGATATTTTCTTTATATCCTAGTATATTGGGCTTCAAATGAAATAAGCACTCAGTAAATATTTTTGAATGTCTGAAAAAAAGACCAGAGATCAAAGTCAAAGCTGGAAGGAAAAATATTCTTCCCAGCCAAAATTTCGAGAGGGCCAGACAGGCAATCCATTTGGAGGGTTGGGATAAGGGAGTGGTACAAAATTTCACACTGAACAGTTACCCCAGTAGCCCACATTCACAGCCATCAGGGGTGTGGCAGAATCAGGAAACCGGCTCTAACCAGAAGGATCTCAAGCAGACCTGGGTGTGGGGGCTGGGGAGAATTGAGATGGGCAAGCAGATGGAGAGAGAGAGCTTGGCAGAGGACAGAACTAGGACATTTCATCTGAGGACCAGCAAGGGGAAGAAGGAAGGAGGACTTCTGCCTGAGGATTTTGGCTTCCTGAATGATAGGCCTCTTCACTAGGTTGAATAGAGTAAAGAACCCCTGCAAAGAGAGTTTCTTGAAGACTGGTCTGGAGCCAAGGAATATATATATTCAGGTCTTGGTTGTTTGGAAGGGTTCTTCCACAACAGGATTGGCTAATAGGGCATATGTAAGAAAAGAATGGCACCTGTATAAGAAGAGGCATGTTGGTGTCTGTGGCATTGCCCCACACTGAGCATGGGCATGCACAGTTGGCCTTGATACTTCTTCATCCATGTCCTGTATGTAACCAAGGCATGACCAGACCCATGGAAAGAGCCTGGCTACCTTGGTCATGGAAGTCAAATGACTTCCATGTCTCTAGTCCCTCTATCTCCAATCCACTCCCCTCTCCACAAGATTCTTGTTAAATTTATAACCCTGAAATATAGATCTGATCATGTCACCCTTCTACTCAAAAAATCCTCAGTGGCTGCCAACTGCAATATTTTTAGGATAAAACACAAATGCCTCTTCTTGGCATTTAAGGAATTTCATAATCTGCCTTCCATTTACCTCTCTAGCCTTTTTTTCAAATATTATTTCCCTTTATGTACTCTCTTCCAGTCAAACTGGCTATTTAGCTGCTCTCCTGCATAGGACATTCCACCTCTTGCCCCCATGCCTTTGTACAAATGGTCCTCCACGTCTGGAATGCACTCCTTCCTCACCTCTCATACTGCGAAATCCCTATATTCCTTCAAGACACAGCTCAGATTGTGCATGTGGTTTTCCTGATCCCCAGTTATTAACATCGCTTCTCTCTCGAAATTACTTTTTATAAATTCACACACACTTTGTATTTACTTCTCTGTGTAAATGTTGTGTCCCTCATATAGAATGTAAGCTTCTCAAGGGAAGGGTTATTTCATTTTTTGTCTTGGGATCCTTAGCGCCTCACACAGCACTATTCACATAGTAGGTACTTAAATGCTTGTTGACTTAAATGAAAGTGAATTGAAAGAAGCCTTAGATACTTGCAACTTTCTTGGCCTCAAGTCAACAGACTTTATTAGGTGTCTACTGTGTGCAAAGCTCTAGACACATCATCTTATTCTAGTTAAGATGGGGGCTGACACTGCTTTTCTCATTTCCCTCAGTGAGGGCAGGAATTTCTTATGGGGGGAGTAGGGGATGAGGAGCAGTGGAGGTCACTAACAATCATCTTTCTCTCTGTTTCTCTCTGTCTCTATCTCTCTCTGTCCCTCTCCTTGTTTCTGTCTCTGATTCTCTCACAAGCTACCTACCTGATGCTGGCATACTCTCATGTAAAGGCAGTACCGGGAAGTGTCATATAGAGCACATGCTCTCCCAGGAATACTTCTATTCTGCAATGCAACCAGCAGCTACATGTGGAAGTGTGAGCCTTGGGCACCATTATCTTCTGAAAACCAAAGTCAAATTTCCACAAGGCTCTCTGGATCAGGGGTGTCTGTCTCTCCCACACCTGTAAGCTCCCTCTGAATGGTCATAATATGACAAAGACTCAGAAAAAGGGGGAAGAATGTGGGTGTACACATGGATGTGAGTGTACATATGTGTGATTGTGGTGGTAGTAAGGTATTTCCTAGAAGGGAAGAAGAGAAGAAAGTAAAAGCTTGTAGCTATGACAACAAGAACAAGAAAGGGGTGGTTTCCTATACACCATTTCTTAAAGAATTAAGTATGTAAGTAAGTGGCTTGAGTGCAGGGGATGTTTCATTTCTGTCTTTATGTTCCCAGACCCTAGCACAGTTCCTGATACGGAGTAGAGCATTAATAAATGCTTGTTGAATAAATGGCTTAATTGGTCCCAACTAAGAAGTAATATTTCAAAATGTTTTCATGCATTCATTTATTCATATTTATTAAAAGATATATAATACACATTTATTAAATAGAAATTTATTTAATATACAAAATATATATTACTATGTACAGAAACCATGTTAGTTTTTATCAATCAGAATTGTATAAGCTATAGTCCCTATGTTCATGGAACTTACGATCCAGTAGAGAACATAGGACATGGATACAAACATCTGTATTACAAGGCAGTATATGCTAAAGATGAATGACCCAAAGGGAACATGGGCTGGTACTAAGCCAAGAGCAAGGAATTAAAAAAAGATGGATAGCTGGTGTGTTACACTGGCATCTTCAAAATGTTGAGAGAAGGGAAGTATGAGGGAGCTGGTCCCCAAAAGCCCTGGCAGGCATATCTAAGCTGCCATATGGTCACAGCTGGACGGCAGAGCACCAGTTCTCTTCCCCCACACCTCTAGGAACAGTAAGGGACCCTCCTGGACAGTAGACATCAGAGAGCTAGAGGGCATAGTTGCTCCCCTTTTAAGGTCTACTGAGTGATCCACTCCTTTTGGTTTAGTGACCAATGCTATCTGACAAAGCCTCCTTAACTCCTCCTCCTCCTTAAGTCATTATGATGGGAGGGACCGAGACCCAAATTTAGGGTTTGCTGTGTCATCCTAGAATAACAAATCCTTCATCAGTGAGGACATGTTTCCTTGGAAGGGAACAGGGTACCACAGCACACACACTAGGGGTTACCCATCCCCCATTATACAAGGGAAGCCACCAGCGTGTTGGGTGGAATTTAGAGGAGGGTGTGGGCAAGAGTTTCATAGAATAGGCAGGGCTGCAATCTGCATGGTGGAGAGAACATGTATTAATAAAATACCTCTCTGAGTACAGAAGTGCAGAGAATGGGGGATAGAGAGCTCACTTCTGGCTGGAATGACACTGGAGGCTTTTGTTGAGGTCATGGCTTTTGGCTTTGAAGCAAGGGTTAGGCTTTCTATAACCATATGGAAAATGGCAAACCACTCCAGTGTCTTTGCCAAGAAAACCCCAAACGGAGTCTTGAAGAGGTAGATGAAACTGAAAAATGACTCAACAACAGGCATAGTCTCCCCCTTCCTGGTGAAGAACCTGAACTTCAGTTATTTACATGTAAACAGCTGCATAACAAAGTTAATTGGTTACTTTGCTGTTTTGTGTTGTTTATAATCAGTCTTTTTTTTAAAATCTACATTAGAAGACCTGGGTTCTAATCTTGCTCCTGCTGCTAACTCACTGTAATGTCATTCCACTTTATCTCTCTCTATGGCTCAGTTTCCTCCCCTATAAAATGAGGCTAATAATAAACTAAACTATATTTTTCTATAACTAAAACTGCAGAGAAGACATTCTAAGTGGTGAGAGTAGAATCAGCACATGTACAGAGTCAGGAGAGCATGTTCATAGAAGGTCAAGTCACCCAGTTTGAGTGGAGTATGGGGTTTTATGTATGGCAGTTCTGCAAGGAAAGCATAGAGAGGTAGTCTGGCGCAGACTGTGGAGGACATTGGGTTTAGGGGCAGCTAGGTGGTATAGCTAGGCGGATAGAGCATAGAGACTGGAGTCAGGAAGACATGAGTTCAAATCTAACCTCAGACACTTACTAGCTGTGTGACCTTGGGCAAGTCGCTTAACCTGTTTGCCTCAGTTTCCTTATCTGTAAAATGAGGTGGAGAAGAAAATGACAAACCACTTCAGTAAATATGTATGACAGCACCTACCTCCCGGCATTGTGATGATCAAATGAGATAATTGTACAGTGCTAAACATAGTGCCTGGCATGTAGTAAATGCTATATGGGCATTAGTTATTGTTACTATATAGTTCAAGCTCATATCCTAATGGAGGAAGATAATATGGAAAAGGAGACTGTAGAGGAGGACAGAGAGGATGATACATACACAGGTACCTGATGGGGAGGTTCACAGTGCAGCCTGATGAGAAATGAAGAAATGGCTATCCTGGGTACACACTTTATTTTTGGGGGGGGGGGGGAAGGCAAGGCAATTGGGGTTAAGTGACTTGCCCAATGTCACACAGTTAGTACACATCAAGTGTCTGAGGCAAGATTTGAACTCAGGTCCTCCTGACTTCAGGGCCAGTGCTCTATTCACTGCCCCATCAGTACCTTCCTTAAATGGAGATTGGGGTGGGGGGTGTCATTCAGTCAGATGGACGAGTTGCAGGATCAGGGGGTATTTCTGTGGTGTGAATTCCAGAGTTAAAGTCATCTTCCAAGATAAAGAGATTTCTGGGACATAATGGTGGGAAACTTAGAATCTTAGACTTACCTAGAGCACTAAGATCAGTTACTTGAGTCAGGGTCACAAAACCTTTATGTAGCATGGGTAGGACTTGAACCCAGATCTTTCTGGCTTTGAGGCCAATTCCATATCATCTATATCATACTGCCTTTGACAGAAGATACCAGTAAAAATAAAACTTGGATGCTGTGAATACACAGAAGTTGGAAATAAGTACTTGTTAAGTTGGTCGGCTGTGTCTGACCGTGACCCAATGGACCGTGGCATGTCAGTACTTTAATACAAATAAGGGGGATTTCCAGGCTTGGAAGAAAAGAGGGGAATCCCTAGAATAGAGGGAAAAAATAAAATGAGTTCCAAATTTTACTAACATATCACATCAGTTACAATAACAAAGGGGGTCGGAAGGAAATTAAAACAGAAGGGGGTGGACTGAAAAATGGAGGCCTAGACAATGTTTTCTTCTAGTCCAGGGCCTGGCAGGATTCAGCAAAGCCCATGAGATGCAAAGACTCTGAGGTCTCATCTGTAGCCCCTTCACTGCTGGGACAGGCAGGGAGGGCCTTGGGAAAACTCACAAACTCCCTGTGCCTCTCTCTCCTTGGAGAGAACAGGTCTGGCTGAGCTCAGAGGTTGTCAGGAGAAACAGCTGCACTAATGAATCACACAAAGCCAGCTGAAAACACACACAGCAGGCTTCTTGCTGCTGCCACCAAATACTTGAGAACCCATTGATCAGGCCCCAAATACCACAGAGGGGACTAAGCCTGCTTCACAAGCCATCTTCCTGAGCTCAAGCTCAGGCCTGTCTGGCCTCACCCAAGCTTAAGACACTGGGGTTAATAATAAGCATCCCAATATTGCCCAGACCACTCCCCTGTGAAATCTGCCAGACCTTCTCTTTGGGCCTAGCCCTGCCTTGGTGCAGAATTCCCTTCACATTCTCTAGAATCTGAGATCACTAAAGATCCCCTGGCACTTCCTGTAAGCCCAGAGGTGCTAATCCCAGGACTGTGAATGGTGTCCAACTAGGTAAGTGTTTGTGCATTGCCCAAAAATTCTGGTAAGGGGAGGTACTGAATGCTTGCTACCCAATAAGGAGAACTGGTTAAAGGCCACTGAAGGCAAGTCTAGTAGTCCTTACCCACTGGAGAGATTGCCACCTGTGAAGCAGATATTCTGGGCAGCTAGGTGGCACAGTGGATAGAGTGCCAAGCCTGCCTGGTGTCAGGTGGAATCATCTTCCTGAGTTCAAATCTGGCCTTGCAATACTTATTTGTTGTATGACCCTGGGCAAGTCACTTAACCCAGGTTGTCTCAGTTTCCCTTTCTGTAAAATGACCTGGAGAAGAAAATGGCAAACTATTCCAGTGTCTTTGCCAAGAAAACCTCAAATGGGGTCACGAAGAGTCAGACAAAACTGAGAAATGCCTCAACAACAGGCATTATCTCCCCTTTACAGGTGAGGAAACTGAGGTTCAGTTACTCACATGTAAACAGCTGTACAACAAACTTAATTGGTTACATTGCTATTTTGTATTAAGTTTATAAGCAATCTTTTTTTAAAATCTACATCGTTCTGGCAGTTATAAGGCCTGGGTTCTAGTCTTGCTCCTGCTGCTAACTCACTGTGACCTTATTGCACTTTCACTGCCTCTATGGCTCAGTTTCCTCCCCTATAAAATGAAGCTAATGATAACTGTCTGCCGCCTTGATAGGGTGCTTGGGAGGATAAAACGGTTGAGTTGATAGGAAATATTAAAGTCATTGTTCAAACAAAAGTTGTTATGAAAAACACTGTACTTTTAAACAGCTAGTTTTCATTGCCTTGATGTAATGTAAGGCAATACAGCTTAATGGAATGAACTCTGAATTTATTGTTGGAGAACCCTTTTTTAAATCCCTTTTCTGACCCTTAACCCTCTGCATGACCTTGGGTGAGATACTCCCTGCCCCTGA
Organism: Pseudochirops corinnae; assembly: GCA_028646515.1. Classification (NCBI taxonomy): domain Eukaryota; kingdom Metazoa; phylum Chordata; class Mammalia; order Diprotodontia; family Pseudocheiridae; genus Pseudochirops; species Pseudochirops corinnae. The sequence goes on from CM053587.1 coordinate 247,008,805, forward strand.
AACTCATTTTCCTCATCAGTAGATTAAGAAGTTGAACTAAATCACCTTTGAGGTCCTTTCCAGCTTGGGTCTCTGATCTTATTGATTGTGTGACATGGGAGACCCTGGCACAGGACCACTCAGCATCAGAGAAGGGGCTGTGGTCTGTGAGCAAAGCAGAATTGAAGTAACTAAAGGAAATGTGAGATGTGCAGATTTGGAGAATTCACCCCAAAGGTTCACATGGACTATTTGTGTCTGACCTGCAGTAGAGCGTTCCAAGCTCATTTTGGTTTGATCGGCCACATTCAGACACTCTGTAACTTGACTCTAGTTTGGTGATGTCATTTTGGTCCTTTTTGAGAGCAAAGGACAGCTGTTGTAATGAGTGGACTGGCCAATGAGGATGGAGCATACACAGTATACTCTGCCTTTTACTGACCCTAGTGGAGGTTTGGTGAGCCTGTTTTGGGACATGTGTGATGGAAAGACTTTATTTCCCCTCCTTGAGAGTAAATGCAGGCATCTTCTGATTGCTTACTGTATGGTAACTAACTAAACTCCTTTCAACATGCTGCTGAGTCAGAATTGTAAACATAAAAGGTTTAAAGGGATGAATTCCCTATTTCTTCCCTGGGAGTAAGCAAGCCAAGAATGGTTATGAGTCTCTAGATGGGGTGGGGATTTTGGGTCTTCTCTTCCCATATGGCACCTCATTCTTCTATCTCTGCTACATTTCACTTTTTCATGGTCTTGGGTGAAAGAGTATCACAGAGAGAGAGAGAGGGACCCCTGACAATTTTGTGAACTTGAAAGGGTAAGGGGAAGCCACCAAAGATCTAAGCAAATAGAGTTGGTAGCAGCAACATCTGAAGTCAGTGAGAAACCAGCCCTGGGGAGCAACCTGCTTAACCCCAGGCCTGAGACATCATGTTCTGTAAGCAACAGAGTGATTCATCCATCCGCTATGCCATACTCAGAAGTGAATTTTTCAAAGGAATGTTTTGTAGCAACCTCTTAAAATTTGAACTTACCCACCCCAGGGACCAGGGATATAAAAAGAAAAGGGTGCTTTCGATCTGCTATACCTTCTCAGTAAATAATCCCTTTGTAAAGGCCGATTGATTTTAATTGGTTAAATGGTATTGAGGAGATATTACCTGGCAACTGCTATTGGGGGGAAACCCACTAGATCTGGGCTCATGCCTAATAATACAGAAAACTTCCTCAGGGTTACCCCTAAAATCCTGCAGAAAAAAAGTAGTAGCTATGATTTAGGGATGAAACCTACTGCTGCTAGCTAGCATGTATGTAGCACTTACTAAGGTCCAGGCACTGTGGGAAGAGCTTCACAAGTATTGTGTCATTTGATCCACATGACAGCCCTGGGAGGTAAGTGCTATTATGGTCATCATTTTAGGAAGCCAAGGCAAGTAGAGGTTAAGTGACTTGGCTAGGGTCACTTAGGCAGTCTAAGGCCAGATTTGAACTCAGGTCTTCCTGATTATACACCTAGCATTCTATCTACTGTGTCATCTAGCTCCTACTAGTTTGAGTGTGGGTTAGGAGAATGAGCCTAGAGCATATATGCCTCCTAGATCCTATGATCTTAGACTTCTGAGGTCCTTTCCAACTCTAATCTATGGTCCTTTGAGCCTAATTTAAAGAGTACCATTGTATCTGTGGATTAAACAGTTTCTCATCACTAATCAATTTATCAGCCTAGGAGAAGGTTGGCTGCTCCCAAAGGAAATATATCTGGTGGCCAGTGGTAGATCAGAACTTATTGCTGGGGTAGACAGTAGAGGAAGCAGAGACAGCGACTGGCAGACCCCTGGAAACAGCTGAATGAACAATTTTCTCCACCTGCTTAGAGGAAGTCATTCAACTCTGACTCTGTGGAAGAAAAAAATCCCATATTTCTCTTGTCTTAACTTCTGCCCTGTTCCCTAGAGCAGGCTGGTGACGTGGGACTGAGGCGTTTCAACCAGAAAATAATGATGAGAAGGAACATCTGTACTTCCCTCGGTCTGTGCCAGGAACCTGATTCCCTGAGGCTCCTGGCTCTCCTCTCCCTTTAGGGCTGGGCTGAATAATAGCTGAGGAGCCAGGTTGTTGCAGCTCTTTAAGGCAAGCTGAGAACCAAACCCCAGGTCTCAGATGTTTCTCTGGTGGTTGTCACTAAGAGGTCCTTGTAGACTGAACTCCCTGCTGCATGGTTTCAGAAATTCAGTTGCTATCGATTCTTCTTACCACCTGTGTGACTGGCAGAGTTTGGTGGGATATTAGGTGTTCTGTGGAACCATGTGGCTTCCAGATTTCCTCTCCCCTCCCCCCCCCAGCCCCTTTTTAATCCTGACCTTGAACCGAGTGGGAAGACCAGGTGCAAGCTCTCACAATTCCTGGCTTCCAGTGGCATCAGACCTCCTTTGGTGGTCTCTCCCTAAAGAGTGCTCCCACCCACTGACCAACAAACCAACCTAAGAAGCAAGAAGCTTCTATCCTGCCTCTGGCATTTGTTACCAGTGTAACTTTGGGCAAGGCCACCTCCTATACTCCATTTTCCTCATCAAAAACAGGAGAGGGATGGTTGTACTAGCTAGCCTCCGAGGCGTCTTCCAGCTTCAGAGCTATTATCTTATGAATCAATGTTGTACTGTATATGGGGGCTTGGGAGGAAAGATATGAGAAGCAATGGAGCAAGAGGGTGAGGCAGGAGACGGTTTAATTTTAGTGCCTTGTTATTTTGGCAACCATGTTCACTCAGTATGCAAACCACATTCAGACTACATGCAAAGTGTTGGGCTAGGCATACAGAGGGATGTAAGTCATGGTCCCTGCCCATGACTATGGATATTTTAAGGCATTAAAACTTAAAACTGCACTAAGACACCCAGTATATGAATGTAGGACAGATGTTAGGAGCAAGCCTGGAGCCTACATATCTTCAGCTAGTGCTAAGTGTTTGAATGGATTTGGAGACAGCACCATGGATGTAGTTCAGCTTATGAAACTAAGGGCAGCCAAAGAGAAGATGAAGGGGTGGGGGAGGGTAAGGTGGGGCTTCCCCTAAAAATGGAAATATAAGTGCTGTGATTTAGAAGAAAATTTCTAAGGAGGGAGTTATGGGCAGAGGATGGAGGGAGGAAGGAAGGGAGAGACAGAGAGATGGAAAAAGACAGAGAAAGAGACAGAGAAACTAGGGAGGTGGAAGGTAGGTGAGGAGAGGAGACAGACAGAGATGGAGAAAGACACAGAAAAACTAGGGAGGAGGAAGGGAGGTGAGAAAGAGACAGAAATGGAGAAAGAGAGACAGACAGAGAAACCAGGAAGAAAGAAGGTGGGTGAGAAGAACAGACAGAGACAGAGATGGAGAAAGATAGAGGAAGAGAGAGAATCAAAACTAGGGAGGAGGAAGGGAGGTGAGAAAGAAACAGAGATGGAGAAAAACAGAGACAGAGAAACCAGGGAGAAGGAAGAGAAGTGAGGAAAGGAGATGAAAGGAAAGAAAGATAGAGAGACTGGAGGCTGGAGGATGAGGACTCTGCAAAGGATGAGCTGTGCCAGTGAACAGAAAGTAGAAATACAGAATGAATACTTCCTGATTCTAAATTCAGGGAAGATTTATGTGACCCCAGAGACTATAATCTTTTCCCCACTTAAAATGAATGTGTGCTGAGTAAAGAGCAGCACTAAGGTGTTAAAGATAAAGCATAAAACCCTGGACCAGGAGTTAGGAAGTTGTAGATTTTAGTTTTCTCATAGTGATGAACTTTGTAGTCTTGGGCTAGGCATTTTACCTCTCAGCCTCAGTGTCTTCTAATAGCATACCTATTTCACAGGGTTGAATGAGAAAGGGGATTTATATTTGTTTTTTCTCCATCCAATATAAATATACAATATAAATAATGCAAGCTATTATTAAAGATGCAAGGGTTAGGTGTGAGGGAGATAGATGGAAATCCAACCCTTAGTGATTGCTTGAGGGAGGTGGACAAAGAACAATGGTGAAAACCATAAGAAACAATCTCTCCCCAACCTAGGTTAAGAGGCAGGTGAGCCAGTGTGGCAGCTGAGCATATATACCCCCTTAGAGTTCATTGGGGGGGGGGCAGGGCTGTAGCATTATAGGTTCATAGATCACCATATGCAGACCACCACTGGAGATGGAGAAGAAACAAAAGCTTGCCGGGTCTGGCATAAGCATCCTATAAGGAAACCAGACAACTCTCCTCCCACACCTCTGAACACTTGCAGACTGCCTCAGGTACAACTATAAGGATTCCTCCTACCCCAACTGATTTTCCACACCAGATAACTAAGAAATAAAGGGATGTGCTGGCAAGTGTTTAACAATTGGCTCTCTGAAAAACAAACAAACAAACCCAGACCACCATCTTCATTTACTCTTCATTTTTAACATTTCTTAGTCACTTTCTTGAATCTAGATGATCAACAAAACAAGAAATCAAGCCCTGATTTGTAGTTTGTGGATTTCTGAGGGGTACATGCTTCCACTGAATATTCAACAATCACCTTTCCAAGCCCAGGTGGAGCCGGTTCCAGCACACCCCTGGGTATAGTTATGCACGAGTGTGCCAAAGAACCAGGTAGCTCAGGGCTACTTTTAGGAAAAGAAGAGACATTTCAAAAGCCAACAGAAAGTCCTTTCTCAGAAGCTAGAGCTAAGTTGATGATAAGATTTTTGGTAGTCTTTCTCCTTTTGGATCGTTGGAGAAACAGCAAATCAATTCAATTTTCAGCTAATACTAGTTGAAATACTATACTCTCACAGTCCAAAGGGCCCAGCACCGTGCTAGCTGTTGTGAGAGAATACCAAGAGACATAGTCCCTACTCCCAAGGAAAACACAGCTTTTTTAGGGGAATAAGGTTTAGATTTAATGTCTCCTAGAAACAAAAATCTTAATACCAGTATTCTCCTGGTGCTGGATGACTATAAGACACAGGGAAGATGTCTCTGAGGAACTATAAATGAAAGTCACTTAGAGGGCAATAGAAAAGTACCTGGTAAAAACAAGTTATAACACATTGCAAATGAGGAGTAGCATATGTTATCCAAAAACTTTTTTTGATTGAAAAAAGAAGATGGATTGGCTAAGTGCTGAAAGAGATGGGTAGCTAATGAATGGGGCACCCCTGGAGCTTCACTGGTATCCTTTTGATGTAGATCAAGTGAGGAAGGTCTACAGCATGTGGGATGGAGTTCCTGAGGAAAGACAGAGACAGGAACCACACGAGATGAAATATAGAATCCTCTGTTTGTCTTTTATCGCCCATCAGCTGGCCCCTTCCTACTTTTATGGTCTTTTTGCACCTTATTCACACCTGCCTACTTTGTGATCCAGTGACTTGGTCTCTTTGCTGTTCTTCCCAGGAGATGCTCTGACCTCCTGACTCTCTGGTCATCTCTCCTGTCTGTTCCCCACACGTGGAATGCTTTCCTTCCTTGGGCTCCTGGCTTCCCTGGCTTCTTTCAAGTCTCACTTGAAATTCCATCTCATGCAAGAAGTCTTTCCTGCTCCGCTTAATGCCAGTTAGTACTTTCCTCTGAGATTATCACCAATTTATTGTCAGTATGTATAGCGATAAGCTCTTTGAAGGCAGGTTCTATTTCTGACTTTCTTTGTATTCCAAGTATTTAGGAATTGACAGATGATTGATTATTAACTTGATTTAACAGTATAGTCAGGCCTAGATGGGTTGAGATCTCTACCATGTGTTACTCATGTCTGTGATATCACGGGTCCATTGGAGTAAAATCATAGATCTAAAACTGGAAGGGACCTCAAAGGTAATTTGCTCTAACCCTCTCATTTTTCAGAAGAGGAAATGAAGGTTTGCGGGGATGAAGGAGAATACAGGTAGTAACATAGGGCACCTAAGTGGCGCAGTGGGTAGAGTGCTCTGTCTGGAGTCAGGAAGATCTGAGTTCAAATATCTCATTTGATTCTCACAACAACCCTGGGAAGTGGTTGCCATTATTATCCCCATTTTACATATGGGGAAACTGAGGTAAGCAGAGGTTTTTTTTTTTTGTTTTTTTTTGTTTTTTTTTTGCTTGTTTGTTTTGTTTTTAAGCGATTTGTTCAGGGTCACATAGATGGTGTCTAAGGCTAGATTTGAATTCAAGTATTCCTGATTTGGGGCCCAGCTCTCTAAACACTAAGACTCAAAAGATTCATAGGAGCCCATGAACAAATCTAAAAACATTAAACACTGAGATAGCCCATTAGATATCCCCTGCCACGGGCCTCACGCTGGGAAGCAGGGAATTTGTTAAACAAATACCACCCATTAACTTTATTTTAAAAAATTCTAATATTTTATTTCTCCCCATATTACATGTAAAAACTATTTTAAACATTAGAGGTTTTTAAAAAAGATTTTTGCATTCCAAATTCTCTCCCTCTTTCCCTTCTTCTCCACTTCCCCATTGAGAAGTGAGCAGTTTGATATAGGTGATCCATGTGCAGTCATTAACTTTACACCTACAGTGTCTGACCAACTTATGGCAATAGCAGGAAAGGTCTAGATCTCCAAATCTCTTGGTCTCAATCTCCCCACTCCCACCCCTGCCCCGTGATCTGGCTCTAGTTCAACAACTTCTGGGCAAAGGTGGGGGTCCACTTCCTTCTCTAAGGATCATGCTGTTAAGGAAATACCGCTTTAGGAGGTCCAGGGACTGACCACTGCATCTCAGGAATTCTCAGTCTCTTGGGAACTCTCAAACTTGCATAGAAAGTCTATTTTTAGAAACTGAAAATTCTGGTTTCTGACCTATGTTCAGAAGGAGAAATAGAAAAAGAATCTGGTTAGGAACCAGATGTCTTGGAATTCCCTTCTCAGACCCAACATGTGAGTAGCCTGTAAGTTGTCATTTTGAGGTGGGGGGATGGGGGATTGGTGGAACAGAAATGTACTCTGGTCTGGATATGCAAGGGAGGAACTTATGTGTGTGGGGGGGGGGGGAGGAGGGAAAGGACTTTTATAGACTGTGGGAGAAAAGCAGCTCTTTTACAAGAGTCTATCCACTGCTATTACTTGGCAATCATCTTGGAATCAACCCCAGGCATGGGGAACCATTCAGAGGATTTCCCTATGTCCCCTCAGCAAGAAGGGAGGTACCCTTTAGAGACTGGGAGGGGGCAATTGGGTGAAACTGATCAGTGGCTCTTCTGATCAGCTCTCCTAAAAGCTAGCATTTATATAGTACTTTCAGGTTTGCAAAGCATTTTCTATATTTTATCTCATTAAATCCTCACCTTTTGAGGTAGATGCTATCATTTTCCCCATTTTACAGATGAAGAAACTGAAATTGAGAGAGGTTTAGTGACTTGCCCAGGGTCACATAATCCAGATAGTCCAAGTCTGGATTTGAACTTAAGGCTTTCAGATTTTAAGTCCAGCAGAAGAGGAGGAGGAAGGGGGGGGGGGGGAGGAGGAGGGAAGGAGGAAGAGATTGAACCCCTTAAAGTTCACAAAGTACTTTATAAATATTATCAAAGTTGGTCCTCATTACAAACCTGTGAGATAAGTATTTATTACTTAAATGAGATTGATATGGGTCATTCAGCTATGAGTATCTGAGGCAAGATTTTTAAACTAGGTTGTCTGGAGTCCAGTGCCCTATGGAATCTGCCATGCTCTAAGTCCTGGGATTTCCACCATCCTGTGCTTGGTGAGAATTGAAAATTAGAACTGTTGACCTGATCTTGACTGACCTGGTGGTCTCGAGGGAAGTTAATTTTCTCCCAAAATTAGTCTTTGGGTAAAAGAAACCAAGTCCATTGAGCAAGAACTGATGTCCTTCCTGGTAAGTCAGAAATATTGAGACATGCATAGACCACCTGGTTCAGTGGAAAGAATTTTCAATTTGAAGTCTAAACTGGGCTCAAATCTCACTTCTGCCACATATCACCTGTGTGAACTTGGTGAAGTCACAGGGACTCAGTTTCCTCCTCCATAAAATGAGGCAATTGAATTAAAAAGATCTCTGAGAGGTCCATTTCAACTCTAAGTTTCATAATCCTGTGATGTCGAGACAAGACCGCAGGCTGGCAGGTGGAGAGGAGCTGGCACCAGTAATAAACATGTCATATGGGAAAATATACCGCCATAGAGATTTATCTCTCACTCAGTAAAGGAAATTCTGAAATAATAGCTAATTGGGAGAGGGATTATTTGTATTCCCAAAGGGTTTCTCCATTGGGATGTGAGCTCTTTGAGGGCAGGGACCATTGTGTTCACTTAGCCCACTGCCTGGCACATGCTAAGTTCTCAGAATGTTTTTGTGGGTGGTAAGGTTCCTCATTATAATGTAATTTAATTTTTGTTTTATTTATTTATCATCATAACTTTTTCCTAATGAACAAACATTGATTTTCTCACTCTTTTACCTCTCCCCTCTTTAAAATAAAAAGAGAAGCATGTAACAAACATGCCCAGCTGAGCAAAACAAATTTCCACATTGATGATTCAATTTTTAAAAATTTGGGGTGATGTATACCTTTTCTAAGAAAATACCAATTATATCAATTTATATACAGCTATATAGTCATGGGTTGCCAACTAATGTAGGAAAGAAAATTATTATACTCTTTGTGAGTCAAATTCAGTAAAAACATGAGAAATAACACTAACCGTAAAGTGACATGTGTAATGTAGAGAATAGTTTTTCTTCTGTGGAGCTCAGAGTTCCTGAGACACAAGACCTCCTCTTTCTTCTTCTCCTCCTCCTTCTCCTCCTCCTCCTTCTGAAGTTTGATTTTTCCCTCCATTACCCCTGCTATCCCTGCTGCCTGGGGGAATGGGTTAATGTGACTACACACTGACATAGATTGTATGTGTACAAAATGAGGAGCATTACTGACCTCTCCATAAGAAAGAAAGAGCTATCCCTTATCTCCTGGGCTGCTTTTAGTTCCAGGGGCCCCTTAGGAGCAGAGTCAGGAGTTTCACACACACACAGACACACACAGACATGGGAGGGGCATGTGCACACATATACATATGTATACCACATACCATATATATCACAACCTATATGTGTTTATATGCATATGTGTATCCTATATACCATATATTATCATATTGTGCTATCATATAAACATGCATATATACCACATAACACATATATAATACAACATATGCCTCATATATGTGTTTTTGCATGCATACATATATCACATATCATATATACCAGATATGTATATATATATAGTGTATGTACATATATAGTGAAGTAAGGAGTTTGATTTTTCCTTTTATATGAAGGAACATACATTCCCAATAAATCAGAATCACTTCCTCCTAGATGTGGGAAGGACTTTAGACAGCAAACAGGCTAACCTTTCCATTTTTTTATTTTTGCTCCTTATTCCTCCTATATTTTTATTTTTAAAAACTTTTTTAAAATGTGTAAGCATTTGTCTCTCCCTCTCACCTTCCCTCCATTGGGAAAAAAAGAAAGAAAAATAAAGTCATTGTAATAAATATTCAGTCAAACAAAATAAATTCCTGCATTGACCATGTCTAAAAATGTATGTCTCATTCTGCACCCTAAGTCCATCACCTTCTTTTTTATTTTATTTTTTTTTTTTTGAAGGCAGTTGGTGTTAAGTGACTTGCCAAAGGTCACATGGCTAGCTTTTGTGTTAAGTGTTTGAGGCTGGATTTGAACTCAGGTCCTCCTGACTCCAGGGCCAATGCTCAATTCCTTGTGCCACCTAGCCGCTCCCTCTTCCCCCCCCCCCCCCCCACCTTTTTGTCAGGAACAGGCTAACATCATTGTTTCTCTGGAAATGTGGCTTGTCATTGTATTGTTCATAGTTCTTAAGGTTTTCAATGTTTTTTATAGTATTGTTTTACATGGATTGCCACTGTGTTGATAAGAATTAAGTCTTTTAAACATGTGCGTGTATAGACAAACATAAGTGAAAATTGCAATAAAGTGGGTAGCAAGGGTCATGTTTTGAATTTTGTAGCTGAAGCGTAGAAAGGCATGGTGGTTTGTGTATAGCAATTTAATAACTGAACTGAGACTGGAACACAGGCCTCTCGATTCCCATGTCTTTGCCTCTGTCTAAATAGATGGAAAGGAGCAACCTGACACTCTACAGAATTCAATTCAACATTTATTAAGCATTTACTGTGTGTGCTATGTGCTTTGCTAGGAGTTGGGAATGTAAAAACAATACTTGCACTCAAGGCGTATGTATGTGTGTGCACACATAGTGTGTGTATTATAGAATATATCTATATATCATATAGATACATATCTACATAATATAACATGTGTGTGCATGTGTATATACGTTTATGCACACATACACATATATTGTGTGTATATTTAAGGAAATGTAAGGTATTTGGAGGTGATACTAAAAAAACTGGAAGGTCATGATAGAGGCCTTATGTAGGATGTAAACATGTAGCTGACCACTGGAGGTAGAGATTCTAAGAAGAGGAAGAAATGAGGAGGGAGTATTCCAGCCATGGGGACTGGGTTGTGCAAAAACATTGAGACAAGATGGATCGTGTTTAGGGGACAACAAACAGACCAGTTTGGCTGGAGTCCAGTGTATGAGAGGGTGTAATGTAACATTATTTTGGAAAGAGAAGTCGGAGCTGGACCATGAAGAGATTTAAATACCAATCAGAAGAAATTATTTAAAAGTAATGTGAGGTCCACATAGATATAGTGAAAATGAACACACATATAAGCCAATTATGATTAACAGCTTCTGCTAGAACTCCTGGGCCAAATGATGGCTGGGATTTTATGAAATACTCAACGTGATGACCAGCTGAATTTTAAAATCACTGAATCTTGACATTCAGAGGCACCTTCCAGTTCCCCTAGTCCAACCTTCCATTTAATTCAGTAATGATTTTAAAAAGGACAGAAGTTCGTACAATTGCCTTTCAAAGGCTTCCAGTGACAGAAAAATCACTTCTACCAAAGGTTCATTCTCTCCCCACCCACCCCACTTCTACAATTGTTAGAAAATCTTCCTTATATATTCATAGAATCATAGAATCTTACATTTGGAAAGACACTCAGATGCCATCTAGTCCAATCTTTCCTGAGCAGGAATCTTAAAATCTGTCTCATTGTAACATTCACTGATTCTAGGTCTACTTTCTGGAGTTACATAGAAATGTCTAATAACTCTTCCATATCATAGCCCTCCAAATATTTGAAAGCAGTGAATGTATTTCTTCTAAACTTATGTTTAAATTTTGTATATTCAGCCTACATATATTTAGCATTATTATACCAGGCCCCATAACAAAATAGAGTCTACCATATCAGATCTATTATCCCTCAGAATAGGTTGGTTGAAAAATCCACAAAGGAAAACCAAGTGGATGAGGAATGCATACTGCCTCGCCTATGATACATAGTTGGATGGATGTAATAGGAATGGGAATTTGAAGATCTTCTCTGCTCCTTAATAGGCTGAATGTAATCACATGGAGCCTGTGGTGGGAAGAGTTTCCTGAACGGGTAGAGCAGGAAGGGTGGGGAAAAGCTGAGAGGAAGCCGGGAGTCAGAATAGTTAGAATGAATGGAGGAGAGACGACGCAGGCAACAAGACAGATAAGCTTGTAAGTGTTTGTGGGAAGGCTTTGGGATGGTGTTGCTCTCTGCAGTGTTATTGTGTATAGATTTCTTTGGTGCTATGATGAATTTGGTTTTCTGGTGTTTGAATGTTTTGCTTCTGTCTTCTATACAGAGAGTCTGTTATATTTTGCAATTCAGAACTATGCCAGCATATTCATAGTTGCTATTGGTGCTGTGAATACCATGTTGATGCTACAATGAATAGTCTCTTAAGTTAGTCCTTCAGTACCTATCTTTTAGTTAGACACTGCAAATGGATAATATGTTGGGTGCAGAATTGAATAATAAGAAGAAGTGAGTGGACTAGATTACATATGGGAGGTTGCCCAGTGCTTTCAATGATCCCAAGCTGTTCCCTGCAGCAAAACCTTTTAAGACAAATACTTTCCCCATGATGTTATGTGGCTGTGAATCATGGAACTGTAACACTATCTCAGAAAAATCAAAATGGTAGGCAAAAATAATAATAATAATAATAGCTATTCTTTATACAGTGCCTCAAGGTTTGCAAAAGTGCTTTATGTCTATTATCTCATTTCCTCTTTACTACAACCTTGGGAGATAGGTGCAATTATTATTTCCATTTTGCCTGTGAAGAAACTGAGGCAGACTGAAATTAAATGAATTGCCCAGGGCTACACAGTAAGTGACCGAAGCAGGATTACAACTTGGGTCTCCCTGACTCTAAGTCCAGTGCTCTACTACTGACCGTGCATGGGTATGAGGAGCCTGTAGCATCTTACTCATGATGACTAACCTGTGCTCAAGCAGTGATCTGGCCATGTAGGGTCAGAAAAGGAGCCGGGCACATGATGACTCAGAATATGCTAGAGAATTATTTTGACTAAATATTAATTATTTTAGCCCCATATTTCCAGTGGGTGGGGCACAGTCTTGCTCACAGCTTGGTGTTGACTGGAAGGAGTGGCAAGGTGAAGGCCTGAGGGTGAGGAGAAATAACCAGCAGAAGGAAGCCAAGGAGTTAGCAAAAGGAGGAGGCTGAATCTGGGGGTCTGTCATCTGCCTGCAAAGGCATCACACTGAGGGAGTATCCCAAAGCCAGCAATTCTCAACCTGTGGGTCACGACCCCTTTGGGGGTCGAATGACCCTTTCACAGGCGTCACAGAGGTCACCTAAGACCATCAGAAAACACATATTTCCATTGGTCATAGGAACTGAGACACCGCTGTTCTATCCATCTCCAGGTGAGTCTACCCACATGCAGATATGCCCACATACAAGTATTAAAGGGTCGTGGCATTAGGAAGGTTGAGAACCACTGCCCTAAGTGGTCACTCCATTTATGCAGTTGCCATCTTTATGCAAATGACTCCTCAATGTGTCCATTCAGCCATCTCTCTGTTAAGCTCCAACCTCACATCACCAACCATCTGCCGGACATCTCCACAGATGGTCAATACGCTGGGCATGCTACTGCTGGAACTCAACATGGGCAAAACTAACCATTATCTTATCCCACTCCCATCCCTACCCTAACTCTCTTCCTAACTTCTTTTTTTGGCCAAGGACATCCCCATCCTTAGAGACCTTTCAAGTCAGCAAAGCTCTGCCTCACTTAAATCCAGTTCACGGGCAAGACAAGACATAGCCCATATGATGTCATTGGTCTTCTTTAAGAATGAAGAATGAACAGCAATATTATGAACATTTCTCTCTCTCTGGTCATCTCCCATATCCAATCTGTCAGTGAGAAAATGCCCCCCTCTAATAAGTCAAACACCTGCTCTGCAGCTTATAATACTAAACTTGCCTGGGGCACTGAAGAGTCTTGCCCAGGGTCACCCAAGCAGTCAGTGACAGGACTCCAAGCTGAATTCTGCATTCATTAAGCCACAGCTACCTCTCTACTAAGGGCAATACTTGGTATAAATTATGAATTGCTATAAACCTGCGTAGTAATATTAATGTGTGTGTATAGTAATATGATTGCTGAATACAATATTCAGCATCTCACATGAGATCCTGGGTGTAATTTCATGCCAAATGATGAGGAGGTCCCCTTTGGAAATACAGATTGAATGGAAAGGAATCAGAGATAGCAAGGAAACTTTTCCCTCTTCTTATTTGGTGCCACTGTGAAGGAATCTGAAACAGAACTGAGCTGGTTGACTATTGATTGTTATTATTTTAAACAGAAATAGCAGAGATCCCCCCTTGGCTTCTATTTTGCGGTTCCAATTCTTTAGGTGCTGGATTTTCAGATTTTTGTCTGTTTGAGCCAAGGACAGATTTGATAAAATTTCATAAACACCCTTTCTACCACATTTCTTTTCCCATAGGGCCTTGACCTTCCTTCCTGGTCACAACTTCATTCTTCACCCTTCCCTCTCTTTAAGAAACCTCCCCTCCCTTTTCCCTCTCCCTCTGTCCTCCTCTTTCCTTTCCTTCCTCTCTTCCTCCTCTTCCCCTTCTAATCCCCTTCTAACCCTCCTTCCCCTTTCATTCCTTCTCCCTTTTCTTTCTTGGAGGCAGCTAAATGTCATATAAGATTGAATGCTGGACCTGGAATCAGGAAGACTTGAGTTCAAATTCAGCCTCAGACACTTACTAACTGTGTGACCCTGAGAAAGTCATTTGACTTCTGTCTGTCTCAGTTTCCTCATCAGCAAAATGCATATAATAATAGCAATTTTCTCCCAGAGTTGTTGTGAGGATTACATGAAATAACATCATATGAGACAACATTCTTCATTGCCATTGTCTGCAGAACTAAATTCTTCACCTTATTCTCTCTTTTAGCTACTTGCTCCCTCCCCTACCTTCTCAACATTTATATTGAGTTTGTGAAAACCAGGTGATGAAACTGACATTCAGAGAAGTTAAGTGACTTGTCCATGGTCCTACTGCTTCTGTTTATATGGTCACGCTGGTAGGAAACGTCTCTGTACTTAGCAGTTCAGTCTTCCACACCCCCACACAACCCCAGTCATCCTGCGTGCTTTGAGCTCCCTCAAGGTAGCTTTTAGTGCCCCAGGCCTTCTTCCCAAGGTTTCCATTCCAGTTGAAACTGTTGTTATTAGCACTCACATGTCAGTGAACCTACTTCTCAAAGCAGGAAGTTGCCAAACTTCAGGTTTGCGATCCAGCTGTGACCCAGGGTGCTCTTACTCCCCTTCCCCCATCCCACCCCCCATGCCTTCACTCCTGGTTGTGCAACCCTGGAGTGTCCTGTTCCAGGAAAGGGGGGGAGTAAGGGATAGAGTAGTAAACATGGCCTCTCTCCATGTCCTTTTCCCTACTTAGCTCTGTTTACATACATACTTCTTCCCCTGATTTTTGGAAATCAGTCTCCCTCCCTCCATCTCCCCACCTTTGGGGCCCTTTGTCTTTGGCACAGTGATTCTGCCTGGGTATCCATGCCAACAGAAAACCAGATGTGTGACGTGGCTGTAGAGGAGCAAACAGATAAATAACCCAGTATTCTCTGCTGGAGTTTGTTTCAAACTTCATTGCCTTCTCTCATTACCTGACTGATACTACATGGGGGGTGCTACTACCTAGTACCAGCAATTGCTAAGCCAAACAAGGAATCCTCAGATAGAAAATAGAAAAAAAAAAATGCCCATAGGTCACAGATTTAGACCTGGAGGGAATCTAGGAGGGGATTGTGGCAGTCACCTCATCCATTTTATAGCCGAAGAAGCTGAGGATCAGAGACAAAGGACCTGTCCAAAGTCTCATGGGCAAGGTCCAGATTTGAGTCCAGGTTCCCTGACACTGAATCCAGCTCTCTTTCCTTCACACTTGCTGGCCAATGAACTACAAGATAAACAAGACATTTGCAGTCTTGCCAACTGGGCTGTAAGAGCAACACCAACTAATCCCTTGTCTCCTGGATATTGGGTTTCCCCACATTTGACCAACACTTAGAACCATGTGACACACATTCTTTCTTATCCTATCCAATGGATGAAGCAATTAAGCCTAGATGAGCACAATTCATTAACTAGGGCCCTACTTGGATCTCAGTTTCTTCTTCTGTAAAATGAAGGTATTGGATTAGATGATCTCCAGTCCCTTCTAGGCCTAATTATCTATGACCTTTGTAAAATGAGAGACTTGGATGAAATGATCCTTTGAATGACAGGATGAATAAATAAGACATTTATTGAATGCTCATGAGGCAGCTAGGCAGAGGGGATAGAGGACTGCACTTGGACTTAAGGAAGTATTTGTTGGTGGTGATCATTTTCTATTGTGTCCAGTTCTTTGTGGCCCCATTTGGGGTTTTCTTGGAAAAGATACTGGAGTGGTTTTACATTTACTTCTCCAACTCATTTTACAGATGAGGAAACTGAGGCAAGCAAGATTAAGTTACTTGCTCAGAGTCATATAGCTGGTAAGTGTTTCAGGCTGGATTTGAACTCAAGTCTTCATCACTCTAGGTCCAGGACTCTATTCATTGTGCTACTCAGCTGCCCTGATTTAGGAAGACCTGAATTCAAATCCAACCTCAAATACTATCTATCCTGAGTAAGTCACTTAATCTCTGCTTGCCTCAGTCTCCTCAATTGTAAAATAAAAATAATAATAGCACCCATCTCACAGAATTCTTGTGAGAATAAAATGAGATAATGCACAGTGCCTGGAACATGACACACTCATAGGCATTCAGCAAATGTTTTTTTTCTTCCTTTCCTTTCACACTGTTGCACTTAAAAGCATTATAGAAATATGTAATTGTTCATTGTTAGTGATGCCTGCATTCATTTTTACTTCCACAGCTGTGTTTGAAAGAGACAGCCCACCCCAACATAGTAGATAGTGTTGGTCCTGGAGGCAGGAAGATGTGGGTTTAAATCCTACCTCTCATACCTACTAGGTATGTGACCCTGTTTAATGCTAAGGGAGTTTGAAGATCTTCTCTGCCCCTTAATAGTCCTATGTGATCCCATGCAGCCCATAGTAAGAGGAGCTCACCAAATGGGTGGAGCAGGAAGTATGGGGGAGGCAGATCTGAGAGAGAGTGAGACAGAGCTGGGAGGGAGAGAGCAGGCAGAGCAGAGCAGCCTGTGGGAGTGAGAGTGGGAGTGATTTTGCTTAAGGGAGCTTGTTTGTGGGGAGGTCTGATGGAGGAAAGTCTTGGGATGTTTGTGCTTCCTGCATTGGTGACATGTATGCACTTTATCTTAAAAAGAATGCTTGGGGTGTCCATTGCATTGGCAATGTGTATAGACCTTTTTGTTACCATAATGGATTTGGCTTTCTGGTGTTTGAATAAATGTCTTGGTTTTGTCTTCAAGGAAGAGAGTCTGTTATATCTTGTGATTCAAACCTGGGAATACATCTGCATATTCATAGCAGCTGCTGGGGTATCACATTGGTGATATACTCTGGAGCAAGATATTTCCCCAGACTCAGTTTTCTCATTTGTCATTTGGGATATAAAACAATAATATTAGTATCCCTATCAATTTGTTGTAAAGATAAAGGAAGATAATGTATGTAAAATGATATAGGAGCTCATTATTCTAGCAGAATGTTTGCTCCTGGTCAGAGACGATTTTGTTTTGTTTTGTTTCTATCTTTGTAACCCCAGGGCCTTGACAATTGCCTGGTCCATAGTAGGCATTTAATATGAGCTTACTGAATTGAATTGAATTGAATTGTGGTTTCCAAAATTTTCTAGGCCCTGATGTTCACCTCATTTTGCCTTCAAAAGGTCACATTCCACAGAATCCCACAGGCTGAAAAGAAGGTCTGGAGAACTGGTCTGGACTGTACAGACCAGAGTGCTCTGGTTGGGAGCAGTCAGGACCAGAAAAAATAAATTGGACCCAGAATCCCTTCTGAAAGGTCATAGCCAAAGGGGGAAGGACTGAAAGAAGGTCTTTGGGAAAGAGGAGTGTGTGTGTGTGTGTGTGTGTGTGTGTGTGTAGAAATGGGGGAGGTGGAATCCTTTTTCTTTTTTAAGGTACCAACGTGGGAGAATTCTGCTGTCTTTGATGATACTCACAGTCACAGAATTTGAGGGTTGGAAGGGTTGTCAACAGCCATCCAGCGTTTTCTAAACTGTGGATCACAAGCCTATATGGGCCCACTGGTGTAAAAAAGTTTAAGAAGTGCTGGTAAGTCCAATCCGTACATAAAAGGAATCTTCACTGTGACATGCCCAGCAAATGGTCTATGCTCTGTGTCTGCCTGAAGACCTCTAAGAAGGAAGAACTTCCATTCCTTCCCTGATTCCCCTTTGCGAAAGTTTTTTTCCTGATCTCAAGTCTAAATTTATTTCTTTTCACCTTCAATCCATTGCTTCTGGTTCTGTCCTCTGGGACCAAACTCAAATAGACATAGTGGAGCCATGATTTCCTTATTTTGATTTTTTCTCTCCAGTGACACAAATTGTGAGTTGCCACACCTGCCCATCCTTTGAGATTCTTATCCACATCTTCCCCTAAATTCACTGCAGTGGGTCCACCCAACATTCTGGGGACATTCCCTGCTTTCTTCTCCAAGACTGAGGATGGATAACTAGAGGACTTTGGTCCTCCTTACATACCTGACCCATCTTCTCTTCCTACCAGGCGCCTTCTGGATAATATCTAGCTTTTCTTCCAGGTTCCTCATTGATCATGAAACTGGTTTTGATTTCCTTCTTCCTTGGCCTGGGTTTCTCTATTTAAATGTCGTCTCTAGTTCTCTTCCTGATAGAGGATCTTCCCCCTTTTGAAAAATGTCAGTAAGCTCAGTGCTAGCACTGGGCCCTATAAGACTGGAATGAGAGGTGGAATTCTGAAGGAGTTAACTTGGAGTGGTAGGAATGGACCCAGATCTGTCTGGATGAGCCAGGCTCTGAATCCTTCATGACATGAAGAAACATGCACAGTCTGGTGGGTCTGGCCATGATGGGGCTGAAGCTGTCATGGCAAACTGCTGACTATACCTGGCACCTGGGAGTTGGGCTCCAAGTAGGTGTTCTCTCCAAACATGTGTGTTGCTGTCAAAATAAACCCCAGGCAGCCAGCTGCTGTATGATTCTAACCCCAGGCTTGCTCACAGTTTAGAGGATGTGGACATGCATATTCACCTCAACTAATGCTTTTATGTTCCTTAAGGGAAACTCTCCTTTATTTAAAAAAAAAAAAGACTTAGTCTTGTCTCAAGAAGAAATGACAGGAGGCTTAACTGTTTAACTGTTTCATATGACATGATATGAGGGCAGATTAGAGACAGACTACACTTAGGGTTCCTTCAGGGTATGATTTAATCACAAGCATTAGTCTGTAGGCAGTAAGGTCTAGGACATAATTTTTATTTCCCCATATTTTTACACAGAAATTTTAGTCACAAAAGAAACCCAACATTCCTTTGGTATACGTTGATATTTAGCTCATTGTACTTGTCTTTCCAACTAGATTGTAAGCCCTTCCAGGGCAGGGATAATATCCCATGGCTCTTTGCACACCCACCACCTAACACAGTGTCTTGCACATTAGCTGTCACCCTAGAAATGTTTGTTGATGAGTATAGCCATGGTAAAGCTTATGCTGATATACAGAGAATATTTTTTTTAATTTTTCAGGAAAGAGGAGAGAGAGCCCAAGGTCACCTGGATAGTTTATGACAGAACTTGGACAAGAACCCACATCTCAGGCATCCTTGTTCTGTGTTCTTTCTACCTCACTGTCTCTCACAGCCTGAAGAGGCTAAAGACAGCTTCTTCAACCAGTTATACCCCTATTTCTTGAATCTTTCCTTGTCTACCTCTCTACTTTGTGTATTTTTATATTTACAAATGCACAAAATATGTGGGTTATTTAAAAAAAACAAACAAACTAGAAGTCCTAATCCAAAGAGGAAGATGTGACAATTGGTAGCACTGAGACTCATTGAAATAGAGCCCATGACTAGAATATGGCTCTGGAAGGATATACCTTATTCAAAAGGTACAGAATAGATAAAGATGAGTTGAGGTGTTGTGAGGTATGGGGGAGTAGCATGGTATATTAAGAAGATATTCTCATCCAAGGAAATCCAGGACTTAGAGGAGGTAGAGTATTTGAGTGAGGATCAAAAGAAGCAAAGAGGTGATATTACCATGGAAGGATAATACAGACTGCCTATTCAGAAACAAGAAATATATAAGGATGAGGAAAAAAAAAGAAATACACAAAGAATTTAGGAAGGAGATCACAAAGCTGCCAAGGAGGTTTAGTACTGATAAGGGACTTTAACTATTGGGACATTTGCTATAACTCCCTCGCTGTCAGAAGCAGAGAAGCTGATAATTCATAACACGTCTTAAAGATAATCTTCTTCTTCAAAGGAAGAGAAAACAATGAGCGGAGCTGCTGATTTGGAAGCAATTCTAACTAACATGAGAAATTGGTTGCTGAAGTAGAAATGATGGAAGAGTTGACCATTCCAGGAAACCTGTCATTCACTATAGATTTTTAAAGAGATCTTAGGGAGTTCAGAGAAAGGGTGGGTAGTATTCCCTGGCCTAAAATTCTGCAAAGGAATGGGTTGATTTCAAGAATAAATTTCTAACAACCTCAAGAAAAACTGTTCCAAAAAATTTTCTACAGAAACCAATGTGGATACATTGGAAGTTCATCAACCAACATATTTTTAAAAGACATGTATAGAATATAGAAGCAAAGGCAGGTATTGAGAATAAATACAAAAGAAAAGTATGGTCTTTTAGAAATAGGTCAGGTACACTAAATCCCAGGATTGATTGAGGCTGGTGGTACTTGCTTAAGACAACAGAAAATTTTTAATGTTATACTGGGGAAAAGAGGAAGATTAAAGATGGTATAGAAACTTGAGGGTAGATATGATGATAATGGTGGTAGTGGTAGTAGTAGTGGTAGTGATAAATAATACCACTTCTAGGCTTACTCCCTCACCTGCATTCCCATTGACAGACTCTGTCCCCAGAGGTACAACTACTACTCTTGGATTTCTAGGGGATAAACTTGAGGGTGTGGGTTTTAGTTGCTGTTATTCTCAAACCCCTACTGGTGTGCTTCCTCCTAATAATCAGCCAGTAACCTTGATTAGATTGTAGCAAAGACATTTACTATAATGGTATTTATAAGACCAGTTTGTACAAAATATTTCCCTCAAGAGTCTGGGGCACACTTTCCACAAACACATATGGGAGGAGTGTGCTCAAAATTAGAGTCAAGTGGTAATGAGGCACATGTATAGGACATACTTGTATAAGAGGTAACTCATAGCTTCTGGAAATTTATGAACGGAAAGTTGTCTGACGTTCTTCTCTGGTACAGGGGTCATGTTCATTGATATTGTTTCTTTTCTTAGAATGCTGTCTTTTCATATCTGTTTTGTCTCCAGCTTCTGACTGGATGTCTTGTCTTTTACTGGCCTGGTGTCTCTGATCCCAGAAGGAAATACTGCCCGCTACCAGTGGTCCAGTGTCCTTGATGACCCAAATTGAGGGGAAGGGGGTAAAGAGAGAGAGTTGGAGGAGAGGGGGAGAGAAGAGTAAGAGGAAGAGGAGGGAGGGGAGGAGGAGGAAGAGTTAGCATTACATATAGATATTAGAGAAGAGGCAACATTACTGAATTCTTATTTTGCTTCTATTTTCTATTTTTAATACCAATATTTTTCTGATGATGTTCAGTGACTATGAGTTATAGAATACTAATGTTTCAAAAAAATTTCAGTTGAGGATTACTGAGAGGGCAAAGGGTAGGGGTATAGTGGACATAAGCAAGTTGAGATGTTTAACAAACATGAGATTACACAGAAGAAACAATTTATATAAGGACTGCTATTGAGGAAAATTATGAACAAAAAAGATCAGTGAACAAGAGACCCATAAAATGGATAGTCATGGATTAGCTGTTGTCTTCATTATTGGAGGGAATACTCACATGAGTGAAACTTCTCTGCCAGGGAAAATTATTTTCAGACTAGAAAGGATAGAATCAATCATTCAATAAGCATATATTCTCTACTTAATCCATAACATACATTTAATAAAAAAGCAAAAATAAAAATCTCTTCCCTCTATGAGCTTATATTCTAGAACAAAAATTGTTACAAGGAAGTTAAAAACTAAGATAACTGAAAATATGGTAAGAGTCTCTTGTTTTGCACAAGAAGTTCAAAGAAGGAATATTGAAATAAGTAGTTGGTATGGTTGTGGAGTCAGTGCTGGTCATCTGTGGAAAGATCATGGACAGTGATTCTACAAGATTGGAGAAGATCAAATGTTCTGAATTTTAAAAAATGAAATAAAAATTGAAGAATGGAATCTACAGCTATTAGGCTGGTGATCTTGGACTTTGGTCAGTTTTATCTCTTCCATAAAGCCTTCCTTGACTACTCAGCCTTCATTGATTTCCTTTTTCTCTGAACTCTATAGCACTTAATGTCTGTACCATACATTGTTTTTATTATTATTAACTGAAATTTATGTAGCATTTTAAAGTTTGCTTGCATCAGCTAAAGTGAATCTCACATTTTATAGATGAGGGAACTGGTGTTCCAAGAAGTTTAGGGATTTACCCATGGTCATACAGTTAGTAAGGGTCAAAGTGTCAAAGGCAGAATTTGAAATTAGGTCTTCCTGAATACTTAATTATCTTGTTCCCAGTTTTAAAAGATTTAAATAAATTTTGAGTTCCGAATTCTCTCCCTCCTTCTCCTCTTCCCTCATTGAGAAGACAAGCAATTTGAAATAGGTTATACTTGTTCATTAACTGACTGAATTAACCTCTTATCCCTCATCTGTTAGATGAAGGAATTGAACTAGATGACTTAATTCTCCATCTATGATTCCATGACTGGGTCTCACCCAGACTATCATCTTCTCCTAGGATAGAGTCAATCTTTATTTACCCACAATCTCCTTTCTACCCCCTACATACCAGATGCATCCAAAACATCTGTATCATGTATTCAGGAGGTGGCAAAGGGCAATTCACCAAGTTCTTCATGTTAGCTATTAAAATGCATTCTTCATCTTAGGCCAGGAACCTCCCCATCCCCAGACAGAACTTCCCTTTCCTGGTATTCTGCATCTCAAGGAAAATTTGAATCTGTCTGGGGAAAGGGTCTGAGCAATGGGAGTTCATTCCTAAGTTTGAAATCCTGGATATTATAAGTTTCAAAGGAAATCAAGAGATCTGGGTTTCTGAGGGTAAGAGTGTAGAGGTGAAGGGAGGGCTTAAGATCCCTGTAGACTAGATCCTTGTCTAACACTCACAGATACTCCTCCCGGGAAATTCCAATGACTAAGTCTATGATGAGGGACTGCTTTGGAGACTGCATTTGATACGCTGTCTCCTCTATCCAATGAAAGAGGGGGAGGGTAGAGAAGCTGTCCCAAGGGCAATAAGGGAGTTGCCTGGATGCATGTGGAGGAAGTTACATTTCCCTCCCCACTTTCCCAGGGACAGAGAGGAAGTGGTAAGAGCTGCTGATAGTCCTGGGAATTGTGTTGCATCTTTGGGTGTTTGGGGAATTGGTCAGATTTGTTCTATGGAGGTCATTCAGCTCTGTGCTGAATTTTCTGGTGTCTCTGGGACTGCTAACAATTGCATTTACTTCAAATAGGGCTGAATCAAAAGTACCCGTACCTTCTATTTCAGGCAACTATGATCACCAGAGAGTTCCCACTTGCTTATTAAACAGATATGGTATTATCATGTATTATTCATATGTGCCTTATGTACATACAAGACTGGAAGCTCCATGAAGACAGGGCCATGCCTTTCTTCCTTAAACTGTATCTAGCAAAGCTTTGGATTAATGATCTCAGTCTAACACTTGGCCTCCTTCTAATCACCAAGCCACTTTGGCAAGAAACAACTTGCTTTCTAAAGGCCACAATATAACCCAGAGGTCTAAGATATGCTTTCAGCACACATAGGCAGATCCTGGGTTCTCCCTGCATGAGCAATGGAGCTGGTGGAGCTGCTTGCCCCATGTATTAGTAGTATCACACCCAGATACAGCCCAAGATCATATAGTGTTAGAAATGGAATAATCCTGTAGATGTTCAGATCACCCAGAATGACTCCTCAACTTGTAGTTTGGAATACTGAGATTCAAAACAGCTATCTTTGCTGTTTCCCTTAGGCGGTCATAATGGAAATGGAAAATTTGTATATGCCCATATACGTTTTATTTCTAATGTATATTCAATAAAATGTATATCTATCAATCATAATTTCAATGCATCTTCCCCATAGCTAGAGTTACCCCTAGGCCCTGTTGGAATTTCTAGTTATTCAACCCAACACTATTGTCCTATAAAAACACCCTTGGCTCTGATTTCAGGCCCATTGTTCTGTTGAAAGTTGGATTCCATTTTGAGCCCTTCCCTGTATTAACAGGACTGACAAGGTAGGCCCTTTTAGGAACAGACAAGTGGAAGAATAGTGTTAGAAGTGCCTAACTCAGCACAGAGTAGTTGTTTTGGTGGGCCTGTTTATTGAAGACAAGTTGGCTTTCCAAAATTGAGAAGGACTTGTAGTCCCTGATCATTCATTCAATTCATTCATTCGATAAGAAACTACTAAGTACCTGCTATATTTAGCACAGAACCTGACACACTGTAGGAGCTTAATAAATATTTATTGTATTGTACAGAGTGTCCCTAAGGTCTGAATACATAGGAAATCTCATTAACTATCCATATTTTCAAAAAATGAATGAAATTTTCAACATTTTATTTAATTAGCATAAATGAGATTTCATAGGAAGACATAGGAGACATATCGGAAATCTCATTAATTAATTAAATTAATCTCATTAATATGGAAAATAGTCCCCAATAGCTAATGAAAGCTTTTATTCCATATGAAATTGTCATAGCTAAAATTTATGTTAATTAAATGAAACGTTGTTGAAAATTTCATTCATTTCATTTCTTGAAAATTTGCATAGTTAATGAGATTCCCTACATGTCCAGACTTTAGGGACACCTTGTATAGTTTTGTTAGGCCCTGTATTAGGTATTAGAGATAGGACCAAAAAGTAGATTCTGTCCTCCAGGAGATCACATTCTATTGGGAAGAAATAGTAAGTCAACACAAAACATAGAGAAAGTTAAGTGAAAAAAAAATCAGGGATAAAATGGTGACTTTATTTTTGGGCGGGGGGAGGGATAATGAGAAAAGATCAACCAAACCCAAATGTATCAGTTACAAGCTGGGGCTGTCAAATTGATCTAATGGGTAGAAAACTCCCCTCTGGGGCCAGAATTCAGGCAAATAGGGTAGGAGATATTATTTGTTCACCTCACTACTCTTCAGTCTTTAGTGACTCTCCCATGAATCTCCCTCCCTCATTCAACACCAAATGAATGTTTGATAAGAGCACTAACCCTAATCGGAATTTTAAAAGGCAATGATAATTTAAGTTACTGACCTATAGAGGCAAACATTGGGCAGGAAACAGACAAAAGCATCTTAATTTGATTACTTTCCATTCAGAAATGCCTGAGATGGAGGATGACCTCCCTCTCCATCTCTCTATGCTAGAGACAGTGTGTTTTAGTGGAAAGAGTATTGTATACAGCGCTGGGCATTATTTCAGAAAATCCGATAAGGAGTTGTACCCGCCACTTCTAGAGAGGCTGTAGGCTGCAAATGGAGTGTGAGAGATCCATCCATTTTCTAACTTTACCTCTGTGTCTTGTTTGACCTCAATTACTTGTTACCAGGGAGGGCTTTTACTTTGGAATGAGAAGACAGGGGCTCATTTAGTAGATAGTGATAGAGATACAAAAAATAAAGAATCAGGGGCGGCCAGGTGGCGCAGTGAAGAGCACTGGCCCTGGAGTCAAGAGGACCTGAGTTCAAATGCGACCTCAGATACTTGACACGCTTACTAGCCATGTCACCTGGGGCAAGTCACTTAAGCCCAATTGCCCTCCAAAAAGCAAAAAAAAGAAGAAGCAATAATAGATAAAACACTTAAAAATTAGAAGAAAGCCAAAACAGAACAGTTCAGAAGTGGACACTCAGAAAAACAATTTTATGACTATGGGTGTTAAATTGAATATACAGTGGTTGGGATGGGGAGGCAGGAGTTGGTGCAGGCCTGTAATCCCCACTACTGGGTAGGCTGAGGCTGGTGTCCCCATTGAGTCCAGGAGTGTTGAGCTGCAGTAAGGTTAAAGCTGATCAGATGTCCGGGCGAAGTCACCAAAATGCCAAGAAAGTGGGGGGTCCACCATGCTGCCTAAGGAGAAGCAAACCAATGAAAATTTAGCTGGTTGGTGAGTAGTCCCTGCTCTTCCAGCTTCAATGAAACAGGAAGAATCAGTCTCAAAAACAAAACAAAGCAAAAATTTAAATTTAATATAAACTCATAAAAACCCCAAATTACATCATTTCACCATTTCACATTTAATACTCTTTTTTGTCCTTTTTATATTGAAATTTGTTGATGATTGCTAAGTTCATGATAAAAGACAAAAAATACAGAAAAAAAACCCCAATCCTTTCTTGGTGAGTAGCTGTGTGACTATGAGAAAGTCCTTTAAACCTCTAAGAGTCTGTTTCCTCATTTGTTAAATAGGGATAATATTTGTACTATATGCCTTACAGGGTTGCTGTGATGGTCAAAAGAAAAATGTTAGCATTTAGTAGATCCTCTTTCTCTCTTTGCCTCTCCTCCTTTCACTTTTTCCTCCTTCTTTACTCCATTTCTGATTCTTTCCTTGCCTTCCATCTCTCTCCTTTTCTCCCATCCTTTCCTCTCCTCTCCTCTCTTTTCCTCTCCTTCCTTCCTTTCTTCCTTCCTTCCTTCCTTCCTTCCTCTTTCCTTCCTTCCTTCCTCTTTCCTTCCCTAGACTAAAAAAACCTCACAGCTCAAGATCATTTTTATAATATGTAAAAAGTTAGAAAAAAGAATCTTAGAAGCCAACAGTACATGCAGGAGAGCTCTTCAATTCACAGTTGTGAAAACAGACTCAGAGAAGTCTCTTTGTCTCTTTCCTTTAGCTGCTGACTGTAATATGGAACTGGAAAAATTCATAAACCTATACATGTGTCTTATTTGTGATACTTATTCAATCAAATATGTCCATTGATTGGGATTGTCTACCTGGGAGTGGCCACTGATGGCAGATTTATGAGCAAGTGCAGAAGGTGATGATGATACAGGAGGGCACATGTGGATGGTGTTCCATCTGTGCTGTTGATGCCCACATCAGTGATATTACCGGCCCATTGCAGGATCACAGTCATTCAGTCAATCAAGACTTATTGACACCCCTTCTGTCTATCTCCTGTTTACACATGGGTGCATTGAATAGGTATCTCTCTAAAAACAATCTTTAAAATCCTTTTAATTAAGTGCCTTCAATGTATTTGTGCCCCTAGGTTTGTTATATTTTTCCTATAGGTCAGTGATCCTTCCAGAAAAAAAGGTTCGCCACACTTTTGCTGTTGGTACCAGAGTATCTAGCACCCTGTCCTCAGCATGCTCTCCCCACTTCAATAAGCTCTCTCTCTGGTTAAATGTACATCAGTATGTTTACGATTTCCTCACAGACTAAGCAGCGTCTGAGAGCCAGAGCTTGAAACAGCTTCCTTCCTACTAGGACATTGGAGCTGGGTCCCTATTGGATAAGAAAAAATTAGTGAGTGTGAGGGATAATTTATAGTGAAGTTTCCCCATTCTGAAAAATCAAATCTGGAATGGCTTCAGTATTCACTAGGCCTAAGGTCAGGTCACCTGACCTTCAAGCAATCTGGGGCTTAGAGCAATGGAGACCCTCCCCCAGAGCCAACTCAGCACAAGATATGCCAAATAAGGTTAAGACTGCTTTCATTGGCACCCACATGTGTCCGGGTCCTTTGTCTCAGAGAAATTCTCACGCTTAGGTTGTGGTGCACCCCCCCTACCAATAAGAGTGAAGGCCAGTTGAGGGGGTTGGGTTGCTGCATTGGAAGATTACATAATCATAGGCTGGCTTCTACCTGTCGCTCTCCCCCTGCAGATGCCATGTTGGGCTACAGGGTGTAGAGTCCTTTCTCATGAGAAAGAATAAAGACCTTTTCTGACCTTAGATTCACTCTGAACTCTTTTGTCTCACACATGAGGGTAATACCAGTCATGAAGGATTGAAATAGAAAGAAGGCAGATCTCAGCTCCTGAGTTTGGACCCTGTCTTTTCCAGGTGACCTTGGGAAATTGTTTAAAGACTTTGGGGCTCTAATGCTATGTACCTTAACGAAGAGAGACCAGGTAAAAATTGCTTCCCATGAAGGGGGTGAATGAAGGAGGATTTGTATCCAAAAATGGGCGGTAAATTAGCCTCCTCATCCCTGCCCCCACCCAAGGGGAAACCTGTCCACCAAGCAGCCGTAATTCTACTGATTAAGCAGTCGTGACTGAAGGAACTGCATTGTCTATTCCAAAAGTTGATTTTGCCAAGGTAAAATTAATGCCTGAATCCTTGTTCTCCAGTGAATTTGTATGGTGACTTTAAACTCTTTAAGAAACCATACCCCATGATTACCTCCATCCACACCTGTACAAACAGCTGTCATCTCTCCACTGAGATAATTGCAAGCAATGCTTCATTAGGCTAGGGGGTCTTGCCACCTCCCTAGCAACAAGAACTTGCTCCCTAAGACCCTCAGCTCACATTTTTGTAGTCTAGTCTGCTTGGAATATGATGGCTCAAAAGGGAAAAACATTGGCGGCATGAAAAATACCGGGGTATTCCTGTTTAAGAGCAAAATGGCTTCACTTACGGTCACAGAGGCAGTATGGTGTAGTGGATAAAGTATTTGGCCTAGGCTCAGGAAGACTTGGGTCTTTGTATCCATAGAATTCGATTTGTATGATCCTTTTACTACTTATATCAAGCACAAAAAAAAAAAAACAACAACAAGGAGATATATTCTAGTTAAAGGTCTTTGTTACTGTCATGGAAGATGTCGAGGCCAGAATTCAAATGGAAGAGGGTTTCTTTTTAGAGGGTAAAATCTTCCAGATGCTTCTGTTTTCAGATGACATTGTGCTCATTGTATTTCATTCCAGAACACTGCAGACCCTCCTAAATGAGATCTTCAATTACTTCGAAGAATTCAGACTAACAATTCACACAGGAAAAACCAAGTGGATGAGAATGCAGAACATGATATGCAAGTAGTTAGACAATCACCCAGCTGCTTCATCAATTAATGAACAAGAACTTACTAAGCATTTACTATGTGATAGAGGATGGAGATACAAATAAAAACAACTGACAAGAAGTTTATGTTCTAATGGGGGAGAAAAGTACATATATAATAATATGTAGAATAAATATAAAAAGAATAAATACAAATAAATGCAAAATAGTTAAATACAAAGCAGATAGGGAGGAAGGGTCCTAGCATTTAGGATTATCAGGAAAGGTTTCACCTAGAACATGACTTGAGCTAGGTCTTAGAGGAAAGAAAAAGATTCTGTGAGGCAGAGGGGAGGAAGCAATGTATTCCAATCAAAAGCATGGAGACAGGATGCCATTAGTTTGGTCAGATCACAAGTTCAGGAGGACTAAGTAAAGTCGAGTGTCCATGTAAGTTATGGCTAAATTGAGAAGGGCTTTAAAAGCTAAACAGAGGAGTTCATATCTTATTCTTGAAGTAATAGGGAGTAACAGTAGTTTATTGAGAAGGGAAGTAACATGGTCATATTTACTCTTAAGGAAAGGTTTCTTAACCTGAGGTTTATGCAACTTAAAAAAAATTATTTGGGCTTCTACTTCTAGCGAACACCAAATGGCAGATGACGCCAATGGGGCAGGAGGTGTGAGAGGTCCCAGGGGCCCCGGAGTTGAAGGCTATGGAGGCTTCTTCGGGGGCTTTGGCAGTGGGGGCCTAGGTCAAGGTCAGGGCCGTGGTCGAGGCCGTGGTTGTGGCTGTGGGGCCCGGGGAGGAAAGGCCGAAGACAAGGAGTGGGTTCCTGTCACTAAGCTGGGCCGGCTAGTCAAGGACATGATGATCTAGTCTTTGGAAGAGGTCTATTTTTTCTTGCTTCCTATCAAGGAGTCTGAGATCATAGATTTCTTCCTGGGATCTTCACTGCAAGGTGAGGTTCTGAAGATCACGCCTGTTCAGAAACAAACTAGACCTGGATAGTGTGCCAAGTTCAAGGCTTTTGTGGCCATTGGTGATTACAATGGCCATGTTGGTTTGGGTATCAAGTGCTCCAAAGAAGTGGCCATAGCTGTTCGTGGTGCTGTCATTCTGGCCAAGCTGTCCATCGTTCCTGTGAGACGTGGCTACTGGGGCAACAAGATTGGCAAGCCTCACACAGTACCCTGCGAGGTCACTGGGCGATGTGGGTTGGTTCTGGTGTGCCTGATCCCTGCCCCTAGAGGTACTGGCATTGTCTCAGCTCCTAAGAAGCTCCTGATGATGGCTGAAATGGATGACCGCTACACTCTGCAAGAGATTGTACTGCCATTCTGGGCAATTTTGCTAAAGCTACCTTTGATGCCATCTCCAAAACATACAGCTATCTAACCCCAGACCTGTGGAAGGAGACTGAGTTCACTAAGTCTCCTTATCAGGGATTAACCTACCATCTTGTGAAGACTCACACTCATGTGTCTGTCCAGAGGACCCAGAAAGCTGCTGTGGCAACCACATAGATGTTTTTTAATAAACAAATAAATTGAACTATGCCTGATAAGGAAAAAAAATTATTTTGATAACCACATTTCAATATAACTAATTGCTTCCTTTTGTACACCTATGTATTTTTATGCATCTTAAAATATTATTCTGAAGAGTCCATAGGCTTCATGAACCGGACTGCCAGGGGCATCTATGACACAAAAAGGTAGCTTAAGGAAAATCACTTTGGCAGCATTATGTAAGATGGCCTGCAGTGGGCAGAGACCTGAGACAGAGACCAATTAAGAGACTGTTGCAATCGTTTAATCAACAGGTGATGAGGGCCTGAGCTAGGATGGTGGCTATGTGAGTAGAGAGAAGGAGTCAGAAGCAAAGGATGCTGTGAAGGTAGAAACAACAATTATTTCCTATGCATGTGTTGGACCAACCCCCTAGACATAAAATGAAATGGACTCAAAATTGGATAAGAGTAAGATAGACAGCATTGCATTTCTGAAATAAGCAGAGTCTTCAATGAGGTCAAGCTTCCCCTTGAAACAATAACAACAATGATAGCAGCCTAACAGTTATATAATGCTCACTGTTTGGCCCTGTGCTCAGCACTTTGCAATGATGATCTCATTTGATTTGCACCACGATCCCTGAAGGCATATGCTAGCAACATCTCCATTTAAAAACGTAGGAAACTGAGGAAAATGGGTGAAGTGACTTGCCCAGGGTCACACAGCTAGTAAGTCTCTGAGGCCGTGTCTGAACTCAGGTCTTCCTGACCCCAGGCCCAGGGCTCTATCTACTGCACCACCCAGCTGCTGAACAAAAATCTAACTAGCCAACATTATAATATTGATATTTAATGCAAGATGGCTAGGGACCACGGAATATCACAGTCTCTGAAGAACCAAAGTGCAGGTTACCCGAGGGCAACAGAGAAATGAATTACAGGTGTTCATTGGCTATACTATGTTATAAACAAAATACTGTATGTACAAAGCTGATTCAAAGATGGTATGATATGACACGACACGACACGACACAACATGACACAATACAATACAATATGATATAATTAATATATAATATGATACAACGTAACATAACATATACAGTGTAGTACAGGATAGTATGGTATAATATGATATATGATATGATATAACTATACTATATAATTTATATAGTATAGTATCATATAGTATGATATAGTGTAATATAGTATGATACAGTATGGTATAATACAATATAATATGACATGACATGGCATGGCATGACATGATATGGTATAACATAGCATGGTATAGTATAGCATAATATAGTATAGTGTAATATAATGTTAGTGATATATGTGATATAATCATATATCTTCATCATTAATATAGTTATCATTATTATTTGGAGGCAATTGGGGTTAAGCAACTTGCCCAGAGTTACACAACTAGAGAATACATGAGCCACATTAGAACTCAAGTCCTCTTGACTGCTGAGCTGGTGCTCCATCCAATGGCTTGGATGCCACTCGAAGATATCAAAGAAGTGGTTGGCCAGTTATATAGTAGAAGTGAAGGCTAATAGATGATCAATGCTGATACCCACGAAATTTTTAGAGAGCAACGTTAAGAGAAGTCTCCTAGCTTGTTACATCAACATCACACAGAGTTCTTACAGAAGGACTTGGATAAGAATTGTTCTGTAAGATAAAAAGTCACTGAATGGTCTGTTATCTGACTGTGTCACTTCCCCAGCTCAATGGACCCCAGTGATTAACATCTATAACCAAATAGAAAATCCTATGTTTGGCTTTTAAAGCCCTTCATAACCTGCCTCCTTCCTACCTTTCCAGTCATCCTAAACCTTCCTTGTGTCCTATGTGAACCAGTGCTGCCAGCCTCCCTGACGTTCCTCACACATCTCCCAACGCTGGGATTTTGCACTGGCTGATCCCCACACCTGGCACTCTCTACCCCCACCTCTGCCTCTTAGATCTCCTGGATTCTTAAGTGTCCACTGACTTCCCACCTCCTGCAATCTGCCTTAGTGGCTTCTCTCTGAGATGATCCCCAATTTTTTCCTGTGTAGATCTTGTTTGCTGCATAGTTATTTATGCTGTCTCCCGCTTTAGACCATAAGCCCTTTGAAAGCAAGGATTCCCTTCTGCCTTTTTTTGGTGTCCCCAGCTCTCAGCGCAGTGCCTGGCACATAACGGATACTTATTAAATTCTTATTTACTTGACTTGTGTCTTTGGACTGAGTGTTGATATCAATGAGACCACAGCTCCCCTGAGATAATGAAGTAAATGGCTTTACAAGGGTTTATGAAGTACTTTTCTGTGAGATGGGTAATAAAGCAAAGATCTATATTTTACAGATGAAGAAACTGAGGCTTACATGGATAAATGGCCTTGCCTGCCCCATGATCACACAAGCTAGTAAGTTTTAAAGGTAGAATTAGAACTTGTCTCTTGACACACCAAATCATCCCAGTACCCTTTTTGTACCACAGTTAATGGGACTGTAATGACTATTGTGTACATTGTATAATACCATTATAAAAATTACATAATAATAATTGCAATGTAAATGTTTTTGATCAGTCATTTCAGTCCTGTCCAACTTTTCATGACCCTAGTGGGGGTTTTCTTGGCAAAGATATTGGAGTGGTTTGTCATTTCCTTCTCCAGCTCATTTTACAGATGAGGAAACTGAGGCAAACAAGATTATTTGTTTAGAGTCACACAGTCACACAGCTAGTAAGTGTCTGAGGCTGGATTTGAACTCAAGTAGAGGAGTCTTCTGGACTCCACTCGCAGCACTTTATCCACTCTATCCTCTAGTCCCCAGTATAAATACAATTGTCCCCTTTCTTTCTATGCTTTTGGAATCATTCCAGAAATGTTCCAGAAAACTTTAGTTATGAATACAAGTCAAAGAATCATAGTATCCTAAGTCTAGACTTGGAAAAGACCTGAGAGATAATCTAACTCAACCCCCTTATCCCTGGATCAGGAAACTGGGACCAGGGATATTAAGTGACTTGCCCACAGTCCCAATGGTAATAAGTAACAGAGGCAGGCTCTCTGACTCCAAAACAGTGTCTTCACTGTGACACACAACTTCCTATACTTCTATTAATAGTACTGGGGGTTGGGGATAGAGTGTGTACTTGGAGAAAGGAAGGCCTGAGTTCAAATCCTGCCTCAGACATTTAATAGCTGAGTGACTCTGGGCAGGTCACATAACTGCTATCTGTCTCAGTTTCCCCATCTGTAAAATAATAACTGCCATTTATATAACTTTTTAGAGTTTGTAAAGCACTTTGCAAAATTATCTCCTTACATCAACACAACCAAGGTAGGTAGGTGTTATTCATATCCACATTTTAGAAATGAGGAAACCTAGGTAGATAGGCAGGTTGAATCCAGGAAGATGACTTGCCCAGGGTCCCACAGCTTGTAAGCATCTGAAGCTGAATTTGAACTCGGGTCTTCCTGACTTCAGGTCTAGGACTCTATCTACTGTACTAACTGGCTGTCTCCAGAGGATAATAAAACAATACTTACCTCAAAGGTTTACTGCAAGGATGAAACGAGATAACATATGTAAAGCACTTTGTAAAACTTGAAGTGCTATGTAAACACTGGCTACTATTAATCCTAATAGGGCACAGTGGATAGAGGGCCCTGCCTGGAGTCAGGAGGACCTGAATTCAAATTTGGCCTCAGACATTTACAAGCTGTGGGACCCTGGATAAGTCATCTCCCCAAGTTCAAATATAGCCTCAAATACTAACTAGCTGTGTGACCCTGAGCAGGTCACTTTAACCAACTCTTTGCCTCAGTTTCTTGAACTACAAAAATGAGCTGGAGAAGGAACTGGCAAACTACTCCAGTATCTTTGCCAAGAAAACCAGTGATGGGATGGTGAAGAGTTAGACTCGACTGAAATGACTGAATAATTAACATTGATGTGTACAGCGCGGGGCTGTGCCCTGTGAGAGATATTCCAGGGTCTCACCTTATCTTCCCCACTGAGTCAAGTTAGTTTTCTAATTTGGTTCGCTCGGTTGAGGCCCTGCTGGTACCAGGTATTAGTGGGCGATTAAGACACGAGCAGCTGTTTTGCCTGGAAAAGTGGGGGGAGGGATGATACAGGTTCGATATCCCACGTTGCAAAGACTAAACCAACAGCTGGCGAACCAGGCCAAGGCCAACAGCAGAAGTGGAAGGTCACCGACCCAGGTACCAGGTAGGAGCATGCATGTGGTTTGAAGTGGGGAGCTAGAGACCCCGAACCAAGAGGCTTGCACCCAGGGTCCGGTCAGAACAGCATGGAAGAAGTCGGAACTTTGGCCAAAGCTGCTTGTCTTCCCTAATGCGGGAGTGAGAGCCAGTGCTGTGTGCTAACAGCCGGGGCCCCTTCGTCTCCCCCGACCTCCGAGAGGCCTCCCGGCTGCTGCTCTGTGCGTGCACGGAGCTCCGATCCGCCCCAGACCAAAGCACGCGGGGCTTCCCTTCTGAAGTCCTGCCTCCTCTTAAGGGACTAAGAACTGTAAGAAACCTTAGAATTCATGTCGTCTCCTTTCCCTTCTCTCCCTGGTGTAGTTTGGGGCTGCTGGGAACCCGGAGATGTAAGGTACCGGCCAGTTTTCCCGGAGAGACTTCAAGCACTCAAGGAGACCGTTGTCACTGCACGTGGACCCAGCGCTCTTTCCCGATGCCCCGGGACGGCTCTCCTCAGCCACGGTCCTCTTCTTCTGTCCCACTTCTCATCCGCTACCAGGGGCCGTCTCCAGCCGTCCTCATCTACATCTTACCCCTGGACCCAGATGGCTCTGGGGGAGAGAGTGAGGCTGGCAGCTTCGCACAGCCCTCCTCACTTACACCCAATTACTTGTGTGTCATGGCGTCGCCTTCCTGACGTCGTGACCCTCCTCAGGAACCAGGACAAGCAACACCCTCTATCTGGCCTGCCTTAACTCACGAGAAGCAACCTTGGGAGGCCCCAGGAAACCGAGGGAGATGGAGCAATAGCAACAAGAATAATAACCAGCATCAACGTAGCACTTACCGGGCACCGGGCACCGCGTGCTAGGCCCTTCACAATGGTCACCTCATCTCGACTTGACACCGTTCTGGGAGGTAGATGTTGTTGTTATTATTGTTGTTGTTATTGTTATTATTATTGTTGTTATTGTTGTAGTTATTGTTGTTGTTGTTGTTGTTATCTCCACTTTACAGATGAGGAAATTGAGGCAAACTCAAAAGAGGGTGGAGAGGGGATCATGGCAGGTGGCTCTCCTCGGGACAAGCTGTTTGTAAGTGGTTAGAGGACAGCAGACTTGGAGATGAAAAGGGTCATGGAGGTCATTTAGTTCAGCAACCTCATTTCATTGATGAGGAATCTGGAGAGGCAAGATCTGAATTCAGGTCTCCTGGGTGCCAGGAAATGATTCAACTGTCTAACACAGATGTCAGAAACTTATAAGGAAGTACAAGACAGACCCTTGGCCTAAAGACGCTTAGGCTGAGATAATACAGGATTCTGGCTCCCAGCTAGGTGGTACAGAGTATTGATCTTGGAGTCAGAAGACTGAGATTGAATCCTGCCCCCACACAATTACTAGTTGTGTGACTCTAGGCAAGTCATTTAACTTCTCAGCCTCAGTTTCCCTCATTTGTAAAATGATTATAGTAATCAAACTTGTTTCCCAGGGTGGTTGTGAGAATGAAATGAGATAATCTATGTGAGGCATTTTGTAAACCTTAAAGTGCTATGTATTTAATTATTAGCTATTAATCTTTTTACCTCTGGTGGTAGGTACTTAGAAAGTTTTTCTTTTAGGTTCTCATTCTCTTGCTTATAAGCCTTTGTCATTTTCATGGAATTACCTCCCTTCCACTGTTTGTCAAACCATC
Organism: Pseudochirops corinnae; assembly: GCA_028646515.1. Taxonomy (NCBI): domain Eukaryota; kingdom Metazoa; phylum Chordata; class Mammalia; order Diprotodontia; family Pseudocheiridae; genus Pseudochirops; species Pseudochirops corinnae. Next base: position 247,044,926 of record CM053587.1, read on the forward strand.
TGCCTTCTCTCCTCCTTTAAATCATAACCCAAGGCCTGTCACTGTCAGGAAGCCTTTCAGGAGGAAGTAAGATGAATCTTAAACTGCCAACATAATCTCTGAGTTATCCTTCCCTTTCCAAACACTTGTCTAAATCAGGGCTGGTGTTCTTCTTGTCCACTCGATTTGTATGCTCCTCTGATGTGGTTTGGCGTTGCTGGGAACCCAGAAATGTCAGGGTACAGGGTGGCATCTTCCTGGAAAGAATTCACAACCTCAAACCTTCTTCCAGTCAAATGACAAGGTCATCGTAATGCCAATAGCAGGCAGGGTTCCTAGCGAATCTGCAATTAATGGGGGTGAGGCTGATGCTTCCATACAAAAAAGACAGTGAAAGGATCTGGATGGGATTAAGGAGTGTGTATGTAAGTAGTCTGGGGTGGGCAAAGAGCCACAGTGAAAGGAATGTCAAGTAAGCTAATTAGGTGACCTAGGTGGGTTGCTGTGGGTCAGTTGCCTTGGGTGGGAGTGCCAATGATCTGGGCTGCTGAAATGTATGGGGAAATTCAGGGACTGGGTTGCTTTCAAGGAGATGGTCTTGATGAGGTACAGGTTCTGGGACCCCCCCTTGAACTCTGATGGAATCTTCCCACTTGATGAGGCATTTGCCTGAAGCCATAAGCCTTTCATTATAGCTGTTGCTAGCCTAGCCCTCCTTTGTCCAGCTACTTCCCACCCTTAATCTCTCATCACTGGAGTCTGACCTCATTTGACTCCTCCTGAAGACCCTCCCCAAACTCCTCCTCTAGCACCCGTAGTTTCCTCCCACAACCTTTCTGTATATAAGACCCCATCTTGTCTCCCTGAGAAAGAAAGCTGGAGAATTTCACTCTGTCAGGTTATTCTGGCCCACTTGTCCAACGCAAGTATCATAGGTAGCAAGACTCCTTAAGAGTCTACCTCATTGTGGTAGATCTCTAATAAACTTTGTTTTTCTTTGGCTGAGAGAAGACTTGAGTCAAAATCATTCGGCAGGACCTGGCATGTTGGTATTTTGGCGTCTCAGGCACCTCTAAGCCTTAAACCTCTACAGTCTTTTCCTTTTAGGGGTCCAGGTCCCATTACCCCATCACCTCCAGGGACAATTGGATCTTAGCTTTCCTCTGTTACCCAAGCATTTAATATGGGAGTGTGTACCCTTTCCATATTTAAATACTTTCTGACTAACTTTTCCTTTTTGTCATGTTGCAGAGTTAAAAACATTGAATAGAGTCTACTGCCTCACTGCCTGTTTAAGATAGGGCTGAGAAGGTCTGTCTGCCTTTCCCAGATGCACTATCATTTGGGGGGAATGGTATTTAAAGCCTAAATCCAAAATGATGTGCATTTTGTTACTTGATGGGCTGCAGTTTTGCATCTACAAAGAATAGTTTCTATGAGGGCTCCAGGTATGGCCCATTCTATTCTGGCCTTCTGTGACTCAGCAGCGGGAGTAGAGCCTTAGGGGGGATCCTCCAAAATGAGTGTATTCCTCCCCATTATTTCCATCCAAATGGCCTCTATCCTCCTTTAGGTGCTTATCACCTTTCAAGAACATTTATTAAGTGATCACTTCGTGCCAGGCACCCTGCTAAGTTCTAGAGATACAAAAAAAGGCAAGATAGTCCCTGCTCTCAAGTAGCTTGCAGTCTAATGGGGAGATAACATGTAAAAAAAGAGTTTTGTTGTTCAGTCATTTTTCAGTAGTGTTCAACTCTTGGTGATCCCATTTGGGGTTTTCTTGGAAAAGATACTGGAGTGATTTACCCTTCCCTTCTCCAGCTCATTTTACAGATGAGGAAACTGAGGCAGACAGGGTTACATGACTTCCCCAGGGTCACACAACTAGTAAGTGTCTGACGGCAGATTTGAACTTAGGAAGAAGAGTCTTTCTGACTCCAGGCCTAGCACTGTATCTGTTGTGCCATCTCACTGTCCCCCTACTATTTGCCAGTCATTATTCAAAACCAGGACAGAGACTCTTTCCAGACTCCCTTTATATTACTGCCCTCTAATACAAGCCTATGATGTAGCCCTCCTGGCCTATTTGCTGCTCCTTGAACCAATTTGCCGTTCCATTTTGCATATCTGTTTTTGTCCCATGACTGGAATGAATCCCTTCATACAATATTTGTCAAATGCTTAGCACAGTGCCAGGAATATAGCAGGCACTTAATAAATGCTTGTCCCCCCTTCCCTTCTCACTCATCTCCTCTTAGGCCTCTTAGAATCCTCACCCTTCTTCAAAGCTAAGCTAAATGAAGCCTTTTCCTATCCTTTCCCTCCTTAGTACTCACTCCCGGCTCCACCTACCTTAATATTTACTTATCTATGCATGTGGTATCAACCCAGTAAAAGGCCTGCCCCTCTGAGACCAACAGTCTGGTTTTTGTCTTTGTATTCCCACCCCAGGCCTGGAACCACACCTTGTACTAGGGCTTGATTAATATTGGTCGTATCTCTCCCTTCCCCTCCCCTCCCCGCCCTTTCCACAAATTATCAGACATTCTTCCATCTTGTAGAGATTTAAGCTCTCCTTGGCCAAGCTACCTAGTCCACCCCTCTCTGGGCCTCTTTCCCTTCCCAGGATAGAATCTGTTCTGTTTCCCACTTTCTCTGTCACCTCCAAATCAGACCCTCCTGATTGGAGTCCTGAGATCCAACAGCAGAATCCTCCATTAACATTTCTGTTAACATATTCACAGATGTACGGGTCAGAGTGTGATTGTACTAGTGAGCCAGAGAGGGAGGGAAAACCTGGCTTTGCTCTTTTTCAGCCTGTCCCAAGGCTGAGGGTGATACAGGGCCACATATCTATCCTGGTCTGAAAGCAGGAAACCAATGCCCTTTCCAAAAACTCAGATGGACCCAGGCATAGCAGCTTGGGTTTCTCATGATTCCCAAGTGGCATCTGAAAGTAAAGGGATTCTGTCCCCCTTGTCTGGAACTCCAGCTACCTATAGCTGGGTTTTAGGTTCCTTTTGGGCAGATGGCCAGCTGGCTGATAGAATGATTTATTCCCAGTTCTTCTTGGCCATCCAAGAACTACAGCCTCTGAAATTCTTGCTAATGGAAGGTTTCCCTTCTAGAAACTTCACCAGAGACACTGAATCAGAGCTGGGTTCCCTTGGCCAGAGATGCAGTGTAATCAGTCAAGCAACATTTATCTGTTAATCACCTACTACGTGCTAGTCATTATGCTAGGCCCTGGGGAAACAAACACAAAAAATAAATAGTTCTTGACCTCAGGATGCTCCATCCACAGGGGCAGCCTGTCATCATAAAAATATGTGCAATATATATACAGAGTTAAATACTGGACTCTTCTGGATGGGTGTGGATGGGGAGTTACTAGCAGCTGGGAGGATCAGGAAAGATCTCAAGTAGGAGCTAGGAATTGAGATGATCTTCCAGGGAGCTAGGGATTTCTAGAGGCAGAGGTGAGGGAGAAACGCATTCCAGGCATGGGGAGAGGGCAGGGAACAGCTTGTGGGAAAGGAAAAGGAATTTTGTGTGTGAGGAATAGTGAGAAGGCCAGTTTGACTAGACATTAGAGCATTTAAAGGACAAAAACATGAAATAAATCTGGACATATAGGTTGAAGCCGGGTTGTGAAGGACTAAAATACAAAAACAGAATTTTTATTTGCTCCTAGTAGTAAAAAGAGAGTCATGGAAGATTCTAGAGCTAGGCAGTGACATGGTCGGACCTGTGCTTCAGGAACATCACTTTGGAAACTGTGTGGAGGATGGCTTGGAGAAGGGGGAAGACTTGAAACCGGGAGACTAATTATGAGATGATTGGAATAGTTAAGACAAAAAGTACTGTAGGTATGGACTAAGGTGGTGGCCATGTTAATAAAGAGAAAGTGACAGAGATGTTGAGAAGACTTGGTGACTGAGAGGAGATGTCAGGTGAGTGGGAAATTGAGGATGACTGAAAATGTGATACCCTCAACAGAAATAAGGAAGTTCTAAAGAGGCATGGGTTTTGAAGGAAAGCTAATGAATTCTCTTTCAGACGTGTTGAATTTCAGATGCTTATGGGACACCGTTCAAAATATCCAGTAGGGAATTAGTGGCATAGCACTAGGACTCAGGAGAGAGTTTGGGGTGAGATAAAAAGATACAGGAGTAATCTGTATAGAGATGACATTGGTCACACCCATAGGTATTGGTGACTTATTGATGATTGTTCAACAAAGGAGACCGAGAAGTGCCCATAGTAGGTACTAAATGTTTATTGACTGACTGACAGAAGGAGCAGCCAGGCAGGTAGGAAAGGAATCAAGAGAACAGTGTCATGAAAACCCAGAGTCAGAAAGAGTATCCAGGAGCGGAGGTGTTCACAGCATCAGCTGCAAAGAAGTCAAGAAGGGTAAAGTCTGAGAAAAGGCCATTGGATTTAGCAATTAAGTTATCATTGGTGGCACATGGATAATCTATCTTGGATTGCTTAGGGTGTCAGGGATGAGGAAAGGGAAGGAGGAGGAGAGGAGAAGGGAGGAATAGAATTTGGAACTCAAAACTTTGAAAAAAATATTTAAACATTGTTTTAACATGTAATTGGGGGATAAACAAAATATAATTTTGAAAATCAAGGAGTAAGTTGTCATTGGTAATTTAGGAGAGAGCAGTTTCAGTTGAGTGATGAGATTAGAAGGCGGAAATTGTACAGCTTTTTAAAAAAGATGAATCACAAAAAGATGGGACTTCCTAGTTTTTGCAGAGATATTGCTTAGTTTATGTTTTTTCAAGATATTGAGATTGTTTCTTCATGATAATTTCCTTTGGCTGTGAAAGATTCTACCCAAGAGCTTCATTATAGACTGCAGAGAATGCTTTAATATTAGAGAAGAATCTGTTGTAATAAGGATAATAACAGCTAGCATTTATTTCTTTAAGGCTTGCAAAGTGGTTTTCAAATCTCGTTTGATCTTCACAACAATCCTGGGGGGAGGGGTATATGCTATTATTATCACTACCATTTTATGGATGAGGAAACTGAGGCTGAGAGAGATTAAGGGACTTACCCAGGGTCCCACAGTTAATACATGTCTGAGGTCAAATTTGAACTCAGGTCTTCCTGACTCCAGGTCCAGTGCTCCATCCACTGGATCATAAAGAGCCGAATTGGGACTCAGGAAAGATAAAGATTTGAATGTTGCCTGTGATACTTATTTCTGTAAGGACTGGAATCCTGAGAACTCTGGTTTTGGAACCCCTTACTATTTTTCCTAGGTCTAGTGCCATTGTTGTGAATAAACAATTATGTAAATCATCGCCCAATACAGTACTATCTATTACCAGACTATAAGAGTAACCAATCCAATAGCAAAATCATTTAATTAGGACATATAAACAGTGTGAAGAGCAAGTAATGGAATCTTTCTGTGCCCTACCTCCTACACAAATGGGTACAATCTCCTGGCAGGCTCTAGGGAGATTATGATCAAATATACTCCAATCCCCACTAATAACCCCAGGACAGCAGAAACTGGCCCCAAGGCTGCTTGTGAGCTCATGACCCTAGCAATAAAGGCCCAGGGTTCAGTGACATCTCTTTCATTGAATTCTATGAGAGTCTCTTACAGCAGGTTGGAGAACTGCCAGAGCCTCAGGGCAAGCTGGAGATCTATGAGACCTTTATCTGGGGTTGTCAGGATCCTGCCTCTAGGATCAGGGACATCACTGCAGTAGTGCTATATGGGACCCTCATCAGTCTCCCCTCCCCCCTTCCCCAGCCATAGCCAGCTTAAACGATACAGCCCTTCCAATCAGTCTGCCAAGTGATATCACCACTAGGCAGTCTGCCAACCAGTCTTCTGGGAAATGTAGTCTAAGGAATTTCTCCCAATAATTGATGTTCTATCAACCCTAAGAATAATGGGAAATTAAGGCCTGGGGACTTTTAGCCTTGATAGTGCCCACTATATGAAGCTTTGTGAAGTCATTTACTTCCTAAGTTTCAGTTTCTTCAACTATAAATGAAAGATTATGATATGTGAAGGACACAGGGAGGGTTATGAGGCAGCTAAGTGGCACAGTAGATAGATCTCCAGGCCTGGAGTCACAAAGAACTGAATTCAAATTCAGCCACAGATGCTTACTAGCCATATGACCCTAGGCAAGTCACTTACCCTCAGTCACAGTTTTCTCATCTGTAAAATGGGGCCTTTATCATTACACCAAAATTACTCTTTCCAAAATTACCAAAGATCTCTTAGTTGCCAAATCAAATGGCCTTTTTTCAATCCTCATTCTCTTGACCTCTCTGAAGCTTTTAACACTATTGACCGCTCTTTCCTCTTTGATATTTCCTTTTGTTGAAATTTTCAGGACCCTATTCTCTCCTTGTTCTCCCAGTTATCTGACTGCTCCTTCTCTGTCTCCTTGGGAAGATGGATCCTCTTTCAGATCACACCCTATAACTACAGGTTATCCCTCAGGAGTCTCTCCTTGACCCTGTTCTCTTCCCCCTCCATAGTACTTCACTTCATCGTCTCATCAGCCCCCATGGATTTAATTACCATTTCTATGCTGATGATTCTCAGATCTGTCTTTCCTGCCCCATTCTCTCCACTGACCTCCAGTCTCATATCTTTAACTGTCTTTCAGACACCTCAAACTCAATACATCCAAAACAGAGCTCACTATCTTTTCCCCAACCCTCTACCCTCCTACCTTCATTATTCCTGTACAGGGTAACACCATCCTCCTACTTTCTCAGGCTTATAATCTAGGAGCAGTCATGGATGCCTCACTATCTCCCACACCCCAAATCCAAGCTGTTGCCAAGGCCTATTGATTTAACCTTTGTGATATCTCTCAAATATACTCCCTTCTCTCTTCTGACAATACTACCCCCAGCTCAGATCCTCATCAGCTCACAGCTTGATAATTCCAATAGTCTGCTGGTGGATCTGCCACCTCAAATCTTTCCCTACTCCAATCCATCCTCCATTCAGCCACTGAAGTGATTTTCTTAAAACTCAGATCTGATCATGTCCCTTCCCCTCATCCCCCCCACCCCCACTCCCACTCTAATTCACTCCAGGGGCTTCTCGTTGCCTCCAGGAACAAATTCAAAATTCTCTTTGGCATTCAAACCCCTTTTATAACCTAGACCTCTCCTACCTTTCCAATATTCTCACATCATGATCCCACATGTACTTTCATCCAGTGACACTGGATTCCTAGCTGTTCCATGAAAAAGACACTCCTTCTCTTGGCTCCAGGCATTGTCCCTTATTGTGTTCCATGCCTGGGATGTTCTTCCTCCTCCTCTCTGACTACTGACCTCTCTGGCTTTCTTTTAAATCTCAACTAAAAGCCCACCTTCTACAAGCTTTCCCCAACCCCTCTTAAATAAGTGCCTTTCCTCTGTTCATTATTTTCTGTATGTAGCTTTTGACTGTGGTCCTTCATTCTCAAAGAGGACCAAAATGACATCACTGTGTTAGAGTAAAGCTATAATGTGTCGGACTTGTGGCTGACCAGAGCAGTATGAGCTTGGAATGCTCTACCACAAGTCCGGCACAAATAATCCATGGGACCCTTTGGGGTGAGTTCTCTAAATTTATGCATCTTGCATTTCTTCTGAACTACTTCAATTCTGTTTTGCTCATATGTAGCACAGCACCTTCTCTGATGTGGGCACACCATACTGAGTGGTCCTGTGCCAGTGTCTCCCATGTCACATAATCAATTCCAGTTCTTAAGAGAAACCTTGAGAATATCCTTGTATCGCTTCTTCTGACCACCATGTGAGCACTTGCCTTGTGTGAGTTCTCCATAAAATAATCTTTTAGGCAAGAGGAGGCTTGGCATTCAAACAAGGTGACCAGCCCCTTGTGGCCTCACTCTCTACAGCAGTTTGAAGGCTATAGCTTGCAGTATATATGTTTGTCTGCATTTCGTCTGCCCTATTAGATTGTAAGCTCCTTGAGGGCAGGCACTGATTTTTGCTTCTTTTTGTATCCCCAGTGCTTAGCATAGTGCCTGGCACATAAGCTATAAAAGGTTAGCTGTTATTATTATTATTGTAAGAGTCAAGTGAGATAATGGATGGTTAGTGTTATAGTGGTATAAATTTGAATGGATATGTAGTATGATATATATTTTATATACAAGTTTAAATATAAATCTATCTGCTTTCTAAGGGCAATCTCTTTTTGAGAGATACCAAGATGGCATAGTAGATAGAGCAGTGAGGTCTTGGAGTCAAGTCCTACCTTCCATGCTCACTAGCTCTGTGACCCTGAGTAAGTTACTTAATCTCTCCCAGGCTGAGGATACTAACAATGACCTTACTTTGTGTGACCCTGGGCACTTAATCTTTCTTCATCCTGATTTTCTCATCTGCAAAGTAGGATTAATAATAGTGTGTGGGTTAGAAAACTACTTACCCAATTAAAGAAAAATCAGAGGAACACTTGCGGTGAACAGGAATATTTTATTACCAATTCCCGGGAACGGGGGTGTTCCTATCCAGTGCAGGTCAGAAGAAGGAGGCCACCCAACCCTTCGGGGGTTGAGGTTTTATACCCTGAGTGTCGTAAAGATACATTCTTTCGTCATCCCTGACTTCTATTGGATGAGAACGGGGTACAAGCTCAGCGTGGGAAGAGGACAAAGAGAACAGAGAGTGAGTTCTAGGACTGCCCTCGACTCCCATTGGAAGAGGGGCAGGGTCTCGTTCAGGCGCGAATTCAAACAAGGAAGTCTCAACCGCCCTGCCGGGCTGTACCTCATCTCGGCTTGTGCAAAGGATCAGGCGCACATTCTGACGTAAGGAGGTACCCTCGTTCTCATTGGTCCGTCCTTTCCCTTTGCTTCAGCAAAGGATCAGGCGCACATTCTGATACAGAGGTAGATACATAGTGAGGTAAAGGAAATAGACTTAATCCTACTGAGGGGACAACAGAGAACGGGCTAAGGGATTACTGAGTCTCGCTCTTCCTCCAAGAAAACTCCTCCCCTTCCCATTGCTGTCCCTCATTCTCTTCCTATCTCTGGGGAGTCTTCATCCAGGGGTCTCCCCATTCAATAGTACCTGCCTCACAGAGATAGGCAGCTAGGTGATAGAGGTAGGTAGAGATAGGCAGTGGAGAGAGCACTGGGCCTGAAGTCAGGAAGACCCGAGTTCAAACCCAGCCTCACACAATTACTAGCTGTGTGACCCTGGGCAAGTCACTTAACCCTGTTTGACTTCATTTCTTCATCTGTAAAATGAGCTGGAGAAAGAAATGGAAAACCACTCTAGTAGCTCTGCCAAGAAAACCCCAAATGGGGTCAACAAAGAGCCAAACATGACTGAAAAAACAGGTGAATAATACCTCCCAGAGTTATCTTGAGGATCAATTGAGACATACAAAATGCTTTGCAAACCTTGAAGTGCTGGATAACTATTAGCCATTATCATGGTGATGATTAATTTCACAATTCTTTTCTTCCTGTGTCCTCAGAATTGTCCCCCAAGGCGAGGTCATGAGTCATACCTCTCCTAAGGGACCTTGAATGGGATGATAAGGAATGGCACACTTAATTTTAGCTCACACACTTGAAGTTAGGACTCTGTATGAAGCTAACAATTCATGTTAATTGATTTACACATGAACATACAGAAATGTGCAAAAACCCCAAGCCCCTGGGTTTGTTGAGGGGGAGGGGAGAATGAAGAAGCTTCAGCCCTAGCTAAGCTAAACTGGGGGTGGAAGCAATGTCCGGAGGCAACAGAGGCAGATAACCCAGTGAAGCCCGGGGAAGTGATGATTCTTAGTGAAAATGCCGAAGAAGAGATTTTTGTGTGAGGAACTGAATCCAGGCCTCTTCTGAGGCCTCTGTAATAATACAGAAGGTACTTGCTGCTGGCCCCCCGCCGCCATCCCCATCCCCAGGGCTTCAGAATCCACCATTTGAAAAACAATAGCTTCCTTGTGTCCAGCACTTTCCCCATAATAAACCAATTCCTGGTTTGGAGAGGGAGAAACTGAGGCTTAGAGAGTTCATTTCACAGAATCGTATGTTTGGTGCATTCCCAGACCTCCTAAAATGGCATAACCTTTGTGGGACTCACTTGAGACCTGCTCCTGGGAGTCAGGAGAACGTCGGTACATGACTGGACTTTCTTCATTGGACTACCATGAGGTTGAGAACAGGCTTTTTCCATGAGCTGCACAGCCAGAACTGTCTGCATTTTAAAATCTGCCTAAGCACAGTTGCTCTCTCCTGTACTTGTGGGGTGAAGGATCCACTTCGCTGGAAGAGGGTGCTCCTCCATTTACTTAGAGGGGAGGACCTGAGGGTGATCTTCCCCTTCTCTTTGGCCGTATGACCTGGACAATAGGGCATGGGATTTTGGTCTCCTCTCCTTGGTCCTTTTTGGTTCTAAGTGCAGAGAGTAGAGTCCTGACCAAGATTTTTGAGCCAGGGGGATATTAGAGCCCAGAATTCCAGGTCAGACATTGTAGCCAGCCCAGCAAGGAGATTCTGAGAAGCTAGGGTCCCAGGATACAAGCCTAGTGATTTGGACTTGAATTTGATGGGACTAATGCTATGTAGGAACCAAGTTAAACTCTGAGTCTAATCTCCGTCCCTTCCCCAGAGAACAAGGTGATATAGAAGAGATTATACTTTACCAGGTATTGGGGGAGGGAAGACAGGGGATGTTTTATATGTTTAGTCTTTTAAATAATCTTTTGCAAAAGCTAATCTGATATAAGTAAGTATTTAGTGGAATTAGGTACTTGGATTCTTATAATTGGGAGAGCACAACTGATGGGGACTCCAGCCAGTGTCAGAGAGGAGAGGCTCCCCTAAACTCCTAAGGGTACTGCAGAACCCTGAGGGGAAAGAAAAAATATATAATAGATATGACTTTCAGATAGTGAGATCAGAGCAAACACAGCTTTGGAGCTAGAAGAGATGGACCTCACAAATCATGTAGTCTATCTGAGCCTTGAAGATAAAGAGAATAAATGGCAGATGAATAAGGATGGAGTGCATTCCAGTTATGGGGAATGGTTTGTGCTGTGAGGAGATGGGAGATAGCACCTCAAATTTAGAGAGAGTATGTAGTCCAAGCTGGTTAAAATGTTGAGTGCATGAAGGAGAATATTGTGGAATAAAACAGGAAAGATTAGTTAAAGCCAGATTTTAGAAGACCCACAGTAGAATACCAAGCTACAACATTTGAATTTTATCGTAGAGGTAGTAGCGAACCCCTTAAGCTTCATGAACTGAGGGCGTATATGGTTAGGAATATAGTTTATCTGCTTGTATCAGGATGCCAAAGATAGATAGGTTGGTCCTATGTATGACAAAATATTCATAGTAGAACTTTTTGTGGGAGCAAAAAATTAGGAAGTGGATGCTACATGCATAAGCTATATCAGATTGCTTGCCATCTTGGGGAGGGGAGGAGAGAAGAAAGGGAGGGAGAAAAATTTGGAACACAAAATCTTTCAAAAAATGAATGTTGAAAATTGTCTTTACATGTAATTGGAAAAAATAAAGTCCTATTAAAAATTTTTAAAAAGAAAGTGGATGCTCATTCATTGGGGGATAAATGAACAAAATACAGTGTGTGAACAAGATGAAATATTATTATGATATAAGAAACCAGTATGAGGAATTCAGAGAAATATAGAAATACTTCTGTAATAAAGGTGAACAGTCCACCCAAGGCTTTCTATGTTATTTTAAGAATCTATTCAATTTGGGTTCAATATGCTCAGCCTCTACCCATTAGAAATGCATCTGTTTTAGACTGAGCTATTTAAAAAAAAATTCAATTTGACGTCAGAGAGATAGGGCTGGACCTGTGCTATCATTGATATAGGTAGCTCCTGGCAGTCACTTCCCCCTACCATTTCAGGTTGGCATTTATAGTCTTACAAAGTTACCTGAGAGTGCTAACAGGCTGGGTGACTTGCCCAGAATAACACAGGCAGTATGTGTCAGAAACAGGACTTAAACCTTGATTTTCCTGATTCATAACATTTTAGTTAGACTAGGAAAAAATAGTACTATCAAGAGATATCCAAATACAGGCACCATAAAATGTATCAGACACAATCACTTACCATGGTCGAGTTTTTCCTTACTCCCACTCTGGCATTCAAGCAACAAGGTTGCTCAGAGTTCAGATAATAACTGCCAGTTAAGCTATATCTCATAACAGCTCTCAATGTAAGGAAAATGTTAAGACAGGTAGTAGGGCCTGCCACATACGCTCTTACAGGCATAGCTTCTCATCTTGCTTGCTTATTCCTCTTCCTATTGAAACCTGAGGTAATCTCATAGGTGTTATGTCCTGTGTAGATAGATAGTATCTCAGATGCTGCTCATTGAGCTGGACTGAGATGGAAATGTTGCTTTACCAGGTTGTTCTGCCCATCATGGGCAGGGGAGAGATTACTGGCTATTCCACTGTCTCTAGGGAAGGAACCACAGCTCTAGTACACTTGGTATCAGCCATACTTTTTCCTCTCTCCCACAATGTCCTTTTCCTTCCTCTTTCTTTGTACCTCTCATTACTTCCTCCATCTTGAAAAGACCAAGGTCTCCCACTGAATCCTGGGTCATGTCCAATTGTCCTGATCTATATCTGGCCACTGAACCCAGATGGCTCAAGAGGAGAAAGTGAGGCTGGTGACTTTGCACAACCCTTCCTCACTTAAATCCAATTCACTTGTACATCAAGGCATCACCTTCCTGATGTCATGGTCCTCCTTGAGAGCTAAGGACAAACAACAACAGCTAACCAGTCTGACCCCTACCCCAAACCTCAGACACCAAGCATCCCAAGAAGAAAGGGCAATCAGTGCTATATTGAGAACTTCAAGACTCCGTACAATGTTCCTCTCTCTATAGATATGAACTGATGTAGAGAAAATAGAACCAGGAGGGTAAAATATGCAATGACTATAATAATGTGAATGGGGAAGGGGGAGTGCCCCCACTAAGTGATAGTTAATCTTGAATTAATGCAAAGGCAAGTCTTGGTTCTAGAGATCAGTTAATGAAACAGATATCCACGTTGGTAGAAAGGGATGATTATGGACAATGAATATTGCATACTCTGACTTTGCAGTTGCTGTGTTGGTGAGTTTTACTCAACTATTATAATAAATATTATTTTCACATAGGAAGAAGAAGAAAACCACACAAGGGGTACTTTCTACATGTTAATATATACATGTCCAAAAGGTGATAGGGGAAGTGGTTGAAGGGAATCCCTCACTTTTTAATATCTTCAGCCATTTGAAAGGTGGTAGAACAGAGAAGTAAAAATGAAAGAGCACTTAGTTTTAAAGCAAGTTGAACCCATCTCCCCCTTCAGAGGGAAAAAACTCCAGAATAAGTGGGCTTAGGGCAGCTAGGCAGCACCAGAGTGCACAGAATGCCAGGACTGAAGTCAGGAAAACTCATCTTCCTGAGTTCAAATTTGGTCTCAGATACTTACTAAACTGTGTGACCCTGGGCAAGTCACTTAACCCTGTTTGCTTCAATTTCCTCATCTGGAAAATGAGATGGAGAAGGAAATGGCAAACCATTAGAGTATCTTTGCCAAGAAAACTCACACGGGGCAACAAATGACTGAACAACAAAGGTGAGCTTAATGTTGGTAATTTTCAGTGGATTTAGGGTCTATTGTCTGTTACATTTTATGACTAGGCTGAAAGTTTTCCCCAGGAGTCACACGCCTCTATTTTACTAAACAGAAATTGGTGAATCTCAGAGAATTTCCAGACTACAGGAAAATCCCATTCAGACAAAGAATATTATGAGTAAATGTGCCATTGTCCTTGGGGCCAATATTCATGATCTTCATAATAATAACTGGCATTTACAAAATACCTACTATATGCCAGATACATGCTAAGTACTTCACCAATATTATCTAATTTGATGGTCACAAAGATCTTGCGAGGTTGGTACTACTATTATTCCCATTTTACAATTGAGGAAACTGAGTCAAATAGTAGTCAAGTGATTTGCCTAAGGTTACATAGCTGGTAAGTGACTGAGGTCAGATCTGAACTCAGGTCTTCCTGCTTCCAGGCCTGGTACTTATCTTCTGGGCTTTTACAGATTTCTTTTTTCATATGGCCGGAAATGGGATATGAACGCAGAACCAGAGCTATAGCTCTTTCATAGAGCTATGCTGTCTCTTCCAGTGGTTATCCCCCGAAACAGGTCCATTTTGGTCTGCTTTGGTCCCAAGGAGCAGTATTCTGGGTTAGCCTGAAATTTTCTCAGGGATTGGGGTAGAACCATCACTTTATTAGCTTTTAAAATTAAATTTTTTTTTCAATGAACAAAAATTGATTTTTCCTTCTCTCTTACCTCCCTTGGCCACTGGAGGGGAAAAACCACCCTTTTGACAAACATGCGTAATTGAGCAAAACTAATCCTTGATTTGGCTGTGTCCCAAAATATGTATCACTGTACTCTGTCTATCTGACCTCTCTGTCAGGAGAGGGGTAACATATTTTATTATGGATCTTCTGAAGTCATGGTTGGTCATTACATTGATCAGAGTTCTTAAAGTTGTCAAGGTTTCTAATTTTTACAGTATAGTTTCAAGCCTGATGCTCTATTTACTGTACCACCTAGATGCCCCACTCTGCTTGATTTGCTCTGTCTCAATTCATACATGGTTTCACTCAAACCATCCCTTCCATCATGTCTTATGACAAAATAGTATTCCATTACATTTATATATTTGTTCAACCATTCTCAGATTGATGGGTACCCCTTAAATTTGATCTTTGCCACCACAAAAAGAATTACCATTAATATTTTTGTATAATGCGTCCTTTTCTTCTTTCTTTGATTTCTCTAGAATATAGGCCTAATAGTAAGTGGCACCACTGGGTCAAAGGGTACACACACTTTTCCTACACCAACCCCTTTTAATGAGCTCTCCAGGCAAGGACTGACCTCATGGCTGCCAACCAGCCAGTAGCCAGGGGGTGGCAGCCACACTGCTACTTTTAAGAGCAGATCCTTTCCAAAATAATTCTCATGTGGATTTCGAGGGAAGAAAGTTTGAGAGAGAAGCTCTGCCAAGGTATTCAATAGGAGTAGGGCAGTAGAGGAAAGGGCACATTTTAGATGAATGGAATGCCTGCCTCTCGCGCCTCTCGCTGACAGAGGTAATGTTGAGGGGCAATTAATCAACAGAGCCCATGTGCCCAACTTGGCACACTCCCCTCCCACTCTGGCATCCTCCATCTCACTTGGCCATGGGTTTTCTTCCCCTCTGCCTTCGCCCATTCCTAGGTCTGCTTTATACTAAATAGAATCTTTTCTCTACTGATTCCACTAGCTAAATATTCTAGCTTTCTCTAACCTTTCATTACCAAGCGTCTAGAATATATATTCTAGACTACTTAGTCAGCATTACTTGCATTTTCTAATCAAATCCTTGTAATCTGCTTTTGATTTCACTCTTTTGCTCCCACCATCCCCATCCTACCCCCTATTCTTATTGAAAATGCATCAGAAGATGTATTTTTAAATGTTTTAAGAAAATTAACATCAAACATCAATACAGCCACTTAACTTTACTTAGAAAATGAATTACATTAAAAATGAATTAATTTCATGACAGTTTTTTTCAGTCATTCCCTCTAAGGCCTCATCAGGATTATTTTTCCATTTATTCCTATTCATTCGCCCTCTGGTATGTGGTTGAAGTTAGGATGAATTAGGAGCACAGGATTTCGATCTGGAAGGTATCTTAGAGGTCATGTAGTCCAACCCTTCTCATTTTACAGATGGAAACTGAGGCTTGAAGGAGCTAAGCGATTTGTTCAAGATGACATAAATAGTAAGGAGCAGAGTTGGACCAGAAGTCTTACTTTCAAAGCACTGTTCTTCTTACTGTATTTATTCTACTACTAGTGATGATCTCCCTCCAGGCAACTCCAAAGGTCATTTCTAGCCATAGCATTTATTGATATTCACAGTCTTCCACTTCTTATTTTTATTTTTGCTTTTTGGAGGGGCAATTGGAGTTAAGTGACTTGCCCAAGGTCACACAGCTAGTAAGTGTTAAGTGTCTGAGGCCGGAGTTGAACTCAGGTCCTCCTGACTCCAGGGCCAGTGCTCTATTCACTGGGCCACCTAGCCACCCCCGCCTTCCACTTTTTAAAATGATCGCTTCCCTTGACACCCATGATTTCTCTTGGCTGGTTCTCTTCTTAACTTTCTGTCCATTCTGCTTTATTCTTTGCTAGAACTCCCTGGATTAGAACTGTGGAATTATCTAAGGCCCTATTTGGCCTATTATCTCCTCCCTATATACTCATGCCCACATCATTCATCATTCATTTCTCTCTGTCTGTCTCTCTCTGTCTCTCTGTCTCTCTGTCTCTGTCTCTGTCTCTGTCTCTGTCTCTGTCTCTCTCTCTCTCTCTCTCTCTCTCTGTCTCTCTCTCTCTCTCTCTTTCAGTCTCATTGAGGCAAGTGGTTAGGTGATTTGCCCACAGTCACAAAGTTAGTAAATTTCTGAGACTGTATTTGAACACAGGTCCTCCTGACTCTAGGGCCAGTGCTCTATCCTCTGCTACACCTAAGCTGAAAATCATTCATTCTCATAACTTCAGCTATCACTTTTCTGTGAGTGACCTCCAAGTCTACCTCTTAACCCTTGACTTCATACCTGTGTTCTAATTACCTTGGAGATGTTTAGATGGCCTACCACCACTTCTAGTTCAACAAATCTTAAACTGAACTCATTATGGGACAAAAGCCAGAAGAGATCTTAGATATCAGCTAGTATAACCCCACTCCGCCCTGACACACACCCTTTTTAAAATGTGTAGTCTCTGGTGCCCCCTCTGTGAACCTCGATGGACTCAAACTATGTAAACTTTCAATGGCAATTGGGTTAGTTTGCCCCTATTCGGTCCCCATACTAGGAACTTCTTCAGTTAACTCAGGCCTGGGTTTTCGGTTGCCCAATATCCTAACAGGCCTAAGCAAAGAACCCCGTAACAATAAAGATTTAATCAGGACAGAAATTAATATCAAAGTAACAAAAAAATCAAATGAACGCAGTATCTTTCTCATTCTTTTCCCTTCTCTCACAGTAGAGTTTTGATTAAATTCAACAGGTATTTATTTTTTTATAATCATTTATTTATTTTTAACATTCATTAAAAAAAATTTTTGACTTCCAAATTCTCTCCCTCCCTCCTGCCCCTTCCCCACCCATTGGGAAGGCAAGCAATTTGATATTGATCGTAGAGTTGAAGTCATGCAATAACATGCATTCATTAAGCACTGTGCCAGAAGCTGGGTATCCAGAAACGAAAATAAAACAGTCCTGTCTCTCAAAGAGCAAACATTCTACCTAGAGAAACTATGTGCATACAGCTAAGTAAATGGAAAATAAATTTTGGTTGTTGTTCAGTCACGTCCAACTCTGTGACTTCTCTGTTGTGTTTTCTTGACAAAGATACTGGAGTGGTATATCATTTCCTTCTCCAGTGTCCCCCTTTTACAGATGCACAGCTGAGGAAAATGGGGGTTAAGTGACGCGCCCAGGGTCACACAGCCAGCAAGTGTTTGAGGCCAGATTTGAATTCGGGTCTTCCTGACCTCAGGCCTGGTGCTTCATCTACCTAGCTACTCATTTTTATGTGAATGACCTCCAAGTCTACTTCTTAACCCTTGACTTCATACCTGTGTTCTAATTACCTTGGAGATACTTGTGTTTAGATGTTCTAGTTGAACAAATTTTAAACTGAGCTCATTATGGGACAAAAGCCAGAAGAGATGTTGGATATCAGCTCGCGCAACCCCACTCCCAATCCCCACTACAAATTTTAAGCAAATACAAAATATTTTGGTGAGGCACTAACAGCTAGGGGGCCAAGAAAAGTCTCACCTAGGAGCTAAGCCTCATGAAAGTAGCTAGAGAAAGTAGAGAAAGTAGCTAGAGAAGTAGAAAGAGGTGGAGAAAAAAGAGGACAAAGGGGAAAGGCATATGTAAAGAAGGACGCTGAAGCATGAGATAGAACATTATATACAGGGAGTGTTTGTAACAGCCGGAGGAAGAAGAGGGCAAATAAGGAGAAATCATATAAAATCATGCTAGAAAGAATTAGAGCCAGATTATTAAGGGCTTTAAATGCCCCAAAGAGGCATTTGTATTTTATCCTTGAGGCAGTAGGGAGACATTGACATTTCTTGAGCAGGAGAATGCCATGATTAGACAGGTGCTTTAGGAATACTGACTCAGCAGGTGTTGGGGTAGCCGACTGGAAAGAGGAGACACATTAAGAGGCTATTATAATAGTCCAGATGAGTTGACAAGGACCTGAACTAAGCAGTGGTTGTATGACTGGAAGAGGAGAGGACAAGCATGAGATGTTATATAGATTCGCCAAGATTTGACAACTGAGTTATGGTGGTGGGGGAAGGCAGGGGGAAGTAAGGGAAATATTGAGGATGAGTCTGTGATTACAACCTGAGGGACTGTATGGATGGTGTTGTTCAGTAGTTTCAGTCATGTCTGACTCTTCGCAATCCTATTTCTGAGGTTTTCTTGGCTAAGATACTGGAGTGGTTTGCCATTTCCTTCTCCAGCTCATTTTACAGATAGGAAAGCAGGGTTAAATGACTTGCCCAGGATCACACTGTCTGAAGATGGATTTAAACTCAGATCTTTCTGACTTCAGGCCAGGTGCTCCATCCACTGTGCCACCTAGCTGCCCAAGGATGGTGGTATCCTCCATAGAAACAGGGGACTTATGGAAAAAGGTGGGGTTGGGAGAAAAGTTAATGAATTTGACCTCCCTTGCATTCACAGCTCTGGCAATAAAAGCGTGGGTTTGGTCTCTCTCTAGTTGGAGGATATTCCTGGAAGGTCCAAGAGCCAAGGACTTCACTAAAGGGTTGAGTCTGTGTCCCTGACTGTTTATTTCTCTTACTCCTCTCTGCACAGCTGGTCCCTCACCATGTGGTTTTCCTTGCAGCCTCTCCCTGGAGATTCTCATGCTTATTTTGTCATAGACATTGCTCAGTTTTCACCCAACCTATCATTTCTGTAATACCTTGACTTTTATTCCCCCTTCTATTTCTCATATCTATTATTCTTCCCTCCTGTGGTGAGAAAAAATACTTTTCTTAGCTGTGTACTTAAAGGGAGGGCAATGCAAACCTTCCCTAACCTTTTAGTAGGAGAAAACCTCTCTTCATCATTTAACCAGATAGAGGACCATAGCAAGCCTCTTCAGTCCCTAGGGAAAAAAATCTCTTTCCCTCATTCACAGGCAGCAAGCCTCTCTCCTTCCTTTTGAGGAGGGAAGATGGAGTTCTACACAGGCTGCTTTCTTTCTTTCACTTTAAGCAGCTGATAGCTACATATATAAGAAAACTGAAGCCTAAGCAAGTGAAGTGACTTACCCAATGTCATACCACTCACTGGTTGGTAGCAAAACAGAGCCAAGAACCAACATCTTGGGAATACCAAGTCAAATGGTCTTCTAGTAAGTGTACCATAGTGATTCTTCCCAAATTTTCCTGTCTCTGTCAATTATTTAAAAGTCTCATGCTAGAAAACATGTCATTATCATGCTGGCATTTAGGATTGACCTAGCTCAGGAAGATGCATACCTCAGAGGGTTCATGCCCATTCTCACAACAGCATCCATCCATCCATCCAGGTCACTGAAGCCTGGCTGGGGGACATATCCTCTTGCAGGGCAGCTGTGTCTGTCTTTGAGGTTAGGTAGAGCTGTGTCTGCCTGCCCACCCAAATGGCAGTAGGCGCTATAATAACCTAGGGATGGCTTCCATCTTTGCTGGTTATCGTATCTGTATTTCAATGATAGGTTCGTAATAGTTATTTTTTGAGTTGGGAATGAAAATCTAGCCACTTTAATGTACTGAGGTTTTCTTTGCTTGTTATATAGTATCTGGGGACCAAGATTATAGAACTAATTTTTCCTAGATCACATTTTCTTCAATTATATTTACCGCTTGTAAATACAACTAATTATGTGTGCATATTATACATATTATATATATATATATATATATATATATATGTAATAGCTAGCATTGAACTACATGATTTCAAAGACCTCTTCTAGTTAAGCAGAGATAGACCTTATACTATATGTGATCAACCTTTCCTTTTCCCTGAGTTCTTTGTGCCCTGTCCAAGGTTGACAGTTAGTATCTTTGGCATAGAGGAAAGTGAAAGAAATAGGCATTTATATGGTACTTATGTGCCAGGCACAGTGCTAAGCACTTTGCAGTTATTATTTCATTTGATCCTCATAACAACAAACCTATAAAGTAGGTGCTGCTATTATTCCCATTTTACAGCTGGGAAAACTGAGACAAACAGAGGTTAGGTGACTTGCCCAGGATCACACAGCTAGTAAGTATTTGAGGCTAGATTTGAATTTAGGTCTTCTTGACTCCAGGCCCCAGAGCTCTATGTACCCCATGCCTTAGGCTAAGGATATCTTCATATGTTCTCTGATAGGTAAGACTGAGGAAGTCTCTTTCAGGAGACTGGGTAGTCTATGGTTAGTGGAGACATTTGGCACGCACTGACTATCTATATAGAGGTTTACTCATAGGCTGTTGGCAGAGGCAGCAATAGAACCACACCTTTAATTGTAGACCACTATACAGCAGGGAATCTTAGCCAAGCCTGACACAAATTTGACTTTTCCCTCTCCTTCACCCCTTCCATCCAAGCTGTTATTAAATGCTATTATTAAATTCTTTCTATGTCTGTCAGAATCAGCCCTTTCTTACCACTTCCCTTGACACCACCCTGTACCAGGTTCTCTTCATCCCCTGTCTATACTGTTGTAACACAGAGTCTCTGGGGTGTGTTGACAGCTGCTCTCTATGCCTCCCTCTCTAATCCATTCTGCATATTGTTAAAGGCTGAATTTTCCCCAAATATGCCCTGACTTTGATTATGGGAAACAGAACTGGAAATCAGAAGACCTGGGTTTGAATCCTGGTTCTGATAATTACTTAAGTCTGTGTGGCCCTGGACAAGTCACTTTACTCTGATGGATTTTGGTTTCCATATCTATAAATGGTAGATAATAATACTTCTACCTACCTCACAGGCATAACAACAACAGCAACTGGCATCTATACCTTTAAGGTTTGGAAAGTGGTTCACATGTTAGCTCACTTGATCCTCGCAGCAATCCAGTGAGATAAAATGCTATTATTATCCCCGTCTTTCAAATGAGAAAACTGACTGGGAAGTTAAATAACTTACCCAGGGTCACATAGTTTCAGTAAATCCAAAGTAAAACTTGAACACAGGACTTCCTGACCCTACGTCCAGTGCTCTGTCCCCTATGCCACCTTCCTGCCTAGGGCATTGCAAGAAAAGTGCTTTGTTAACCTTAAAACCTTATCTAAGTGACTACTCCCATGCCACATTCCCCACACTGGCTCTTCATTGCCTTCCTTTGCAGATGTCAACACCCCTGTCTGACTTTCAAGATCCTCTATGTATCTGGATTCTCCCCCTTAATGTACAGTCCTATCTGTTTCTGCTCTCACAGTGCTTTGATTCTAGCCTCAACGGCCCACTATGCTCCTTAGGAATGACCTCTTTTACCTTCTAAGCGTCCAAATCACAATCATCCTTCAAGGTCAAGGCTTCAAGGTAAAGTCTATGCCAATGAAGGATTATTTGACTAATTTATCTCTCTTGAGCTCTTCCTGTATTTGATCAGCTTCTGTTGCCTAATTGCTTCATATATGTGTGTATTTATAAGTATGCATATATGTATGTTTATAACCACACATACATATATGTTTATGTAGATGTGTGTGTATACACACACACATATAGACATATACACACACATACACACACATCTTGTTCCTGCAGTTAGATTGTAAATTCCCAGGGGGCAAGGACCATATCCTGTACCTATGCACAAAGGAGACATTCGATATATTTTTACTGGATGTCTGGAACAACAGACTAGGAAGGCACTTCCTCTCTGGGCCTTAATTTCTTTATCTACACCTATCACTTCTAGACATACCTGCTAGATATAGAATCATGATATTGAATCAGATTATTTCAAAGGCCTCTTCAGATTTAGTAGGGAGAGTCGTTATGGGCCTGGGAGTCAGGATTAAATGAGTTCAAGTTTCAGCTCTGGGGCTTATTAGTTTTGTGACCTTTGGCACATCACGACCTCTCTGAACTTCAGTTTTTTCTCATGTACAAAATAAAGATATTAATACTTGTCCTAATTTTTCAGGCTTGTTGTAGAGACATAAGTCATTTTTATTATTCTGTGATTCTAATTAAATCAGAAATGGAAGTTTTCAAACTTGATGGTATAAGCGGACAGTTTAAAAGGATGTTAGAGGTTATGTAGTCCAACCTTATACAGGTGAAGAGAATTAAGCCAAAAGAGCTTTACTGATTTGCTCAAGGTCACACAAGTAGTAGGATCATAAATTTAGACTTGCAAAGGGCCTTCCGTGTTGTTAAGTCAAACCTCCTAATTTTGGAGATGAAAACACTGGGGCACAGACAGGTTGATGATTTGTCCACGTTACACAGCTAGTGTCTATGGTAGTGTTATGAGAATCTGAAGATCTTCCCTGCCCCGAGGCCCTTTGCTAAAGTGGCTACGTGACTCTGAGAACCTTCCATGATTTGAAAGTATACTCTGCCCCCTGATAGGCTGAATGTGGTCATGTGGAGCCTGTGGCGCCAGGCTTG